>JACEFO010001776.1:1200000-1800000 GCA_015342445.1 Digitaria exilis | reverse complement strand
AAGGAACATTTGTTTGATCGTCGTGCGCGCGGTGCGTTGACGATGGGGAGGGAGGGGCGTGATCAGGGGTGGACCGGCGTGAACTTCTATAAATTTGCCCTGCGAGCTACAGTACGTACCACGGACCATGTGGCATGCATGTGGGCGTTCTTTTTAAATTTACAATTCATCTATCTCAAAAAATACGCTTCCCAGAAAAATTCTCTCTCAATTCCTTTCAACTTTCTATTCATCCCTCTCACAGAATAGAAGAAAAAATTCTTTTCTCCCCCAACCAACTAAACACGCCCGTGATAAGAGAAGGTTCTTTCTCCCCTGCGCTATGGAAATATAATTTGGTGTTTTAACCTTTTGGGGATGGATTAGAAATGCTTCCTTTGAACTGAACTCCGGGTAAAATTGACTTTAAAACATACTTTTGCCTTGTCATTATCCACATGTGATGCCACATCAGCAAAATCACCTCCAAAACTACCCCGGGGTGGGGGGGAAGGGGTATTTATGCAGTTTTAGATAGTTTGAGGCATAGAATACACGGTTTTATAGGTTGGGGTGATGTGGTTCACACTTCATAGGTCAGGGGGTTAAATAGATTTTTTTTTCCTTTGATCTACGCACTCATTAGCATTTATGGCATGAAAAAAATATATACATGATGTTTTTAGTGCTACTGTAGCATGAGAAGACAAACAAAAATCAAAGGTAATATAAGGCCAAGAGAACACATCTATGCCATTGACTACTTACTCCAGTGGGATATAGGGTTACCATATGTCAGGGGTCCTTCACCAAAGTAACAATAAGATGGTCCCACAAACAAACAATAATAAATGATAACTTAACAATGAAATTAACAATAGAAGAGCTTACATACTCATAGATATTTGTATCCAATGAGGTGAGTAGAAGAAGGATGACATATGCGAAGAAAGAATCCAGCTGGATCTTCTTCTAATCTCTTTCTAATCCTCTTTAGTTTCAACGGGTGGCCGATCAATTTAGTCCAAAATCATGTCGATACATATCTTAATAAGTTGAAATATCCTTATTGTCTTTTAGAGTTGTATTTTAGAAGAAATGTAAACCCATTATTCTGTCATGGTGAGAATGGTACACCCGACTTTTAGTATTTGCTATAAGAAGTACCTGTTTTTCAATTGTATTTGATGACTGGCTCAAGATTACGATACAAGTCTAAATCATAGAATATTCTTAAAACCAACACCATGATTTTCTGTGCTCTATATGCTCAATGATCTTGCAATTTCATTTTAGATGGTCGCTATGTTTTTTCATTAACTATTTTGTGTTATATGTTCCTTATTACATTCATACTGGAGCGCCTCTGCTCCCGCCGAGGTCCGCCAGGCGCGTGTCGCCGTCGTCGTTGCCATCCAGGAGCGCGAAGGCGTTCACGCTGGGCTTGAGCACCGCCGCCATGACGGGTGACGAGGCGAGCTAATTCTGGCGGTCAACGCTGACGGCCGTCGAGAATCTCGTAAAGGGTATGCGATCGCGTGGTTGATGCGGTCAGGAGAAGAGAGGTCGGGGCGTCGATATAAAGGCCTGAAGGACGCCGCCGGGTGACCGGGGTCGGATCGGCCGAGTTCTAGCCGGAGTCGACACATGCAGCCGGAAAAAAATTCTGTGCATCCTGGCTGCCAACTCCATCTGGTGCAGCCCTACCCCAGATGCAAGACACGTGGAGGGGCTGAGATGATCATGATCGTACGCCCTTCTGGTTTTGCACGGCCGTCACACGTACTCCCTCCATCCTCTTTGACAGTCCTATTTCAAAAACTCAACTTTTCACAAATGATAATCCTATTTGCTATTGGTATGGGACATGGCAATAAATAGCACCAGTGACGAGGAGTTCCCAGTTAAAACATTGGATGACCAACTAAAAAAATTGTGTTACATTAATAAGATGATAAGTAAGGTTGTTCTCTTTAGTCTTTGTGTCAAAGTAAAATAGGACTATCAAAAGATGAAGGGGGTATTGCCGGCTCGCCCGTCGCTCGGCTCTCAGCCATGGGCAATGACGCCCGCAGGTCAGCTCCGAGACAGGAGGTCGCGCCGCCTACACGCGTTCTTGGTATTGGGCTTTTTTGGGCCAAGTGTCCGTATGCCCACAAGCACGATTGCTTTGGCGCCGTTTGGGACAGCTTCTTGGCCCGCTTCCATTGGAATTAAGCGGCCAGGCGTCCCAAACGGGCCGATTCTGGCCCAGCGTTTTTCAACGTGATTCCACCCACCACGGACGCGGAATCGGCGAATTCTCGCCCTCGTCCCGTCGTCCGCCCGTCCTCTGCCTCCGCTCGCGTCGAGGCCACGCTCGTCCCCGCCTCTGCTCCCGCCGAGGACGCCGGCGTGCTCGCGCCCCGCTCACCTTGCGTCGCCGCCTCCGTACCAAGTCGTCGTGCCGTTGCCAGGCCCGCGCTGCCGCCGCCGGCCTCCCGTCCCGACGGGATCGCGCTGCGTTGGAGAAGAGGCCCACGCGGCCGGTGCTGGAGAAGAGCTCCCGTCCTCCCAGTTCACCTCCCCGACGGGCTACTTCTGCTGGACACGATTCCGGTGGAATCCGATTCTGAAGAAATCCGGTGTTGGATAGAATTGCTTTGAGCCAAAGCTGTCCCAAACGGGGCATTGAGCGTCGTTCCCCAGCCCCAGCCCCTGCGAGCCATCGAGCGTCGTTCCCCACACCACGAAGCAAATCATAAAACCCTAATCCCGTATTTTCGCCTTTGTATGGAGTCCTGTGTTTTTGCCCGGACAGAGATTAAATGGGGAGGATACACGTACTTCATCGGGCTTGACCGTAAGGGATCTTTTCATACGTATCCTGATGTGGGTAGACCATATCAGAGTCTGGATGAAGCTCAAATAGCTATTGATCGCCATCTTGAGGAGCGAAGACATCCAAAAATGTAAAGTCGCTCAACTTTATTATTCTAAATTCTCATCACATTCTTCCATTATGAATGCACACTTATAGCAGTTTAGTTGGACAAGGTTATGTGGGCACATGCTTCTATACCAAATATACTAACAGTTTATAATATGTGGTGTATCGAATATACTAACAATTTATAATATTATCCATAATGGCATGAGTGGTTGAAAGTTGAATGACAGATAAGCTGGCGAGTAGAATGAAAAAAAAACAGGATCAATGTTTGATTGGGAACATAAGTCAATGAAACATCTTTGCAACTCTTATCGGATCCTGTTGACATAGTGAGCATAGCTGAATTGTTAAAAAGAACATATAGATGATATGGTAGTGCTTTGTATTTAGCTAATTGCTATCTGTTTTTTTTGTTGTACAATTGGTTAGCTTGAGTTTCTGAATGTAGTAAACAACAATGTTGATCGCTGGGCCAAAATAGTGATAAGAGCGCACTGAATTGGGGATCTGAAAAGTGATTGAAGGGACTGTTTTTTTTCTTTCTTTCTTTGTAAGCGTTATGCAACACTGCTGATATGATAAGTTTAAGAAGTTGGGGTCAAATAGTGATAAGGATTTAAGGACACACTGAGTTGGGGAACTTGAAGTGAGTGAAGGGATTATTCTCTTTGGATACAACACAGTTTCTTTTTGCTTGTTTTTTACTATCACTGCCATGATGATATCTTACAGAATCTGTTGATCTAAATTTGGTGCAGGAAGGCGGATGATGTTTCGTCATTTGATATGCTCATTCGACGACGTCTCTACTGGCCTGATGGCACGAGTAGGAGGTATTCAAAATCACGTGGATTGGAGAGTGGCCGTGATGAAATGCGCCGGTTGGTTCTGGCCTTGTTAGACAACTATAACGATGTTAACTATCTTGTGGAGGTTTGCTCTCTCTCCATCTCAGCACCCCTTTCTATATATTGAGCGCTCGTCCTACCTGGGCATGGCCTGGGTTGCACCGTGTCCTATTTTTTTGTTTCTTTAACTTTGTTGATCTAGTTAATTCTTATTGTTAGGATCTCGCCTATGAACTCAAAGAAGTTTCAAACTACCAATCAATTTGTGAGGAATGTTCCTGGTACTATCACCTCAATTTCATTATAACTTCTAAAGCAGACGGTGATCGAGAAGTCTTTGTGGAAGTCAAATATGTGAGACAAGGAGAGCTTTTAAAAATGTTTGTCTGCTGTTTTTGCTTCATCGATCCGAATGATAAAGGTATTTATACTCTTAATATTTTAAAATTATTCTATAGTATTATTGAAATATAAGTTGTGGGTCTCTTTGTGTATAGACTTTGTTTCATTGTCTGCCCTTTGTGTGATTACTTGGCAGTTAACCTTCTGTTTGTTGATGAAGGTCAACGCTGCAATGGTTGTACTATTATTGGGAATGTTGATATGAAGCACCCTGATAGCTCTGTTGAGTTAGCTGCTGGCCACTCAAATCCATATCATCAATGTTGTGAATTGGTCAAAAGAGAGTCAGACTCTGAAGATGAGGATACCTTTGTATGATATTATCTATTTCCTGGCAAACCTTTATTTTTTTTTGGTTGATTCATGACTAAATTATACATTTTCCCCCTTCTTTACAGCTGAAAACTAGGGAGGCTAAGCTAAGACGGATGTACAAGGTAATATCTTGTGCCGTTTTCTGGACTTGTGGCATACCATCTGCATTGACATGATGCTGGCTACTAAAGTTATTATAATTCCTTGCTTGTGCATTCAGAGCCTTGAAGATCCAGGTGGTATGGAGAGACTAATCAAACGATACAGTGGAACGACGGGAGTTCTACCATCAGACAGCCTATGAGACATGGATAGCCACAATTCCAAGATCCAGCTTTGCTATTTCTTGTTGCCAATACAACACAAAAGGAAAATGCATCCTAAGTTTAAGTTTCAGATTATTGGCCTGTTTGTTACAAGGTATACTTAATCATGTGTTGTTTTCTCACAATTTCAGTTTACTCTGGCTCTATTCACAAGGGTAATGTGGTTTATTGATAGTCGTGAATTAACTGCACAATTTATACATGACATCGCCCATAGCACTCAGCTCTATTGGCATGCAATGGAATTTTCTGAGGTTGGACTACTGGAAGATAGAACTAGTCTAGCAGAAGTCATGTGCCTTGCTAAGGGAGTTAAAATATTGACTTAGCTCATATATTTATAGATGCATAATATTTGCTTTGGTGTGTGAGATAAGGTGATGCTTGCATTCTCGTGCCTTGTGGTGCTGTTTGGCAAAAGGGAGATACGAATTAGGATTAGGATTGGGTAACAAACGGTATTGCTGCTACTAGGACGTCCGATAAATCAACTCCTCGTCGGACGCATCATCCACCATCTAAAAATGTTGTAAACTTCCCTCCTAATGTTGCAGCGGGATTCGCATGCCTCTCACAGAATGTTGCAGTGCCTCTTGCTGCAATGTTGCAATCGTAAACAATTTGTTTCAAACTTCGCTAAAAAAATGTTCCAGCAAGATTTTTCCTCTATAGAATGTTGCAATGCGTCCCAATGTTGTAATTATCCAATATTGTTGCAAACCTTCACAATGTTGCAGCGAAAACTTTTCCCTCGTCCGGAAATGTTGCATAGCCTAACTTGGACCGCAATGTTGCAAATTGTTGGATATTGTTGCAAACTTCCCACCAAAAATGTTGTAGTGACCTTTTCCATATCTGAATTGTTTCAAATGTACCGTCGAGGGCACGTTGCACAGACTAACTCGAACGGCAATGTTGCAAATTGTTGGACAATGCTGCAAATTTTGCGCCTAAAATGTTGCGGTGGCTTTTTCCATTGTCTGAATTGTTTCAGGTGTAGCGTCCGACGCTACGCACCCGGATCGGACGTCCGGGCGCTAGCAGTTCCCACAAAAGAAGGGCTATTTACTCAAGATATAATAGAGAAGATGAATGAACGTTCTAGATCTTTCCCTCTACAACATTGCTACATAATCCTCAACAACCTAGATGGGGGAAGCGAGATACCTATTCAAAATCATATCAATCTGATACTCGGAAAGTAATATGTGTAGGGGTGTGAATAGCCGAATAGGTGTCCCTAAACATCGCCATTGACTGTTGCACTGCAAGTCCTAGCCCTTTAAACTTAAATAGGAGCAATATACCATACCGTACTATTAATCGGTTGAATTTTGGTTGTGATTTTATTTAAACAGTTGGTTTCCAAGTTCCAGCCAATTCGCCACGTTGCAGTCTGCAAGCCCCTCTTTTTTGCGACTTTGCTGTCTGCATGTCGTGTCTGCTAGCACATAGAGTACCTATTTACCTGCTGCATCAGTATCCGTTTCTTGGCAAGATAGCAACATCAATCGCTGTGGCTCTATGAATTTGCCACTTTAGTTCCAGATGTTTATCGACATGTTAATTTTTTTAAGTTTCTAATTTTCAGGGAGGGAACCATATAGAGATGTTGGTATGGTTGATTGATTACATAAGCATCTGGACAGTTATAAATGATTTTGTTGCAACATTGTGAGTCTAACACTGAAAATGGCCACGTTCAAATTGAAGCGTTAATTTTCTTTGAAAAGCGTGTTAAGAAAAGTCCCTCGTCTGAAAGATCATTGGTTAGATAGCCTCAGTTAATCTTTTTTTCCTTTTGCAACTAACTATTCTTTTATTTAATATATACCGGCCAGCAGGGTCTGCCCCCCTCATTGTTTCATAAGAAACAGATTGGATGCAAAGTGAAAAAAAAAACATAATCTATTGGTACACATATTCAGTACTATTTCTTATTTTGAATCTGCCAATAAACATTATTTCAATAGATTTCTCGACATTGACTGTAAGATAGGACGAGTAGTATTTATTCCTTATACAATACAAATGAAAAAAAAAGAGTACCAAGTCTACTTCAGGGACGGGAACTGGGCCGAGTCCTCCAAGCTCGGTGGTGGCGGGGGCGGCAAAACAGGCATCACGGGTGCCGGCGGCTCCTCTTTTACAGGCACAGGGGCGACGTTCTTCGGTGCTCCTCCATTGGGGTGGCCACCCTTCTTCTTGTCTGTCGGCGCACCGCCGGCCTTCGCCGTCGCTTGAGCCAGAGCGCTCTGCTTTCTGTTTTGGTATATGAGCGCGCGCGCAGAAGGGTATGCGTTGCCGAAGAGGACCTGGGTAAGCGTCGCAGGTACTGCGGGGTTCTTCGCCGAAGCGTAGGCGTTCGCCGCCGCGGTGTTGGCCTGTGCCTTGCTTGCGGTTGGCTGCTGCTGCGGCATCTTGGCCTTGCCTGCGTTCGCCGCCTTGGATGCCGGTGGCTGCTGCGTCTTCTTTGGATGCGGCGTCTTGCTCTTGGTCTTGCTGGTGTTTGCTGTGGCGGTGTTGGTCGTGGCCTTGGGTGTTGCCGGTTGCTGCTGCTGCTTGTTCTTGGCGGCGTTCGCTTCGACCTTGAGCTTATTTGCCTTCCACACGGACATCTGAGGCTGCTGCTTCTTGTTAATGTTCACGGGGCGGCTCGCGGTGGCTTGCGCGCCGACGTCGGCCAGGCGAGTGTCGTCGCCCTCGACCTCGAGGAGCGCGAAGGCGTTGGCGCTCGGTTTGAGCGCCGCCGCCATGACGGATTGACGGGTGACGGGCGGGGCGAGCTGATTCCGGCGGTCGTCGAAAATGTCGCAAAGGGTAATTGATTACGGTACGAGGGCCGGTCGTCGAGATCAGGAGACGGGCGGACGGTCGCTTGTTGCTGCGGTCAGGAGAAGAGAGGCCGGGGCGTCAGATATAAAAGGGCCGGAAGGACACCGGGTCGGACGGAGCTGCCGAGTCCGAGCAGGAGTAGTCGACTAGATCGATTGTAACTTCAATCGACGCGGCGTGGGCGCGAGGCCGACTCGGCTTGTAACTTTCAATCGTCCGGCTTGGCGGGAACAAACTTTGTTTGTGTTGGGTGTAACATGGCGCCTAGCCCATGGGCTGCAACTGCCACGCCCCACAGGCCAAAACCCACAATGGCGGGATTGGCCCAGCCTTGCATCATCACACACTTCGCACACCACACCAGGCGCGCCACTCTTCGATCTCACGAACGAACTCACGCTTGTTACGCGGACTCGTCTTGTGACCCGCGTGCGCCGTTGCCACACCAAGACGCGGAGACGGCAAAAAACCAAACGGAGTCCCAACACCGAGCGGGGCGACGGCCATGGCGTGCTACGCCGCGCTCCTGCACCAGCCGCTCGCTTCCTCGCTCTCCCCTTGCTCCTCCTCACGGCGCGCCGGCGCCGCGCGAGCCCCGCTGCGACTCCAGCGTGCAGCGACTCCCTCGCTCGCCTCTGCCCCCCGCGTCAGGATCTCCCCCCGCTGTGCCGCCTCCGCCGGCGCCGGCGCCCCTGGAGAGCCACCCGCGGCGGCGCTACGGCGGCTCCTGGAGACGCCGGGCGCGCACCAGGCGCCCGCATGCTACGACGCGCTCAGCGCGCGCCTCGTCGAGCGCGCCGGGTTCAGGGCCTGCTTCACGAGCGGTACGTGCTCGTTCTTTTGCCTCTGCGGGGAGCAAGGGGAGGCTCCTTCTCAGTTTCGCAACCCACGAAAAATTACTTTAAGTTACACTTGGCACCTCCAGTCAGAGCATGAGCAGTCGCCATTTCTCTAAGCCTGTAGCTGTGCTCGTGTTGCTTTTCATCTGTTGCTAGTGCCTGCTAGTCTGCAACCGTTGTAAAAGGACGGTACTAGCGATCCCACTCATTGGTCCACATTTTGGACTGCAGGTTTCTCAATATCCGCTGCGCGGCTTGGATTACCAGATGTTGGTCTCATCTCCTATGGGGAAATGATTGATCAAGGACGTCTAATCACTGAAGCGGTATCAATCCCTGTAATTGGTGATGCTGATAATGGTTATGGAAACTCTATGAATGTAAAGAGGACAGTAAAAGGATATATTAATGCTGGTTTTGCTGGAATTATTCTTGAAGATCAGGTACGCTTTGAAGTGATAATGACTGTAGATTTCTCCCATAGATTGTGCTCGTTCTGCTTGTCTAGGAATTTGTTTATGTAATGTTCACTTAGTTTTTGGATAATGTATTCAGTTAACCTAGATTTTTTTAATGGTCATAAGTCATAACATAATGGCCTTGACTGAAAGAAGTTATTAAAGCCCATCAAATTGTGCTCCAACCAATGTAACTTTCAGTCCCTCACTGATTTTCCATGAAATTGTGCTAGATATTTCTTTGAAGCTTCTCTTATAGTGATATGATATATAGTATTCTGAAGGTGTCACCAAAAGCGTGTGGCCATACACAAGGAAGGAAGGTTGTCTCAAGGGAGGAAGCAATTATGCACATAAAAGCCGTTGTAGATGCCAGGAATGAGAGTGGTTCTGATATTGTTATTGTGGCAAGGACAGATTCTCGTCAAGCTTTGTCTCTTGATGAAGCATTATGGAGAGTACGAGCGTTTGCTGATGCTGGGGCAGATGTTCTATTCATTGATGCCCTAGCCTCAAGAGAAGAGATGAAGGCGTTTTGTGCTATTGCACCAGGAGTTACAAAAATGGTTAGTTATCCTGCTCTATGCACCTGTTCTTTTTAGGTTTCCGATATACTTTCAATGCTCCCGTCATACTCTGTAATCCAACTGCAGGCCAATATGTTAGAAGGCGGTGGTAAAACTCCTATATTGAGCCCTGTTGAACTTGAAGAAATAGGCTATAAGATCATAGCCTATCCATTATCTCTAATTGGGGTATCAATGCGTGCAATGGAGGTTTGTTCTTTGTTTATTTATTTTAATTGCTTCTTACCGACTCTCATTTATGCATTTTTATCGTTTCATTGTGCAACTAAGTACATCCTAAAGGGATCCTGCACATGAATTGTCATTAGCAGTTTTGGGCAAAAGGAGGTATCATCATTTGCGCATGCATGTCATATGAATACGATCCTGTGGCATATAATCAAGGAGTTGTGTAGTTGTTAAATTTGATGTGCAGATATATGCTAAATTTCCACTATGAACTGCACTTAATGGGATGCATGGTCTACAGGATGCTCTTATTGCTATAAAGGGTGGTCGCATACCTCCTCCAAGCAGCTTGCCATCATTTGAGGAAATCAAGGATACTCTTGGGTTTAATCACTATTATGATGAAGAAAAACGATATGTTGTGACACCAGCCCAATCATCATACCAGACCGGTAAGGACCTTAAGACTTTGTTGTACGTTGATTATAAATGATTTTTGTAACCTGCAAGTCCTCAATTATAGGCTATCATGATTATACAGGTGAACCAAGCATTCCAGGAGATTTCAGGTCCACGACTGAAAAACCACAAGAACCAGTTATTGGCATATTGCCTCAGCTCTATGATATTGGTTCCAGTGGCAGCAGAGGACCTTCAACTGGAATGTGGTCTCGTACCCTTCGACTAAAGATTACAGGAAGAGATGGAGTCCTGAAAATTGATGCCAAGATACCTGTAAGTCATCATGACTTGATTCCTGTGTTCAATATCGGGTAGTCAGATTCAAGTTCTGATACAACATTGAACTCACTTAAATTAACTGTTTGACGTTGGGAGATATATATGATCTCAATTGCTATATTAGTTTCTCAGATGTCCTGTAAGGCTGTAATTTAGTTGTTCTCGTACTGATTAAGTGATTGTTCCCTTTTAATTCCCCTTTTTCTGCTACAGGCGGGGTTCTTAGAAGGGATGACAAGAATTATTCCAGGTTTGTACTTATATTCTTAACTGAAGCATGATTGTGTAATGTGCATGCATTTTCAGAAGAAAACAGGGAAATCTGTAAGGTGCACTTAACTATGTTTCATGTGATGATCTTCTTTCCCCTCTCTGCAGGTTTGGCTGGAGCTAATATAATGGAAAGGCTTCGGAATGCGCCTATTGACGCAGACAATCCCCAGAATGGTCAGATACTTCTTGATTTTGAGGATGCCATGGGAGATAGGATCCAGGTTTTCATTGCTTGAACGTGCGTGTGCTTCCTGCTAGTACACCGTCAAACTCTGAAAGTATGGAGGAGGTTACTGGCATCTTGTTCATTGTGTTAGACAGCTAACTAGAGCAATCCATTTAGGAGTTCAGGCAGGTTATTTAGACATTGGTTATTACTGGACTTGTTCCTACCGCTTAAGGCCTCTTTCGTGCCTACATCCAGTTGGTGAGGCAAGATGTTAGCCTAGCTGCGGACTGCAGGATGAGTTTCTGTGACAGCCTTATTTCGAATAAAGTAACTCTTGATGAGTTATGAAACAGCATGTGCTTCTATTTGCAGAATTTGTGATGTAGCAAGAGCAGTCACTGTCATATTATTTGAATCTCGCGGGGTTTATTCCGTATACATCTTTACGCTAGATAGTACTCCCTCCTCCGTCCCAAAACACCTTTTTTTTTTTTTGCTTCAAAGGGTGTGCAGCCCACACACACGACCAGACCACGGCGTCACGACTTCAGCGTGCGTTGTGGTATGGTGTGCCGCGAGGCACCCGTCC
Organism: Digitaria exilis; assembly: GCA_015342445.1. Lineage (NCBI taxonomy): Eukaryota > Viridiplantae > Streptophyta > Magnoliopsida > Poales > Poaceae > Digitaria > Digitaria exilis. Next base: position 1,788,539 of record JACEFO010001776.1, on the reverse strand, counting down.
CAAAACACTTGGCTTTGACTACTGTTAGTTTTGATTTTTTTTTTCTAGATATAAAACATTTTATATGCATATAGAAAACTAAAACAAATAGTATTTTGGAGGCAGATGAAGTACAAAGATGGGACCTAACACGATTCCATGGAGGCTGCCCCTCGTCAAACTTAACAAGATCAGGCTTTTTCCAGGAGACGCGCCCTCGCGTATCATGTCTACATATCGGTGCACCGCACCTCCCCACAGCCCTTCCAGGAGACGCGCCCTCGCGTATCATGTCCACATATCGGTGTCGTCGAGCGCGCACTCGGCGCTCGGCGGTCACGCCTGGGGCAGTAGAGTTCTTCAACAGTTCAACCACAATACCACATGTTCCCAATCTAAACTCAAAACTGTTCACCATAATTCGCATCAAAAGGAATTTACCTGCACCATAATTCACGATAATTCTAGTATTTTCCAATACATCAATCATCATAATTGTTAAAAATAATTCTGGTACTTCCCATGGCATCACAATGTCCACCACAAAGGATGATAGTACCATAAATTCAACCAGCAGAGATTACCACACCACTAACATGAATCATGACAGAATAACAAGACATTCAGCACCAAAAGCAATTAACGTTTTTCTCACTCAATCATTGGAGTAGCAGAACTTCCGATAAGGTGCAAATTGACAGGTATTGTAACCAACGGCCCCCAACAGTACTCAAACTTGGAAACAAGTACTTTGCCTAAACGGCAGGACACCAGACAGCACAAAATAACACCTAACAAGGCGAACGTCCAGTATGGAAACGACTCACACAAGCCCAACCATAGGAAGAAAAAAAAAAAGGAGTAATACTGTCATGTGCCGGATAACCTCTGGAAACACCAGACACAATTGCAAACTGAAGATTGTTTGTTATGACTTTCAAGTTAGGAGATAATGCTTTCGGTCAGTGATAACGCAGCAAGCTGACTGGTCGGGGTGTTTGGATTCTGCTGATGGGCTACATTGCTAGAACATCCATCGCCTCAGCAACCTTGGACTTGAGAGCCTCAGGGGACTCGAGCAGGTGGAGAACCTCAGTCTGATCCATCTCCAAAAGCATTCCGGTGACCTTGGCCGCTTGGTTTGGCTCCAGTTGTTCAACCAGTGGGTATAGGTTTTCACCAAGTATCTAAATGAAAAATAATGTAGATAGATAAGAAATAAGAAGATTGCTGTAGTACAAAAAGTAACAATGCAGTGGCTCTCATGTGACTAAGCCACCATTCAGATCCAAGTGAACTTGATACTTGATGAGGGGATCAAAATGGATATGAAACAAGCAACCAAGTATCACGCAGAATTATTACTTCCAAATAGGGGCATACCGTTCTTTGCATCTCAGGAGGAGCATTTGCAAGGGCAGAAGTCAGAGTTCCAATTTGGGCAGCAGGTGATAAGGCTGCATCTCTCACAGGGAAGCCTCCCATATCATACGGCTGAATCATACCTCCAGCAACACCTGGCATTGCAGGAGCTTCAGGCATGTTGCGGCCGGATGGGTAACGGAACATCCGTCCTCGTGGAAGCATCTGAGAAACATTACCCACCAAGCCAAACATTAAGGATTTTTTTTTTTTAAGGAATTGGGAATTGATAGAAGGGGCATGGTGGAAAACAAGCAAAACAACAGACTGAACTATGTCTGACAATCTAAGTGGTATAACATGTTCTACCCAGTTAACCATTTTCCACAGACGAGGTACCATTCTAACCACCAAAATCAGCGAAACAGCGAGATGTTTTTGGAAAATACCTGTTGCTGAAAAGGCTGCACAGGTTGCTGACCCTGGGCCCCAGCTCCACGTCTAATACCTGGGCGTGGACCCTGTTGCCCCTGTTGGACAACCGGAACAAAGTAACTTGGCATATGGGGAGCCCCAGGTCTCATACCGGGAACAAGCTGCTGCTGGAAACCAAATCCTGGCTGAAAAAAAGTTTAACATACCATCAATATCCATTTAGTTCAACACACTAGAACAAATGTGACCAGTGTTCCACATGCAAGGAAAAAAAAAATAGAGTTTCCAAGGTACCTGAGGGGGCATCATAGCTGGTGGAGCTTGTCCATAAAAGAGTTGTTGAGGAGCCATAGGAGGGTACATCGGAAGGCGTGGAGCCATAGTAGGTGTCATCGGTACAGGAGGGCGCATCTGAGAGAATTGTGCCTGGATCATATAGGATGTGCACTGTCAGCAATTTAACATGCTAGATAATGCCCCTTTTTATATACAAGGCACATTTTGACCAGGTGCGGTCTCAGTCACAATTTCACCTTTTTTTCAAGGAACTCATGCTTTCAGCTTTATTAGTTTCTTGTTATAATGTCAATGACCATGAAACAGACATCATATGAAAGCATTTTCAAATATGAAATAAATGATACCTCATTTTGATGGTAATCTACAAATTCTAAGGTTATGATTTGGTCAACCATTTTCGTTGAATATTGTGTTGCGAGCATGCCTTACAAAAAGAAGAGGGAGTATGAACCTACAACAAATTTGTACAAATTCCCAAAAATTATGCAAGAAAACAGAAAGCTCTTTTAAAGAGTTAAGTAACAAATTTGTACAAATTCCCAAATAATTATGCAAGAAACAAATTATGAAGAACAAAAACTTCCAAAAGATCTCAGTAGCTGCACATTTGATACTAGCACAACACAAAGTCAGCTGGTTTGAGGACGCTTACCTGTAACATTGCTTTTCTTTCTTCTTTACGCTGTGCAAATGCAACGTACAATGGCTTTCCAGATATCATTTTGCTATTCATTTCGGTTAACTGTGTACAGAAAGAAAAACTGTCAACTACATGGGACATCAAAGTGCTACACCTTTTTTCTAGATGGCCTAGCTGGCGGTTAATGCAATATCCAGGAAGTGAACTTACAGCCTGAGAAGCTTCCTCGCGAGTGGAGAACGCGACAAAGCCAGAGCCTTTGCTAAGGCCATTTTGGTCACGCATCACCTAATTGACAAAATCCATCAGCGATAGTCTACCATTAAATGTAGAGGTACGGAAACAGATGATTGGAAAACATAAAAGCACCTTGCATGAGGTAATTTTGCCGAAGTTAGAGAACAAATCACGAAGTTGATCATCTCCAATGCTATCATCCAAGTTCTTGAGGTACAAGTTTAGTCCTTGATATTTATCAGCAGCATCTTTCAGGCTTTGCTCAAATCTCCTTTTTAGTTCCATATCTCTTTCAGACTTCTTCTGTGCTCTTCCAACATACCACTCTTTGTCATTTATCTTTTTTCCATTAAGTTCCTGAACAGCATGGGCAGCAGCATCTGGATTCTCAAAATTGATGAAACCAAAGCACCTTGACTTGCCATCCATGCCAATCATCACAACAGCACTTGTAATATTTCCATATTCACCAAAAATTTTTAGTAGATCCTCCTTTGTTGTAGACTCAGACAAATTTTTCACAAATACATTGTTGAATTTTGCCTTGTCAAAAGAATGATCTCTCTCTTGCTTGCGAAGAAATGGTCCAACATAAACAGGCTTATCATTGATAAGCATCCCATTAAGACTTTTTATAGCAGCCTGTGCAGCTTCTTCTTTTTCATACTGAACAAAACCAAAGCCTTTGGATTGGCCCGCTTCATCCATGGCTACCTTACATGAGAGAATGGTACCAAAAGTGGAAAAGGTCTCATGAAGAGTTTTATTGTCTATTGTCTTGTCAAGATTCTGGAGAAAATACAACGTAGGTCATAAACCGAACTAATTATTCTTGACAACACAAACTAAAGAAACTGCCAGATGACCAGTACCTTGATGAAAATGTTAGCAGATCCGCTCCTACGGCTGCTTGGGTCACGGTTCGAATACATCACCCGGATAGGCTTGCTGTTAAGCTGAGCAAAGTTCAGCACTTCCAATGCTCTTGCAGCTGGAAAATAGAATAGTTAATCAGCCATTGCAAGTCCATTGTCTTGACAATAGAGTAATAGGTAGTTGTATGTCCACATGACATAAACAAGCTCTATGACACATGACATAAACAAGCTCTATGACGCATGACATAAACAAGCTCTATGACGCATGACATAGCGAGGTACGAACACCACAACAAAACAGCAAATCCGCTGAACCATGTCTACCAAAGTTATCCTTATGTCCCATCTTACAGCCAACTTTTCACAATGGTGAACCTTATATCTCCACTTAATGACTTTGGATAGAGGTTTGGGATCACAAACAGAGGGCACTAAGATGGATATTTGGATTGTGATCAGGTTTAAGTTTTCTATTTAATGGGGGCTGCCACATTACTACTATTATATTTCTACGTAATCTTGCAGACAGTTAAGAAACATCTAAAGGCCAGCTGCATGTAACACTAAATTCCATCAAATTAGCAAGGCGCCAATATTCCAGCTTAGCAAATAAATATACCTTAAAAACATAGCAAATAAGTAAATTCTAAGCAAGGCTGTCTTGAACACCATGACCTTATGGAATATACCATCAATGGGGTCCTAAGATCAAAACCAATTTCTCATCATTATCCTCTGCCTTTCTCAAAACAAAGGTACCCAAACGACTAAATCATCCTTCCCAATACCCAAAACATAATAAATACCAGTGGCATTGCACAAAGCAACACGTCCACTTAACAAAGGCATTGACTTCTGCTAGAAGAATGTGCCGTTCAACATCTACATCTACTGAAATTCTCAAACGCAATCAATCCACCACCTACAAACAGAGAATCACTGGTGATATACAGTTTACAGATGCCATCAGAAAAATCAAACCATACAAAACCCAAACCTCGCCCAATCTGATCAGACCGCATTTCTAATACGCCCAAACCTGGACCAATCCTCGCATCCCGAGTCGGACAGATAAGAGTGAGAGGCGCGCAAAGGAGAGGAGATCGCAGCAATACCATCCAAGGGGTTGCTGAAGTTGACGTAGGCGTATCCGAGCGAGCGGCGCGAGGTGACGTCCCTGCAGACGCGCACCGACACCACCTGCCCCGCCTGGCTGAAGAGCTCATACAGCTGCGAGTCGGAGACGGACCCCTCCAGGTCGCCAACGTAGAGAGACGTGGTCGGGAGCGGCTGCGCCACGCCGACCCCGACGCCGACCGCTCCCGGCGACACCACTGCGGGGACAGCCCCCGGGCTCCCGTTCGTCACCACCGCCGCCGCCGCCACTTGCGCCGCCATCGCCTCCTCTCCCCTCGACCAGATTTTTTTCAGTTTTTTTTTCTCGAAAAAATCGGCTAGCAAATCGGATTGGTAAGTCGCTCGATACTGATAGATCTCGCGGATTTGGGGATTTCTAAATTTTTTTTTGGTAGTTTTTGGTTGCGGGATACAGAGGCCGCAGGCGGAGAGCACGCTGGGGGGACGACTCTCTCAACGAGAGGGAGGGCGAGGCGATGCGGGGTGGGGAGGAGGTTATAGGAGGGGAGAGGGGAGCGGCTGGAGAGTGGAGACGCGCCCGCGCCTAGGGTTTGCTCGCGCGCGCAGCGGGTGGGCTCGGTGCTCGTGCACCAGCTGGCGCCAGCAGTGGCGTCTGATCTGGATGGTCAGTTGGTGCGCTTGGTGCTCCAGGACCGGGTCCGCCCCGTGCAAGTCCACCCGCGCGGACCTCCGACGTGGCGTTGCTGTGCAGCGCGCCAGCGCGGCGTCTGTGCCTTCCGCGGCGCGCGTGGATGGGTGCTTTGCTTGGCCTTTTCGCATCCCGGGTGGCGGTTGGATTCGAGTTGGCACTTGCACGGAGCAGAATTCGCTTGGGCCTCGGGGAATGCGCGGTCTTGTGTCGTGTTGAGTCGAGCCTTGACCGGTTTTGGGCTGGGCTGGGCTGGGCGTCTTGCTTGGGACTGGGATGCCAGACTTTGGGCACGATTGGTACCAAGTAGCAACGCCTTGCCTCATGCTCAAAAAAAAAAAAAAAAACTACGTCTTGCCTTTTTTTAGTTGCCTTATTTTGATGGGGCATGAGACGAGAATCTTACCGATGTAGGTGAGCTATTTGGCAAGGAATGAAGAGAGAATTAGACGGAAGTCTCACGACATGCCCGCTTGAAGCCGACGAAGAGAAGTTATTGCGACTGTTATTCGTTGAAGTTACTGTTTGTGCATTGAATACTAGTGGGGTACGTCATCACTGCGTGCAAAATCACCGTACATTGCAGCCGACAACGGGTGCGACCATTAGCCATTCCCTCACAAGAGCAAGACAAATCTTGCCTACGCAGGCCCCTAGGTGGCTTTGCCAAACATCCAAATGCTCATATTGCTCTACCATCATTTCCTACATTTCCTACTAGGTGAGGCACCATAGTAGTGGATAATGCTATAGTGTTCTTTAGTAATTCTTTTAGCTACATGCAGCGGGTAATGAGAACTTACGTTTGTTGATTTAGTAAGTTCGTAGCATGACTATGAAACCAATTAGATTGGTCATGCCTGATTTGTATTCTTAGGTTCAGACTGGGAACATTGTAGACCAGCTAGGAAGTCTGAAATAGCCATATGCTTATGCTTATACCGGTGCATTCTCCATTAGAACTTTTTACAAGGGAAATGGTGTTCATATCCAATTGGTCCCAACCAAGAAAATGCATTATGTATAATTTTAATTGGTAGTCTATTATTTGGAGAAAGGTTTATTTCCACCTAGGAAACCATGCCACCTCAACATTTGTAAATTATGTTTGTCGACCTGTTGTACATCATACGAACCTATTTGTCTCTAGCTGCGTATATCTGTTTCCATAACATCGTTGTCGGTTGTTTGATGAAACGGGAAAATTTACCATAAACGGCTAAACCCATTAGGGAGCAAGGGACGTCAAGCATGGTGAGACTCTCATCTCAATTTTATCACCAGGTCTCACCTGTGATGGTTGAACTCCATGTTCGATATCTTCCTTACCGGGCTCCCAGTAATATTGGCGCTCTTTGCCTCCATGTCTTGAAGACGCATATTTGTACCATATCATACCCGCAATTGCCAAGATCATGCCAAATGCAACATGAACGCTCATACCTTCTCTTCCAAATAGAATGAATCCCATGGTAAGTATAAGGATCATCTTCATGTGTCCGAGAACTTGAAATGAGACAGCTGTGAATCTTCCAATGCATATAAACTGGCTGAGATTGGCTCCAACCGCAATCACACAAGACAATGCTATGAGAATCTGGAAGGGATGTGAGTGAAAATAAAATAGCAACATAAGTTCTCCACCTACTGCAGAACAGTAGCCTGTTGTTCCTAAAGTTGCTAACGGATAATGATATGTGGTCTACTAGTACTGCAATGCTTTAATATTAGTGTCTACATTATCATCCCTACAGGCTACACTACATTCAAAGAGTGTATATAATTCCAAATGGAGTGCAAGAGAAATATAAGGCAGATCGTTAGTCAGGTTGAAGTACAGAACATCACTTACCGTCACCACATTGTTATAACTGTAATATAACTGTAAGTATCAACTCTATTATTGGTCAGCCAAAGGTCCACAAAAGGCCCAACTAGTAACAATGACACTCCTTGGGCTGGAGCCATATGACCCAAGAGGTTGAATGCACTAATGGAATACTTCTTTTGAAGGTGATGGATGTCCTGCAAAAAGTAAGGCCAGAGTACTATAAATCGTAGTATTGGAGATGGGACTGAAACTATAGTTTCAGCATGGATTTTCATATTTAATATGAGTGTAAGCATTAAATTCCATTTGTAAGATATCTTTCCAATCAACTGTAAATCTTACGTTTTCAGAACATGCATGCATATAGAATTTAAGGGTACCAATCCATGGATGAAAAATATATGTTAACAAGTTTGCAGCAAATTTGTAGCATTTCCAACCACTGGATGCATGGCAAGCAGGCACCCAACAAGCATTTTTCAGGACAACCCTATTTGGATTTCAGATAACAGGATGAGTGTTCACTGCTAACAATAGCACGAGGAAAAAAAGATGTCATCGAAAAGATTAACATTGTTCTGCCAGGCTGCCACATAATCATTGTTTAGTTTAGTTTAGATTAAAAGGTGAATCACATATATTGTGTATATCTACCTGTGGATGTAATAAGCTGGATATCTAACCTTTATCTAAAAAATAACATATACTGTATAGATTAAAATTTATCTTACTAAAGCCAAACCCGTGATTTGCCATCAAGACCTTGTTAACCATGATGATGCCGACGGAGGTGATGATGTTTAACACCCATGCCACAGCATCCCCAGCAGCCCTGTTCTCCGGGTTGCCTCCGGGCACCCCACCCATGCTCCTCTTTCAACGGAGGAGCCCTCACCAATTCAAATTCCAGAATCCAGAGCACCTAAGCACAGAATCATCAGCGAGGAGTCCATCAATTCATCAAAGGGTGGCTGTGGAGCCAACACTTAAACACAAAAACTCCCCAACAATTTTTCCAGGCCCCAAACATAGCCTGATCTGCGCTACCGCCGCACGCAAAATTCAGAAATGTGTGATTGATCATAGATTCGCTGGGAACATGGAATTCGGTCACGCTTCCCAGAAAGCAGTGGCTAGGCTCATCCTCGAGTCTCACGTGGATAGACACCGCACGAAGTAGGAAAAAATGACAAACCCGCAACACCTAGATATTGTGGAAGGCAAAGAAAGTATCGATCCAACAAAACGCCAAAAAGGAGATAGAAAAAAGGGTACGGAGTATGGGGAGTCCGGGAGGTTATCATCGGTGGCTTTAGCTTTACCAGCGAGGCGATGGAGGGTAGTTGCCGCCGCCGTCGGTGGCAGCGTGCGAGGCACACGGAGCTCTCGGCCAGGAGGAGTAGAAAAAGGCAGCAGGTGCCCAGCAAGCGACGAGCTGTGAGGGGGGTTTTAATGGTGACGAGTAGTGGTGTGTGAAGTGATTAGACAGACGATTAGTGAGGGATCGCCGTGTTCTCAGTGCTCACACTTGTGCCGCCGCTATCACTCGAGTCGCGTTCGCGCAGGAAGAGGTTGGTTTGACGCACGCGCGGCACGGTTGTGCAACAGACGAAAGAGGGAGGGAGTGAGCGAGTGAAACGTCTGTGTGTGGCGTGCGCGCGGCGCGGCCGGCCGGTACTGTAACATGCATCGTCGTGTTTACGCGTGCCGGAAATAAGTGTCGTGTAGTCGTGTACGTGGAGCATGCTCGCCATGTCCTGTGTTGGTTTACGAGGCTAGAGGGGGGAACGAGAGAAACTGGCTGGGCATGTGGTGAAGAAGATGCCAAATGGATTCGCTTCTCTACCTTGAACCTTGCTCTAAAACGAACTCGCATTATGGTCTATGACATCAGCTTTGCTGCGGGGGAGGGGGGCAAGGAACTGTCAACGAATAGCAGACGGTGTTGATCTTGTATGGAAAGACATAACAGACGATGCCTAAAGCCTAATACCATTTTTTTTCCTTGGTCGTTGAGATTGACTGATAATTTAGAATTCAGGATTCGGTTGTTGGGCTAGCTTGCTTTTTGTTGTTGGGCAGTGGCCAGTGGGCCGTTCAGTTTTGTTTTTTCTTGGGCTGGCTTGCTTCACTTTCCAGGCTCGTCCCGATGTCTCATTTTTTTTCCTTCGAATCCGTGCGAGTGCGATGTGTCAGCACAACCCGATCGAACGTCGAGCCCGAACCCGTACGTCCCATAAGTTATAGGAGTACCTTCACATTCGATGTGACGGGAGTCAAAGTCTAAGGAGGCATCCAATATGAAGCGCAATGCTACCCGTATCCAGACGGTGCGTGTATTTTGTTGGGTGTGTATTATTTCGATGTGAGCAAACACTGTACTTGAGAAATTAGCTGGAACCGGTTCAATTCAGAAGCTAGTGTGATCTGTAAATTGGTATCCGTTGGATTAATAAATGTTTTGTATTTATCTTTTTAGTATGAGACTACAATAGCTTTGTACAGAAAGAAATTGCACAGTGGCATGTTTTATAATGAAGATCTGCTTAGTCGTTAGTCAGGCTCTGAGCTGCTAGCCTCTTACTGCTTGGTGAGCAACGATGAGAACAGGGTGCGAACTTCAGATTTTGTTTTTGGCCATGTTTAGATTCACTAAAAAAAACTTTATTCATTCTAACTTTTTACTATTCATCTCTCTTACAAAACACGCTTCCCAGCAAGTGCTACAATATTTTTCTTCAGTTACAGTGTTTTTTACCCTAATCTAAATACAGCTGGGAAAGTTCACTTTCGATTCCATGGGAAGGGACGAGAGCACACACGTCAGACCGTCTGTCACGAGGACGAGTGACCATTCTAGTCATTCAGCAAGCGGCGTCAAGCTTTCTACCACGAGGCCACAAGACCACAACAGCTGCCAACGAGCAGCTAGCAGGTCGATCGGGTTCATCCGGTGGGAACGCCATTGCTCTTGTGCAGGCATGCCGGTGCAAAGGAAAGCAATCCAGCCATCCATGGCAGTGGCACCGAGCCGGTGCTACGGCTACAGGTTACAGCTGCGCAGTTCCTTTCCTCGTACGTACAGACCAACCAACCAGCTGCCGAGTCGGGTGGTTTCCCGAAAGCCGCGGGCAGCGTGGATACGGGAGCACGTGAACACCGGCGACTCCATGGACCGAGCATGAGCAAATGAGAGAGGGAGGAGACCGCATGGACTGACACACACAAACAAGAAAGAAAGGTGGTTGTACAGTACACAGTATAGTTCAGAACTTCAGGTGTGTGGCTTGTACCTACAGACCTGGTAAGTAGCCGACGACACTGCCCTGCGACGCACGGCGCGCGGCGCATCGCGCATGCGCATGCAGGGAGCAACAAGCGCAGACCGGCGGCATGTCGTCGTAGCCACAGCTCCGTCCTCGTCCGCGCCGCGCGGGACAGACCGATCGGCCAAGCTCCCCCGCGCGCGCGCCGTGGCAAGGGGACAACGGCGCATTATTGCGGCAGCCCGTGACCACGATCGAGCAAGGGTGCCTTTAGTTCTCCAGATTTTTCAAAAAAAAACACTATTTATCTAACTTTTTATTATTCATCTTATTCCTCCTACCCACGAAACACTATTTATCTACAATGTATTTTTGATGAACAGTATATTTTTAGAGAATCTTTCGCCAATCTAAACACACCTTTGGCCGGACTCGGCCGGCGCCGATCGAGAGAAAGGACGACGCCGAGCGAAAGAAAGGGAGCAGCAGCGCCAGGGCAAACTGGGGCGGAAAGGCCGAAAGCGCCCACGCAACCACCGCAACCAACCACCGCCGTGGTCGGTAGCCGAGCGCGCTGCAGCGCTGACGGATAGCGCCGGTGGGGGTGGGAGTTGAGGTCGCTTCCTACTCGCCCGCCACCACTTGGAGATGGCAGAAACAAATATAGATTCGTTCAATTGTTTTTTTAACTTCTTCTGAAGAATTTCCCCTTTCAAATCCATCGTAATCGAGCTGAGAGAACTGCACAACTACGCGCTTCGACAATGCACTTCAGACAATTCTAGTACGTATTTGTCGTCTGTTCTATTACCTCGGGTTGTGTAAAGATATGACGTGAACTTACTCGTCAGTTGTTGTCATGCATGATGCATTCCAAGTTGCCCGATGATCACGACGGAATGGCACTGTTCTGCTTGTCATTTTTCCGTCGAACATTACCTTTAAGATACACGTAGATATAGTTTTGTATTTGTTTGTGAAAAGACTGGTGCACCTAATTAACAAAACCATCTCCCCATCACCTGGTCAATGATATCTTGGTTCATTCTTATGTACTCCATCCATTCCAAATTATAAGTCATTCTAATTTTCTTGAGAGTCAACCCATTTACATTTGGTTAAATCATAGAGGGTCATAAATAGGTATACTATGAAAATAATGAAAAACTAATAATACTTATTTGATATCATGAATATTAGTACTTTGTTATATAAATTTGGTCGAACTTGAGATGCTTTTACTCTACAGAAAATTGAAATTATTTATAGTTGGGAATGGAGGGAGTATATGTACAAGGAGCAAACTGTACTTTTTCACCCGTTCCTAAATATGTATGGCAACCTCGAAGCCCTAACCTCGCCGGAAATCTCACCAGAGTTAGGGAAGAAAGATATTTGACTGAAGAAAAAAATTGAAAGCGTGGAGAGGATTTTCAACACTCGAGTATAATTTAGCTTCCCATTTACGTTGACTGATACCGTGCTTTGTGGATTCGGATATAGTATAAATATTGAACCTTCATTTACGTTTTCATCATCCCTCTTCCTAACCAGTGAGACAGTGACTAGAGAAGAAAAAAAAAGTGACCATTGCTAAATGCCTACTAGAAAAGTGAATCTATTGCCGTGATCCGTGAGGTGTAGATGCTGGACTTGCCCGATCTACCGTAAGCGGTGCTGCACGTTGTACTTTTGTTGGTCTCACCTGAAGCAAGGAGCTGGTCAGAATGTCAGAATCAGGACTCAAAAGCACACCACAGGTTAAATAGGTCGATGTCAATGCCTCAATGGCTAATAAACTGATCTATGGTAATACCGTAGAGTAAAAAGTTGTTACTGAATAGCTTCAGACTAGACAAGACCTGCGATTTTTTGGATTCGAGCACTGCATAATTGCATATGCACAGTCCAAATAGGCAACAGGACAATCCTCACCATGTGTGAGACTGAAGCAACAGCAGCCAATGTACCAAACAGAATTATCCTTCCTTTCAGAGCACTGCAGTTTACTAGAGCAAACATACCGCAACACTGGCACTCCACATGCGAATTTCCATCGCAGGAAAGATGACCCTCGCCGCTCCCAAGCCCCAACCACCGAACCTTCTGGCTGTTCAGGGTGAAGTGGCTAATGCAAGCACGCAGCGCCCTGCGGGACTGCGGGGGCTTATATACCTACCTCACGTCCTGACGGCCATGCCACTCGCTAACTCGATCGCGTTCGTGCTCCCGCTCCATCCGATTCGAGGGGAGGTCGCCAAGAGACGCCGCGCCCCGGCGCCCGCGTCGAACCGGCTGCCAGTGCCAGCTGCATCTCTCCCGGGCTCGCGTGGAAACACACGAGCCTAGTCGTTTCTCTCGCCTTCCGCCACCGACGCTTCCCGTGCTCAGAATCCGCGAAATGGCGGTGCCAGCTCCACCACGCGCAGCGCGGCGCCTCGCCGCCCTCTGCTTCGTGGTGGCCTCTTGCGCTGCTGCGCTCGCGGCGCCACGCGCCGGAGCGAGCCGGCCGAGCCGGGAGGACCTCGACGTCAGCCTCGGCAGCGGCGGGGGCGTCGGCGTCGGCATCGGCATTGGCGGCGGCGGTCAAGGAGGAGGAGGCGGCAGCAGCAGCAGCAGCCCGGCGCCACCGTCGCCGTCGGGGCCACGGCCGTGCGACTTCGAGAACGAGCGCCTCTACCGCGCGTACCTGGTGATCCAGCAGTTCAAGGAGAGCGTGACGTGCGATCCGATGGACATCACCCGGAGCTGGAGCGGCACCGACCTGTGCTCCACCTACAAGGGCTTCTTCTGCCAGCGTCCGCCCAACGTGTCGGACCGGACCATCGCCTCCGTCGACTTCAACGGCTACATGCTGCGGTCCGACTCGGCTTCGTCAACAGCCTCCCCGACCTCGCTCTCTTCCACGCCAACTCCAACGACTTCGGCGGCGCCGTGCCTGCGCTCGCCGGCCTCCAGTACTTCTACGAGCTGGACCTCAGCAACAACAGGCTCGCCCCGGCGCCATTTCCCACGGACGTGCTGGGACTCACCAACGCCACCTTCATCGACCTCCGTTTCAACAGCTTCTACGGCGAGCTCCCCGTCGGCGTCTTCTGCAGGTTCCCTCGGATCCAGGCCATCTTCGACAACAACAACCAGTTCTCCGGCAGCCTCCCGGACAACATCGGGCAGTCCCCCGTGAACTACCTCTCCCTCGCCAACAACCGCTTCACGGGGGAGATACCGAAGTCCATCGCGCGCAACGCCGGCACGCTCCTCGAGGTGCTCTTCCTCAACAACAGCCTGAGCGGGTGCCTCCCCTACGAGCTCGGCCTGCTGGAGAAGGCCACGGTCATCGACGCCGGAACAAACCGGCTCACGGGCACCATCCCGGCGTCGTTCGCGTGCCTGCGCAAGGTGGAGCAGCTCAACCTGGCGGACAACCTGCTCTACGGCGAGGTGCCCGACGCGCTCTGCCGGCTCGGGTTCGACCGCCTCAGGAACCTCACGCTCTCCGGCAACTACTTCACGTCGCTGGGGTCATGCTGCTGGGACCTGATCAAGCAAGGGAGGCTCAACGTCGACCGAAACTGCATCCAGTGGGCGCCCAACCAGCGCTCGCACGAGGAGTGCGCCAAGTTCCTCCAGCTGCCCAAGTCGTGCCCCGTCAGCAACTACCTGCCGTGCAGCTCCAAGTACCATGGATCCGGCGGCGAGCCGGAGGAGGACGACGCGGCGGTGGAGTACAGGTACCGGACGTACACGGCGCTGCATCCTTGAGAGGGAGGACCCGACGAAACGACCTGGCCGGCGGTAGGCGAGAGGACTGTACACGTAGTTGAAAAAGGCGCAGAGCGCTGTGCGTCTCGTGACCGTGAAACGACGGATCAGTCGCATGGCGCGTTGTGTGTGTATTGTGTGTTCTGTATTGTGTACCTGTCTAGCAATGTTCCTCTATTGTTACGGCCCACACATGTGCTAGCATGTCTATCGCCGTGTTCGGCTGGCTGCTGGCTGCAGAGCAGCCAGCCGAACACGGGCATTCTCTAGAATTGAGCCTATGCGAGAATTGAGCCTATGCGCTGGCTGCAGAGCAGCGAGCCGAACACGGCCATTCTCTAGAATTAAGTCTATGTGGTTGCAACAAATCAATGTGTTGTGCAAGGCAAGCGGCCCACACCACAAATCTAGCTATTTTATGCTATATACATGCGCACGTTTAATCACACTTTATGTAACTATTAACTTTGACCAATTTAATCAATACTCTCTTATCTTAGTTTTATCTTAAGCCAAACTTTGACCAAATTCATAAAAATAATCAACATACTTCCGATTAACTTGTCAGAATACGAGAATTATTTTAATTGAACATAAAGTGTACTCCCTTTGTTCTAAAACAAGTAACTTATAGATTTGAGTTTATTCCAAGTCAAACTTCCTTAGATTTGACTAACATAGTATTAATATATTTTTTATGTTTACTAGAGTTTTTGAGATAAATTAACTTGTCGGATACGAGAATCACTTTTCATTTTGGGATAGGGTGAGTACCTTTATAGTATAATTATTTTGTATCTGTAGGTGTGATTATATTTTTTTTTTACATACTTGCTCCAAGTAGAAGCATTTTTATTTTGAAGAAAATGAAAGTGACCTATATACTTACCTAAAAAAATAGCAGGTATACTAAATTGCTCTAACAAATATTAATCTCCAAAGCTATGAACCAAACTCACAAATCATAATAATTTACTTTCTTGGGTTTGTTTTTGTGTGAACTTTTCTTGATTATCAGTATACGATCAAGTGCTTAGTAATGTTTCTCATGAAAACTTTTCTAGGCGTTGGATGATGTTCTCGAGGGCGAAGGCAAGGGAGCGCGCCGCCGTGCCGGTGTGGTGGTACTTGTTGTCAGCGAGTAAGCGACGTGGAAGGTTCCAACGTGAACGTAGCTGGCGCTGGCGGGGTGGCCACGCAAGCAATCCTCAGCTACGAGCCGTTCGATGGAGAGGGGATTGAGTGCACGGCCAGGATCTCTCAACGTCCGTGTAAATTTGGGTGGGGGATTCAAATTTGGGTGGAGCCCAGCAGTCGCCGCCCGACGCCGGCTATAAACACGAGCAACGGACATCAGCTGGACGTCACCCGGCGACCGTAGCCTCCATTTCGTTCTCGCTCCCGGCCTCCAGCCTTTGTATAGTTCTCCCCTCCCGTTGCCATCCTCACCCGTCTCATCTTGTCGCCGCCGTCCTCTGCCCCCAGAGAGAGACCATGGTTGTCGCCGTCATCATCCCTACCGACACTGTCGCGGCCCACTCCTTCCACGACGCTCAGGAGGTGACACATGTCGCTGCCATGACTACCTCGGACCGCAAGATCTCCGACACCACGCCCACCTTGACAACGTGCCAAGGGTCCTCCCTCTGCCCACGCCTCCGCGCTACCCAGCGCCGCCTCGTCTCGCATGGAGCATCACCCCTATGAGGTGCGCCTCCATTCAGCCGCCTCCATGAGCACCGCCCTCACCTCCATCAGAGCGTGTGTGGTTATCCTCACAGGCCATCCACTACCTAGTCCACTACAGGATTCTGCTTCATTTGGGCTTCAATATTGTACGCACCATCGCTCGCCTCCTTCCTCTTCCAGGCTACACCGTCTACCGCAACATGGGAAACCGGGGCTTCTCGACGCGGCGCACGCGCCACCACCTATAGGGCCTCTCTGTCAGGGCTGCGCGGCTCCAAACGAAGGAAGTGGAGCTCGTGTGATATATTCGTAAGCCCCAGTCGATCATTCGCCCCAGATCTTCCGAGTCGAAGTGAGACACTGTGAGAGACATCTGGTAGTGGAGCAAGTATAAGGGGGTAAATATAAATCCTAAATATTGAATCACATACTAAATAGTGAATTCTGGATCTCCATTTCAATATTACTACCTATTTTTGCATGTTTGTCTGAAATGTTGTTGAGTTGTCAATGATGCAAGTAGCTATGGTTTGATTGATTGGTTTCATGTTGTCCTGTTAGATTATAAGTTGTTGTTCTATTTTATGATTTCGAGGTTTTTATGGTGGAATGTGTCGCGTGTTAGTTTTTGGGATTGATCTCTATTGAGAAATCGGCGTCCCTAACCTTAACACTGATCTCTTCTGTGGACATTCATTTTGTGGATACTTTCACCTAACACCGATATGACAGATCAACTCTATACAAGGGAACTCAAATATTTATTCACAACTCAACTTGATGCAACAAGAGACGAGTCTTCTTTATGTGACTACCCTACCATGACAGCCACACACTAGTATACAATGTCAACCTTGTCATGCTACCTAATACTCAAATAACATTTCAAGTCATGGTATACATGAGGGGTGGAGGACACCTCTATTTATAGTAGACCATGGCTCATGTAGTGATGCCATGTGTCAGCCTTCTTCACTCTTTCTAAAAAATATCTAACTCTAGAAACTTCTCATCCTTATCCTACCATGTAAAAATCTAGCTTATACAATGTTCAACATTTCACCATGAAGTATGGCTATCTAAATATCTGCGTTCCACATTCTACCTAAATATCAAGGTACAATTATTGAATCATTGCTTATAATAATATGTAGACTTTATGGTTCTCTTAACATCCATGGCAACTAAGATAGGGACGCCCAAGGTTTGAGAGCGTTTGGATTATTACCGAGCTCTACCGCATCGTAACTGTGGCCGCGCCGCAGATGCGGCGGACAAATCAGCCGCCACAACTTGGGCAGAATTTGGCGTGGAAAATGAACTACGCATGAGCAGCAATTCTTTGGCACGCCTAAACTACAGCGGCAACCAAAGGCAACAGCTACATGCCACAATTATGGCGCGGTGAGCTGCGGCAAACTCTGGCTATGATCCAAACGCTCCCTTAGTGTATGATGCCTAACCCAAAAGGGCTTCTGAGACTTGAATTTTGTGGTCACCAGGTGTATACGCAGTTCAGTCTTTTGTGCATGTGTCTCAAATGATTGTATGCATGCACACAACCCTGATTTGAATATTGTGTTTAGGGTCCGAATTTCTTAGTCTGGCAGTGAGTTATGTTGGTTCTTTTGATGCGATTAATGCATCGCATGAATATCATCCAAGTTCTTTTAGAGAATTTGTTTGTTTGATATTATCTATTACTATAAGAAATATAGTTTTTCATTAATTTTTGGGCCATTTTAGTAATTTTGAATTTACCACCGTGGCTTCGAAAGTGCATGACATGTCAGGTGAAGAATTAGATCGATTTCCATGGCAGTTTTTACAACCCTAGCTCATATTGTCCTCTTTGAGCTTTGCATTTTATTTGAACAATTTCAAAATGTCTAGATATTAACTCAAGATTGAGATCATGTCCTGTCGGTCAGTTGTTGGCTTGCTTTCTATCTATAGGTGATGAGTGGAGACTCCAGGCAGGAAACGATGCTTTAGTTCATTTTTTTGCCTACTTTGTGTGTGTCTATGTATATATATAGAGAGAGTGGTCGGCCTGTGATGCCGCAGAATTAGAAACTTTTCAAATTTTGGATTAAATAAAATCACTTTAATGGTGGTATATAATCTCACGGTATTGTTATCGACTTATCATACGTGCCATTTTTGTATTTCACGTGTAAAATTTTGTTGTCCCGTAGCAACGCACGAGTACGATACTAGTAGAAATAGAAAAAGTATAGATAATCCCCTGAACTATGTGATGTGGTCTACTTCACCCTTCATCTATGAAACTTGATTTTGTGCACCCTAAACTTCAATAAACCAGACAAATAGCCCCTCAAATGGTTGCCAATTTTGCATATGTGGTGATCCACGTTGGCAAACTTGCCATTGTGGCATGCGGGCCCACTTGCCAGGACAAGGCGCTAGTGTGCCACCACATCTCCTCCGCCTCCACTTGCCAGTCGCCACCATCGCAACTCCTTCGCCTCCGTTTGCAGCCGCCACATCTTCACCGCCCTCCGCATCTCCTCCGCCTGACCACCTCCGCATCTCCTCTACTCCGCGTGCCTGCCGTTGTCGAACTTGCTCCGGTGGAGAAGGTCCTTCAAGAACTCCCACTCTGTGTTGGCTTGATCGGGTTGTTTTGGAACAGCTCGTCGGCGACGACCAGAGCCGGAGGAGACACGGTGGCAGCGAGCGGAGGCGAAGAGATGCGTCAGTGGTGAGAAAAGGAGAGGAGATGCGGCGGCGGCGAGCGCATGCGGAGGAAATGCGGTGCCCAGCGTCCTGGCTAGTGGGCCCGCATGCCAGTTTGCCGATGTGGGTTGCCACATATGCAAAACGAGGTACCAAAACCACTTGAGGGGGTTATTTGTATGGTTTATTGAAGTTTAGGGTGCACAAAATCCAGTTCATAGATGAGGGGGTGAAGTAGACCACCTCCCATTGTTCAGTGGGTTATCTAGACTTTTTCCCCTTAGAAATGTACAATTTCTCCTCATCCAAATCCATTTACATACGCAAACGAGATACAATATATTGTTGATAAAGAATTTGTTGGTGTACCACAACTCAAATGGGAGAAACCTTCCCTGGTAAAGAACCATCCAAAAATCAAAAAACAAGAAATCTGTCACTTCGTCTCACTGGACCAAATCAGCAAACTACGTTCCGCTTGCACGGAGCCAGTCCAGAAAAAAAAAAATCAAATTCTGGAACATTTTTTAACAGGCCATGCCCATCGATCGTTCATTGTGGCGGCCGGTAGTAGCTGTAGGCGCTGTAGAAGGTCTGCAACATGGTGAGCAGCAGCAAGAACACAGCCGCGACGACGGAGACGATCGCCCACGGGTTGCTGAAGTAGTTGTGCTGCAGGCTCGCCACCCACGTGCTCCACTTGTACTCGTAGTACCTGTTCACCTGGTCCGACAGCCCCGACAGGTAGCTGTCGTTGATGTCGAACACCACCTCGGCGCAGAGGCGGTTGAAGAGGTCGGCCACCTCGGCGTCGCTGCCGAGCCAGTGCTCGATGATGCCCCGGTCGTGCAGGTACTTGACGTCCTCCGCCGAGTTGATGAGGTTGTCCATGAAGATGGCGTAGGAGGTGATGTTGTTCCCGCCCGGCGTGGCGATGTCCATGTGGCACTGCTCGAACGCGATCAGGTTGAGGAACAGCGACTTGGTGCCGTCGTGGATGAGGATCCTCGGGATCTGGAGCACGCCGTTGTCGAACTTGATGTCCCAGAACCTGTCCGTGTTCCGGCGCCGGCACCTGATCCCGGCCTCCCGGAGCTCCGACACGCAGTGCACGAACTGCTGCCGCCGCTTGTCCGCCACGCGGCGAAGGCCGGACCACTTCTTGAGCCAGAGCCGCGCGGGGGGAGGCGGCATCGGAGGCAGGCCAGCGCGCAGGAGGCTGCGCCGGAACACGTCGAGGCAGTGGAGCATCGGGTCGGAGAGCGGGTCGAACGCCGCCTCGGCCGCGGCGCCGAAGGAGGACTCGAGCTTGGACCGGTCCTTGCGGAGGAGCGGCGCGTCGGTGGGCATGAGCGGGTCGAAGAACCTCACGGCGAGGCTGGCGACGGCGCCGGTCTGGTCCGGGTTGCCGAGCTGGATCCCGAGGAGGAGGTCGAGGACGAAGAGCGGGACCTGGTTCTCGAGCAGGATCATGTCGTTGCGCACGGCGTGCATTGCCCCGCGCATGGCGAAGATGGGGTCGTGCCGGGAGTACCCCAGCTCGTCGACGAACCCCTTCCCCCCGTCCAGCGCGCCGCGGAAGAGCTCGAGGACGAAGGTGCCGTCGAGCACCAGGCACTCGGCGAGGTCGTTGCTCCCCATCCCGGCGGCGCGGCCCTCGTAGCAGGCGCGGACGCGGTCCTCCAGCGCGCGCACGGCGGCGAGGTAGGCCGTGACGTCGTGGCCCGTGCGCTTCAGCACGTGGTGGAGCGCGCGCCACTTGTGGCGGTCCATCTCCCGGAGGCGGCGGCGGCCGTGGTGGAGCGGGCCGATGGAGACGGCCTGGGGGGTGTAGGCGCGCTCGTCGCCGTCGCGGAGGCACTTGGGGACGCGGTACACGGAGAGGCGCGCCCAGGGGCAGGCCGCCTCCTCGGCGCGCGCCTGGGCCAGCTTGTCGCGGATGGAGATCACCCATTCCGAGTCCTGCGGCTTGGGGCTGTGCGCCGGGGACTGCGCCCGGGACCTCGGCGGCGTGCCGCGGCCCTGGGGCTGTGGCGGTGGCGGAGGTGGCGACGCGGCGCCGTTGGTGAGAGGCAGGGGAAGGTCCCTTGGCCGCTGCTGCGGCTGCGGCGGCGGGGACTTCTGGAGGTTGGCGTCGACGGCCTCCCTGAGCTTGATGGTGAGGAGGTACCAGCTGAGCACTTCCTTGTTGAAGACGGCGACCATCGGTGGCGGCCGGCGGATCGGATTGGCTCGAGCCTGCCCGGAGGAGGGTGTGTGGCGTCTCGAAGACTGGTCCTGGGCCCGGCAAGGAGAGAGCGAGAGAGAGACCAGGGCAAGGCAAGCAATGATGTGCAGGGCGTGGCGTGGTGGTGATGTGCAAGCGATGTGCTGATGATGATCGGGATGTGGATGTGTGCAAGTCTGTCTCGTGTTGCTTGTCTGCTAAAAAATTTGTTCGGACATGAACGGGTAAAGAAACGCAGAAAAATGGTGTGGTCTAAACTATAAACAATTTGGTTCAGGAGCCTGCTATTGCTATCATAAGCTCTCAAGCCACTGCGTTGACAAAAGAAAGAACCTTCTGAATTATGAATTCTGAAGAGGACGCTTTACGCTCCCGTTCTTCTTCCCGGCATCCTCTGCTCTCCTGCTTATTGTTTGCTACTCGAACAAGCTCGTCAACTGTAACAGAGTGCATGAAGTGCCTTCGGACAACAGCTCGTCAACGATCAAGTACCCCCTCGAATCCATCGATGCAATGTGCAAACGCGGGCTCAGGCAAAGCCTGACACCCGCTGACATCGTATTCGGGCTCAAAACGAAACCGAAGCTTTCTGCACTGGTGAAGCGGAATCGGATTCCTGTGGACTGCTAGCCGTCGCGGCATGGGCCGTGCGAGTGTCGGGACGCGGGAGCAACGATCATTCGAAGCTAGTGGGGCGCACGACGCCCACCCTTTGCTGAATCGAAGCGGTTGACAAACGGAGCTTTGCCTGGATCGTATTCGTATCCTACTAACGCACACGCCCCACCCGCCGCGGAGGAGGAGGTTGAGGACGCTGCGATTGTGGCCACTAGCAAAGCACGTTGGTGTGGTTCATCTCATCTCATCAGTGCCCCAGTGGCAGTGCCCAGTGGTGCCCTGCTCCTGCGTGGTGTGACTTGGCACGAACGCCAACAGGCTGGCTGGACTGCTGGAGGAGGGTGGAATAATAATTCCCCCACATGCATCCGGGCGTCCGGCTCACCGGCAATAATAACTACGGAGTATACGTACCAGTCCAGATTTCAGCACGCGTGCTCCATGTGGGCTTAAATCCTCCGTTGATGGCTTGTTTGACCTGACAAAATTTTGTGTGGTGGTGGTACGCATAGATTCTCTCGCGTGTGCCCACCAGAGTGCTGGGCCGTGAAATGTGGGTTTCTAGGAGTTAGTGTGTGTGTATGGCGCGGACTGGCGGGCCGAAGAAGATTGATCTGGCTGGCATCTGCATTATGGGCTGGTCCGTAGGTCCTGTGTGCAAATAAAGAGGTAAAGTGGACAAAGGTTGCTAAAAAAAAAAGGTAAAGATGATCTTCGTTCTTCACGATTACGACGCGTCAATGCAAACACGTTTCGGCTCGTTTGGCGGGTAAGGCTGATTTGTTGTAGCATTGATGTGTGCCACCACCATACGTGCCAATGTGCCACACAACTACACAAGCGATGGCCCACCCTTTGAATCCTCTGGTAGTCTGGTGGTTCATAGTTGGTGAATGGGCTACCCCTGCATGATCAATCAGCTTTTCGACGGAGATGGCCCGGGGTTATATGCTTCTTTTTTTAGAACGATGCATCGGCGAGTGTGGTCTGCCTGCACCCGTGCCGTGCGCAGGCGTCCATGGAGTCAAGGGTCGATGGCTTCTTCGTCTCAGTTTTCGGATGAGCAACCTCTCTTCACTAATCACGGCAGAGGCAGCACGGATTGAGAGAGAGCATCACCTAAAAACTGGGAGCCAAGGCGTCTTGTAGAGGTACCTATTCGTTGTACCGTTTTTGTATGTTTAGATCTTTCTCCTTTTCAATATAACAGACAGCTTTTCTACTGGTGAGTTAAAAAAAAAAAGTCATCGTCCGAGTGCCATCGTGAAGCAAATCAGGCCAGATTCCCAACTATTCACTATTCATTCTAACTTTTCACTATTTATTCTAATTTTTCACTATTCCTCCCTCACAAAACATGTTTCCCAGCGAATGCTACAGTGTTTTTTTAATGCTGCAGTGTTTTTCCTACAATCTAAACACACCATCAACATTAATCAATTGATTGAAGTGCACACTGCACAAGTGACGGCATCTTCAGTGCGGATACCATGCCCACCTCACAATTACCACCAGGTTCAGGACACCACCGCACAGACGAGTCTTCGAGGAAAGCTCCATTAGATACGCGTACAAAATATCACGAGGAAAAAAATATCTCGTGAAGGGCCTTGATTGAGGACAAGTTGGATAACGATGAACTTTCAGCTAAACAGAGAGCATCGAACATCTGTGCTCGCTCTGAACATTGGGCAGTGGCCCACTGGCCCTGCTGGTCCACTCAACAAACAAACAGCTTTTGTGTGTGTTTTTAGCTGACTCTATCATGATAAGCTGGGGCAGAGCTGTAGCTTGTAGTAGCAACGGATTGAAACGGGGCCACACAAGAAAGAAAGCGATAGCATTTCAAATAGACACCTGAGTTGATCACCTGACGAGAGTAGTACGCACATATCCATCGACTTTGAATTCGTGTTCCAGGAGTGGCAACTGGCATTCTGGCAAGATCATTTCCTCGGCGCAGAACCATAAATTCATAGCTGACAAAAGCTCGACCGAATACAGACGGGTCCTCCCCCAGTTCCCGTGCCAAAGTAGAGCATCCGAGGCAAAAGTACGGCGGAGGAGAAAATGAGAAATGGACAAAACCCGACAAGTTTCACGTTTTTAGCTTAATGGCGCCCTGGGCATCTTTCTGGCTGGGTACTGGACACGAGGCTCCAACGGTCGCCGGCACGGCAGCAGTGAACAGAGCAGCCAGCCCTGTTCATGTCCACAGATCGCAGTTGCACTTGCACACAGCGTGATTGGGCGCAATTTGTTGCTTCTGGAGAGCATTTTGCTTGGGCAAGTTTAACATGAACCCCTCGTTTGACCAACTACACATAATCCATCAGTTGCCGATTCTATTCCAGCGAGATTCTGATCCCTTTGTAGTTAACAATAATCCTGTGTTTGATATTTGAAAAAACCAATTGGCAGAACATATGGAGTTCTTTCCTTAGGTAAACTTATGGAAACATGGGTCGTGGAAAATATTGTATTATTGGATGATCCTACTAGCGAGAGAATAGACGAACATAGACTACAAGATAAGTCCTTGCTTTCAAATTATAATATATATGAGGTAGCTTAACTGACAACCAACGCCTGCAGCTGAAACTTGCCCGACACTACACCTACCCTTGACAGCTCCAGATCGTCGCTCTCTATGGCTAAACAAGTGCAAAGTAAGAAAAATTCTCTTTTATATGGGTGATAAAATGAAATGAAAAAAAAACACCTCATTTCCTTTTCAAACACCAGTGTTTGGCAACAAATACAACATTGATATATATAAAAACAACTCTGACAAAACTAACAAGGCACCAAATTTCGTTTTTGCTAGAATGGAACAACCTAGATTAAGGGATGAACTTCCAATTGCATTTTATCAGCTAACAAGTGCATTCAAGTTCATGTACAACTTTTGGGCCTATCATTTGAAAAACCAATCTTGAACATGAAATCACACAGCGATTTGAAACATGGAAAATCCATAACAGTGTTTTTCAAATGCTACTAGTCCCACATTTACTTTTTAGTATATCTATGACATCATGAAAATCAAACAAGATACAGCTCACAATAAAAAAAAACCTAGCATTAGAAAAATATAACACCATCACCCATAAGCAACTCAAACAAGATACAGCTCACAATAAAAAAAACCTAGCATTAGAAAAATATAACACCATCACCCATAAGCAACTCAAACAAGATATAGCTCACGATATAAACCTAGCATTAAAAAAAATTAAGACAACAGATCAACGTTAGAATCTCAAACAGAGGAGATATCATTAAGGACGGTACCCCCGCTAACTTCGATACACTTTTTTAGTGAAGATAATATGCTGTATGCACTCTTGAGGTTACTTAATTCCAGTATAATTCACCAAATTAAGTGTTGTTTCACACAAGCATCAGATATCTTAACAACCAAAAATACACACATACTAGTTATTTACTGCGTTATCATTCACTATCATCATAACAACCACCACAGCTAGTAAAACTTACAAGCAACAACTAACATATCGCAATCCAAGAGCAACAGCAAAACACATCAATTGGCTTTTATGTATGCATACCAGATTTTGCTTGCATACATCGTTTCATTGGCATATCATGCGGCATGAAACTGGACAAACTGAAGAGAATTGTCTACCTACAGAGAGACAGACAAATTCAAAATCTCTACATATTTTCTCCAAATCTAGCAAATAAACAAACAATATGCTGCTAGCCTGCTACTGGTAATCTGCCATCCACAGTACCTACACATTTCACACCGATGATAATTGGTAATCGTAGCAAAAGATTTCTTAAGCCCCCAGCAGTTATATGAACAATTAATGATCTAGATATTGATGAAACATGATTGCAATTAATGATGAAATATAAGAGCAAAACTAAGTTAAAGGGTATGCAAAACCCTAATGCTGATGTAATTAGCCAACAAAATCATCATGAAGAAACATCCATAAACAGTTATCTCGTTGGACTGGCCAGGCAATGTAACAAGCTTAGGAAACATGAATATGTGAATGTCATTAGAAAATAGAAAGGGATAACAACAGTTCATTTGCCATCTCGTATCACTGTGGGGGAGGGTTTGGAGGGTTGCCATTGCTAAACCTACGCCGGATAGCGTACACAACACTCCGCATCCTGTTGATAGCATGACTCGACGATTGTGCACCAGCAGCATTGGCTGGAAGGTCCATTCCAGCCATCTGATCAGCCAGCTCAGTAATTTGCGCCTGCCCTCTCTCCTGGGCACCATTTTCACTAGCACTCCCGGCATCATGCTCCAACACAATATCCAAGCTGATTGAAAATGATTCCCCCCTGGTAACCTTCAGACTCTCGATGCACTCAGAGGACACTCCACGGCATCTCTTCAGCTTCACCTTGACTAAACTGGGGCAGCCCCTATTCAGCGACTCCATCCCACGATCTGACACCGGGCATCCCTTCATGCAGAGCTTCTTGAGCGCAGCACATCGCTCAGCCAAGCAAATGATCTCAGCATCCCCCACAGTTTCACATCCACAAAGAGCGAGCCGCTCCAACGAACGACAGTGCTCACCAAGCATCCGGAGGCTCAGCACAGTAGGGTTGACTCCAATCAAGACAAGTTCCTGCAGGTCCGGACATCCTCGTGCCACAGCCATGAGTCCAAAATCCCCGATTCGGTTTGTACGCCACCCATCAATATGCAATTTACGGAGTTTGTGGCACTTCTCGGCAACACTGATGATGCCTGAGTCAGTGCACTCAGGGGTCTTGACAAGGAACAACACCTCCAGATTTCTGCAGGCCGAGAGCGCAGCAAGGCCACGGTCGCCCACCTGTAGCTTCTCGAGGTGGAGCTCAACAAGACCAGGAGCACACGCAGTGATGACCTCCAATGGCAGGTCCCAGGCGCCGGAGCACCGCAATATCTTGAGCGAACGGAGGTTCGGCGAGGACGCCACGAGCGGCACGAAGCACAGAGCGCTATATAGGTCCTTCAGGCAAACCGAGCGAAGGGATAGCGCCGGTGGAAATTTGATCTCCTCAGTAATGGCAGTAGCGGCACCAGCAGTGTCTGGGAGGCCGCGAAGGCGCTTGACCGAGAGGTCCTCTAGGAGTGGGCACGCCTGGAGCACGGCGACGAAGGCCTTGGGACCGAAGGTGCAGGACGCAACAGAGAGCTTGCGGAGCGCCGGCACGGCGGCGGCGAGCGAGGCCAGCCCGCTGTCAGATAGCTGCCGGAGTCCGCGGAGCTTGAGCCTGCCGAGGCGGTCCGAGGGCAGCGCGGCGGCAACGGCCGCGGCGCCGTCGTCGCCGAGGCTGTCCGCGCCGGATCCCCGCGCGCTGCGGAGCGCGAGCTTGGTGACGGCCGTGAACCGCGCGAAGAGGGCCGGGGCCGCGTGGCCCAGTCCGGCCCGCGCGTCGAGGGAGAGGCGGTGGCGCGTGGTGGCGTCCACCTCCTTCCAGCGCGTGCAGGCGAGGGCGCAGGCGCTGCGCTCGGCGGGCGTGAGCGAGGCGAAGACGAGCGCGAGGATCTCGTCGGGCAGGTCCTGCGTGTAGTCCCGCGCGGGCGGCGGGAACGAGTATGAGGGGGAGGAGGAGGAGCTGCCGCTGCCCCCCTCGGCGAGCTGCGCCGGCCGCGGCATCTGGTGCTGCGGCGGCGGCGGCGGCAGCGCCATCGGGGAGAGCGACCTGCTGCGGCGCGGCGGGGAGTTGGGGCTGCTGGATTTGTAGAGGGAGGATGGGGAGAGGCCCATGCTACGGCGGCCCGAGGCGGGCGGGGGAGGCGGTGGCCATCCGGGAAGCGCGCCGCTCCCGGGGGTAGGTGCGGCGCGGGCGGATCTGCCGATCTGGGGAGGGGGCGCACGGTGGGATTGGAAGGGAAGGGGAAGATGGATGGGGAAAGTCTCGTGCCGTGGGGGGCGAGTTTATGGTGACGGCGTTTCACAGGTTGGTGTGGTGCGGCGGAGGATGATGATGGCAGGGCCGCACAGGAGAGAGGACGAGACCCTGTGGGTTCGGGCTTTTTTGGGCTGGGCCGCGGACTCACCCTTTCGTTGACGGGTTTGGCAAAAGCGCGTGAATTTTGAGCTCTTTTTTAAAGGAGAGTGTTGAAAGATTTGGATTTTTTGAATTCTCGAGTCGCCGATGGCTGTTTGCCATGCTGCGCCCTGCTTCAATTCGTGCGCTGGTTGACGTCGCTTGGAATATTTTTCTACAGCTACACCATTTTTTTGACCCGGTTTTGGCTGCGAACCAGGACGTGTTCGTGGCTTCGTGCTCCAGGACTCCTACGAGCAGAAGAGGTAGTATGACATAGCTAGGGGCAAAAAAAGAAATGGCGTTCATTTGGAGCGGCTCTGGTCTTTTAATGAGTAAAAGAATACGATGATATCGTACGGTTGATCCTTTTTTTTCTATAAACGAAAGTTAATCTTATTTATTGGTGGCTAATGCGTGGCTTGACCTCAACCTAGTTACCTAGATGAACGGAGTCACGGACGAGTTGTCGCAGCTTTGAAGGGAGAAAATAGTACAAACATGAGGGTTTCTCGATTTTATTGCGTAAGCAGCATGGCAAAGTCTGTCAAATTTGAAACGAAAGTGGACTTAGAAATCAACGCGGACCTTTATAGACATTTCACAGGACAAACATAGTTTGGTGCGTGTGTCCGCTTATAAACAAGAAAAAGAGAAAACATTAGCGCGTTGGCACAAAGTCGATTTCAGCAGCATGGAGATGGAACCAATGACACAAGTCTATGCTACAAAAAGTTCCGCAGAAATAAACAACAGGAGTCATTCGATTACTAACGTTGCTCCACATGCTGATGCTGCCCCGGCACCAGATAAGCGTGAGCCGGTTAAACACCAAAATGCACGAACATACTGCTTTCACGCCTCGCGTCCTTCATTGCTTGCTTAATTACTGTCTCGTGACAGGCTAGCTTACACTATGTCGACGCGAAAACTGGACTCGTCGCGGGCCGTGCCGTGCCGTGCCGCCGGCGCGTAGCCGCCAGCTCGCCATGTACTTACTTGGACGGGTTTCAACGGACGTGTACGGGTCTCCAACTTCGAACCAGCTGTGTGTGTGCAGATGGATACACAGACGCGACGCGGGTGCACGCATCGCGGCCATCGCCCGCCAGGCCGCCACCGCTTGGCCCGCCGTGCACCGACCCCACCCTGGGCCGATGAGTCCCAGGCGGGGACCCGGCGCGCCGCGTCGGCCTACGGCGGTCGCGTTCTCCGGACGGAATGACCCATGCTCGCTACCCGGGTCTTGTTTCCTGCTCTCGGGGAGGGTGGCTTTCAGAATTCAGAATCTTCAGAGAAGTTGCAAAGTTACATGCCAGAGCGTGGTCAATGAAGTCCCCTGGACACAACCGGTGAGATCCTTTTCCTCTGTTGTCCTCTCTCATCGGTCAGTATCTCTCATTGATCAGTACCGTTCCGAGACAAAAAGGAGCTCTTGTGCAGGCCTTTCCATGCCGACGCTGTACCAAGTCGGAGAAAGTTTGTGACGCGTTCCTCAGACCAAAAGGAAAGGCTGACGCTCACCTTTTTGTCAGCACGCGTCGACCTTCTTGGTCATTTAGCTTTTGGAGCCGCATGACGAAGGCGAATCCGAACGCTTCACCTGAAGCGCTTGGGTTGAGTTGTCGCTCCCGCCAAGGCGGTGCACGATCCACTCGCGCCCCACCCTAGACACTGCGATGGAGTTCCGAGAGACGACGATCACGGCCTGCGTAGCCGTCGCGGCCTCCTCCGAGGCGGCCGAGGACACCGCCGGGCCACCACAGGGGACTTGGCCCGCGTGGGTAGCCGGGCAGTCGGGGGTGTCGACGAGGACGAGGCGTAGCGCGCCACCGCGAGCGTCCGGCAACTCGTTCACGAGGAACTCGAGGCTGCCGAACCGGATGATCGCGCCAGCCTGAACTGATGGTCACCAGAACCAGCCATCTCGCACCGGGTGTCGATGAAGACGTAGACGTGCGCAGGCCCCTACCTGGCGCGCCAACTGTCGGCGGGTGGCACATGGGGTACCTCACGCCGGCGAGTGTCGATCACAGAACACGCACGTCTCGGTGGAGAATGGTTCAAGAGACGCAAGACAGAGGATTATACTGGTTCGGGAGTGATCCCTACGTCCAGTGCAACGGGCTCCTGATTGTATTGCTCTCTTGGCGGCGGATTACAGCGAAGGCCGGTTCAAGCCTTGTGAGTGGAATGTTCGTGTAGGGGACTAAGTGCTCTAGAGATCGAGAGTCTAGAAATCGGAATCCCCTCGCAGGGGGACGCCCTCCTCTTTTATAGCTCAAGAGGAAGGCAGCTTTACAATATCGTTTTACCTATCTACTCTCGAAGGACGGACGCCCCCGACGGTTGCTCGTTGTCGGCCTTGTGCGACTTGGTGACCCCTTTCTTGGTTGCCACGTGTCCTCCGCCCTCCTTCCAGCAGCTTCGCGTTAGCTTCCTTCTTGGCTGCTAGCGTAGCGGCGCGCATGCAATTCCCTTTTCCCAAGTGCAGGGCTGCAGATCAGCTTTTTTAGTTGGCAGACGGGCAGGCGATGTCGGGTGTCGGTCGGGAGAACGCGTAGGCCGCACGCCTTCTCCTTCACAAGCCAGATTTGACTTTAGGAGGGTCTTCGGGACTCCCCCCTTTTCCACTGTACGTGCTCGTCGATGGACGGGGCCCCTCGCGGGGGTCTATTCTTCCGACCCGAAGGGTCGGAGGTCGGGCGAGACGGACGCGCCCGACCCCTTCATCCCCTTGATCGTCCGGGGGTCGGGGGTCGGACGGGACGAAGGCTTCTATCCACGCATCCTCCGGGTCCTCTGTGGGTCGGGCGAGACGGAGTCTCCCGACCAATCGAGACTAACACCGCTCCCTATCGTTGTCAGGGCCTTTCCTCGTCCGCGCGCCGTTAACGGGCGTTCTGACAGTGGGCGGGCTCCCTAATCCATGACCCCCACAAATAGGAAAAGAAGATCATATTGTTAGTACTAGTAGACGAGACAAATTGTCGTTCTGATTGTTAATTGCTCCATGGTTGCACCGAAAAGGAGGCGTCCGGTCCGGATAAGGAAAGGTGGCAGCCTTTGATCTGCTTTCACTTAGGGTGTGTTT
Source organism: Digitaria exilis (assembly GCA_015342445.1). Classification (NCBI taxonomy): domain Eukaryota; kingdom Viridiplantae; phylum Streptophyta; class Magnoliopsida; order Poales; family Poaceae; genus Digitaria; species Digitaria exilis. The sequence goes on along the minus strand of JACEFO010001776.1, from coordinate 1,757,696 downwards.
AGATTGGGGAAGATTTCCAGAAAAACACTGTAGACCCAAAAAATTACTGTAGATGAATAGTGTTTTATGAATGGGAGGGATGTGATGAATAGGGAAAAGTTATATGAATAGCGTTTTTTTTGGGAATTTTCTTGTATCTAAACGCACCCCTACTCTTGTGCTAATCCTGTCAGAACAGCAGCACCTTGAGTAATCATTGATCACTTGCACACAATAGGACATCAATTTAAGTATAAAAAAAAGGACATCAATTCTGTCAGAGCAAAGTATCCCACGCATGAGGACCAAAACAAAAGTAGTTTATGCGTATTGCTTGGCTGCATTACTGAACTGCCTAGTCATCGACTTGGTACCTAAACGGTCTGCGTCACTGGACCACTGCTTTACTGAGACGAACACACACTGCAAGTCTGCAAATCTTACACCAAAGGAGGTAGTTCGATGGCTTTGATTTCCCTTTCCTCTTGGTTAGCCGTCTGTGACGCAATCGAATTAGTTTTTTCATTTCTCAAGAACACTCATGACCTGAACCTTTGTTACATTTGCTGCATTAGGATTGATCGATGGCTCACGGTAGTGCTAGTGCTCTCCGCCTCACCAATCAGCTTTCCACTCGCCGAATCTGAATTCTGAAGGAACCTCGCTCTGCTTTCGGCTGTATGCGCCACCTATCATGCATCAAAGACTAAGCTAGTACTAGTAGCATCAGCGTTGGTTTAGGCTCATCATGTACCATACCACTACACTAGGATCTCATTCTATCAATGGTCGCCAGCTGCCTCTATTGGAAATAACTAGGTATTTCGTCGACTTCACTGGTCTCCGCGATTACAGTGATCCTAAAAGAAATTCGTTTGGTGAATCTGGCAGCATGGCATATCTTTGTCCAAAGGCGTAACCCTGAAGCAGCAAAGCATCGTCTGCAGCTAGTCATTCCAACGACGTCGTTCAGCACGATTTCGGCAAATCTTATGCTTGAGCAGGGAATCCTGGTTCATTCTAAACTATACTAAAAATTGGAATTGTCTTATACCCTTTGGGCTTTTGGCGTGGTGGACGGCATCAAAGATCAAGGTGTTCCTCCATGTCCTGGGACGGATTGGTTAGGCAGGATCCGGCGAAGATATGCGCATCATATGCTGGGACTGAGTGTCCGAGTGTCTGAAACCCCTTGGGGATTGGACTGGCATTCTCACGAATGCTACATGTGAGCAACTGCTGGTACGTCCTGACGCGCGGCGCATCGTGCCACTCGGATCTCAGGCTGTGTTTGGATGGGTGGAGAAAAAGAATTTTTTTTCTGAGATGCGTGTTACGTGGAAAGAATGAATAGGAAAGGTGAAAAAGAAATTTTTAGAAATGCGTATTCTGTGAGGGGAATGAATACGAAGTAAAAAGAACTTTTTTGAACTTAAACACGGCCTCAATCACCGAATGTTTTCCTTCCAAAGGAAATTATGAACAGATTTTGGGTTCAGTGTCCGTGGAAAGGTCGGTCAGTGGAGTGGTGAATCTCGCGGTGTCCCTGTCCTACTGACAGAAGCGATGGGCGTGAAGCATCAGCTGTACCAGTCGTGCTCCCCCCGTCGTTCTGCGAATTCTCACCGAAATCTCCACGCGGGCTCTGTTTGTGGTAGTGGACAGGGAATCCGGTTCTTTAAGCGAGTCTATACGAGGCATTGGAATAATAGTGGCTCATACAGTTCTAGTGATTGAAATAATAGTGGCTCAGTTCATACAATGTCATGTTGTAGACCAGTGTCTCTCTCAGAAACAGAACATTCCATCAGAGTTCAGACTAATATGAGGCATTGGAGGAACAGCTCTTCCTGCTGCGACTGCTTCCTTCAACCTTGCCCTGTTTTATTGGGCCTGGGCCTTATATGTTTCTTCTTTGCTCTGGAGAGTGGAGATGTTCAGTTAATTTTGTGCCTCTAGACATTTCGACTATTTCTGCATACCTCCCAGTGTTTTCTATGCAGGTGATAATGCCAAGCCCTCAGGCAGCCAGCCAGTGTTTATGTGATATGCTCCAATTAAGAACTCTCAGGTACAATTATTATACAATCACTGATTGCTGTCAATTGTCATCTTCTGCTGTGAGCCTGTGAGGAGCCTCTTCTCGTTGCGGTTCACCTCTCTCTAGGCGCCATTGGCCATTGCCATTGGACGAGAATGGACGGAGCCTTTCCAACATATCAGCGCGTCAGCCTTCGTTATTCAGTCCAACTTTTCAGAGCAGGCGCCCTCCACTCTCACCAACCAACCCAACTGACCAGCATCCATCGCCATTCGCCATGGCCGCAGTGGATGAGAAGGTACGCCCACATATCGTCCTCTTCCCTTTCCTGGCGCATGGCCACGCCCCCGCCTTCCTCCGCCTGGCCGGCCTCTTCTCCGCGCGCCGCCCGGGGCTCGAAGTCACGCTCGTCTCCACCCCGCGCATACTGGGCTCCCTCTCCCTCCCGCCGGAGGCCTCTCGCCTGCGCCTCCACGCGCTGCACTTCTCGCCCGCCGACCACGGTCTGCCCCCAGGCGCGCACACCCTCGCCGACGTTCAGCTCCACCAATTCATCGCCTTCTTCCAGGCCTCCGAGTCGCTCCGCCCCGCGTTCCAGCAATTCATCTCGGGCATCGATTCCCCTGTCTGCATCGTCTCCGACGCCTTCTTCGGGTGGACGGCCGACGTCGCGCGCGCGCGGGGCGCCTCCCACGCCGTGTTCCTCCCGGGCGGCGCGTTCGGCAACGCCGTGTTCTTTTCCGTGTGGGAGCACCTCCCGCACGCCCACACGGCGGCCGACGAGTTCCCGCTGCCGGATTTCCCGGACGTCGTGCTCCACCGCACGCAGATCCCGAGGTACATGCTCGCCGCGACGGGGGCGACCCCTGGACGGCCTTCTTCCGGCGCGTCATCGCCTTCTGCCGCAAGACCGACGCGCTCCTCGTCAACACGGTCCAGGAACTGGAACCCGCCGGCCTCGACATGCTCCGAAGAAGCCTCGGCGCCCAGACATGGCCGATCGGGCCCGTCCTCGCAGCGCCGACACCGTCAGGCTCGCTTGACGACGCCGGCATCATCCAGTGGCTGAACACGCACCCGCCGCGTTCGGTGCTGTACATATCCTTCGGTTCGCAGAACAGCATCAATGCGGATCAGATGAGGGAGCTGGCGCAGGGGCTGGAGGCGAGCGGCCGCCCCTTCCTCTGGGCGCTCCGCCCGCCGGTGGGATTCGACGCCAAGGACGGGTTCAAGCCCGAGTGGCTCCCGGCCGGCTTGGAGGAGCGAACGGCGCGGGCGAGCACGGGGATGCTGGTGCGCGGGTGGGCGCCGCAGGTGCGGATCCTGGCGCACCCGTCCACGGGCGCGTTCCTGAGCCACTGCGGGTGGAACTCCATCCTGGAGAGCCTCTCCCACGGCGTGCCGCTGATCGGATGGCCGCTCGGCGCCGAGCAGTTCTTCAACGCGAAGCTCGTGGTTGAGTGGGGCGTCTGCGTGGAGGTGGCGAGGGGCAACATGGAGAGCTCGGCGGTGGAGAAGGAGAAGGTGACGGAGGCCGTGCGGACGGTGATCGGGGAGACGGCCACGGGCGAGGAGATGAGGAGGAAGGCGGCGGTGATCGCGCGCACTCTGGCGGCGGCGTGGGAAGCGCCGGGCGGGTCGGCGGCGGAGAGCCTGGAAGGGTTCATGATATCTGTCGAGACATCCGTGCACTAGATGCCCCAGTTCTGTATGTAAAACGTGCCAACCGCGTGTGTGTAATTGTCGCGTCGGGATTGTATACGTCATGCGAAGACGTGTCACGTGTGGAAGTGGAACCTCTCGTCATGCACGCGAAGTCGCGAAGTCTTTTTTTTTAGGCCAACATGCACGCGAAGTCTGAAGCACCTGATTGTGCCTGCAAGAAATTGAGAATGGCATCGTATTCTCTTGTTCCCAAACTGCAAATAGTTTTACGTTCAATCGAAGAATGCAGTACAATGATGTGGCCCATTGATACCCCAGCTGATACGTTGTCGAATGCCAGTCCATTTCAAAGGGGTTTCAGAGTTTCAGAATTAAGACCCAGCATGTGATGCGGGAAACAGAATGTATTCGGCATACTCTCTCTAATCTTTCCATCTCCAAGCAGGGAAAGGAAGCAAACCGTGATGCATTTCACTGTCCATCCGATACATACCCAAGGATACGCCACACTCAAATCATTTCTAGTCTCCTAGAACTACATATGGTTCTATAGGTGAGACCCACAATGATTTGATGATAGATGGTGTATGGACTCCAATGTATATATTAGGGATGAATCTATAAATGGGACTCACGCTCCCTTCCCTCTCTCTTACTCTCTCCTCCATCTAAATATGATATCACATAGAACATATGTATGGAACCAGGTTCTATATGAAATCAACCCTACAATATATAGGGACTGGTTCCATAGGAGAGAGAAACCATGGAACCTCCCATTAGAGAGGCTCTTATCATAACTACGACATGCCGCATCAGTGGTCTCTCGTACGGAGATAAGCAAGTACATACCAAGGCAATTTTCATGACCTCCATCATGTGATCGACAACATTTTGATCTTCTAAATCCACGTTTCTATCAAGGATCCCTGGACCCAAAGAATTGTCCCTAATGTATCATTAGTTCTTTACCCATGTTACCAGATCACCTCCCTGGCTCCCTGTTCTAAGCATTGCACAAGTGCACACCCAGTTAGCAGTTCCAACAAAACAGAAAGCCGTAGCTATATACTCCATCCCAAAATAGATAATATTTTTTTTTACTTTTAGACATCGTGTTTGACCACTCGTCTTATTTGAAAAATTATGCAAATATTATTTATTTATTTATAATTTTTATTATTAACTATATTTTCATCATGGCATATTTATTTCAGTATCTATTCAAAAATTTCGAATATAACAGATGGTCAAACATGACGTCTCAATGTAGAAAATGTCAACTATTTTAGGACGGAGGGAGTATGTCATATTTTCCCGTAACCTCCCCTCCATGGCACAAGCATATTATGGTCAAACGAAGAGGACTAGGTATTCCATCAGCGAACAAAAGTCTCATGGCAATTTGGACGATCCGAAGTAAATGATAAATTTGGAATTATGGATACACCTACATCTCCTGGTAACCTTAAGTTTGACTGACAACATCAAGTAAAGAGTAAAATGGATAAATCAGCAGTGGACAGTCAACAGATTCAAAGAATCAGATGTCAAGTAAACTTGAGACTCACCTGGCGCTAGCAGTACGATCCGTATTTGGGACAAAGTAGACTTTAAAGATTGATGACTTTTTATCTATCTTCCACGAGATGATCTTCCACACGATGATACATGGGAAGCCCCAGCTGGCCAGCTTGAACTCACTCATTATAGTAACAGCAAAAATGTTACTCGGCTCGTTAGGAAAATACAACGAGCGAAGCCAAGTTAACCAGCCACGAGTTTTATATCCAGACAGAGCTATAGCAGTGGGGTACTCCTACATCATTGTATGCATTGTCAACTGAACGTAATCCTATTGTTTAAAAGTATTATTAGGGGAGACCCAATGTTATGCATAGCAACATACCAAACGTAATCCTATTTGCAATTTGGGAACCAGAGATTATGTCCTTCTGAATTTCTGGCAGGCACCGTCAGGTGCTTCAGAGTTCAGACCCAGCGTATGCATGACGAGGGGCTCTACGGCTACGCGTGACCCCGTGACGTATACAATACAAACCCGACGCGACGAGCCGACGATTACACACGGCTTGCACTTTACAGAACTACTATAGGTTATTGAGCGCACCAATCTCAAAGCAGGGCATCTCACCGCACAAACGTCTCGACGGATACCATGAACGCTTCCAGGCTCTCCGCCGCCGACCCGCCCGGCGCTTCCCACGCCGCCCCGAGGGTGCGCGCGATCGCCGCCGCCTTCCTCCTCATCTCCTCGCCCGTGGCCGTCTCTCCGATCACCGTCCGTACAGCCTCCGCCACCTTCTCCTTCTCCACCGCCGAGCTCTCCATGTTGCCCCTCGCCACCTCCACGCAGACGCCCCACTCAACCACGAGCTTCGCGTTGAAGAACTGCTCGGCGCCGAGCGGCCATCCGATCAGCGGCACGCCGTGGGAGAGGCTCTCGAGGATGGAGTTCCACCCGCAGTGGCTCAGGAACGCGCCCGTCGACGGGTGCGCCAGGACCCGCACCTGCGGCGCCCACCCGCGCACGAGCAGCCCCGATCTCGCCCGCGCCGCACGCTCCTCGAAGCCGTCGGGGAGCCACTCGGGCTTGAACCCGTCCTTGGGGTCGAACCCCAGCGGCGGGCGGAGCGCCCAGAGGAAGGGGCGGCCGCTCGCCTCCAGCCCCAGCGCCAGCTCCTTCATCTGATCCGCATTGATGCTGTTCTGCGAGCCGAAAGATATGTACAGCACCGAACGCGGCGGGTGCGTGTCCAGCCACTGGATGATGCTGGCGTCGTCCCGTGAGCCTGACGGTGTCGGCGCGGCGAGGACGGGACCGATCGGCCATGTCTGGGCGCAGAGGCTTCTTCGGAGCATGTCGAGGCCGTAAGGCTCCAGTTCCTGGACGGTGTTGACGAGGAGCGCGTCGGTCTTGCGGCAGGACGCGATGACGCGCCGGAAGAAGGCGGTGTAGGGGTTCGCCTCCGTCGTGGTGAGGATGTACCACGGAATCTGCGTGCGGTGGAGCACGACGTCCGGGAAATCCAGCAGCGGGAACTCGTCGGCCTCCGTGCGTGCGTGCGGGAGGTGCTCGCGCACGGAGAAGAGCACGGCGTTGCCGAACGCGCCGCCGGGGAAGAACACGGCGTGGGACGCGCCACGCGCCCGCGCGACGTCGGCCGTCCAAGCTAAGAAGGCGTCGGCGACGATGCAGACCGGGGAACCGATGCCGGACACGAACTCCTCGAACGCGGGACGGAGCGACTCGGAGGCCAGGAAGAAGGGGACGAACTGGTGGAGCTGGACGTCGGCGAGGGTGTGCGCGCCTGGGGGTAGGCCGTGGTCGGCGGGCGAGAAGGGTATCGCGCGGAGGCGCAGGCGAGAGGCGTCCGGCGGGAGGGAGAGGGAGCCCAGGATGTGAGGGGTGGAGACGAGCGTGACGTCGAGCCCCGGGCGGCGCGCGGAGAGGAGGGCGGCCAGGCGGAGGAAGGCGGGGACGTGGCCATGCGCCAGGAAAGGGAAGAGGACGATGTGTGGGCTTTCTTTCTCTTCCACTGCGGCCATGGCGATGGATGGAGACGTGAAGCTGGTGTGTGTGTGTGTGTGTGTGTTTTGAAGGTAATGAAGCTGGTGTGTTGGGTTGGTTGGTGCCTTGGTGGGTAGTTGAGTGGAGGGCGTCGGCGACAGATGCCGCTTGTGTGCTATGAATAATTGGACCGAAGAACAAACGCTCTGATCTGTTTGAAAGGCACCGTGTTAATGGCGCCACAGCGGAAGATGGCAATTGACAACAATCAGTCATTGTATATGAATTGCACTGGAGTTCTTAATTGGAGCACATCGCATAAAACACTGGCCGCGGGCTGCCTGCCTGAGGTCCTGGCATTATCACCTGCATGCTTCGGTAAAATTTCATACAAAACACTGGGAGACATGCAGAAATAGTCTGAAATGGCTAGAGGCACAGAATTAACTGAACAATGAACATCTCCACTCTCCAGAGCAAAGAAGAAACATATAAAGCCCAGAAAAACAGGGCATGGTTGAAGTAAGTAATCGCAGCACGAAGAGATCTTCCTCCGACGCTTCATGTTGGTCTGAACTCTGATGGACAACTTTCTGAGAGACACTGGTATACAACATGACATTGTATGAACTATGAGCAACTATTATTTATCTCACTAGAACTGTATGAAACTATGAACCACTATTATTTTTTCTCACTAGAAAATTACTGACACAAAGAATGAATGCAGATTCCCAGAACCCTACCATCAGCAACTAGGAAAAGGCAGAAAAAAGGGTATTGCCTTTGACTAACTGAACATATTATAAATACATCATGAGTCATCCTTCTTTGAAGAATTATCAGAGGCAGGTGAGGATGAAGAGCTCACCCTGGTTCTATCTTTAGACTCACTTAGCATAACTACAACATGCCGCATCGGTGGTCTCTCGCATGGAGACAAACTAGTACATACCAAGGCAATTTTCATGACCTCGATCATATGATCAACAACGCTTTGATCTTCTAAGTCCACGTTTTTATCAAGGATCCCTGGACCCAAAGAATTGTCTCTGATGTAGTTTTTTACCCATGTTACCAGATCACCTCCTTGTTCTAAGGGTTGCACAGGTGCACGCCCAGTTAGCAGCTCCAGCAGCACGACGCCGTAGCTATATATGTCACATTTTTCAGTAACCTTCATGGTATAAGCATATTCTGGTAAGAAGAAGAGGAATAGGTCAGTACTTCATAGGAATTGTGTAATTACTAGTGCAAATCATGAAGGACTTAGCCAGTAAATGAATGCTTGTCACACAAGGGTGGAACGACAACTAGATATGAATAGCATTTAGCCACCATTTCAGCATACTCTAGTCTTGAGATAAACAGTGGAAATCACAAAATCATGGAATTCACGACTCACTAAGGTTTGCTGAGTAATTGCCTAGTTGGTTTTGTCAATACGCTTAAACTTTCTTGGTGGCTTTTTTTTTTTCCGGCCAGCTGCAGAATGCAGCACACATATGCGTGCTTGCTAGCTGCTGCAGGCAGCCGGGAAAAAAGGCAGACAAACAAAACCGAGTGTCAATTTGGATTATCTGGAGTAAATAAACTATAAATATGGATATACCCGCATCTAGTAACCTTAGGTTTGATTGACAGCTTCAAGCAAAGAGCAAAATGGATAGATCAGTAGTGGACAATCAACAGGTTCAAAGAATCAGATGTCAAGTAAACTTGAGACTCACCTGGTGCTATATATCCGTATGATCCAGCAATTGCAGACATTGACTTCGAGTATGGCATGTCAATCACCTTAGCCAACCCAAAATCACCAACATGGGCTTCAAAGTTGTCATCAAGTAAAATGTTATTGGATTTTATATCACGGTGGATGATGCGAGGCTTGCAATCATGATGCAAGTATGAAAGTCCTTCAGCCGCTCCGAGAGCTATCATGAAGCGTGTTTCCCAATCAAGTGAAGAAGATGATTGTCCATGAAGCAGCTCACCAAGACTACCTCTTGACATGTACTCGTAAAGTAGAAGGTTAGAACCTTGGTGATATATAAAACCGTAGAGCTTCACGATATTACGATGCCTTATCTTTCCAAGAGTCAGGATCTCTGCACGAAAGCTGTTGTCTGTGTTGCTCCCTTCCCTGTTAGAAGCAAGCTTCTTCACTGCAATTGTCTGTCCAGCCTTCAGGATGGCTCTGTACACCGTCCCACAAGCACCCCTTCCAATAACACAACTCTCATCAAAGTTATTTGTAGCGGTGACCAATTCTTGAAATGTATATGCATCCTTAGCAGAAACATGCATGTTAGAACCAGCTGAAAAAAGTTGCTTGTCTTGCAAAGGGGCTACTGTCTCCATTGGTTTTCTCATATGATACACAATTATTGCAATAAGAATAAGTGAAATTCCTCCAATGACAGCAGCAACAATTGCTATGATTTTTCCCAAAGGAGGACTGACCAAATTGGATGACTGGGAACTAGATGATGACTGGGTTCCACATCTACCAAGTTGTCCACCACATAGTCCTTTATTTCCAATGAAACAGGTGACAGCCATATTATCAAAAAGCGGAATTGGTGGGAGGGCACCAGAGAGATAATTGTAGGAGACGTTGAGCTCAAGCAAACTGGACAGATTGACAAATGTACTTGGGATTTCACCAGTCAGCTTGTTGTTATTAAGAAACAAACTCTCCAACAGTGCAAGGTTACCAAGCTCTGATGGAATGCTGCCAGAGAGGTTGTTGTAGCTCAAATTCATGGCGATCTGCAAGCTTGATAGCAGGCCCAACTCCTTTGGTATTTCACCTGATAACTGATTGCCACCAATCTGCAGTGCTGTCAAATGTGATAGTTTACCGAGAATGGGTGGTATCTGGCCAGTTAGCCTATTATCAGCAAAAGATAGCAGCTCCAGTTGTGGCAGTCTACCAACTTCATTTGGCAACGAACCTTCAAAGTTATTCTGGCTGAAATCAAGGCGTTGCAAAACTGTACAATTGAAAATTTCCAGTGGTATGTTTCCTCCTAATCTATTAGATGAGATATTGAAGACAACAAGTTTTGACAAATTACCAATTTCTCGGGGCAACTCTGAAGTGAAATAGTTATTTGTAAGGTCCAGCCTTTGAAGAGACTTGCAATTGCCTATCTGAGGAGGAATTGGGCCACTAAACTTGTTTCGACCCAGCTCAACTGTTGTCAAATTTACCAGATTGCAGAGATCAGTGGGGAAGCTTCCTGTCAGACTGTTGTCGCTAAGGCGAAGCTGCACCAATGGTTTACAGTTGGTAATTCCATGAGGAATGTTTCCTGTAAGCATGTTAGACCCCAAATTCAACAAAATAAGGTTTGACTGCCTGCAAAGATCTTTCGGTATCTGCCCTGTAATACTGTTGTTTGAGAAATCCACCACCCAAAGCCGGCTATAAATGCCAAACCTTGGAGGTATGTTGCCTGAGAGCTTATTGTTGAAGAGTTGCAGTTGGATTAGATTTCTCATATACTGAAATCCAGCTGGAATTGGGCCAGTGAGTGAATTGATTGATAGATCAAGTTTACTCAAGTTTCTGAGCCCACACAGCTCTGTAGGAATAGAGCCTGTAAGTTGGTTCTGGAAGAGGTAGAGCAAACTCAAGCCTGGTATGTTGCCCAATTCCTTTGGTATCCCTCCAGTTAAGAAATTCTCTGAAAAGTCAATTTCTTTTGCAAGAGAAAGATTCCCAATGTCAGATGGAATTGTACCATTTAATGAGTTCCTGTAAAGGTATAGCTTCTGAAGATTCGTGATATTCCCAATTGTTGGAGGTATGGGACCAACTAGATTATTGTCATAGAGGGCAATTGTGCCAAGACTGGTGCAGTTTCCTATCTCTGGAGGAATAACGCCAGAAAGCTTATTGCCCCAAAGGATTAGGTCAGTCATCAAACTCAACCTCCCAATCTCTTTAGGTAAAGGACCCTCTAAATTGTTTTGTGCAAGACCAAACACAGTTATGTTCAGGCATTCACCTATTTCAACAGGAATGTTGCCTGATATAAGGTTCTGACCCAACCGAATGTTTTTCAGGTTCTTCAGATTGCCAAGTGAACGAGGTAGTGAACCAGTGAGATTATTACTGTATCCTACCAACTCCTGAAGTGATGCCATATTACCAATCTCATCAGGTATCTGACCATGAAGCTTATTGTTGCACAGATTAAGCGTGACCAGGTTAGCTAGCTTCCCCACCTCAGGGGGAATTATACTAAAAAAATTGTTGTTGAACAAGTTAAGCACCTCCAATTTCGACAAATTCCCAATCTGTGGAGGGATGGGACCACCAAATCCATTGAAGGACAGATCAAGGAGCGTCAGCTCAGTCAGTCCACCAATGCTAGGTGCGATGGTGCCTGACAGGTTCATGTTGTTGAGATCGAGAGATACCACAGCTGGGTTTGGCGCCGACGAGCAGTTGACGCCCCTCCACGCGCACGGTGTTGGATCCCTCGCGTCCCAGCTATCCAGGTGGTGTAGAGTGTCGATCATCTGGCTCTTCAACGCCAGGAGAAGCCAGCCTTCATGGTTCAAGCCCTGGGAGCCAGAGGCCAGCAGAAAGGTGAACGCAGCCCCGAGGAGCAAAGCCCGGCACTCCATCCTTGATCGAAGATTCAGGGATCAAGGAAAGCCCTTGCTACGACCTTCTGGGGTCCAACATCCCCGTGGCTGGATAGCTTCCTGCACAGGACGCAAGCAACTGTAAGAACACGACATGGGGATCCCCACGACATAGGATGATTGTTTCTAAATTGTGAACTATAGTGGGCAGTAGCACGCAGAACTAATAGATTTGCATTGCCATTTCTCAGACCAACTGACACGAACAAGCAACCATATCAAGTCAAACAAGAAAAAATAAAGATTTAGAAAAAAAAAAAAAGAAAAACCAGTAATCACCTCGTAGGAACCGAGGCACACTGCGACGAAGCACTCACAACAACTCTGATCCGATCTCTCCAGCAGAAATGCTAACGCCGCTCAACTCCTAAATGACCACCAAACAGGAGCACACGAATCACACCGTGCCCCCAGAAAGAAGCAGCAGCACGCACGCAGAGGCAAGGCGGGAGCCAAAAGCAGGACGAGGAGAGAGGGGACCGAGACCAGGTGAACTGGTGAAGAGAAAGAAGAAAAAAAGAGCAGAGCTCCCCTCAAATCACGGGATACCCCGGCCCGCCCGGAGGGTCCCAGGAGCACACCGCCGCGCACCTCCCCGAAGCAGATCTGCCAAAGGCGGGCGAGCTTTTTACGCTCGCCCCCGCGCGAGCGGGCGAGCTCCCCCGCACAGTGCTAGAGCCCCGCCCCCGCCCGACAAAGCAGCAAGGGCAACAGCGCAGAGCACCAGGGGGAGACACACTAGTAATGCAGACGGCGACCGTGCCAGGAGCTCAACTCACCCGCTGCCGCTGCCGCAGATGCCGGCGTGGTCGTGCTCCGCCGCCGCCGCCGCCGCCGCTGTTGCCGCCGGCTCGGACGGGCCCGCGACGCATCCACCGGCGGGGAGGGAATGGACGAGCACAACGAGGGCGGCAGCCGGATGCGCGCCGCCGTGGATTAGTCAGTAGAGGGAGTGTGTGTGGCGCGGGACGTGGAGAGGAGGAGCGTGGACGGGGGTTGGAGTTGGAGAGAGGAGGAAGAAGAGAAAAGGAATTGGAAGCTGGGAATGGCAGGCAAGCACGCTTTCAAGCTCCCCTCCCGCAGCGATGGCGGCCGTAGCAATCGCGGGCGGTCCCTCTCTCTCGATCTAGCCTCCTTTCTCTCTCTCTCTCTTGCTTTCGCTGCCTTTGCTTTTCGTCCTAATCCGCCCGGCCCCACCTGGCACTTTTGAGTTCCATGCCCTTCACTTCCTTGGCGTGCGTCTCCCTTCTCTTTCGTGTCTCTACTTCTTTTTCCGGCCTTTATTTTCTCCCGTTATTTTTCCTGTACTACTATTTAATACCAGTGGCACAGTACCAGTACACTGGTTTTGGGTTCGGATTTTAGCGGGGGGCAATTTGGCAGGCAGCGCAGCATCAGCACAGTGATCCGCTGCAGTGACGACGAGGACGAAGGTTCCGGAGCCGTCTGATCGGGAACGAGAACCGCTCGATCGCATGCGGATGCGTCCCTGCGGTTCTTTTGGTTTGGATGGGGAGTTGGTTGGACTGGTTGATTGCGGTGTGTCATCATGGCTTACGAGTGAGATCAGCTATCGCGTGCGGCTAGCGAGTAGACCCGGGGGTAGCAGTACGTGAGCGCACGGGTTGATTGGGGAAAAAAAAGGCGAGCGCGAGGACGGGGGCACCGGCTCGGAACGGAAACGGAACGCGTGGTATCCGGCGCGGGTTTTTGGGTGGCTTCGTTTCGTTCAGGTTTGGCCGCATCCTGCCAGTACTGGCGCACAAAGGTATTCAAAGTCACGGGCCGACGGGCGGACACAGACAGAGAGTATAATTGTACGCACTTCACATCGTTTTCTGGACACGTACGTATACGTAGCCTGGTCGGCAGGCGCCGCCGGTCGCCGGAGCAGGTGAGGCGAGGGGGCGGCGGCGAGTTGCAACGGCAAGCGGGGTGGTGGTCCTGGTCCGTGACCCTCCCCCACCGTGTGGACCGTGGAAGCAAGATAGTACTGTACCAGCCGCGCGGCTTCGTATGCGTGGAGGCGCGCCTCGAAGCCGGGATACGCGGAGGAACGGTGCCGGAAAAAAAAAATGCCGGCTCTCCCTACGTGCCGCGTGTGCGTGCGGGTGCGCGACGGCCGGTGCGTGCGTGTGCAGTGGCGCGGACAAGTCTCTCTGGGATATCGTGCCGCTCGCTGCCTTCTCGTCCCGGCTTTTCCCTGGACCAATGCGGAGGGTCATGCATGCGTGGGCGCATGGGACAGGAGGCACACACTCCCTTCGTTCACAACTCACAAGGGAGGAGTCCACGACACATGAACGGTGGACGGCCGGGCTGGCGTTCCACGACGTGCCGCCGCGCCACGCGCTGGACGGAGGCTCGTGCTCTACGTCGGAGAGGCTTGTGTTAGATGGGCATGCATGGTCCCGCAAAGAAGAACCCAGTGTGAGTACACCGGAGTTGAAACATTCCTGTTGCTGGTCTAGAAAAACATATAATTCTTGCATTCCCAATGAGTTAAAATATCTTATTTTTTATTAAATACTCCCTCCATCCTCTTTTGATAGTCCTATTTCACCTTGACACAAAGACCAAGGAGAACAACCTTGCTTATCATCTTATTAATGTAACACAAATTTTTTAGTTGGTCATCCACTGTTTTAACTGGGAACTACTCGTCACTGGTGCTATTTGTTGCCATGTCCAATACCAATAGCAAATAGGACTATCATTTGTGAAAAGTTGAGTTTTTGAAATAGGACTATCAAAAGAGGATGAAGGGAGTATATAAAAATAGATGCGATATAACTACAATTCGATTTATTTATTGTGAAATATATTTTCATATCACATATATTTCGAACCGTAAAGTTAATAACATTTTCTATTCGGTTTAATCTTAGTAACTTTGACTTAAACTAAATCCAAAATTGCAGTACCACCAGAAGATCTATGATCAAAAGAAAAGGAGTATACTTGTTCAATTTTACAGTCAATTTCACCAGAGGACTAGCTTTCTAGTGTCGTCCAGTGACAACAAGGGATTAACGGTTACTCAAGAAAACAATGATATATTTGTGAGAAAACGATGGTCAAAATCTGACTTTGAACTTTGAAGACTAGTCAAAACAAAATATTCGTTGTTTACTTGAACAATACGATTATATCCTACACACTCAAATTTGACTTCAACGAATTGGGTATCAACCGGTTGCTACATTTTTAGTTGAAAGCAAGAGCTGCCGAGCCCCCAGGTTCAACATCTTAAAGTTTAATAATCTGCATTATTTAGGAATAGGCTAGGCTAGTACCCTGTCCTTAATACATCACGCAATATTTTATCTCAGAAGCGACGTTGTTTACTTTAGAGTAAATGTTACCCACCATACAACAACTTGTCAGGTGGGTGTAGATTGGTCCAACAAGTTGTAAAATGCTCAGTTAGTACGACAACTTGGCAGGTGGGTGCACATTGGTCCATCAACTTCTGAAATGCTCAAGTTAGTGTAATAACTTGGCTAATTGGTGCATATACAGTCTAAATGTTATTATAATTTTTCACACTACCATATTTTATAATCTTACCACAATGGAATTATTTCTTTTTAAAATATCAATAAAACATCAAATGATTCATATAAATCTACTTATAACTGACTATTCATGTACATGATATAAATATAGCCTTAGTGAAATTAACCAATGATTTTTATTTATTAAAAACTAAAGGAAATCTCTTTACGTAAACTTAAAGCACATAAATAGGCACAAATCAAACTTATATTGTTTTTTTAGAAATTGTGTGTTAGAATTAGAAGAAAATAAGTTTATATGGACAAAACAAATAATCTCTTATTTTATAACATGAGTATATTTTTTAATTTATAATAAAGGTTCTTGTCTTGATATATATCCTAACTGTAACGTCAATAATGGCCACGCAATGGTCAATTTTTTGTTTCGATGCAAATATACCATGTATTTATTGTTTATCGCGGCCAAGTAAGTCAACGTAATATTTGGACTATGCATGCAATATTTTGCCAAGTTGTTGCACTAAGCTGAGTATTTTATAAGTTATTGGACCAATCCGTACCTGCACTAAATTGAGCATTTTACAAGTTGATGGACCTATTTGCACGCACGTGACAAGTTATTGTATGGTGGGTGCAATTAACTCTTTACTTTATCAAAGCCATGACCACTGGCATTTTCATTTTCTGAGGATGAAGAGGTTATATATGTCACCATCTTTGACAACAAGCATGCTCACTAGACACCAATCTCGAAACTCTATATATTCTGCAGAAATGTTCTATATTCCTTCCCCCGTAGAAAATGCAACGGAGAGGAATCAAATCGCGGGACTGCAATCATCTGCCGTCTATTTCGGTTGGGCAGGAACCCTCCCAAGCCACGAAAAGCAATGGTTTGGTGACGATGAACTTTGCAGATCTCATACAAACTCCAGATTGAGATTCTGGATACTTTTCGCCATCCAAATTTTTGCAAGGAGGTGGGAAACTGAGAACGCCTCGGCGGGATAAGCACCCGATGCGGCCGGGTCGGTCAGCTTCAGCTACTCCCCGTTCGTCTCTCTTTCGCGAGAACGTGAGAGCGAGCGGCGCAGGGAAAGGAAAACGAGAGGGATGGAGAAGAAGGGGACGGGTCGGCGCATTGTTCTCGGCTACGTGGAAAGTGGCGGGAATGAGATGGCAGAGGGCTGCAGTGGGAAGCAGAGCATGAGGGCATGCATGGAAAAAAAAATGATGATTTGTGCTGACAGCCAAGTGTCAGCTGAGGTGCACACGGAGTTGTAGTCGTAGCAGAATGCATGTACGCAGACACGTAGTAGTAGGAGGCAGCACATGGTTTCAAGCAAACCTGGTCATCATCACCCATTTTGATAATTCAGTTGGTATATGGCATCCATGATCCAGCCCACAAGTGTGACTGACTGTGTGAGCCCATTGACCAGTTAAATTGTACGAATACGTTTTATTCGTTATACAACTAATACTACAATGTACTTTATTAAAAAGACTGGTTTTAGCTTTGTACTCATGGATTATGCTGGCAGGGAAAAAATTGCAGCTCATCTACTGACTATAACATGAACATCAATTGAGACAAATAACAATAATATGAAGGATCATGTGAAGTCTGGGGGAAAATGCATATATAGTCTGAAATTGCTCAAATGTGGAATCAAATGGTAGTAGCGAATGTGATTACGCTTTCAAATCTAGCCGCACAATTATGTATATAACTATACCAGCTATCTTTATCATCTAATCCTGTAATGTAAGGAGTCTACTCATCCCTGCTGGTCTTATTCGTCGCCGCCAATCCTTTTGCACGCCCAAACCTAACAATTCCTACTTTTGATCGCGATGAACGTCGTAAAACTTTTTCATGGATAAGCCTGTTTTTTCCTCTTTAGAAAAAGAACACATGTATAATCAGCTAGCACTCCTCGTAACCCATCATCATGGTCATCGAAAACAGCGATAAAGAAGAGGAGTGGAAGTAAAGCAAGAATCTCACGTACTTACAAGACCGGCGGCGCTAGCTCCTCGATGCACCTATCTGCTCGCTACTACTAAAAACAAGTGGCCATGGATGTGCTTACGTGCAGCGGTTCACGAGCACGAGGACGCCGGGATCTCACACAACACCGACTGACGCCGACGTGTGCATGCGGCGTGCCTTCCCGCCTTTACCTTTCCTACTACTAGGTGTAGTTGTGACCAGCCTACATGGCTCTAGCTTTTGGGGGCGCTTTCCCTCTTTATCGTGCAGTATTCCATCGCCTAGCAACGATTTGTCTTTGATCCTATCCGCCTGCATGCTCTTTTGGCCGGCATGCTTAAATCGCTAATGGAACGGTGACCGGCTTGCGCCCTTGAGATGACTAAACCACTGGGTGTCCGGAGCTGTTAAAGTAGCAGTATAAGTGAACTGCACGTCTTTCTTCCTCGGAAAGCTTAACATGGCGCATCAAAGCTGGAGTACGTCTTGTGGGAGGTTTGAAGAGGTTTGGTTGTTGCCAGAAGCATAATCACAGGCCTCGGCTTAGTTAGGGTTACTAGTAGTGGTAGCATAGTATGATTCAGTGTATTGTTGTTTCAGATCGTGCGTAGGTTTCAGGAATTGACAACAACAACAACAACAGCGGCATCATGTGTCGCATGTGGCCTAGATGCACAAGTGGCGAGCTAGGTCGATCGGCCCGGGATGCTTTTTCTAGAAGAAAGGCGACTGGAGGAGTGTCAAGCTGGTCCTTATTACTTGATTGATTCAAGTACGGTACGAAATCTAGTTTATTGCTGATTTACAACTAGTCGAGCACTTGGCCGGAAACCTCTGAATTTTGGAAGAAACATAAAAAGGAAATGGCCAAACCCACGAGCATTCGAAGGCAGGTACGTTTTGGTAGCTCATCCGTCATGAATGGTTGTTCCGTGTAAACCCGACCTCTCCGTCGGCCGTTCTCGACTATAGGAAGGACCGAAGGAGTCCTCGAAGCCATGTTCACTGCATCGGCCCCGGCCCTCTCCGTTTCCCAGTAGTAGTATCTGTTCAATCTCCACTAGTACCGGTCGGCGAGAAACTCTGGCTGGCGAGACAAGCGGCAGTAGGCTAGGTTTCCTCGGCGATCAAACAAGGCATGTGAGCAAAGGGGGGCCGTGTACATCACAGGCCTCGCTTGTCGGGTGTCGCGGACGGCGACGGCGACGGCACGGATGGGAGCCGATTCGAGATCTCGGCACGGCACGTAGTGGCCTCCGAACGGAGCGCGAGGGGTTTGTTTGGCCACCAACGCGGACGAAACGAAAGCAACCTCACGGGCACGCGCGCCCAGCACCCAGGAATTGAACCCAGCCGGGGCAAGCGAGCAAAAGGCAAGCCGGCGACCGACGCTGACAAGTTGCGCGCGCACTCACGGCAAGCCGCGGGAGAGCCAGCCCGGCGGCCAGGCACCCTCGCAACTTTCGCCGGAGCGCGCATGTACACGCGCACGCCACTTTTGCACGCTAGCTAGCTAGTAGCTCCAGCTACCTTTTCGCGTGCGCGCGCGGCCGCTGCATCGGCCGATGGGATGGCGTCGCGGGCTCGCTGATCTGTCTCCTAATCGGCACGTGATAGTTGCAGGCAGCGCGACGCGATGGCCGTTTGGGGTCACCGGCGGTGGAGGGTTCACGTACGTGGCGGCCGGCGAGCGAGACGGCTGGAGGAGACTTTGGCCGCCGCGCTCCGGCGTGCACACGCGTGGTGGGCGGGTTGATTGGCGCATATAACCGCATACTCCTAGGCACATGTAGTCGTCGGTGGTCTCCCTCCCTCGGGAGTCAGCTTCTGCTGCGGCTTTTGTGGAGTCGAGTTTGGGACGAAACGGACTCTCTCGTGCGTGGACCGTACCGCGTAGATTTCGGTTTCAAGAGGTGCCGACTTTGATCCGAAATGATATCATCCCGGCGTCTAGGGGATGCGTGTTGGTGCGTGTCCACTAGAGATGCAGCGGATGGATTAAGACAAGGCGTGTCAGTGTTTCACGGGCGGGCACCGTGGGAATCATATAGACTTTAAAAAAAAACGTGTCAAATGTATTATTTTTCGAGCAGAAGTCAATATAAACATGCACAAACTTATGTCAGTGCATCCTAGTAACACACATCTCCAAATAAAATTTTATTCTCGGTAGTGCAGTCACGCGCTATACCACTGGATCCATTCATTTCAGCATGCGTTGCTTCTTATCATTTGTTTCAAGGTTTTGTCTTTCATTATCATAAAATTACATTAGCCCCACTTCCAGTAAACTGTCGACGCGGTCGTGCAATACCTCCCTCTTTCACTAACAATTATTGGTTTGTCTCACTATTGCATCCAATTCTCTCCCTAGATAGAGGGGTGTTCTCCCACCCTTCCAGTACGGTTGTTATTAATTGGACGAGATTATTGAGAACTACTCCCTCCGTCCTAAAATTATAGTCTTTCTCACTTCCCGAGAAAATACTACGGCCAATTATATGAAAATACATATTAAATTTTATAATACAATATAGATATCATTATATAGATATTTAGATCTAGTATTTTATAAAAAAAATATTCGAAGATTTAAATATTGAACGTATTTTCTATAAATCTAGTCAAACTCGTGGCACGAACACCCAAAACGACTATAATTCTGGGACAGAGGGAGTAGCAAATACCTTTCCTCCCCCTATGAGAAAGGTTTATAGGCTAGGGAGAGCGATGCACGCTGTAGATGCTCTGACATTTGCTTCATGGGAAATGAGAGATGTGACAATGTGTGGATGAACCTAATATCGTCTTAGGATTTTGTTCAGATGATGGGTAAGTTAAATAAATCGAAGAATTAATTGGATATGGGATCTTTCCCGCCATTCCCTTCCCCCACGGGGCATGGGAATGGTGAGTTATTAGAATTGAAAATATACCCATAAATAAGATTATACTCCCCCTGTTCTGGAATATAGCTACGTTAAGAGTTCAAATTTTGTGTCAAAATATAGCTACATGAAGAGTTCAATTGTACATTTTATGTATGAGGCGACCAAAATACCCGCATCCTTATTCTCTCACTTAAGGCAGGTCAGGCGAAATTAGGCAGGTGCGTGATTCGTGGAACGCATGGATGGGTCAACATACAACCTGATTTATGAGGGGCAAATAAGACTTTTTATCTACTTCCTTAATCTGTCTGAAAATCTCTTAACGTAGCTATATTCTAGAACGGAGGGAGTATTCTATTTTGAAAAGGGCATTTTGGTTACAGAAAATTATACCCTTCACAACTTCAACCCAATCAACACGAACAAATAAATGCAAAAAAAGTACGCAACGCAACCCACATAGTACTCTCTCTCCTTTTTTTTTGAACTACAAGACTTCTAGTTGGTTTTTCATAATAAATAGTGTTACATATCCGAAAATGGTAGGACCGTAGGAGTATTATTCGCAAAAAGGGCAGGAGTCCATAGTTTCCACTTCATATCCTGTTCTCACCACCAATGTGTGTCCGAAAGCCACCTTAATATCTTCTCAACATGCCACTGTCTCTGATAGCATGGTTGAAAGAAACACGAAGCAATGACCAAGGCGAACCAGTGCGTGAGTTATATTATTCAATTGTTGGCTGGACCGATCTGTCCCGTTCATGTGCAGGTTGGAACCCCTATAGCTTGCTAGTGCCTTTGCCACAAACTGCTTCCCTTTTATAGGGAGGTCCCGTTGATTGTGTGATACACCAGTACACCACACTGTAGCACTTCAGATTTTTCTCTTAAAGTGGTGTGTATGACAATCAAAACCCCTTTAGCGAAGATCTTGTGAATGCTTTGTTTACCTGTCTTATCCGGACGGTACATTGGTCAGCAAGTAGCAACTGGCATCGTATACGCGATCTTTTGTGAAAAAGAGATACCGTTTGGTGACAATAAGTCTGCGTTATTGCCATTTACATTCTGCTAGTTTTTCTCAAGTTTGTCAATGGCTCAAGAGATTACGTTTAACACGATGAGCACGTATGTTTCCTCAAGACGTACGATGCTATCCCCTTTATCCATATCTACATACATGTCATGTTTGTTGCATTTTTTTTAACAAAATATTAACTGTGCCTTGACGAAAACGTGCGATTTTGGTCCAAATACTTATTCGAGAATATTGCTACACGGCTGACACGTATGGTCCACTGGGGGAGATCTGTCTTCTTTGGACTGATTGATATGCCAAGGAGTCAAGGACCATCTACGTGTACTGCAGAAACGCAAAACTACATCACGCGAGACAGATCGCACTCATATGTAGGGGTAGTGCTGGTCACACTCAAAAAGCGATGTCCCTCACGAATTGAACGAAAAGGCGAGATCCATCCCGTGCAAGTTATATAAGGTCGGCAAACGTAATCCGAAGCGTATTTGTCTGTAAGCGCTCGACACATCACTTGCTCCTTTCTACAAAATACTCGCTTTGTATGTTACGAAGAAAACGAATCGATATGGATCTAAACAAGAGGTTGAGCAAAAGCATCGCTGGTAGTACGTAAGCTATGGTCCCTTCGCTTCCAGTGACGAAGTACTATACGCTTTAGCTACAATTGAAAAGTGTAGGTAATGAAGAACATTAATCGTTTTAAAAGAAACCTACTATTTGCTGAACAGACATCGCGTCATCGAGTCTTTGCAAATTTATTATTTTCTTCTTTTTCAGGATTTAACCGTAATCAGATAGTAGTAAGTTATAAATATAAAGTAAAAGTAGAGCATACACCTCTATTTTAGCCGTTTGGCCAGCTCTAAGAATGCTTGGAGTCCATCTTTTGTAGCTCTAGAAATTCCCATAACCTCTATTTTAGCCGTTTGGCCAGCTCTAAGAATGCTTGGAGTCCATCTTTTGTAGCTCTAGAAGTTCCCATAACCTCTATTTTAGCAGTTTGGCCAGCTCTAAGAATGCTTGGAGTCCATCATTTATAGCTCTATTTTACCCTGTTTGGATCCTTGGAATTGAATTCCATTCTATAATCATAATTTAGACATAAATTAATTTAAGTTAATATAGTTGTACGTGTGGAATGTTTTTATATATTATTGTCAGCCAAACGAGAGACATACTTATGCACCGCACGTATGTTATAGGGAAGCGACTCGAAGATTGTGCTATAAAATGCACATTAGAAATATAACATGAGGACTTGTAGAATCAATTTTCATCTCCTACCCCCATGAATTTGAGATAACCTTGTATGCATACTTTGGAAAGTTGTGGAACTCTCATTCGAAGACAAATATGCTATTTTATTAAGTAGATTCCCATTCCTCAAAATGAAGAGATCCATACAGGGCCTAAAGGCATTTGAATGAACAATTTTGTTACTATCTTGGATTAAATTATGGATGTTTAAGCCAATCATTTAATCCTACAAACTCTAAAATATTCCATGTAGATCCAAGAGATGGGGCTATGCCAAATGTTCCCTAAATAAGATTCTACTACCATTTTAAACTGTTTTCTAGTGTCACAAAGTGAAAATATTACAAATTTGCAATGACAAAAATTGTGACTCATATGCCCCTTTTGACAGGCCTTATGCCTGCTCCTCCTTTCTCCAGAAACGAAGTTGTAGCAGGAGCCAGAGGGTAGCAGAACCCCTAAAATGAACTGGGAGACAGTTTTTTTTTTTCTTTTACTTTATCGGCCCCAGAAATCCTGAGAGCAGAGCAAGCTAGGAGGAGCTGTGCCTGTGCAAATGCTCTATTGGTAAAATGTACTAGTATGAGACAGCACGGATCATAGTGAACATTTCTTACACCATTGGTCTTAAAGTAGCTTAACTGGATATGGTTTACACGCATGCATGGAAAGTTGAGAATGATTTGCGTAGCTTAGACAACAACCAAAAAGGGCTACTGGCTAAAGTATCCAGCAAAAAAATGTATTGACATGACAGAAATACAAATGCGCAACAGAAGAGGTGTAAAGCACGCTTGTTAGGCGATCCACGAGTTGCATAGTACACAGGTTTCAGTTGACCAATTTTGATTTGAAAAATGGATATTCACCTTATTCAATATTTCGAATTACTCATTTCGTCTTTATTATGACCACTGAATAGTTTTTACTATATGGGACCATGGGTTGTGTGACTCAATGAAGTAACTCACAAATCATAAGCATGGATAATAACTCCAATACTTCATCAAGGAAGAAAGCTTCAATATGCATCCGTGACTAAGCACCTCTTTCCCATAAAAAAAAATTGCACGGAGATATTTTTTTTCTGGAAAAAAGCAGCAACACAACAAATGTATTGAAACTCCATGACAACAATTCTTCGGCACTTGCTAAATCATACTGATCTTGAGAACTGAGCAATATTAGTTGGATAGCTAGGATCGTAATTTCGGATACCCATTTGGTTCCGAGATTAAAACTCTCGAAGTGTTCGTCATTCTCTTCGAATAGGTAGAATTGGTTCGTGGACAGTGGACACGTTGAAATACTTACGGTTGGTATCTTGATTTTTCATTGATCAATGCATGTAGCATTATTTTACCTTTTGTCTTGACCGTTTTGCTCTTTTCTCGACTTATTTTTCTCTCAGGTCATGGAATCTACTACTGCAACAGTAAAATGTTTTTTTAAATCCCCATCTACTAATATATATTTTTTCTCGTTTAAAAGAATGTAGCATCTTTCTTGGCCTCTTACCTACCACCATTGCATGATCCCTACATCCATGTGCGTCCTAATCAAATGATTGGACCGCCAGGCTTCCGTTAGCCATGCCTTTAAGGCTTTAACTTTCTACTACCATTTTCTTTAGCTCCATTGTAGACGTTAGGAAAACCATAGGTTCCCGTCTCCCGCGTGCATGACCAGTGGAAAATTGCACTTCAACCAAATTCCAGATAAAGCAACACACTGTTCGTTCGGTGGTGTTTTTATAATGAACAGAAGTTATGGTAAGCATGATTAGCCTGCTGAAAATGAGAGAGCATCCAAATCACAGTTGAATAAAAAAAAGTTCACAACAATATGGCAAATCAGAAGGCTTTACTTCTTCATTTAGTAACCAAGCTTCAGGACAGTGGTTGGAGCTAGCTTGCGATCCGTGGATATGCCATACGGATCAGGCAAGAAAGAGCACACCTGTGTTCCTCGACATACATCTTTAGTCGAATTGATCAGCGAAAAACAAATGCCAATCGGAAGCACCAGAAAGCTCGTCGACGACGTGCTGGTCGAGGTGACAGGATGGACGACGAGGATTGATTTGTCTGTCTAAAGGCTAAGATAGTATGCGTTGTCTTCTCGCCTCTCCTTTTATTTTTTTCATCATTTTCTTAGTGATCTTGTCAAATGTCAGTATATTGCCCTGTGATGATACTCATCTTTTTGTTGTTGTTGTCGGGGGATGGAAATGGTGATCTTTGGCAATTGTGGAAGTGGTGGCATTTCAGATGGGACATGCTGTGCCTCTAGCTACTTTGTGCTGCTGCCACTTGCAGTGCTTTCAGAAAACCCATGATACCCAGGTGACATCTGTAAAAACTCACACTCAGTTTTAGAATCATGCAGTAGTGACTTGCTACTCGAATAACCTTTGTCTGTTTCTCGAGCATACTTGAAGATAGGCCACGTTGTAAATGTCAGCTGGTTCTTGCACTGGCACTACACAAGCCAAGCCTGCAGAAGTAGCTAGATCAAAGAATTATTCTAGAGGAGAGTGATGATATAGTCGTCTGAGAGATCATAACGTGTACGAAGGTACAATCAAATGCATACTAATAAATTGCAGATTAGATTGGATAAATGATTGTGCTTGAAATAAAAAAATTGCACAGCCAAAGCTGACAGATCATCACACCTCATTTGTCTGTATGCGAATCAGCAGTAGCTAGTTATAAGGTCGTATGTATTCCACTCAATTGCTAATTCACCTGTCCATACTAGAATAAGACAGTCGTTAGTAGTTTACCATATGGCCGGGCCTGTCAACCTAACATAGTTTGGCAGCACTCGAATGTCTAGGTAAAATACTGAAAATGCAAAGAGGAACGGATCATGATGTGGAGGCCAGTTCTTGCACTATTCTGCTGCAGACATCATCCTGTCTCGAGCTGAACACATCATGGAGTGGAAACTGAGCAACGCTCGGCTCGAAGCCTTTGAAGTCTTCACACGGCATGTGAGGCTGTTTCTGAAGGCGAGGACAGTACAGTCCAGATCTCTGAAAAAAGAAATGCGTAGCACGGCCGGCTAAACGTGTTGGTTCAACCGATCCCGATAAACTAAGCACCGCCGCTGTAAGCGAAATTTCAAATGCGACGCGTTGAACCGGTTGTTTAGTTGGTCATGGTTTCCTAACGGGTTCATTCAGCAGCAGTGCCGAATTGTGAGCGAGAGAGGAAGGCAGTGCAGTGATTCGTTCAGCAGCAGTGATGAATCATTCATACGGGGGTGCTCTGATGTCTGATTCCCTTGTGAATTATTGAGCTGACAAAATTTTCAGTGGTTGCAGTCAAGGTCAGCGTCGACGGGCAGTGGTTCCAAATGATCCAATCATCCGCTGCGCGTTTGCATGTGTGGTTACTGTTACGCCGCACCGTTTATCAGTTCAAACTGAAATGCTGAAAACGTCTAAGCTTGCAGCGCAAATTTGCATCTGTCTGATTGAGTCCAGGAGATCCACCAGTCAGCTTTCTACACTACGCTTGCAGGGCAGATTTGCCCTAGACGGCATTGACTGAATCTCAGGTTCACCAGAAACTCACCGGAATTTTCACACGATTCTGGGGGGTTCAGTTGTATTCCATGGTAGTTATATTAATGCATAGAGAGCATCGCCAATCCCACTCAGAAGTCAAGAACACGCACGTTGATCTTCACAGCAAGTCCTCGAGCCAACTCCAAGTCACAAAGAACATATGCATGCCAGTAGAAGCTTGTAAGTCTTATATTCCCCCCACCAAATTCAGCATAGACGGCGGCATGCTCGACCCCATGCATAACTATTTGCTTGAAGGCTGCTCAAGCACCCGCCAGCCATTTCACGTCAGCCCAAAGCCGAAAGCCTCTCTGCGACTGCGACCAGAGGCCGCGACCTCTCGCCCAGAGAGGAGAGAGCTTGTCCGACAGGAAGTCAGGAAGGAGGTAGTGTTCACGCAAAAGCAAACGCATCCGGCGCGGATATGGGGGATACCGATCGATCGTCGCATCGCGCTCAGTGAAACCCCCGCGAACGTCGCATCCGGCGGAAGATTGTGATCGGGATCGACGGCGACGGAGGATTGAAAATGGCGGTCCAGGGAGGCAACACGGACCGGCCGACGTGGGGGAGAGAGGCGCGCGGGTTTTCCCGGGGGTAAATGGCCGGTGACGGCAGCCACGGCGACGAGGTGACGCCTGACCGATTCCTTTTGGGTATTTAGTTAGGCCTATGGGCCGTAGCCCGTGTAGAACGAAGGCCTATAAAGATCAAAGAGCTACACGGGCTACGGCCCGTCAACTGCGCGCTATCACCCACTGCACGCTATATTTTCGCATATGCTCGATCACTACAGTTAACGGAAGCGGACCTCGTAATAGGCTAATAGCCTGTACAAACTCAAAAAAAAAAAGAATCGCAATTCACAATGCAAGAATTCAGTTGATTATCGTATAAAAGGAGAAGCATGGATAATCCGATGGTAAACCAACCCTGGACGGCTGGACCTGAAACTGGAGCGAGTCTCCGTCATCAGGAATTCAGGGCAAAACTGTGACCTTTACGTTACGTGGCATCTGGCATGAGCTCCTAATCATTGGCAGGCTGCTTCCTCAACACGAGTGGAGAGATCAGCCTCCGAACCGTGCAAAGGTGCTGCCGTCAGCGTTAGCGTCATGTCTATTGGCTGCGAAAAGATCTCAACAATAATTCAAGAAGCACAATCTTCCACCAAACAACCCACAGAAATAAGCAATCGATGTAAAGTGAACGGTGGCCCCTCGGAGGTAGCAAATGCCACAAGAAGTTTCTCGAAAATTATCAAATGCAACAAAGTCACTCTGAAAACACAATACTGATGATGTTTGCACAAAGTCCTAAACTCTGGAAAAACACTAGTGAAAAGCCTGAAGATGAAGAAAAACAAATAGCCTAGGCTGCGTCCAACATAGATTTGCACTGCATTGCCACAGATACACAAAGGTACATGAATTTTCTTTTCTTTTTCGTATGGTTCGGATGTACAAGGGTATAGAAATTTAAAGAATAAAGCATCTCAGCGTTCTTTTCAGCTGGAAAGAATCAGTGAGTTACAAAATTCGTGTTCTGTATCATCAAGACTATACTGTGGGCATACGTGGCATGAAGCCTCTATCATCAAGACTATACTGTAGGCCTATGTGGCACGAAACCTCCATCATTGACAAATTCATTCCTCAATACTACTGGGGAGATCAACTTCCAGACTGCAAAGGTGCAGAAGTCAATGTTAGCATCCTGTTAGTTGCCTCTGAAAATCATAAAACGTCAGTGATACTTCACAAGGTATTATCTCCCACCATATAATCATACACAGAACACTTTTCTGAACATTAACAGAATGGCAGGCGACTGGCAGTAGGTGACTTACTGTATATGCTAGCCGCAAACCACTCATTGATGATCTTGACCCATGTGCTAGCCGATCCAACATCTATGCTCCACCTGATTATGTAACGAACCATGTCAGAGGATGCTACTGAATGCAATATCTGCTCTTACAAGGATTACATGGAAAAGCGATTTCATCAATAAGTATGCATCTTGTCACTTAAAAGCAAAGGAATATGTAACTGTGATGTGGTAGAATGCCTTACTTTCTTGTAGGATGGTTAAGTTCCCAGCTAATGAACAGCATAGCAAAATACATAGCTCCCATGGCAAACACAATGTGGAAAATCTCGTAGCTGTAAGGGATGTCCTCTTCCAGTTGTACTTCATCATTCCGAAACTGATAAAATGAACATTTGATAGCTATTAGTAAAGGTGGCATCTCGGAAGAAATACTGGTTGTCAATACCAATAAAAAATATGCACTATAAAAAAGGAGAATGCACATGAGGACAAAAGATCTGACCAAAAATATGTGCTTCATCAGCAAAGGGCTATTTTGACACTTTCAAGTACATTGGCTGGTAGTATTCATAAGGAGGGCAAGATGTGTGTGCCTAGTACTAATTAATCACTTTGGAATTGGTAAGCAGGATCACTTGTGTATCAGTTCTGAGTTTATTAACAACCATGCAGTGATGCCAGATATGGTGCATAGTATAGAAAACTTGAGGTTTGTAAACTTACTTGGAAAGATTTGGTGTCGATACCAGTAGAAAATGTGGCCATCACAATGGAACAAATTGCGATAACGAAGCTCTAAAAAAGCACAACTCATAAACTCAGTAATCAGGTAATGTCCATGACATAACTATTCAAAAGAACTCTGAACTGTACTTACAACAATTGTAGCCCAATCACCATCCTTGGCAATTTTCATATGAGAGTGGCACTTCCCGGTTTGTGGTTCACTGCACATGTGCATAATATGAAATTAATATCATGCAATCCGAACAAATAGAAGGCTATGCTAAGCAGAGCAGTCCAGAATGCTTTGCAACATGGAACTGGACACTCTTTTGTACAATACCAAAACTACAAGCTCCTCAACAGTTTCAGGTTATGTAAAGTACTCCCTCCGTCCCAAATCGTAGGTCGTTTCGGCATATCTAGATACATAGTTTTTAGCACATAATAAATCTATGCACCTAGAAAAGCTAAAACTACCTACAATTTGGGATGGAGGTAGTACCAAGGAAAAGGGTAGTACCTGTGGAGTGCAGACCAACAAAGGAATACTATATATGAACTCATGATCCCAGATGACAGAAGACCCTCATTAACCTTATCAGCAAACAAATCAAACTAAAATTAATAACCTCATACATATCAAGCAAGTTAGAAGTTTTACAGAGACTAGAATTCTTTTATTTGTTACTTGGCATAAGTGCTCAGATGTGCTAATAGACTAGCCTACTATCAGCTTTGCAGTTTGATAGTCACATCCAAACCCAGCCACTGGTTTTCAATTAGACATAAGCTACAAATGAGGTAAGCTGACATACTCGTACCTTAGAGTGCAGTGACACTGCTATCATGATCAATATCAAGATTGCTGTCCATGTAATAGTGAAGATGTTGAAAGCACACGAGGAGTTTGGGACATACAGAAAATAGAGCACGCCAATTCCAGCAAATGAAGCAATGTAGCAGATGGTTGACAGGAATAACCCAAACAGGCCGCTGAGAATGCCACAAGTATAATATGTCATGGTTAGTTCTAGCTTCAGACCTGAAGACTGCTCTAACTGGGACCCCCACAAAGGCTACCACAACTAAATCATTCCGTACCATTGATTTGTTCCAGGATCTGGCATCCAACGTTTATTGCACCATGATATGAAGTGTAGCATGCTTATTAGCTGTAGGAGAAGAAATATCCTGGAGGGCATGAAACAGAAGTAACATGTTTACTATAACTGGTAAATACTTAAGTTCAACAGTAGAAGCTTGGAAAGTACTTGTGTACTTCGTTGAAACGAAAGCAAAAAATAGTACAATAAGGCTTGAAACATTTGGAATTCAGCACAGCAAGAATGGTCATTGAAATTACCCGGCACCCAGTCGAGCGATTTCACCTGCAGACAGAATGAAATAGTTTCTCTCAGCATGTTAAAAGTTAAGTCCGCCGACACTCATGGAGAAGTATACTTGGACACTAGAGATAAATTTATTTTTCATCTTTATTTGTAATCATTTCAACTTTCGGAAGCAAGGAACTGTGGATTAATTGCCACTGCCTTCTTAAACGCTAACTTATCCTAGCGCATTAGGAAAAATGATTCATTCTAAGCAAATGTTCAGTGTATGTGCCTATGTGGTGCTATGAAGTAAAGCAACTATAACTGCTGCAGGTTCTTATGCCATCATATCTTATGGTCTGCAGCAACTGAATTTGGTACAGTACCCTTTGGCCTGAACATTTTACTATTTACTAATGATCATGAAGTGGGGCAAAAAAAACTAACTTACCATAAAGTTGGATGAAGATGTTAGGGATGATAAATGGGATGCCGATTGACACGAAATACACAAGAGACTTCAGAATCCAGCATCCAGAATGCCATGAATTGCGAGCTTCATGGAGCTTGCGAGTTCCAAATGTCGTGGCAAACATCAACCAGAAAAATATCTGAACATTCTGTAAGGAAGTGAACCAAACTACCAAAGGAACATAACATCTCGCAGAATCACAGATTTCAAAGGCTTACTAATCCTGGAGAAGCAGGGTGCCTGTTATCCTGAATCCTTGATCATGCTTGCAGTGCCTTTAGAAAGGGTTATTCCAGAAGATTTTAGGTTTCAGTTCAAGAACAACGTACTAGGAATTTGATCCAGAAAACCCCATTCAAACTGGCAGTCTGGAACTAGTTTGGTTCAGGACTATGAAACATAATTGCCTGACTACACTACAGTCTAGCTGCAGCAGCCTCATATACACAGTGGACAAGACTATCACCCTTATCAGTTGCACGAGGAGAAACGAACACACACCCTGCTGGTAAAATCAAGGATACGAAGCAGCCCAAGCTCACCCGAAGCACACCCCCGGACTGGAAGCACTTGGAGTCCCCTGCTCCGCAGACCGGCACATCTGAAGATCAAAATTAGGCGACATGAGTGCGGCTTCAAGCTGCAAGCGCGGGAAACCCAATTTTCGGGGAGGGGAAAGGAGGAGAAACTCACGGTGCAAGCCGTGGAGCGCCCTGACCCCGTAGTCCCTGACGAACCAGGCCAGCAGGTTGGTGGCGAAGAAGACCAACCCGTACGCGTACCGCGCCCTCAGCGACTGCCGCCTCCTGGCTTCGCACGCGCCGCCGCAGTCCCCGCACGGCGCCGCGCCTCCTGCCTTGATCACGGTCATACCCTCCCCGCTCACGCCTCGCGGCGTCGCTGCTCCCGGGCGGCGGAGCGTCTCTCCTCTCCCGCCCGGCGCCCGGTTCGTCGCGGGGTTCCTGCGGGAGGAAAGAGAAGTGTCGGGACTCGGGAGCGCCCTTGCTATGGCCGCCGCAGCAATGCCGTGCGAAATTTGGAGGCGGAAGGGGAATGGATTGGGGGAGAAGAGAGCTCACGGGCGGCGCGCTGCTCTGCACCGAGGAGGCGCTCCACGGCGGTGGGAGCTTGCTCTGCTTCGTTCGCTTTGCGCCTTAAAGCCGGGCGAGTGCCAGCAGGCAGGCAGGCGGTCCCAGCTTGAAGCAGCCTGGACCGCCCGATGCGACGATCTGACGGATCATCGACGCGTGGCGCGGGGCCCGCAGGGAAAGGGTGCCTTTGCGCTGGGGGGAACGCCTGGCCCCACGCGCCAGGGACGGCGGCGTCCAGCGTGTACGTCCAGGCGACCGTTGGGGATCGCGCCGCTAGCGTTTAAAGCCGAACGGCGGACGGGAGGGCTAGCCGCTATAGCACAGAGGCGCGTTGCAAACAAAATTTCCACGAGGCTCGCGTCGTTCTCCACGAAACCGCACGGTTCGACGGCGCATGGCATGTCCGTCGTTGCCGTGCGATCCGGCGAAAAAATTCCGTGCGAGGACGACGAGGCTCTTCCCGTTTGCCCGGACGAAACCGAAACCCCCTGCGACTGGCCTATGCTCGGTGCTCGTCCGTACTCTCTTGGCTCGTCCGTTTGGGCAAGTTTCGTGGGGTTTGGTGAGGAAAAAACGACGAGCGGCCCCAGCTCTCGGGGCAGTGGCAGAAGGCTTCTGGAGATTTGAAACGTGGGAGGCGTTTTTCCGTGACCGGGGCGCAAAGTGACACCGCGGTTAGGTTCGCTCTTTACCGTTCTTGGAGCGGGATTAAGGAGTTATCTGCTTGTCCTTTCCAGTTTCGTCTTTGGGCAAAACTTGCTGCCATTAGCGAAACACTGTACTACTACTCTACTAGCATAGCGTAGAGACCAGCTGACAGCTGTAGTCAGAGGGGTTGATGCGGCCTGTGGAAGAGTATCCTCTGAATTTTGCACTGGAACTAGAAGCCAGTTGGTTGCCCCGGTGTGAACAGTTTTTGTTTCGTGCATGAATTGCCATGAGCCAAAGAAAATGGGTGATTACTTGGTGCCGAGGTGTAGAAGCACTACAGTATCAACATCATTTCCATTTACTACGTAAGCGTGCATGAAGGCGTAAGGAACCTAGCAAGAGGTACTAGCTAGAAAGTCAAGGCAAAATAAAAACACGATTTGTAGAAATATTGGGTATGTGAGAACAAATCAGTGTCAAAAACAACTTTTCACACACTAAATCTATTTTTTTATTCTCCATGTACAAGTATGATATTAGGTTAAAATTTTGCGAGATGATAGTAGACATTACAACCCATATTTGAGAAAACATAACATGATTTTTATCATTATTTTGATGAGGTAACAAATTTAATAATTAATTAATCATTGGGATACAACATTATACAAACAGTAATGACGAAAAATCACAATATATGTTTTGACATGCATTGTGATGTTCACTACAACCATGAAAAATTTAAAATTAAAACTCAACCTGTGGTGGAGAAATAAAAAAAAAGGCAAATTGTATTAGGGGGTAAAATAAACCAAGTGACATAATCTAGGGGTAAAATGAACCAAAAGATAGTTCAGAGGTTATGTAGATTTTGCTTATAGTTGAAGGGGGTAATATGGACTTTTTCCTTTTTAAAACAAATTTCAGAGATCCAATCATGCACTGTCAGGAGTGCTTTCCTGCCTGTTGTCACTCAATAAATGTAAATGCGTATACATTTCAGAGATCCAATCCCTGTCACAATTACATGCGGGCAGACCTTTCCCGCGTACACTACTGACTTGTATCCGGTGTGGACGCAAAACATGTGTGCGATGGTTGACTAAAATAAAGGCCCTCGTTAGAAAAAGAAAAAAGTAAGGGGCTTCTACTACGGGTGTGTTCAGATTTCCAACTAAACACTATTCATTCCAACTTTTTCCTATTCATACTATTCCTCCCACTCACAGAACACGCTTCCCAGGACTTGCTACAGTGTTTTTATCTAAAGCTACAGTGAATACTTTGAAATCTGAACACACCCTGCACTGCCATGAGCCCTCGACAAACGAAGCACAAGTAATTTTCGTTTCTTATATTTTGATGGACCCGAGCACCTTCAGTTTGTTAACAGTTGACAAAACGCTCGGAGCTTCCAACCCATGGCCGTGGCAGCACGCGCCATGCCTCCAGCAGACCAGCACACAGCTCACAGCATTCTCGGCCTGCTGCTCCTCTCTGTTCTGATCATCGCCACCCCCTCCACGTGCGCTGCAACGGACACTGTCTCCGTCGTCCATCCGCTCGTCGGCGGCGACAAGATCGTATCCAGCAACTCCAAGTTCGCGCTGGGATTCTTCCATACAACCGGCGGCAACAACACGACCAGTACCACTGTCTCTGTCTTGAAATGGTACTTGGGCGTATGGTTCCATACGGTCCCGAAGCAGACTCCGGCATGGGTGGCCAACCGAGGGAACCCGATAGTCGACGGCGCCTCGTCGTCGGAGCTCATGATCTGGGAGGACGGCAACCTGGTCATCTTCAACCATGCCAACCAATCCGTTGTCTGGTCTAGCCAGGTGAACACCACGACCAACAACACCGTCGCCGTGCTACTGAGCAGTGGCAACGTCTTCTGGGAGAGCTTCGAGCACATGACGGACACTTTTCTTCCCGGAGGGAAGATGGGCGGGAACAAGGTGACCGGGCTGGTCTATGGCCTCGTGTCCAACAAGAACTCGATTGATCTAGCTCCCGGGGTATATTCCGCTCAGCCATCCTCCGAACTCACCAACAAGCAGATGCTTCTTTCATGGAATTCTTCAGTAACATACTGGTCATCTGGGTCATGGAACGGGCAATACTTGGGCAACATGCCGCAGATGTCAGGCGGTGCTTTATTCACCTATGAAGTTGTTAGCAATGACAAGGAGCATTATTTCACGTACAGGCTGAAGAACGATACCCTGATCACGAGGTACGTGCTTGACGTCTCTGGGCAAGCGATGAACATGATCTGGTCTGACAGTTCAGAGGATTGGCTAACCTTTTATGCGGAGCCAGAAGCTCAGTGTGACGTATATGCTGTCTGTGGACCGTTCACAATTTGTAGAGAGGATATGTTCCCGTTCTGCAGCTGTATGGATGGTTTCACCATCAGGTCACCTGAAGACTGGGAGCTGGGAGATCGAACAGGCGGATGCAGAAGAAGCGTTCCTCTAAATTGTGGTAGCAACCAGAGCGTAAGTGATCCGAAGGACATGTTCTATGCAGTGGGTGATGTTAGATTTCCTGATAATGCCAAATATATTGAAGTTGGGAGTTCTAACGAATGTGCACAGGCTTGCCTTAGTGATTGCTCCTGTTCTGCATATTCTTACTCTTACAACAATGGATGCAGTGTGTGGAAATCTGAACTGCTCAATGTTGCGCAAACATATAATGGAAGTGCCGAGGGAGCAATTATTTACCTTCGGCTTTCTTCCAAAGAGTTGTTACCTTCAAAACACAAGAGGTGGATGGTAGTTGGCTTGGTGATTG
Source organism: Digitaria exilis (assembly GCA_015342445.1). NCBI lineage: Eukaryota > Viridiplantae > Streptophyta > Magnoliopsida > Poales > Poaceae > Digitaria > Digitaria exilis. Next base: position 1,722,627 of record JACEFO010001776.1, on the reverse strand, counting down.
GTGCAACAATATTTACTATTTCCGTGTTTGCTATTGTTGCCATCTTTATCTGGATAAACAGAACGCGCAACTCAGCAAGCAAAATCAGAGGTGGAATAGTGCCTTTTACATACAAGGATCTGCTTCATGCAACAAATAGCTTCACGGAAAGATTAGGAGGTGGTAGTTTTGGCTCTGTGTTTAAGGGTGTTTTACCTGAGTCAACTGTTATCGCAGTTAAAAGGCTTGATGGTGTTCGTCAAGGTGAGAAGGAATTCAGGGCAGAAGTCCGCTCGATAGGAATGATCCAGCATATAAACCTGATAAGGTTATTTGGTTTTTGTTGTGAAGGCGATAAACGACTGCTTGTCTATGAGCACATGGCAAATAGTTCTCTTGATGCCCATCTGTTTCAAAGCAATTGCACACCCTTGAGTTGGAGCACCAGGTACAAAATAGCACTTGGCATTGCTAGAGGATTGGCCTACTTGCATGAGCATTGCCAAGACTGCATCATACATTGTGACATTAAGCCACAAAATATTCTTTTGGATGCATCATTTGTTCCTAAGATTGCAGATTTTGGAATGGCAAAATTTGTAACAAGAGATTTTAGTCGAGCCTTAACCACGATGAGAGGGACAATAGGACATCTTGCTCCTGAATGGATCAGTGGAGTAGCTATCTCACCCAAAGTAAATGTTTACAGTTATGGAATGGTACTGTTAGAGATCATATTTGGAAGGAGAAATTCAGGAGAAGAATATACGAGCAACACTACTTACTTCCCGATACGAGTTGTAACCAAACTAATCGAAGGAAATGTGCAGTGCTTGGTGGATCAGAACATACATGATGGCGTAAATTTGGAAGAGTTAGGCCCCGTTTAGATTCAAAAAAAGTTTCCCAAAAAACCACTATTCATCTAACTTTTCACTATTCATCCCACCACTCCCACTCACATAATACTATTCATCTACAGTGTTTTTTGGTGAACAGTGTATTTTCGGGGAATCTTTCCCCAATCTAAACGCACCCTTAGAAAGAACATGCCGTGTTGCTTGTTGGTGCATTCAAGATAAAGAATCTAGTAGACCAACTATGGGGCAAGTTGTCCAGATTCTTGAAGGCCCGTTAGAAGTTGACATGCCTCCCATACCGAAGGTACTTCAGGCAATTTCAGGAGGCACAAATTCGTTCGACACATAGATATATGTATTCGTGAATTATACAATTGAAATTGCTTGATGTATACTTGTTAGTACATTGCAACAATGTGCTGTGAAGTTTAATGTTTAGTCTTGTGCAGAGCCTGTTTAATTTGTTTCAGCTTCTGACTTTAGAAGCTAGAGGGCTGAAACAAACAGAGATGAAACCTCGTCAGTTATCTCATGATTTGTGATGCACACCCTTTTTCTTCATTTGGACAATTGGCAATTGTAATGTTTAGTCTTGCATTGCTGTTTGTTTTGGCTTATCCTCGAAGAAATCGGATTGGGCTGGAAGGTGGAAAACGATCATCAGCCTGGGCTAAAATGGGCCGGGCTTCATTAGAGCTCGCGTAGGATCGGGCCCAAGCGAAACAAAAAAATATATATATTTAATTTGCCAGCTGCTTTAATATTCGTGTGGTTTTGAAAAAGAGGACCACTCGAGCCCAGGTACTGCTTTAATATATTTTATATAAAGAGAGGGCTTACAGTTAAATTGTCAATTTAAATATGATATATGGATTATAAAATAGTACAAAAATCACTCTATGTGACTATGTTATATTAAACAATTGATCAAATATTTTATAATTTTCGAAACAAAATAAAACTTATTGTCACCAGCATAATAGGACTCATTATTAAGGAAGCTTCTCTCTTGATTCGCTAAACCGTGAAAAGTGCATGCTCCATGGATAATGCACGTCAGCGGTCTGCAACTCTGCATATGGTGCATCAGTATGTGTACTTTAACTTGTTTTAAATATAGTAATGGCATATATAGGTAAGCATAATTATGCATTTGGGTTTATCGTTTTCATAGTGACGGAGATGGATAATTTAGATGCATATTGCGGGCAGTTTGGATTCATTTTTTCCATAACAACAAGAGGTGGATATATATAATTCAGATTCAATTACTATAATTGTAAACAACATTGAAGTCTACCAAAACCGATGGTTAAAAAATATTCAATTCAAAATCATTTTAAAATCTTGTGTTCTGAAGAAGGCTTTAATTTTCAATTCATTTTTTCTTTGTCTCATATATAGTTCTTTTTTCTTTCTTGGCATCTCTTCATATATAATCAGCTTGCACCTCCTATTCTCTTCCCAAAGAGGCAAAGAAGAAGAAAGTCCTGGCACAGTCTTTGGGTCTACCAGTTCGTAATATGTTAATGAGCTTTTATTGTGAAGGCGAGAATAAACAATTGCTTGTCTATGAGTGCATGTCCAACCGTTGTCTTGATGCCAAATCTGTTTCATATATAATAACATTACATCCGGAATAAAATTACACCGTGACATATAAAACCAACAAAAATATTCTTTTGGGTGAAATTCTGGAGGGTCTATTATAATTTAGAAGTCAACACACTTCTCCCATGTTTCAAGCAATTTCAGGAGGCACAACCTACAAACACATGCATCATGGTTAGCTCTGGCATAGTATATTTAAAATCCGTCAGAGCCTTTTTAGATTTTTTTTCTTATCTCATCAAACAATGAAATGCCTTTGTTTCCTTGCGGCCATTCTAACGTAAAGAACGACTGTAGGCCTTTGGGAAATTACCAAGAGATAAGGAAATTATAGCTCAAGTTTTATTGCTATGAAAAATTCTTTCTTGTTAATAAACTCGTCTGCACTGATGTCTGCCTCTAGCCTCGTTGCTTTCGAAAATTCTTTCTTGTGAACTGGATAAAAAGAGACGGCAACGGCAACGGCAACACGGTCATCGTTGACGCGGCCTCGGCCGGCCTTTCGCGTGGAATTACTTGCTCCTCATCTTCTTAGGCAGGCTACAACACGGGAAATTTTATCCGGTCCAGCAGTCTCGTGGCGATCTCGACTCTCGATGTGAGAACGGAGATTGGACGAGCTTCAAACTCGAGTCCGCTTTATGAGCCATAGCTAACATATTTTGGTCGTAATAATTGTTATATGAGGGAGATTGTCCAACATGATTGGGCAGTGCAGCACGACTAGTTTGGCACCTTCACGGGCTACAGGTCACCATCTGTCCATCCAATCCATATCTTGAAAACGTGCTTGCAACCACAGCATTTATCCTTTGCAACCTCATCCACTTTCCTAAATTATTACCTATAGATTCATGTTTTCCGAATAAACAAGCATCCCAGTAATGTTTTAAAGAGCAATGTTATATATTCTGAACTCAAAAAGGCGTACTGAAACTTAAACTAAGGAGATTTCGAGGAAACTTACAACAACCTTTGGGATCTACACAAATGAGTTTGACTAGTTTATGCACTAGGTATAAGGATTGTTGCTAACTTTGCTAGTATATAATCATACGCATTCACTGCTCACTTAAACACTTCATCAACTGAGACATGCTTCATTTTTTATTAAAAAAACTAAGATGTGTTTCATTCTCTAGTCTAGGGTAATTAGAAGGCAACTATAATTTAATAAATAGTTATATATTCCAACCATATTTGAAACTATTTTATTCTAAATAATGAAACTATTTTCAGTCAAGGCATTACACTGATCTTTAAAATTTGAAAAAAAATATGAAAAATAATATGCCATAAGTTTTATCACTAGAGCATGTTTGGTTAAGCTCCTTCCACTTTATATTATCTATACTAGCCTATCAACCCCAGCTCCCGCATGGGCTAATTAGAAATAGTTAATAATTCAAATTATTTATCTCATGTTCTCTTTCATCTATGAATTATTCTAACATAGTACCCTAAAGATATATATCAATCATTATCTAATTGTAATAGGTTTAGTTATGAACTATTTCTTTCACTTTGCATCACACTTTCATATGCATTTGATATGTATTTAGTTGAACACTTTTGAGCTATGTGAACAACATGAAAATTCATATTATTATCCCCTCCCTCATACATGAATATATGGTGGCACACATTATGGCTAGTATTGTTTTTATATGCACAATAATATAAATAATATATAAATAAAGATAGACATGGTAATTTAGATTTTATATCAGCGACTTTAAATTTTTTTGTAATGGTAGAGATGGATAATTTGGATACATGTTTAGGGGGTTACTTTAATATATTTTCATAATGATAGAGGTGGAGAATTTGTTAGAAAAGATAATTGATCTGATGGCTATTATGATTAGAGTTGACAAATTAATGGCCAAATGTTTCTGCTTTTGTGATAATTTGTAAGCTTTACCTATTTTTTTAGACTGTCTACCTAGGATTCTAAGTGGCTTCATCTAAAGGTTTCAAAAGGAGCCTCCAATTAAAAGTCGCTCATATGCTGGCTAGATAAGTTTCAGATTCACATAGATTGGAGACGTGGCATATAACTCCAACATGCGTGTATGATCTGATTGTTTCCGAAGCTTGGGCTGGCTGATAATGAAAGGCAAGCCATTAAAAAAAGAGCCTCCAATTAGTAACAGTAAGCTGAGTGGACTGATTTTCTCTCTAAAAATGATTATCCGTGGTTCCATAAGTTAAATTTTAAGCAAAAAATGAATACGTATGAGAAACAAACCAGGAGCTAGCCCCTTTCACCTTTCATTTTCGACAATCGCTAGAGAATCAATCTAAAGACTAAAATTACTTTTCCGCTAAGTATATCATTTGGCAGAACTTACCCTAGAATCTGTCTGGGAGCTATATAGGAGCTGTGTAAAACAACCCCTTCAATAGCATACACTACTCCCTTTTGAACCTATGAATTACAAATGTTGAGCAAATAATACAACGGTGTCTTTAAATCTTTTGAGTTAGAGTTGCACACTGAATTATACTACTGTATCCTCAAATCTTGCATGGGTGACTTGACGGATTTTGGTACCAACAGGTAAATTAAAGAAGAATATACAGGACTGGCAAGTTCTCAGGATCCAAAGATTCTATACTTCCAGCACGCAACTGTGAGATTCTCTTTAAAGAAAAGATGTGACAGTAAAGACGGACCGAAATCATCAGTTCCGGACGCAAGAAGAGGGAATGTCCCAGTCCGCTGCCCACCTTAGACCACCGGTATCTTTCCACCGGACGTGCCGTCGACGACGAAGTTTGCAGGATTTCCATCCCCTTTCCACCGTGCTGATGCCGACCCTCCCCACACTAGTTGATCACGGCCAAGAAAACACGGCCGCCCGGGGGAGGCCGCGTTTGGAACCTTCGCTAACCAACCACCCAAATCACCACATCGCCTGCGCCCACATGAACCTCCCGCAACTTGCACGGAAGTCGATTTGTTTACGCAGCCATTGCCTAACACTACTTGTCTACTTCGTCGTCGTCGATCTCAGCCGTCCGCCACGTCCGCGGCAAGGCATCCACGGCCGGTACGCGCTCAGCTGGGAGGAGAGACGTAGACCTGGAAGCTGGGACCGGGCGTGCCCACGGTTGGAACGCCGTCTCTCCCCAGTCCAGAGGCTTGACAAGTCGTGGGCCTCATGAAAGCGACCATCGGCTTCATCGGATTGAGCCGGCCGAGCAAACTTGGAATGGAATGGAGATTCTTGCATGCCGTATAAAAATGGCGTCGTATCGTATATACCCCTCGCTAACGGCTTTATAGTTATATATCATCAATCAAACAGGACAGCACGCACGCAGGCGCAGGTGTGTGTCCAAGTGGAGGGCTTAACGCGACGGGTTCTTTCATCTCCGGAACATTCCTGGAGATGAAGAGGCCGCAGTGGAGCCATCCATCGATCGCGCTCCCGCTCCTCGTCGCGCTGTTCCTGCTGCTCACGTTCCGGTGCTCCCTGCTCCACGGCCAGGCTCCCTTCCTCCGCGTCGCCGACGCGCCGGCCGATGACGTCGACGACGCCACGCTCGCGGAGCTCTCGGCCGTGGACCCGGCGGCCTCGGCCGTGCTCCGCGCCGCCGAGGCGCTCCTCGCGGGGAACCTGACGAGGTCGCCCCCTGAGCTCCGCGACGCCGCGCTGCGCGGCCTCCGCGGCTGGCTCGAACGCCAGCGGTTCGACCCCGGCGTGATGTCCGAGCTCGTGGACCTCGTCAAGCGCCCCATCGACGGCGGCCGGCCGCGGCCGTACGCGTCGTGCGCCGTGGTGGGCAACAGCGGCATCCTCCTGGCGCGCGAGCACGGCGCGCTCATCGACGGGCACGACCTGGTGGTCCGCCTCAACAACGCGCCCGCCGGCGAGGGCCGGTTCGCCCGCCACGTCGGCGCCAAGACGGGGCTCGCCTTCGTCAACAGCAACGTGCTGAGCCGGTGCGCCGCGCCGCGCACCGGCGGGTGCCGGTATTGCCACCCCTACGGCGAGCGCGTGCCGATCCTCACGTACATGTGCAACGCGGCGCACTTCGTGGAGCACGCGGCGTGCTCCACCGGCGAGGGGGCGCCGGTGATCGTGACGGACCCGAGGCTGGACGTGCTGTGCGCGAGGATCGTCAAGTACTACTCGCTGCGGCGGTTCGCGAGGGAGACGGGGAGGCCGGCGACGGAGTGGGGGACGCGGCACGAGGAAGGGATGTTCCACTACTCGTCGGGGATGCAGGCGGTGGTGGCCGCGCTCGGGGTGTGCGGGAAGGTGTCCGTGTTCGGGTTCGGCAAGGAGCCCGGCGCGAGGCACCACTACCACACGCTGCAGCGTGGGGAGCTGGACCTGCACGACTACGAGGCCGAGTACGAGTTCTACAGGGACCTCGAGGCCCGGCCGGAGGCGATACCGTTCCTGAGGGACTCCGGGTTCAGGCTGCCGCCGGTGGTGGTCTACCGGTGACAATGAGTCAACGGCCGAGCCAGCTTCCTCTCTGGGTCTGTCCTGGCCCGTGCCGATGACGACGTACATATATTTGTAGGATTCGATCGTGCATCAGCATTCAGCAACATTCCATGTTTTCAAAAAAATTTGCTATCTCTTACGTAGTAGCTAAAATGTTACACCAAGGCGTAAGACGGGCTTCAAATTTGTGCATCAATTCATTCATCGCTCAAAGGAATTGTACATGTAAAAATGGGCGTTTAATTGGTCCACGTCAAGTCGCTAACTTTCGCCATCTTCCTGTTGTCGTTATGACTGGAGTCGGTCTTCAATGCCGCGGGGGGGCTTTGATGAAGTCGGCGAGTGTCCTGCTCAAATGGCACGACACTTTGACAAATTGGGGTTGGCACTTGGCAGTACCATGTGTTGAGACTCTGAGTCCGCTGCCTCACTCGGACCAAATTGAACATTTGAACGCCGGAACTCAAGTGGGTCTGCAAGGCGTCTAAGGCAGCTCCAATGTGTCTCTGGGGCAGAGCAATGAGCTCTGACCAGAACTCAAGCTCTAAAAGAACTCTAGAGGGCTGAAAACGTGTCTCTGGGACAGAGCAACGAGCAAGTGAACTATCCAAAACGTGAACTTCTACCAAGCAGAATGTACACATATGTTGGCAGAAAAGAATTACCTATACATACATGCGTACATCAGAAAGGTACATGCATCAGTTCGCTATCTATGGGTTCACCATGCGTACGCTAAATTCAACCATTGGCCAAGTACTGGTGCAGAAAATGAGAAATCAACTAGAGCCGGGTTAAAATACCTGGAGGCCTTAGATTGCGTGTAGCCAAAAGTAACGCCAAACATATGTTCTGCATCGAACATGGCTGTAAGGCCAGTGTTAATGAGAGTTTTATAGAGAGTTTCATTATAGCCATTGTTAATTTGCGTGAAGCCTCCACGTGAAGTCATCAGTCTAAAACAAATTAAGAAATTCTACAAAACTAAACATCCGACCATCAACTTGACAAATCTAATCATAATAGCTATTACATATATTATCTTTTCTAATAAATTATCTACCTCGACCATTATAAAAAGAGACAAAATAACCCCCTAAACATGTACTCCCTCCATTCATAAATATATGACAACGTTGACTTTTAACTTCAACTTTGATCAATAATATTTTACTAATTAGTTTGTCAAATAGTGTAAAAATACGTATAATACTTTAGATTTAAACAATATACTTATATATTTGAACATTTGTAGAAAAAAAAACGAATAGTCAAACAAAGGAAAACTAGTCAGTGTTGTCATATATTCAAGGACATAAGTAGTATCTAAATTACTCACCTATGTAACTATAAAAAATTATTCAAAGTAAGCACTATTTTTATAAATTACCCACCTATGTCACTACAATAATAAAATCAAATAACCCTAAATTTGCATATAAATTATGGAATGATGTTATTATTCCAAGTTAAAGTAACCCTAAATATGAGTCTAAAGTATACATAATAAAATCTTAAAGTGCACTAATATAAATTTCTATATTTTATCGTTATATTAATTTATTTATATTATTTTTATATAAAAATATTACCCACAATGTGTCTCATCGTAACATATGTATGACAGAAGAGCTAAGAATGCCAATTTTTATAATGTTCACATAGCTTAGATAAAGTGTTCAACTAAAGACGTATCAAACACATATGGAGGTGCAGTGCAAAGTGAAAAAAAAAATTATTACTAACTAAACATATGACAATTATTATAATTAGATTTCTTTTTTAGAAAAATATTATAATTAGATAATGGTAAATATGTATAGTGAGTTGGGCTTCGATGAAAGCAATATCACGGGAAAGCAAAGGCCCATCACGGAACTTGTTGAGTACTCGAGACTGACGACTGACGGGAGGCGGGGGACCGGTGGCATCGGCAGGCAAGGAACGTGCAGGTTTCCGGCCGAGCACGTCGCAGACGACGATCCCTCGCCAGCCGCCGTCGCCAGGGTCGACGAAGCCCAGAGCAAGCTGGAGATGCGCGGGGAGCTCGAGTAGATGTCGGGCAAACGCCGTCGGTGCCGAATGCTGATGCGGCTCGTCACTCGCGCTGCACCCTGGAAGTCGGAATCCGGGCTCCGATTCGGGGTCGGTGCATGATGGGGTCGCACGCGGCCGCTCTTCTGGACGATGATGCCGCTGCTCCCGACGCCGCCGTGCGTCGCCGTCCTCCTCGCCACGTCACCACCCAGGCCCAGCCGCGCCGACGCCGACGAGAGGTGGGACGCGCGCAAGAACGCGATCGAGAGGTACGGCAGCGACAAGAAGAGCGCGACATCCTCGTCGAGCACCACCAGCAGCTCGGCAAGCCGGGCGTCGCAGGGAGAGAAGTGGGTGAGCCACGCGTCGTCCGCAGAACGTTGGAACCGCGCACAAGAAGGCTCGCTCGCCTTAGGCCTTCTTCGGGACGGACGAGGATGGCCGCCGGAGCAGCACCGGTAGCAGTGGCGTGGAGTTGGACATGCCGCAGAGGGCGTTCTACGATGGACCGGGCTTCGTCAAGTCGCCGGAGCCGAGCATGCTCCCCATGCCATTGCCGCTCATGGTGCGCGCTGCTGCTTAGCTACACTCGGAGTGATACTTTCTTGTGTTGGTCAGGATTCGCTCGAGTTGGGGTTTTGGGTAGCTTGTAGCAAACGTGATCACGTGTGCGTCGTGTTGGTGATGCGGCTAACGATGTTTGTAAAAATCTGCGTGTCATCTGTTTGTAATCTCTGCGTGTCTCTAGATGTGCACTTGCGCGGTTTGATTTTTAGAATCACTAGTTTTTGCAGCATTTATACTATGCCATCAACTCTGCAAGGGCAGTCGCTGATAAAATTCACAGTCCAGTCAGCCCGGTTGTTTGCTTTTAAGTAGCGTTGAGAACTTCTTCACTGTCACAAAGAAAGTACACTTGTTTTTACGACTACATGGAGGGAGGCCTCTCCCAAAACCGCTAAATGGAGAGGCCTCTCCATGTTGGTAGTGCCTCCACTACTCTTCTGCAGCTTCACCAAACAGCTGGAGAGGGAGAGCGTGCTAGGAGATCAGGGGCTTTCTGCTCTTGGCAACGGCGGGCGGCATCCGAAGTCCGAACTAACTAGCCCTGACGGAGACCGAGCAGTTGCCGAAGCGGTCTTCTGAATTCCGAGTGATCAGACGCGACGGAAACATGGAAAAGGCAGCAGGCGCAGGCGGTGCATGAACGGACGCGGCAGCGCGATGAGCTCGCCGGCGGCGGCGGTCGGCATCAGAAGTATCTCTGTAGGAGACCGAGCGGGGCAATCACATCACATCTAGGAGCCGCCACCGCCGGAGCACTCCTGTTAGGGATTGCCTGAAGCTTCTCCTGATGTATCTCTGATCTAGTTCGAGTCTCCTGCTTGCTTCCCATCCCAAACTCTGTTATCTTCGTATTTGTATCTATTGATGAACCTCGTGTGATCCTTGTTAAGGGACCTTGTGTGATTTGGTTGCTAACAACTCCATCCTCGATAGGCCCGATCAAATATAGCTCCAGGTTCGGGGCTCTGAATGGCGAGTCGGCCAGGGACGACGGCGGCGGCCGGGGGCGGCGCTAGACGGGTGGGTAGGAGGGAGACGACCAGAACCAGGGTCGCGATCCAAATTAGGGGTCTATATAAAAATGACAGGGGGTATTTCATAAAATATTTGGATCGCGATTATCACGATCCGAATGAGGGGGGTATTTGAAAAATAATCACGGGTTCGTTTGAAATTCTGAATCGCGATCCAGTCTTCCGCGCCGGCTCGCCGGAGCGCTTCCTGACGACGGCCGTCTCTTGGGTGCTTCTTCTTCCTCCCGCATGGCTCGCATCTGCCCCAGATCAGGAAACCCTAAGAGGCAGTCGGTGTTTGATCTGACCAAAAGCTCTGCAACGGAACAGATTTCTACTCACCTACCACACTCCAACGATCCCAGAACTTTGATCACGAGTTCTGAAGTCCCATAAATACATTAGCAGTCCTGAGGTGTGTTGCGTTCATGCTTCATATGTGGCTGCATTTGGGGTTGTAGCAGACGAGGAAGAGTGCCATGCCTTCCTGGCCCCTCGCCGTCGCCTGTGCCATGGTTGGTCTGAACTGAAAGTCTGAACTTATTGAAGCAGACAGACATGGTGAGCAAAGTTTCAGACTGGGTACGCAAGGTCGTCACAAGTTCAGAACAACGAAGCTAGGTGACTGCCGTTAAATTCAGATGATCTTAGTTCTTTTGGGGAATTTAAAAAACAGTTTCAAAGACACTGTTTCTCTGCAAATCCTCCATACTTGAAGAATGAACAGATAACCAAATTCTTTCCAGTATCCACAAGCATTTGTCAATCGTCTTCCTGGCAAGAAGCCACCGTTGTTTCGTCCTCCAAACCCCCAAGGGTGTCATCGCGCATTCGTGCTGCATTCGGAATCTGATCTGGCCAACGTCCGAGTCGGATTCAGTGATGGCGTGCGTGTTCGGACTGGCGCGGACCGAATCCGCCCCCACACTGATCATGGCTTCTGTGGGCCAAAATATGCCACCGCACAACGGTAGCTCGACGGCGGCCTACTAGCAGCAGTGAGGCCTACCAAGATGGCCCAGCCCTGCGCCGTGCTCACCTCTTCAACAACTTCACAGTTTCAACTTTCAAACAACTCTCGAAAAAAAACTTTCAAAAAACTTACAATTCCAAAGAAAAAAAGAGAAAAGATAGGTAAATTTCATTCCTGCCATTGCAATTTACCCAATCTCTCATCTGCAAATGTCAGTGATAGATGGCATTAAGACATGTCAAACAAGAGATTCTAAAATGTTAATATGTTAAATAAGGAAATGCCCCAAAATGTACTCAACAATCAGCTATAAGCATCCGAAACAAAAATTTGGGCGATGTTCATCGTGGAGTCTGTTAGTTCAGGACACTGCAACGCACGAAGTTCATGCATCCCAGTTGCATGTAGTTAGACCATCAACATTCAACAACGGAAAATCTAACATATGTACATCCCGATGGATCTGGCTTCTAAGATTTATTACCCTGCTAGATTTCCAACATCATGATCATCAGATGTGACGACAAACACGGCAAGAAACAGACAATGAGAAGAGAACAAGATAGCAGGCTATCATTTCAGCATGATATGCATCTCAGCCTCTCAGGTGCATGTATACTGTAGAGTCCTTCCCAGGGAGGTTAACAGCTACAGAAGGCCTTTCTCCTTTGGCGCCATCCGTCTGCATGGATTCTCACCAAATTCACGGGCATGGGGACCTAAACAATGCCAGCTGATTTCAGAATGGGAACACCCGAACGTGTTAAACGATGGTTCTTGGATTGTAGCATAAGAGCAAGTATAATAAGGCCATGTAGACGGGCTGGGAGGGTTGCCACATCATATAGATGATGAGGTGGAGGAGAGAGAAGAGGAGAGAGAAGAGCTAGCTGAAACACATGTTCCAATATCCTTTGTGAGAGAAAAATGTGGACCATATATTAATGATGTAGCCTACATCAATGATGGACCATTATACCAGTGGGTTGTTTGAAGGCTATAAGTGACATGGCATGTTCCATCCAGCCAGCAATGGGGTGGGTTATTAACCTTGCTCTAACAGTAACAGCAAGGGCCTACATGCCTATCGCCATAGAAATAAACAATGCTACAAGGTTCAAACTAAACTGCTACACCATGATGTAACCAGCCATAAAATATCAAGAACTGAAGAATGTTCACACCAGGCAAGTAATTTACATTTTTTCTTTAGTCTATCTTCTCAATTAAATGTACATACCTGATAAAGCCATACTAGAATGGTTGACTAGGAAATTATTTTCTTAATTCTGTCCAGACTGACAGTTCAAGACACCAAGATGGTGCTAACGGACAGCCGTATTACTATACTCTTTGCTAATACAAATATGGAGCAGTGTTCTCCTGCAGTACCTTAAAGTCAAAGTCACATGGATGATGGAACTTGCAATTTGTTGCCTTTCCCAAACGAATAGAAAATTACTGGCGTAAAAAAATGATAGAAAATTACTGACACCATCACTTAAGCATTATCTAAGTTACCCAAGCAAATGTTTGCCTGTCTCAAATGTATGTCACGAACTAATATGGGTTTTTTTTGCAGGTTCACTATTGAACAGCATATACGGTTAGGAAGATTTGGCCAGTTAGAGTTCGACAATCTGTGAGGCAGTGCGCCACAGGCATATGCAGAAGCAACTATATGTGAACATACGTACATATGAGGAGGCTCAAGAGTTCTTTCAGCATAATAATTTTAAGAGCAGTTCTGATACACAAAGCAATTGCCTCCTACAGGTTCGGTATTGTCAAAGGCATCTCTTGCTGCGAAGAAAAAAGTGTGAGATCATCCACGGCTTCTTCTACTAGTTCCTCCAACACTTCCCATGCAATCTGCTCTGTTATCTCATCTAATTCCCATCTCATGGACTTCATCCAGCCTCTTCCTTCCACCTCCTGCTGCATAATTCTTTCCAATAGTGTTCCAGCGTCATCGTTGTCGCTCACTGCAAACTTCCCAGATCCATAGAGCCAATCCCTCATATGGCGTGGTACTTCTTCCACCAAGTCTAGAGATAGGGCCTCCTTCAAGGCCATTGAACGCGCTTGACTCCAGCTCCAGGGATAGGCACGTAGTAAGGTGTCCTGTCCAATCTCAGCTAAGGCCATATTTACATAATCAAAAAGAAGCTTCTGGCTCGACCTTCGCTCCCTCGACTTGGCAGCCTCCTCCTTCCGGTCCAATAGCTTGTCACACAATGCAGGGTCCAGAGGGCAATCAGGCAAGTACCAGCCTGTGAAAACCATACCCAACTGCAGATCGCCTAACCCAGCAGATGACATAATCCTTTGTACAAAGGCAACACATTCTAGTTCATCATTGTCCACGCTGTTGAGAGGGGTTAGCTTTGTCATACCAAGTAAAGGTGAAGGAGAGCTCATTTCCTCCCATGATAATGAGCATGTGACTGATTCAATTGCATCAGATCGTAAGGCAGTTCCTAAGATATGATAGAAGAGGCGGTTATTAGTACACAAACAAGGAAGCAATAGTAAGCTCACAAGTCAAAGAGAATAAAGCCTTACTATCATTGTCACAAGTAATGCTTCTTGATGACTCAGATTCATTAATGTTGCTGTCTTCAAATGATGCATCAAGAACTGAAGTAGGACTAGGCTCATCATGGCTACAATTCAGACCTCCTGATCTCAATCCATCAAGATGTCCACTTGGACAGGCGGAAGAAATAGGTACTTCAGTGGAAACAATATCCTGCATATGTCTCATCATCAGTTTATTGAGGGAAGTAAAAGTAGGAAACAAAAGGAAATTCATCAAGCGAAAATAATTAATAGGCCCTAAACTGGTAGTCACAGAAAACTTATTACAGTAAACAATCAACACAACAAGAAAAGAATAGTTAGGCCATAGGATCACAATTTGAGAGAAGTGCATACTTTCGAAGAACAGATTGTTTGAGCAGTTGAGCTATCACCCTTGCCCTCATGAAAAGACATGTTTTCATCAGTGCCAATATTATGAGCAGCCTCTGGTTTCATGCTGCCAAAACAAGTGACTTCAACCTTTTCATCAGAACTAGTAGCAGATAAGGTGAGTTTCTCTTTTGACTGTTTCTTACTTCTAGGGAAGAAAAAACTAGAAACTTTCCCTTTAAGTGATAACTTCCCTTTATCTGACCTTGTAACCACGTTTGTTTTACAGCCTTCAGAATTGGATGATCGGGCCTTTGGTGCTATGTTATCAAACATTGACGATGACACTGGAACAGATTTTGATCTTGGTAAATTCTTTGGGGAGCTCTGCCCATCTCCTTCATTCTCTACAAAAGTAGATACACGTGTAGTTTGCACGCTCTCATTTTCTGCATCGTATTGCCGTCTACTTGAAACAGACACCACCCCACCACCTTGTTTCTTGGCTCCTCGAAGGGAGAGCATCTCTCCCAAAGTGCTTGAGCTTCTCGGTAGTTGCATCTGTTCTTGGTTGATCTCATTATATGCTACTGATGCCCATCTTTCCGAAAGCCGTTTTTTGGCTTCCCTGATCACAGATGACTCAGGTGACCGTGATGTTCTGCTAAAAGATGAGCCTGAGTAAGGACTGTTATATCTTTTGATGTGATCCCATGAACAACGTGATACTGGACTAACTATCTCAGAATCACTTAGGTTACCATCTTCTTCATCAACGTAATCAACTTCTGATCTGCTGAAAGAGCTTTCATCTGCACCATACCCATTTGAGTGGACAGAAGATAATAATGACTCATCGCGCCGATGCAGACCATCTGGCAGGTAATCATGACCTTCTAAGCCTCCATAAAAATCTTTCTTCTCAGTAAGCTGGGCTGGAGTTGCTTGGGGTGTTAGCCATGCCATTGTTCTACTAGGCTTGCCAGGACTAGGCTTCAGGACCACTATTCTTGTTGGCTGGGAGAAGGTAACTTCTGCTGAATGAGATCTCCGGTGAGATCTTGGCGTCATGTGTTCATTTTCTTCATCCATTCTCTTTGTGATGTCCCTTCTGCCTTCATTCTCGACAGATTTATTTGGTTTCAACACAGTAATACGCTTTGTCTGAGGCGGTGAGGGGCTTCTATGAAGTCCAGCCAGCTGCTTTGAGAAAATAGAGTTTGGTTCCTCAAGAAACTTAAGAAACAAATCTCTATTTGAACTAAGAACCTCAAGAGCATCTTGAAACTCCTTTGAATGGAGGAGTTTCTCATTTGTAGCAAGGCGTTTTGCTTCCATAAATTTCTGACGAACAATTTCCATCCTTATGTCCCTCTTGCTCCTGGAAGATGTTCCCCTAGGAAAGGTTTGGTCCTCAAGATGATATGTTCTTAATGGTTCTTCACTGACTTCATATACATCCTTAAATTCAACAGTTTCTTTGTGTCCTATGTGTATGTCCCGTGTTGCCATATTGGAATTGTGCTGCTCTTGGTATTGACGGAGACTATTTCTTTCTGACGAATTGACATTTAAGTGACTTTTCTTCAAATTTCTTTTAGCATATTGTAATGTTGCCTCCTGACCAGGGAGATCATCTTCAAGTCCCATTAATCTGGCAACAACACTTGATGGCTTCTTCTTCGACTCCAACTCCTTGGTCATCCCCTTTGCTGATACCATGTTTAATGGAGATGCATTTGATTTATTGCTTGATGAGCTCCAGTTGATAGCTCCCTGAAGCAATATTCTTATCAAAACACAGATAATTTATTACTGCAACGAAATTCAGTAGGCTCTCACCTACTGCATATTTAATAGAAATTACCGCTTAGAGAAAATGGTAGCTTAAGCCATTAAATACATAGACATCATACTTACTAACTTATCCTCTGCATAAACTTTAGCAGGATCTAGAGTTTTCTTGACATCTTGTCTGCTTCTACAAGCTGGAGAGACTGAAATATCGAAGCAAAAGGTACATAAATTTCAATTTTGAGATCAGCCTTGCAAGATTCAAAGAAGGAGCAAGAGAACCTCTGAGTACTATTAATCAGAGAATGGCACGACAAAAGAGGAAAAGATAAGTAAAGCATGTCATCGTCTAGAGAGGAAGAATGGAAAACATCGTGCAAAGGAATCACTGTCTACATGATACCAATGCCATCTAGTCCTACAAAATAATCGTAAAACACATTTGTCCCAGGTCAATAGCAGAAGCTTACATCTTATTATTACAACAAGTAGAGATGATAAGCAAAATCAAGCCTACTGGAGCATTGCATTCAACAGCCTTGCAACAAAAACACAAATAGAAAATATTTATGTACCATCTCTACGAGGTCGATCTGTGCGCATGTTCGAGCTAGACATCCCAGCGCTCTGGTTGACTAAGTTGATCAATGCCTTCTTCTGATCATAAGTACTGCCTCTGAGAATGGAAACATTGATTGAGAGTCCTGAAAATATTAGTTATTGCAAAAAAAGACATAAGCGTGAGGACATGAAGAAAATGAAATGTTACCAACCAGGCTTTGTACCTGATCCCCATAAAGCCTACAAGTCTAAATAAAACACAGGAGCACCACAGTTAGTTGGTACCGGGGCCGTGAATATATAGGTAACAAAAGTTTGGATAGCCTTGGGGTCCTTCTAAGTCTCAGCATTTGAAGCCTCAATTTTTGAAAGCTTTCAGGTCTTATATTTGAACTGGGGCACGAGGTCAGAGTATATTACTGTAGAAAGATGCTGTCGTTACAGGAAAACTTCAGCACACTACACACACATGCCTAAGGCTGGTCTTTTGCAGGTATTAGTAGGCCCTATTGTACAAGAAGAGAACAGCTCAGGGCCCTGTTGTTTAAAAACGAAAAGAAAGTTAGCCGGCACGCCCAACGACGAAACGATGGGGACGGAGCACCACCAGACAAGATGGAAAAGTGGAATGTAGCAAAGATCAGGAGGTAACATAAAGCAAATGCACAGGGCTGAACTAATTAGTACACATCTATGATTACGATCAAAAGGAATCTTTCAGCACGAAAAGCCTTTCAAAGGCTGCACATTTGGGACAGATAAACAGGTAAACCTAAACCTCACAGACCAGAGGTGAGACAAGGTAAAGGCGCTCAGCTCTGTCCTCTATTGAATATGGATACCAAAGCTCGAGCTGTATCGGATGCATATACCTAGAAGTAAAATTAAGAAAAAGGGAACGAAAATACGAAAAAAGGTATGGACAGCTACAGAACTATGCAGTGGCGACAGTGAGAGTAACGAGATGGTACATACTGTATGGGGGCTGCAAAGGAATCTTTCAGTCGCGCACATTTTTTAAGACTCATTTTTCTTATCAGTGATAATCGGTGGAAAGAGAAAGAGGGACGATGATAAAATGGGAAGACGTAGGACAAGAAGATAGTGAAAACTACGAAAAATGAAACCCGATGAGACGTATGCTCAAGTCCAAAGGAACGCTGAAGCCAAAAGCAAAAGCAAACCACTTACCGAAGCCTGCTATTGCTGGCAAGGAGAGAAGCACCAAGAATTCGAAGCTTTCCAAGCGGCTAAGACATCCCAATTCTATCCTGCAATCGAGAGGTATACGAGCAACCGCACGGGCTACGGAAGAGGGAGTTCAGAGCCCGGCGATGCAGAGACACGCCCAGAGGCGGAGGGGAATCTTGCAGGTAAAATTCGCTCGGGCATTTAAACTGCAAAGCCTGCTGCATCCTTGCCTGGCTGCTCGTCAGAGGACTAGCGTAGCGGACGGGACGCGCGGTCGAGCAATAAATTCTCGGGCGCGGGAGCGGAAAGGGACGGGAGGAGCTGGCAGTGGCGCTTTTACGCCGGCAGCGATGGGAATTCGAGCCTGGCAAACCGTAAACTCGGCTCAGATCTTCAGATTCTCCTTTTGCGCAGAGATTGGCCCCCCTAATTCTCAGGCCGAGCCCACCAAATGCAGCTTTAAACCGCGCGCATATCAAGTTATCAACGGAGCAGAATTGCCCCAATGGACTCACACCCGGAAGAACAATTTTTTTTGCAAAGCGAACTGGGACTGAAACCGGATAAAGGAAGAAAGAAAAGATCTAACAAGAAAACGGCACAAAATCATCAACGAGAAAAAAAAAGAAAACAAGGGAGTTTTCCAGCCACCAGTATCGCCCGAATTCCCGGGATAGAGATAGAGAGAGAATAGCTGAGTGGGAGAGGGGGAATTACAAGCGCACAAGGGGAATCCGGAGGCGCTCACCTGCGACGGCGGGGATGGCGGGAGCACTCGCCGGCGGCGGTGACGGAGCAGTGGCAAGCGCCGCGCCGCGCTGCGCTAGGCGACGGGGTGGGAGGTTGGTGGAATGGGATCGATCGATCTCAGCCCAGCTCTTTGTGAATTGTTGTTCCTCGTTGTTTCCTGAAGCCCCCCGCTCGCTTTGCGTTTCGTTCTCCCCTTCCGACCTCCGCCTTGCTTTGCTTGGGGTGTCTACCACTCCCTCCACTCCCCCCTCGCACCTCGTGGGCCGCGTACGTGCGTTGCGTTGCGTGCGTGCCCAAACGCGAAAAGTGGTGATGATGACGATGGGCGGCGGGTGGGAGGGATGGATGAAGAGTGCACGGGCTACTGATCTCAACTGCGAGGAAGAGAAGAAAAGAGAGAGGAGGGGGCATGAATTACGGGGTACTGCACGGTCAGGCGTGACACGTTGCTAAACGTATGGGATTTAGTCTGTATACGGTTGTTTATTCGAGGACTTCGCGCAATGTACGCGGGAACGTACCGTGTGACAAAGACCGCGTACCTCGTTTTTTTTTTCCTTTGTTGATTGAAAAAAAATAGACCATGTGGGTGCCTTAAAAATGTACTTTACCCCCTAGTAGCATTGCAGACATGTTGTTTCGAAATGAATGTATGACTATACGACGGTTCAATTCTATGATTCAAACGTTCCAAATGGAGAGCATCTCCAGCAAGGTCCCTACTCAAGCCCCTACTTAAAAAGTAGGGGCCGAGGGTAAAAACCCCAGCTCCAGCAGAGCCGCCCCTAGAGTAGGGAGGACCCTACTTTTCCTCCTCCAGCCCTTCTCCCACGGGTGGAGTGAGAGGCCCCTACTTTTTTTTCTCCCACGCTCTCTCTTCTCCCGTCGCTCCCGCACGCTGCTCCCGTCGCTCCACCGCTTGAGCTTGCTGCACCACCGCCCAAGGCTGCCCGAGCCCGCGATGCTGCCGCCGCTCGAGGTCGCAGTGCCGCCATCCAAGGACACCGCACGCCCCTTGTCTCCCACCGGTGACGCCTTGCTCTCCAGCGCCATCAAATTCACCCGAGCTCCCTTTGGATCGGGATGGGGAAAAGAGGAAGTGAGGAAGGGGAGAACGAGCAGGGCGGCGACAGGCGATGGAGCGAGCAGGCGGCTGTAGAAAAGCGACGGGACCTCGGGAGCAAATCGAGAGGAAGCGGAGAGGATTTGGAAAAAAAATATAAGAAAAAGAAAAGGAGGAATGAAACACTTACAAGTTGGTCCCACTTGTCATAATAAAAGAAGGGGCTCCAAGTAGGAGGTATTATTGGAGTTGAGGATAAAATTGGAGCCCCCAGAAAGTTGGGGCCGGCCCCTACTCAAGAAAGTAGGGGCTTGAAGTAGGGGCTATTGCTGGAGATGCTCTAAGAGGTTTGTGTTGTGGGTATGTTATGCCATTGCCATGTCATCAACTACATATTTTATGCATTTTTTTTAAAAAAAATGCAATTGAACGAAGGAAAAAGTTGACAAAAGAAAACGCATTGGGCATTCGGATTATTTGATAATCCACTGCGATATACCCGGGCTGTCCCACAAGTTCCACAATATGCTGTAGTTTTGTACTTTACTACTACTATACACAAACGAATTGATTATTAAACTAATCATGGATCGGAATGTTCAGGAGGAGAATTGCATTCAGTCAGCCACGCATAATCTTGCATGATTAGAGCCGTGTAGTTGCGGCAGATACTTTAAAAATAGTAAATAGGAACAAAGCTCTTCCTTTGTTTAAGCTTAAGAATCTACAGGAGTGTGATATCCTAGTCATTTGGTGTTATCTAGCGATACCGATTATAAATTCTCACAAAGGATGAAGACAAATTGTTGGATTGGACTTACTACCAACTCACATCAGTTCTTCCCTTCCAATTAAGTATGATAATCAATCACCGTGTTAGTTCCAATTTTGGTAAAGTTGACGTACTACTAGCTAGTGCCGGCACGCTTTTGTGTCAATGCAATGAAAAGTTATACTACCGTGGTAAAAAGGTATGGGTTTTTTTTTTTTTTTTTTTGCAAAACATGATGCATTGCTGTTCACCTTAGACTTTGTTTTTGGGCAAATTTTGCAAAAAGTTTTCACGCCCAACTAAACAGACCTTATGTTGTCTTGCCATTTTGCAGATAGTAGGCTGCCAGCAGGGGGGGGCATCCCTATCAACCAGGGAAAAAGAAATAGAGTATACTCAAAGAGTAATACGTATCACTAGAGGTGCCAGGCCAGGCTCTCTGCTATAGGTCAACTGTACGCCTGTACTACCTTCTCAACATGCACGAAATTATCTAAATATAATTAGAAATAAAAAACATAAATTCGCAACAGGCACATCCCCGATCTGTCGAAATGTGCACATGCGTCGAAGCCAAAGAAAAACATAAAATAAAAAGATCGTGTCGCCATCGTGGAGCGCCATCTTTGGTTACGCGGCCGGAGCATGTTCTGGGCAAATAGAAGGACCCGTCCAATCACGCGACATGATCCATCCATGATGTGTTGGTGGGAGCGACGCGCTGGCCCATTTTGTTGCGTTGCGTTTGCATCGTAAGCCTAGCAAGCGGACTGGAGCGAGTCCCTGGACGGATGGAATGGACTCGAGAGGCTCACACACAGCTCACGTACTACTGCTCATGGTGAGTGGTGACCGTGGAGTATTCGGCGGCCAGTCGCTAGACGGCTAGAGGCAACCAGGGCCCGGGACCGAGAGACAGTTATCTGGGTTGATCTGGGTCCTCGCTCTCCAGCCCGATCGACGAGTAATGCTGAGCAGCCAGCAGAGTGAATTGAACCCGATCGCCAATCAATCGGGACGACGACGGCCGGATCGGGCGCCCAGATACGACGTGCCACCCAGGTTCCCCGGCCGTGTCTTCGAGAGCTGAGACGCCACCGTGTCGCTCCACCGGCGGGCGCGGGCCTTTGATTAATTAGCTTTAGCTAGCCTTGATGACGCGCTCCCTTCCCCTCGTGGTCGTGGCGTGCCCTGCCCTGCCCTGCCTTGTACGCCGGAAGATGCGTTGCCGCGGGCGGTGACCGCGTGGTGGCAGGCTGATCGAGCCGTCTTGCTCCCGATACACGGCGTAGTGGCTGGTTTATCCCGCACGGGCACGCGCGCGCGGGCGGATCGGATCGCGGAGGGGTGGTGGAGGGAGGATCGGGGGCCTACACTACAGCGCGGCACGCTTGGCGCGTTGCATCGATCATCGTGTGAAGAAGGGGGCCGTGCCGTCGATCGGCCACACCCAGGGGCGAGAGATTTTTTTATTTTTATATTTTTTATTTTACGTTATTTCAAGAATATATACCTGATAAACTTTTTTCAAGTTTGTCAGCCTGCCGCTGTTTGGTCCGGCGTTAGGCTCCTATCGCCAAATGAAACGGCGATAGCAATAGAAATCGCCATTTGGGCTGGCGGCACAGCTTACCGCCGTATGAAACGGCGACAGACGAGTCGCGGGGCCCAATTAAATGCCACCGGATGAACCGGCGGTAGGTTGGTGGCGCCTGAGCCCGACTTCTTATCGCCATTTGAAATGGCGGTAGGCGAACCTACCGCCGTTTCATCCGGCGGAAGGCGCCGCTATAAATTGCCGTGCCGCGCCCTCTCCCAGCCCGTCGCAGCCAGAAGGAGAGGAAGAGAAGAGCACGGAGCGCTGCCACGCTGGTGACCAGAGGAGAGGAAGAGAAAAAGAGAGGAGGAAGAAAAAGAGGAGAGGAGAGGGGAGGGGAGGAGAGGGGAGGGGAAGGGTGGGGTGCTGCTCTGCTAGATCTGTCTTTTGGTTTAGGTATTTTTTTTAATCTCTATATCTCTATAGATTGTAATGTATATGTCTCTGTAGATAAAAATATTAGCTAGTTATTTGCATAGAAATATTTTAGATACATAGAAAAAATAGTTTAGATAGATAGACTAGTCCAATACAAATCCAAATTTTAGCCTAATTTAGATAGATCGAAAAGGTTGTTTAGAAATATTTGGAAGTTAAATGTTTTATATAGAAATGGAAGCTTAGATAGAAATTGTAGTGAATAAATAATTTAGGCATATTGCCTTGTTTAATTTGTGAGATTCAAAAAATAGTTTAGTTTAATTTGTGAGAATAAAATAATAGTTTAGATAGATAGAAAAAATAGTTTGATAGAAATAGTAGTCAATAAAATTAGAAATATTTTGCACTTAAATATTTTAATAGGAAAAATTATTTGAATAGAAATAGTAGTCAGTAAAATTAGAAACATAGTAGTTTAAATTAGGAATATCTATATATAAATATTATTCAGTGAATTTTATGAACAGAAATATTTGTTTAGTTTGTGTAGTTATATTAGGATTCTTTAGAAAATATTTAAGTAGGTGGACTAAATTTATTTGAATGGAAACCTTTTTGCCCCCAAATTAAATATCTAAGTTTGAGAAATCGATGTCAATTGTGTTGGCAGGCATGTCAGAAAGATTACCTTTTCAAGTGTTCTATGGGTCTGGGGATGTTAGATATGGTCCTGAAGGGATAGATTTGTCAGACTTTAATTCCTTCAGAAAGGAAGTACCCCGAGCAAGAGAGAGGACTTGGGTTTCAATCTGCAATTGGCTATTTAAAGCTTTCGGACTTAATCGAGAGCAACATGAGATTTCGATCATGGCCGTTGTGAATCGGAGGGAACCGGTATTTTGGGAGTTATTGCCACTTCAAGGCACCCAAAACTGGAGGAACTATGTGAATCTAACCACTAGTCGGGGTTTACCTCTGGTATTATTTGTGCAAACGTTCGAAAAGGCTACAATTAGTACTGAAGCAGTTGACGAAGATGGAGGCCAGGGGGATGCAGTATTAGAAGATTCGGAGACGATGCATGGACAACCTGATGAAGATTCGGATACGATGCATGAACCAGCTGAAGATGGAGATGGCTCACAGGAACCTCGTCACGCAACTGGCGAGGCTGATGAGGGGAAAGACAATCCCTGCATAGTCAATGAGTTTCAGAGGGAGGGTGAAGAGCATGCAGTGGATGATTCATCTTCAGACGATGAAGATGATTATTGTGTCCCGCAGAACTAGAACGGGTACGACTTTTCGAGGCTAAGTGTAAATGATGGTGAAGCGGTGCAATGGGAGCATAGGGAGAATGAGGTCTGCGTCGGTTCAATGTATGCTAATCCTGATAATATGAAAAAAGCAATAAAACGTTGGTCCACTCTATCTTTGCAAAGACAGTTCAAAGTGCTCAAGAGCAGTCCGCAAACATATGATATTCGTTGTGTGCGAAGCGAATGCCCGTTCAGGGTGTACGCGTCCAAGGGCAAGTGGCAGGATTTCTGGCAGGTCAAGATTGTGGTAGATCACACATGCGAGCTTGAGCAATTAGCATCAAGGCACCGCAACCTGACAGCTGCCTTTATTGCTAACTACATGTACCCTCAGATCGTGGAGAATCCTAGCTACGAGCCGAAGTCAATCATTTGTGCTGTTGAGGAGGAGTTCAAATATAAAATTAGCTATAACAAAGCTTACAGAGCGAAGCAAAAGGCGCTTGAGATGAGGTGGGGCACGTATGAAGCTTCATATCATAACTTGCCGGTGTTGTTGCAGACTATATGCCTTCGAAATAGGAAGCTTCTATGACTTGAAAACATATCCTTGCATCCAGAAACCTAGGAAGCAGGTGCTCCAACGGTCATTCTTGGCCTTGGCTGCTTGCATTGAGGCGTTTCCGTACTGCCGACCAGTAATCTGCATAGATGGGACATTTTTAACAGGAAGGTATAAAGACACCATTCTCACAGCCATTGGATGTGATGGTAATAGGCAGTTGTTGCTTTTGGCAATTGCTTTTGTTGAGAAAGAATCTGGAGATAGTTGGTATTGGTTTCTAGAAAGGGTGAAGCAAATGGTTGTCAGAGATGTAGCCAATGTGTGTCTGATTCATGATCGGTATAAGGGCATCTTACAAGCAATCGACGACATGCAGAATAGTAATCAAGAGCGTCGTAGGGTTCCACAATGGCCGACGTAAAGAGCAGGTGGTGCATGAGGCATATGGGAGCAAACTTTCACAGCCAATTCAAAAACAAGACCCTTATGACATGGATCGATCTGAAGCAGGTCCTGCAGTGCGCATCTGTTCGAAGTGCCATGAGACGGGTCACAACTACAAGAATTGCATGGCTTTAACCTACGGTGCCGCCATAAATCAGGCCGGTCCAAGTGGAAGTGCTCCAGGTCCTTCAACGCAGACTGCCACAAATCAAGCGGGTCCATCTAGAAGTGCTTCAGGTCCTTCAATGCAGACTGCAAGTCGTCGTGGTCGTCATGTGACTAATGATGGGCTCATGTAATGTTAAGAAGCTATATATAATTTAATACTGAACATTGGCGTATCTATAATTATGTATGTTAAGTGTTTGGATTATTATGTTATGTGAAGAATTATGTTGCAACTATTAAGTGGTAAAGGTCACTTTGGGCGGCAAAGGTCCTCCCGTTCGTTCAGTCCTGGGACCAGGCCTTGGACGACTTGGTCTTGGAGAACCGTCCACACACGGACGAGGCGTTCTCTCGGTACCTATTGTGGTACCTTCCGAGGACGCGCACACGCATGGTGCATGTTCCTCCAGAGGCGCCTATGGCTATGGCGCAGCTGTCTGACACGTACCCCCTTGTGAGGGACCAGAACTTTGTTATAGCGGTATGTTTTCTTACTTGAACTTATATTTTGTTTGAGTTATTATATTTAACTTTTCACATTATTTATTCTCTGTAGTACGATGTCATACAAGGGATTGAGGCAGAGGCTGCGTCGAGCCTTGCCTATTGCTCTGACATGACACACGCGCAACACCTAAGCGCATACAAGAAGATTGCTGACCTTTGCGGTCGGTTTCGCTGAGCCGTCACTTGTCGTATTGACGACACCACCCTTCCACCTCGTGGTCCACGTCTGGGAGCGTATGGAGGTACGTGTACACGACAGGATAGCTCCGCCATGGCATGGGGTGCGCCTCCTCCGACACCCTTTGTTACCACGACCACGTCACCTCGTCCTCCTCCACCCATGTACACGCCACATCCAGGTACACCATACTAGATCAAACTAAATATGCAATGCGCAACCCTTGTTGGTGTACTTGCAGGCTCGTCGTATTTTTCTCCTATGGGTGCATATAGGGCCGGATCTACGTCTCGTCTACGACCCATGACCAACTTAGGTATGTATCAAACAACGTGTCACAACTACGATAGCAAGCATCTATTATGTTAGATATTTGATATTTATTTGTTTAAGCAGAGTACCGAGACATTGGTGGGACAGACGACGACGACGACGCAGACGAGAACATGGGCCAGTTCGACAACCAGGAGTGGGTTCAGTAGTACTACGACAGTGGCCAACATGACGTTGTTGGCCCTTCACAGCTTAGTGGTGCACCAGTACCGACGTAGGGGGCCACGTAGGAGGATCTGACACCACTTCCTGAGGCAGGTTGTTGGCCAGGTCGTGACATAGTTCCCCCGGACCCACTGACGTACCCACGGCACCATACCAGAGCGGCACAGGCTGCGGGGAGACGTGCCAGGAGAGGGGCGCCAAAGCGTGGGCGCATCTAGTCATTATGATCACCGTGCTTTAGTCTTTTGTATGCATGGCTACTTCTTCGTACATGCAACTGTGTTTAATAATTGTGGTTTCATCTACGTTGAACGTTGGTCCTTTGATCCATCACATCATGCGATTCCTATAAACGTGACTGCATACCGTACACTCTATAAAGGTCGTAGACTGAAAAGGCTAAATAAAGTAGCATGGAGGAATCACGTGGTACTACACCACGCAACACTCTGCCTTATCACCAAAGACTTTTGGCATCTACAAATACCAGCCCTCCAACATTTATGTCTTCAACTAGAGCAACAAAAACAACAAATTAAATGAAAAGGCTATTCTACATTAATAATGACTTACAGCTACCATCCACTGCGGGGACAACAACATCGGATTCCTTGGACTATGCAGCTTTCACTAAACTAGTACGATAGACGTAGTCCATGGACCAACACGGTCGTGCTCTATATAACACACACTACCACCAACGATGAATGCACCCAGTGCGCATTGAACAACCATATCTATGTCGATATGGAGGGATGACCCGAATGCGATTCCTCCATGGAATGAGCGGCCCAAATGCCATTGCGGCTTCCGTACATGGCTGCAAGTTTGGACTGACCCATTACCTCAAGGCAAGAAAGGGTGTAGGTTCTTCAAGTGTCCTGAAATAGATGATGATTTCAAGGTACTTTCATTTCTAATCTCTTTTGTAGTATTTTTTTCTTCCCTTAACTAATTCAAGTAAACACTAATTTATATTCAGGCTTGCACATTCATGCAATGGATTGACACACGTCCACTAGGAAGGGTTTCGTTCAACGAAGTTGAAACCAAAGGATAATACTATGCAAGGCACACTCAGGCTCGGGAGGAAGCACGTCTTGCAAGAGAGGAACAAGAAAGGCGAGTTCGACAACAACAGATCCGTTTAAAGGGTAAAGAAGATGAGCTAAAGAGACGGCGAGCTGAGTTAGGTCAGAGAGAGGCGGCCCTCAAGATTCAAGAGGAACAATTCCAAGCTCGTGAAGCATAGTTTAAAAGGGAAGCGGACGAACAGAAGAATCGGTACAAGGAGTCTGCACAATCTTCCACAACCGATGGAAGGAACAAGAAGGGAAAATTTCTTCGCTTCACCCAGTAGATTGTTTGTTGTCTATTGTCATTTTACGTTACCTAAGGCATGTTATCCGTAGGCACGGTAACCTATAGGTTAGTAATTAGAGGTACCGCTCATGCCATTGTACTGATCTCTCTCCCTCCCTGTCTCTCTCACTGTTTGTATGCGTGTCTATGTGTTCACATGAAACACTGAAAAGGCTATGCATGACTCATGAAGGTGTAGCTTTTAGAGAAGTAGCCTTTTCAGATGGACGAGACAAGTCCATGTCCAAGCACAGAGCAAAGCAATGCTCTTGTCGCATCGCAATTAATGGTAGTACTGCACTTGCAACAGGGGCAATAAATAGACTATAGCTGAGTAACTAGCCTTTTCAGATGGATGAGACCCGTGCATAGGTATGCTAGGCTTTTCAGAGCATTGGATGCGTCCTTCAAACATGAACACTGCCACGTTCAGTACACATTCCCTCACACAACTCAGCTAGTTTCGGACGTACATACAAATTTATTTCATGCAAATACTTTGCCTACAAATCTAACCACTAAGTACATTATTATTTACACTATACAAATTTCCTCTTTTTTCTAAAGAAAAGATAAAAAAGTAATTTAAATTTTGTATCAACTAACAACAATTAATGTGTCATAGGCCGCTTTATAGACATACAACTATGACGTCATGCGACTAACGGAGTAACGGACTAGTCAGCAAAACCCAAATTCATAACATTATGAAACATTATATAATGAAAAAAAATATTTGATAAAAAAACAACATACCACCAGTTGAAATGGCTATAACCATTTCAACCGGCGATAAGCCGCACCCACAGATCGCCGGGCGACAGGGACTCCCGCCATTTCATCTGGCTGTAGCCGACTACATCACGGCGGTACCACTTATCGCCGGATGACATCCGGCGATAGGTGCCTCGGGCCACGGCCCAGCCAAGAAATCGCCGTTTGAGTCGGCGATTGCCTCCTATCGCCAGACCAAATGGCGGCAGACTGACCAATTTTTAAAAAAAATTATCAGATATATATTTTTGAAATAACAATAAATAAAAAAATTTCCAGGCCGAGCACCAGAGCCTGATGGCATGACGAGGGACGCGGGTCGCTGCGTCCCCAGTCCCCCCATCCCGGTGCGGTGCCCCGGCCGGGCTCGGGACGCCGAGGCGGCGAGACGACAAGAGGACGCGCTGCGCCGCTGCAGCGGGCAGCGGGGTAGATTCCTGACGGTCACATGCGCCTCCACAGCACGGCCTCGGCCCGCCTGGCCCCCGAAGGCGCTGCAGGCGCTTTCCCGCGCGACGTGTTGGTATGGTGTGGTGTGTGCCTCGGCCTCGCTCCGAATCCGAACGAACCCTTGCTACTGTGGCATGGCTTGAACGCTTTTCTTTCCCTCCTCCTGATGTTTTACCTACTATACTACCAGGACATGGAGACGTATTTCGCGGCCTAGGGAGCTACGCAGCCTACGACGGTCCGTGTGCCCGGCCTCCAAGGCAAAAACTTCCGACATTGTCAAAGCCGTTGTGACTTTTCCCCTTGTTTCGTTGCCTTGTTGGCTTGTGACCAGTCCAACCTGGTGAAAAAAAGGAATTACAACAGGTCTGAACTCTCTGAACCCTGGCGAGGCCAACTGCCAATAGCAAGCAGCACCCGGCCACATGTGACGACTCGTGATCGTAGAAAAGACATTTACGTAGGTAGCAGCCTCGAGGTACCTTCACACAGTCACACTGACAGACGACATGCCGCGCTGTGTTCGTCGTTCTACAGTAGTACTTCTGATCAGTACTGTCTGACTTCTGAGCACACAGCCTGCCAGGCTGGGGCCGCTCCAAAGCGTCGACTATTGGAATGCGGAGCGTTCGTGTCGCAGGCGAAGATGGCGGCGGCATGGCCCACGCCCACGGCGCACACATTCGAAAACCGTTTGGTACTTGGTCCAGACCCGCCGCGGGTGCATCGGACATCCATCAGAACGCCGTCGTATACTCGTATCATCGTATAGCCTTCCCGTGCTGAACCAAACCACTGATACGGCCAAGCTTGTTAAGAGCACTCTGCCGAGCAGCGCGACCAGCTGACGACGAGCAGGCTTCCGGGCGTGGCCCGTAGGCTGCGAGTTGGTTGAGGCGTTGCGCTCGCCGCGTGTGACCCAGGCAGGGCACGACAGGCGCGCACGACGAGCCCGCCAATGATGCGAAAATGGTAGCGACACCAACGTGACGCAATGATGCGCGGCGCACGGTTCCATTTCCCATACCCTCCGGCCCGTCGCCGTCGTGCCAAAACCGCTGGCCCGAGCGCAGTGGCGGCGTCGCGCTCGTTGCCGTCCCCGCGCGCCGTGCATGTGCTGACGATGCGAGTCCGTCGCTAGTTGGTGTCAGCCACATCGGATGCCGACCTCCCGAGGCCGGCTTTGTCGGGGGGCTCGCGCGCACGAGCCAAGGGAGGGACACGCACACACTCGGCTGGACTGGATGGACGCCAGGAGTTCCTCCAGGAAATGGAGATCGGGTTACAATTACAAGCTTCCAAATATGGGCATCGCTGTGATGTGTACCTGAAACGGAAGCTGATAAGATCGCCCTTCACCTATCGCATTTTGGTGGGCGTAGCATGGGGGCAGTTGCCAGTAGGGCAAGCGTTGGGGCACCTCGCTCATGCCGTGCCACAGGGATTTATGATCGATAGACCTGCCTCCATGGAATCTAATGATGAGAATCATGACTCAATTTTCTTTTTATCGGCAGTACTTTCAAGTTTCAAACTACAAAATGCAGCTTTCTAGTATAGAATATTCAGGGCGTTGCTGAAAAGCATGGAGTACGGAGTAGCCGGCCTCATTTTCAAAAGGCTCCTCCGATCCGAAAGCATGCCCTTGGATGAAATCTCAAATGTTTTGTTCGACTTTTGACCTGGCGCCCTAGAAAGGAGCGCCAAACTGGCATCACCAACTTTCCAGTCACATCTTCTCTCACAGACACGCTTAACAATGCACTATTCATATCTCCAACTTTCTCCAACTAAACAAGGCCCGCTATCACGTCAACTAGGAGCACAAGAGCACTGATTGAACAGGTGAATCAACTGCAGGTCTGTAGCACGGGAGTGCTAGACAATTGCATTGCTAATCATTTGGATTGTACATCAAAAGAGAAAGATGCCCCTACTGGGCTACTATGCACAAGGCTAGCACCACTATCAGTTCAACAAAATTGGGGCGGCTTGGTGTCAGTTAGCTCCAGCCTCCTATTGAGCACCCAAAACCAAAAGGAACGAGAATGCAAAACGAGCCTCACACTCACGTTGACTAGCTAAATTAGTGCTTCAGGTGATAAATTTAGTGAGCAGCGATGGCCTCTCCGGAGATACGAGATATACCAAAGTTCCGGTGCTTTCCATCTGCCTTGTTGATGAGCTTGAAGCCCTTCAAAGGAAGCTGGTTGATGAGAAGAGTCTCCAGCTGGCAGGCAACGCTCTTGCCAGGGACCACTACGTATAGTATCGTGGCATCCTGCATACCTTCCTTCGATCTGTGAGCATGAAGACGCCCCACAAGATCATCTGTCTGCAGGCAGAAAGGGGTCTCTCTCAACATTTTATGACCCCTGAGGAGTACATCGAGATACAGGAAAAATGCAGGAAAATATGGCAAAGAATTTTACCTGCCCAACATAAAGCTTGCTGTCACTTCTGATAATCACATAGATGCTAGACCTGCCAACAGTTGAAGGTGGTGGTTGCTCTCTAGCGCCAACGGCAACACAAACCACATCAACTAATTCTGTGATATTACGTTTGTTGTAGAGATCCAACAGTTTCTTCTTGCAAATCATAGTAACAGTGCTCTCGACTTCCCTCCGCAGTGGTTCAAAGGCACTAGGCACTTCTAGTCTGTTCCTGATAGAATCTGGTTTGTCAACCAAGCCATTTACAGTGGTGAATACATGAGAAGGTTCATTATGCACCATTGATGTTGTCTGCTTGTTATTTGCAGACATAGTCAAATATAGCTCCTCAGACCTTCTAATTATCAAGTCAGGCATGCCTTCCCTCCTTGCTGTTTGAAAAGCAAGGCTTTCTCTACAGATACCATCCATTAATCTCCATGTTGGATTAATGCACCCATCAATTACTTCAGTTCCCATAGCTTTGAATTCAGTATTGCTGAGTGAAAGAGGCAGGTCAAAAATTCCATGTAAGTGAGTTGATATGATCCCTAGACAGCCAACAGTATCGAGTCTTTCAATGATGCTACCAGCTATACAGGTTCCCTTCGCAGTTTCTGTGCCCCTACATATTTCATCAATCAGAACAAGGCTCCTAGCCGTTGCTCGGCTGACTAAAGCGCGTATCTCTGACATTTCAATCTGGAAGAGGTATTATATAGTTTGTTAGTAATAGAAGGTAGAATTCAAATAATATTTTCTAGAATCAGCCAATCAGGAACCGAAGAGTCTATCATAAGCAAAGTAGAAAACAAATGCAAATGATGACTCCTTTCATCCTTAGAAAGTATGAGAAAAGAGATAAGTATAGTTCATAAACACAATCATGACATGGCATAATTATTAATTAATGTGCTTGGAGAACAAGATTGTACTCCACTGGTGGAAGAGGCAAGAAGCCTGCACGTCTACAGAACATCAAAATAATCAACCTAATAAGAACTTTCAGCAGGTGAAATTTCATTCATGAAAATAACTGAGATGTTGGAATGTGACCCACATGGCCACATTCATCTGAGAATATAGCACACCAATGACACAAATTGGCCAGAAGAGAGAAAAAAAAAAGTGAAGCTACAAAATTGTCACCTGGAATGAACTTTTCCCATCAGCTGGGCTATCATAGGCTTTCATATGCAGCATAATTGAATCGAAATGTGGAATTACAGCTGAAGCTGAAGGCACCATCAGGCCACATATTCCAAGCAATGCAGCTGCACAGACTGACCGCAGCATACTAGATTTTCCGCCACCATTTGGACCAGTCAGAACAAATAAAGAGTGCATGTGGACATCATTCAGTATTGCATTCCCTTGATTAACATCAAGCCAGTAGGGAAAGAGCCCTACTAACTCCATTTCACTTGAACTTTCCTCCAGGAAACCCTCCTGCACAAGAATAATCAAGGTATGTAAACAGAAAATGTTGTAAAAAAGGAACATGCCAGATGGCAAGTGTACAAGTATAGAGAGCACAGCTCATGGCCCGTCCAACAAAATTATGTTAATTCATATTTAACCAAAATAAAGTATCATTACTGGTAGTGGATAAATACTGCCAGGCAAAAAAACTGAAGGAAAACTTGCTAGCTACTGGACTAACTTGTGGTCAAGCAGAAAACCTAGATAAACTAGTGAAGAAGCAATCCAACAGTGATAATCTCAATAACAAAAAGATCCAATGTATGTTGAAAAATATAAGTTATGATTTCGGTACGATTAATGGATTATGCATTTGAACTATCCTGACATAAGAAAACATGGTAAGGTCCACATCTAGAAAACTTGAGAATTCAAACATCCAGATTGAGGGCATGAATTACTGAGTTTTCAACCTGAGAAGCAGTTGATATTTATATTTAAGATCGATTCAAATCTGTATATGGTTAAAGCATCTGGACTTGCACATTCATGAATGAAAATGACATGTGAATACTCCAGAAACAGACAGAGCAACTAGTTGACTACTTGCATGGATGGATGGATAAAAGAAGCCAATTTGAATGGAGGAAGTGAAACTCAAAATACAGAAAGAGTTCAAAAGGTAGTACCTTTGATAAGGGAGATATAGTAGGAAGCATCCAACCTCTTCTTCGGGCCTCGCTGCTCAAGATTTTTTTTTTAAAAAGAAAACAGAAAGATAAAGCATGAATAAGTCCATTGTGCATATATGGATTGCCAGATAACAATATAATCAGCACACACAACTGATAATGCTCTGCCTTGCGAAACGCCAAAGATAACGCAGAATGTTGTCAGTAAGCTCATGAGCCTATAGCAAATATCTCAACAAAATAACATAGGGATACACTAAATATTCATGTTTCATATTATCAGAGCATACCTTAATCATGATTAAATTGTTTAATTCAGGTCAGATAATATATGCAAAGCACATGTTTTCCGTTTAGCTGGTTCATTGAGCAATTTTGAACCTTGGATAATTTGCAATTAGCAGTATATAAAGAATGTAGACTTTATAAAGTGAATGTCATAGAATGATGGAAAATGATAGAACGCAGTAAATAATGCAGTGTGCCTGAAAGCAAGGAAAAATAATTACCTAACATGACCAAACAGTGCTTTTGCTATGACAAGCAACGTTGAGCAAAAGACTAGTATGTTAATCTTGGCTTGCAATTCACTAGAAAGCCCTCTCAACAGCTCAAGAACTTTATTTTTTGCATTATCACAAGCTTCATGGTACCTGAACACACAAACATCAGCATATAATGTAGTAGAAGTTAGTGGAAAAAACTTTCCAGTTGTAATTGTTGTCCTAAAGTGTATGAAAGCAAGCTTATCATAGGATGCCAATCAACATAAGACAGTATTTGCAAGCTGTAAAAATGTAGAACAATACATAAACACAGTAATAGAAGCTGACATAAAAGTAACTAATCAATATAACATTTTCAACATAGCAAGTGTATATATTTAGTAACGTGGAACGACATTTTCCTATGATCACTGCAAGGTTATACTCTGTTCGGCTGCACTTCTTCGCAGTGCTGCAGCGCAACTTTTATTTGCTAGCAAGCTACACATTGTTCAGGTCCACAGCCAAGTCTATGATGGCAGCAGCTGCAGCAACAGCACCACACGCAGAACCTTTCTAATGATTACCCAATTATACAGTGTTTAACCAAGCGATCATATCGGTGCCAGATCTCTGAAGCATTTATTTTACTTGAACCTCTGAAGCATTTGTTAAGTCGGGTTGTAAGATCTCCTAGTAGCTATACTATGGGGTAGTACCTGTTCAAAGCATTCTCAACTTTTACTGTTGTAAACCATTCCTCCCCAACCTTCCTGCCTTTTGAATCAGTCGCAGGCTTCAGCTGTTTTATTTGTTGCTCACCAGGGGTATTAGCCCATACATTTGGTGTAAATCGCTTTCCTTTAAACCAAACAGCTTCGTGTTCTTTTGCATAACAGATTTCTCCTTTAGAACCTCCATTTGAGGACATTACAGATTTCACTCTTGAAATAATTGGCATAAAATCTTCAATGACCTGAAACCACAATATGCATTAGTGATTTAGTAACCCCCCAAGCAATTGATAATTGCTGGATTTCCAAGGAAATGCAAGCCAGAAATTCATGTTGTCTCCTGCTAATATTGCAGCATCATATCCCACATTGGAGGCAATGTCTGTGGTCATAGACTATTCAATATAGATGTCATCATGGGCTAAGAGAAATATGTTATTCCATGTAAAAAAATAAAAAGAAAAAAAAAACATAAAGGGATTGCTCAAAACCCACCGCTGTCGATAATGCCTCAGCAGCTCTATCAACATTTGCAAACTCTTCTTCAGCATGGATCCTTTTGACACGTCCCTTCCAAGATGACTCCATATCATTAAAGAACTCTTTTGGCATGTATTCAAATGAGGTTATTGCCTGATCACTTTCAACACCTAAAGAAATCACTCCAGCTATTCGTTGTGAAATAAAGCTACATTCGTTCATCTGCAAAAGGATAAAAGGAAATGCTCAAGATCAATAATAGAACAGAAAGGAAATTCAAATATACAAAGTAAATTGAGGAATGAAAAAAAAACATCCATATACACCACATCCAGATACAAAAAGGCTTACATGTAATATCTAGACTTCCAGATGAATCTTAAAAATAATTGAACAAAACTTACTAGCATATCAGCTTCAACATTCAAGCCAGTAGCAACAGAAGCAGGTACCAGCAATTTGTCCAGGATAAAAGAAAGCTCAGCATTACTGCTCATGCCATAATTTCGTCAAGGACATTTTTTATTCTACAAAATTCAATGTGATTGACCTCTTTGGACTCAAGTAGCTTCACAAGCTGCAAAACCAGCATTGCTCAATCAGTATCAGACAAAGTACAACAAAATTAAGTAGGAAGCTGCTACTATGAAATGTAAAATAGTCAATAGAGACGGATTAAAATCCAGGATAGCATCTACATTGATAAGCACCAATTAATAGGAGATAATGACTTTCGAAATTGAGGGAGCACCACCAACACAAAGAGCAAGAACAATAACAATACGACGACAACAATAACAATAAATCAGTAAAACCAAGCCCAAAAGTAAACAGAGGGATGTCTGATTTGCACTGAGTTTTCTTGCGCTAGAACTTCTTGCCAAAGAAAGCGTTCATAACAGAGTTACATGAGCCTTATTAATGATTGTGACTGTTTAGGAAGAATAGATGACCCCTTTTGCTCTAGAAGATACAGATTTCCAAAGAGGAGTGCTTCATCGATTTTCTACTTAAGTTACATGAGGGCCATGAAGGCGCTTAGAGTCTAAAGTCATAAAAAATATCAAGTTTAATTCAGAAAAATATGACTACATCAGACACAACTAATACATAGGATAACTGATGCAAAGTGAATTCTGAAAAAATATCGAGTAACCTTTGCTGCTGGCATGCAAGTGAATTCAGGAATGGAGCAAGTTATGCTGCCCATGAGCCTGCAAGCCTCTGCAACAAAGTTATAGATGGGTTACAATCTAGCCCTGCAACTAATATTTCCATCAAACTGAGTAAAAGTTTTTAAAATATGAACAAATGTTTCTGGAAAACTGGGAAACATCAAAAGTACTACATGGGCATTGTCGAAACCCCCAAGAAATAATGTTGAGAAATACCCAGACCAAAGAGTCTAAGATCATGACAGACAAACCGAAGCTCAGATTCTACAATTAGGTAAGGTTCTTTGTAACCAACCCTAAGCAAATTGTTCTGATGATTGTATAGTACATACGTGGATTAACACAAGCTTAACAAAAAATACTTCACACATTCCACAAATGAAATGGTTTTCTAACACAGCTATGGACAATATCTGCACAAAGACAAGTGCTGTGTTGAGTCATAATATTCAGATCATACAATGTAGTTAGAAGAGGGAGCCCAAAGATCCATCATTAGTTAAGTCAAAACTATATGTAGTGCTTTTCCATTCGATCTGCTACGTGAATCATCTACGTTCAATATTGAAAATTGCCAACACAAATTCAAGTTCTTTAGAAATTGAAGATTTATAATATACTGAACAACAAGCTCAAAGTTCTGACTCTCAACTCTCAAGCCAGGTATTCCACAAAAAAAACTACAGCTCAGAGGTGTAACATATTTTACCTTGAATCGCTGCCGCAACATCAAACGATGGAGGGTTAAGAAGAAGATCTCTAACATACCTGCATATAAAAATAAAAGGTACATCTCGATACCCCACATATAAATCCAACCCTTGTGCTATACTATAACACACTCCATATTGGCACAGTTAGCGTAATAGACTAGTTGCACAGGACTATGTGTAGCAATGCTTAAGTGATATCTCACAGTATTTGCTACTTTAAAATCTCAAAATTGAAGTCCGGAGGGTACAGGAAGTTATTTTAACTGTGTTGCAGAACAACTAAATGATCAATGCCAGGGGCATTGATAACAAAATATGGACAATTGAGAAAGTTTCCTATGTAAGTCAAACAAGGATTTAAACATCTAAAAATCATTTTCTAAACAGATAAGCTGTGTTGGTACCAAACAATATTCTACTATCTGTCTGGACATATTGCCTAAATAGATAAGAGTGCTCTATGGGGTGCTTTGGCATATTTTAGCCAATCTTATCATTAGCCATCGAAGGAATAACCATTAGGCGGAAAATAGGTCAATTGTATAGCACCGAAGTTTCCTATTAATAATTATTGTTATACAGGGAAACATAATTTGAACAGGATGCTGCCAAAAAAAAATAGTGAATTATCTCGATGACTAAAATGGAAAAGATCTATTGAGGAGATAACTAATTCAACAAATAGCCACAATACATACATTGATGGAAGTCCACCACAATTTGAAGGGAGCACCATTTTTAGCAAACTTGGTATTCCCTCTGTCGGTACAACTCCTACAACACAATAAATCCAGAATAAGATTCACTGACTTTGGATACTCATCAAAATATCAGCTACATCAGCATACCAATTTGAGTAGCTGTTCCAAGATAAAGAGGTTGAGGCCTGCCTTCCAATGAGACAGTGACATTGCGAAACACAGTTTTCTCATCAAGCCCATATATTTCCCGTACCTTGACAAATTAAATCCAGTTACAAGAATCAATATATAATCTCAATGAAACATATGGAATAGCCACTGGAAAGAGGCACATTAAAAGTTTCATCAACTCAGCAAAGCCATTTCAATGCATGGAAATTAGTGAGACCGCACAATATCAACAATCAGAGCTTGTGATTCCATTGTTATATCTTTGTTTGGGTCCATTTGGGATTCAGGAAGGAAGTTTGATCCAAATTCTACGAACTAAAAGCTGAAATTCCTAAGCATATCTCCCTCCTTCCAATAGACCATACTACCTGATGATGTATATTCTTGTATTGAAGAACTTGTTATAATGTTGATATCTGGTCTTTTAGACCCTCTGTATGGTTTTATTTACTATAGGGCCCAGAGTTAAGGTTCTCTTAAAAGGATAATAAGATACAGCCGTGACAGACCTTACATAAAAGTTCTTCGGTCGGTGAACCGTCAAACCACTCAAAGGACTTCCCATTGCACTCGCCCCACAAGAGCCCACCTTCACCGAATTCGCCCCAGCGTGATGTCCCTACAAGCAATTAGCAGGATATGTTATAAATAGAAATGTCATGCAGCAAAGATGATAAGTTAAATCTATAAAAAAAATAAAACATAAATGCCTCGATAGATCATAGATGTATAAAATGGTGTGAACACATAACTGGATTTCAAGATGTGTTTCCAGAAACAAAGCTCCAAGTTAGTCAACTGTGGGAAAAGATGCCATTCAACCAAGTATTCATTCTAAAGATTTCAATGAATATGGGTAAAATGTTTTTATCAGAAATTGAAAATAAGACCATCATAACATGCTAACAGCATCATTTAGAAGATTCTGGTGTCAAGTTCCAAATAATTGATTCTAGATCAAACAAAATACATAATATAAGGGGGAAAACACTCAAGAATATAAGTTTCAACCTGAAGAATTATTCCTCAAAGACGTGTGAAGGTATAGGTGATGATAACGACATATGCGAAGCTTAGTAACCACAGCCTCCTCTGTTAAGCCCTCTTCAGCTGAATAAGTTTTCATTGTCTCTAGAATTGATATCAAGCAGTAGCCTTTAGCAGAGTGTGAGATACCTGATAAACGAGAACACCATGATATAATATCTCAAATCCGCACATTCAGTAATTGACTAGGGAACTCAAAAGCCATGAACAGACATAATTTAAACATTAAGACATTGCATGATGTCTCCAGGAACACAGTACAGCAAATGAGACAAACATAGAAAGTTTGTAGCAACATACATATTAAAGATATATATTTAAATATGCACCAGATATCGGCATAAGAAGTTATAACAAGTCGTTGTACAAACGATTCATAAGAAAAAAAATAACCAACAAGAGATCACCATTCTATATCAGACAATTGACTAGATTATTCACCACTCTAATTTCACGCATGGAGATGTTTATTATCCAGTAGTATACATCAACTAAATATCTATCATCCTGCACAACAAAATTCTATGAAGACGAAACTGACATGTTGACTGTCAGCTACAACATAGCAGAAAGTCTGGAGTTACTGAATAGAATATACAAGCACAACATACCAACTACAGGCATGGGATCAGGGAACTCCACATCATGGTCTACTTCCGCAAGACCAAATACATAAGGACTACCAGGATGGGCATGCCTGTAAAAATAAAAGGCAAAAACTTTGAGATAAGTGAGTTCAAGAAACTATCAAACCAGAAAGAATAGAAGCAGTAACGCTTCTTAAAGCGCCAAGTGCCAGTAGCCTAGTGCCATAGTAAGAACGAGACCCATCTACTACATCAGCAAAATAATGGGTTCAGAGAATTTTCTCTACTACTTCTGAATGAATAGGCAACAACACCATCCATAAACCATAATGTAGGTACAGTAGTAGTACAGAGTAGAGACCCAAGAGTACTGAAATAACATTGTAATTTTCTCTAGTACTTCTGAATAGGAAACAACACCACAGACCAAACAGTACTGAACTAACTTTGTGAAACAGTAATTCTCATGAATATGACCCATGCCCCAGAATAAAATAAAGTGATTTGCACAATTTCAAAATTATATTACATAGTTCTGCAATTACCCAGAAATAAATCGACCTTTCCGGGCACGGGCTTGAGTTGGGCCTTGGATTTCCTCAACTATGCACTGCAAGATAAAACAGACAAAATAGCGAAAAAGATCACTAGAAAACAATTTGCATTGAGAGGTTGACTGGTTAATGAATAACATATGCCAAAATCTGCACTATCACTAGATACGAATTGAACTGTATTGGCAGTGTTCATTACTGAATGATCTGTAAGCGTAATGGCAGAAATATGTGAGCAATGTTACCCATGGGGAAACAAAGTCACATCCACAAATGTGTAATCAATTCTCATTCCACATGAAACTGTACAAAACTATGTAATATAGATCTGTGCATAGTGAGAGCAATTTATTTGAGAAGGCTCATTCTAATCATCTGACAACAGGCTCCTTCCGTGGCTGATGAATTTTATGACAGTGAGGTGATGTGAGTGAAGAAAAAACTACACATAAGATACTGCGTCATGAGGGTATCGATAAGTCACCAGAACAATCAACTAATCAAGTAACTGCATCCTGACTGTCGTATAAAACCCAAACAAGCTCACACCTACAACTCCATATAAACTTGCTCAGGTCCTGCCGATTCTTGTGCACTTATCATTTGGGCTGTTGAAAATAGTAGTTTTAG
Organism: Digitaria exilis; assembly: GCA_015342445.1. Classification (NCBI taxonomy): domain Eukaryota; kingdom Viridiplantae; phylum Streptophyta; class Magnoliopsida; order Poales; family Poaceae; genus Digitaria; species Digitaria exilis. The sequence goes on along the minus strand of JACEFO010001776.1, from coordinate 1,682,068 downwards.
TCTTTTAGAACTTACAGTTATCTTATCACAGCAAAAAATGGGTATCAAGAAATGCATTGTGTCAGGCAAATGGAAAATGACTTTAAAGTCTTACCACAGAATAACCACAACGAGTCAAATCATCCAATGTCTGCCGTAAATTCTGCAATCAATCTTGATCATTATGTATATTATTCTCAACAGAACATTAATCTATGAACTGAAAAAACATGATAACTTTCAATCTACGTATAATTCATAGTATGAGTAGTAGCAATCACAATCTAGTAGATATACTGCCCCCTTATCGCCATACAAAATTGTAGATAAATGAGAACCAAATGAAGAAATTTAAATTTCAAAGCTTGTCTTGTTCAAATGGCAAAAAAAAAAAAGAGTACAGCAAAGTTGTAAAAACCTTTGATGCATTAGAAGTAAACCTTATATATCCTATATGAAAGGGTTACAGCTGTCATTGTCAAATAACTTGACGTGCAGTTGCTCAATAATACTTCTCTACATACTACTCATTGATGATTTTATAAGAACTTTGGTTAGCAAATCAAAATTACATAGCAGAAACAATGTTGTATAATAGCATACCACAACTGGACACCCAGCTTTCGGAATACTATCAGAACGCAAGCCTCCAAAAGGATTTAAGCCGGCATGTTCTACAAGAATGCAGGCATCAAAACCAATAGCTTCGTAGAAATCTCCTACCTGAATAACAAAACATCAAAAATGACATTCTTATCATTTCCATTTCTGTATTATAGAGAATCATAATGAAAGCTAAAGTGTACTTGAACGAATTTCCTAACTTGGATTAGAGATAATAAATGAATGACAGCAGAGAAATATAAAATGCCTGAATGCTATCCTGATATACTATCTCTGATAGATCCTGACAAACCATGCCAGCTTTCACAGCATAGATTTTGTTTTCCTTTACCTAGAAATCTATGAAATACAATATTTTTATTAAACTCAAAATCATTAAAAGAAACATAAAATTGGATGGAACATTAGAAAGTAGCATACTCTGCAAAGTAGAACCTCACGAGGAAACTTTGATTTAAATTGCAAAATTTCCATGTTTAGTGTTCCATCTTTCAAGCTGAAAATTTGTACCAGCATTTTGTCAGTGATAATATCATGTTAACTTTCAAGAAAAGAAATAAAATGGGCATAAATTATGGTAAGCATGCATAATGCATATGCTTCACCTTCCATTTCTTAAAGCTGTATCCAGCCCTAATATATTTGAATATACAAGCCTCTGGGTCAACTGTACAGATGACGGTTTTCTGCACCTCTCCATTTTCTGAGAACATCAGATAGTAGAGCAACAATAAATAACAGATGCACCAGCCTTTGGCACAGGAGGTAGAGATTACAGCTGTTTGCAAACCTCTTTCCACCACAGGATATGTGACAGCATGCCTTCATCACAATATTCTCCCTGCTTGTTAGATTTCCTAGATGCCATTGAAATGCCTCGTGAGACCTTCCTAGGTTTGGACCAAGTCCCCCGGTCAAATAGTCTGGAACAAAGGGTCATCAATATTACAGAAGCAATATAAACGGACACAGTGCCATACAAATTTAAAATGGCGAAAAGTAAGCAGGCAACTTCATTCTCCAGTAAAAGTGACTGAGATACATGGGGGAACAATTTGTCACCGAAAAGTTATATCACGCTTCAGTGCTTATACCAAACTGAATTGCATGTTCCCTCTTATATATGCTAGGATCACTATAAGTACAATATAAGCATGTCACTTCATTCTCCAGTAAAAATGACTGAGATACATGTGGGAACAATTTGTCACTGGAAAGTCATAGCACACTTCAGTGCTTATACCAAACTGAATTGCATGTTTTCTAAAAAAAAATGAATTGCGTGTTCCCTCTTATATCTGCTAAGATCACTAGTACGGAGTACAATACAAATTATGTGCCAGCGATTTAGACTGGACACTGCTTGTGAAGTTATCGCTTGGACATATTTAGTCGGAGTTTCAGCCCGCTCCAATCAGGCTACCAAGTTAGCTGCCAAACATCCGAAATAAAATCGTCGAAAAACGCCTCACTTCAATGCCGAGGTATAAAACCAATGCTGTCGGAATGCGGGCTTCATCTTCAAAGCGTCCACCACCAAAAAAAAAAAAAAAAAAAAAAACTCGCGGGATACTCACAGCATGGGAAGAGGGGAGCGGTGCGGGCGGTGCCGCCGAAGGATGGAGTCGGCGAGGGGGAGCCACCGCGGCGTGGCGGCCACGAGCGAGCTCACGAGCACCCGGTGCATGGCGCCTCCGCACCGGGGGGAGGACAGCAGGGGCGCTAGGGCTTCGCCGCAGCGTCGTGCCCCCGCCTGAATGGGAGGCGGCGGTCGGCGGGGAAGGGTGAGTGCGCCAGAGAGGCGGAGCGGAGGGGAGAGGTGGGGTTTTTGGGGCGTGGCGCCGTGTCGTGTCGGGGCGCGGGCGGCAGTGAAGGAGGCGGAGGCCAACGGGGTGGGAGGTTCCCGTCGCACACGGCACACGTTTCTCGCGGTAGTGCGCACGCTTTCCGTAGCGGTTGACGGGTGGGCCTTTCGGGTCACGGGCTCACGCGGTCAGTGGGCCCTCGCGCTGGCAGGCCCAGGGAACGAACGGTTTTGTGTTCTCAGTTCTGACTTCTCTTGTCTTCTTTGCTTGTTCCCACTTCCCAGTCCAAGCGAGTGCATGCGCGATCGGGTGCGAGGCCGAATTTACGGTGGGTGTTTAGAGACGGGGCTTGGCCAAAAAAAAATCATGTCACGTTATTTGCACTTGGTACTTAAAAGATGAATAAGATGTGTTTTTAAGATGAATAAGGAGTACTAGCATGGTCGTGTTTTCATGCATCAGGATGTTGCTTTACGAAATAAATCATCTAAAATAGAGTTGTCCATCTTAAGCTCATCCGACCATAATCGTTAGGACGAGGCCATTCCTGCTGACAGTTGAACTGTCAAATACTAATTGCGAGGAATAAAATGGTAACCAATTCTATTCCTTCAACAAAATGAGTTGGTTAGGTTAGGGGTTAGAATAGGACGCTCCACCACCACTAATCCAATTTTTTAGTGCTTGTTTAGATAGGGGTGTAAAGTTGGTTAAAGTTGGCGAAATGTCACATTTATCATTTTGACACTAATTAGTGTTAGAGTGGCGCAGCGGAATCTGGCCCGGCCCGCTGTACACACGAGCCGGTGCCTCACAGGCCTAGGTCCACGGAGCCCAACAACAACCAAAGCCTCAGGCCTAACTCAACCTAAAAAACTAGCTCTGATAGTACGAGGATTGCCCCACCTTATATGTTTGCTCCCCTAACATTAATTACCGATGTGGGACTAAATCTAACAATCTCCCCGCAATTAGAAGTACTAAATATAAACTAATTATAAAACTAATTAAACAGATGTACTCCTCGTCTCAAGACGTATCTATTAAGCCTAATATGTATCATCATTAGCGCATTTTTAATGACGGATTACTGTAGCATGATAGTGTCTAATGACGAATTAATTAGCCTTAATAGATTCGTATCACAATGTGGAGTCCATCTATGTAATTAGTTTTTTTTTACATATATGTTTTATACTCCTAATTAGTGTCTAAACATTCGATGTGATAAATTAGCAAAATAAGTTGGCGAAAATTAACGATCTAAACAAGACCTTAGTCTACTCTCTTGAAAACGATAAAATGTGATGTCAACTATATGTCGAAATGGGGCACGTCATTCTGATTCACCAGAGTTTTGCACACCCCCGTATACATGTTGGCAAGAAATGGACAATAACCCGGTGTCTGTGGTCAATCGATTTTGCGCCGTGTGCTACTGTATTAACACGTTCTCAATTTCATCTCTTTCTCCTTTTTTGAAAAAAAAAATCAATTTCATCTCTTATGAACAAGTAAAACATCATTGTGAGCACTGGGACTGGGTCACATCACATCACACCTAACTAAACTTGCCACGGCGAAACATCGCCACAGGAGCGTTTTTGGCCTAGAGCACCCTGCCGTCCATCCCGTCAAGAAGGCCCGACCACATCCCCTTCATCGGCGGCAGCTGCGCCACGAACGCTTGCCACGGCGGGTAGCCCACGCCGCTGCCACGGACGCGCCCGTCCATCCGGAGCGAGAGGTACCTGCAAACACAATTGCGTGGACAACCAGGGTAAGCGGAGCGAGCCCGTGCAACCTCTGACAAGGCTGAAATCTTCGGAGAAACGTCGAGAGAACGATCATGCCAGTTCTCGAGGTGCTCACACGGGTGAATCGGGTGGGACGCCGGCCAGCTTCTTCTGATCGTCTAACCATCTGCAAGCATGATAAGCAACTGCAATTAACACGAGAAGATGGGAAGTAAAAGATCGTGGACATGGGTGTGGCAAGTTCGGCGTGCTTCGTACTGTGCCCATTCGGTAGTGTACACCGGCGCGAGCTGCCAGAGCCTCTTGCTCCTCCTGGCGAGGTCGTCGTCGACGCCGACGCCGTCCTCGCCGCCCGCGTCGTCGAGCCGCAGCTCGGGCGCGTTCCCGTCCGTGGCGAAGGGCACGGCCAGCACGGCCCTCTCCGTGAGCTCCCTCAGGAACGGCTGGCTCCGGCGGAACGACTCGGCGACGAACTCCGCGGGGCCCGCCACGATGACGAGCCGCGCGGTGCCGCGCAGCTCGCTGAGCGTGAACGGCCTGCCGCCCTCGCCGACGCGGAGCTTGAGCCTGGACAGGCGCTCCTCACGCGCGAGCCTGGCAACCTGGGCGTCCTTGGCCTTGCTCTCGCGGGAGTAGAGGAAGGCGAAGAGCGAGACGGCCGCGACGTCGATGCCCAGGCCCTTGGCCGTGTCGGCCGCGCCGGCGGACCTCGCCGGGTTGGACAGCGCCGGGAGGAGCTGCGTGAGCGCGATGAGTGCCCCCAGCGCGCCGCTCGCCATGAACGCGAGGTAGAAGAACATCCGCACGGACCGGAACGGGGACAGGACCTCACTCCGGATCTTCGCCATGGAGCTGCGACACGCAAGATTACCGGAAGATGATGAGGACCCCCATGATGGACTCCAGAGGCAAGAACTGTCAGGCACTGAGCGGAAACGAGCAGACGGCGGCGGCTTAGCCTACCTTACCTCGCTGCTGTCCGGAGTGGTGGGCGGAGGCGGGGAGGGCTTGTTCGCGGCGGAGCAGCGGACGCCTGCTGCGCGGCATGCTCTGTTGCAGGAGAGCGATGGCCTGCGAGAAACTGGCAGGGAGAGGTGGAGCGAGGAGCCGAGGGCAGCGCACGGGACGGAGGCGGAGATGGAGGGAGGACACCGGAGGGTCGCGGTCGCCGCCATCTCGGTCGGTGTCGGGGACGGTAGGCCTGCGGGCTGCGGAATGCGCAGACCCGAGCATCCGGTCAGCCTCTCGCTGATGGGATGGTGCGCTTTCATCTCCAACCGCTACCTGGTTTGTGGCGGCAATCGCAACAGCGAGGACAAGCCTGGGCCTTACGCGGTCAGCACAGGTACAACGGCTTGCTAGAACCTCTTCGGTAGAGCTTCACTTCATTTCCAAAACAGCTTCAAAATCGAAGCCAGAGGCCTCTTGCTGAAACGGTTGGCAAGGCTGCTCTTGCTGAAACGGCTCCGGTTCCAGCTCCTTCGATGGAGCAGCTTTTTTTGCTCCATCTTGTATGGTTGGAAAAATGTTTGGCAAAATGATTCTCCCGGTGGTGAAAAAACTGAATCACCCATAATACCCTTCTCTTTTCTTTTTCTTATCAACATCACTCCAGTCAAAGCCGTTTCACATCACAAACAGAGGGTATCTTAGGCTGTAGCTCAGCAACAATAGTTGACACTGAAACATCGCAAGTGAATAATTCAACAAATCATCAATAGACGGCCTGCCACTGTTCATGCCAATGCTAACAATCAAGTTGATGCTGACAATTCAGAACAAAAGTTTTGCAATACCAGATCAACAAACCGTCATTTAGCCAAAGGAAAATGGGCCAAAATATCACTTCCAAAACGGTTCTCCACGAAGCTACACTTTCCTTTCTTTGTACAGTGTATGTACCAAGTAGTAGTACATATGAAGTCCACACTCATAACACTTCACAAGCTACCAAAGAAAAAAAGAAAAGAGCAAAAGAATAAACAGGTAATACATAATCACACGGGGCAAAACCAGGACCTCCCAGCAGAAGGGAGGCGTTTGTTTATACTATACACATACACAAACAAATGACAAGAAAAACACCCTACCAAAATAAATGCTCATATAGACCACAAATAATAACAAATGTTACAACTCATTGGTTAGAATCAATCGGTTTGCCAGACCTTGCCTGTGAAATCCGGTTAGCATAGATGGTTACTAGGCGGAGCTGCGTGCTGCTAAGCCCTTCCAGGTATGGAGCGAATGCTTTCCCAAGCATTATGTAGATATCCACCAGGCAGAACACGACAGTCTAGAGTGAAAAGGAAAGAATTTCAAATAATCAGATATGAATGATAGACGCAATGAATTAGGAAAGAATTTAAGGAATCAATGCAGACGAAAAGGTCACTAAGCAATTGAGAGGTCATGTACAGAAAAGCAAGGGAAAAACATAACACATTTTATCTATGTCCTCGTTGGTACCCACCTTCCGAACATCTGGACTTTGGTTGTTAAAAGCATCAAACAGGGCTGGCAAAAACGTAGGCAATTGATCGATCAATTCCAATTGGGAAAGGCGTCCGACAAGCTGCACATATATTACAAAAGAACTATCAATGTTTGTACAAACCAGAGCAACCCATAACAACAAAAAAATAACTTCTTCCTTGATGTTACTCCTTCCTTCCATGGGAATGATTTTAAATAAACATGAATTTTCACACTTTAGTTCATTTACCTCCAATAAGCACAACACAAGACACCCTCTTCAATGTCACATACATTAAAATTAACACCAATTGTGGATTAAGCTTACAAGTGAAGAAACATAATATGGGGTTATCGAACTGGAAAGAAAACATTGACACAAGCAATTGGGGGTGTCTAAAGAGAAACAAGGGCAATATTCGTTTTGTGTGAAGCAATGATAGCCGATAGGACATGTACATTGTCAAGTCCATCCAAAACAAAGCAGTGTTATGACCTCAAAATTAGAAATGAGATTCAATATACTATTACATGATGCTCTCTGCAAAATATCAAAGATATAACAGAAATAGGCACTCCTGTTCAATCACCGAAAAGTTTATGGTAATGGTAAGCCATTCAATTAGTGGGGAATGATCAAGCCGCAATGCCAACAGCATATAGGAGATACCTTTGTCAAACAGTTGATACACACGACAAGTATCTTCTCATCGTCACTGACCAATAGAGGTACTATAACCTGTAATAGAACCAAATACCATCAAACAAAGTATACTAAATTGCATCCAGTAGAAACGGAAAACTATAATACTAGAGATCAAGTTTTTTTTACATACAGCAAGACATCTGAAAGGATCATATTTTGCCAAAAGAACATTTAAGCATTGGTTTGCTTCATTTGAAATCTGCACGGCAACAAAGAAATTTTAACACAATCAAGTCTGTGAATTACAATGGCTAAAATGAAGGGAGGCAATACCTTAGCCACAACATCTTTGGTCACATGGAGGAGCTTTTCGAGAACAATCTCGATAGAGTCTTCAATTGCATCTTTCTGGCAGAAATATATGTTAGTAATTTTTTTTAAAAAAAAGTCTCAATCAACTATCTAATCTTGTTCATGTTCACAAAATGTGGAAATCAGACCTGGTTGTTAAGCATCTCAGCAATCAAGGATAGAGCAAGCTCCCTGGTGGATGAGTCAGCGTCATCCAATACCTCAAGCACAGTTGTTAAGATTTGATTGAAGTACTGTTGCAAGATTGAAAGGCTGACATTAGAAAGCAAATAATACATTGAGACACATTTAGATTACTTTGTACTTGACCAGTAATAACATGATAGAGGGAGGGAGCAAAATTCTTTAAAGGACTTTAGTTTCTAGATTTATATTCTCTGCAATTATCAGCCCATTTCATGTGATGTATGCTAATGTCCTATCAGAAGCGCAAGCGGCTGCAAACTTCCCAAAAGGTCCAAAAGTGAGAAAGGTTCAGTGACGCTCTAGTTACACGGCAGTTGGAAAACCCGCTGAGATCCCAGTGACTGCAGGAACAGCCACTCATGAAACAATGAGTGAAGCTTCAGCTTCCAACTATCAGGAGCTATAACAGCATGATATGAGTGCAGATAACGGGGCATTATGGAATAGCATGGAAGTGCAGTCCACCTATCCCAAGGATCACTGAGATATCTGTTGCTCAATGCAAAGAAGGAAGCATGCCCAAGCTTCGAGCTATATGGAGGTTCATTTGTTTCAGTTTGAAGAAAACTGAGAATGTGTCTTCGGACAACGAACCAAACTCCATTCACAAACAAGTAATGGGAGTACTGAAAAGTTGGGTTTTTACATGAGAATCAGATCAAAGGGTGGTATAAATACAGACCAAATATTTTCACCTCTGCCAAATAACTTTTACGTCACAAAAAATATTTTCGAAGAAAAACAAAGTTTCAGAAGAAAACATAGTTTTTAAATATCGAAACTACATGCAAATTATTGAAAACATTTATAAATTCCATCATATTTAGTGGGATCTTCCCCTACTGTTGCATAAAGAAGATTAAAAGGTTCCATCATGGAATTCAAACAGAAGCAATCTAGGAAAACAATCAAGCTGAGAAAGCTTTGGAAAAGAAGTGTGGTTAACATAATGAACATTTTGTAAGGTAATCATCAGGTTGCAAACCTTTGCCCAAATGGAGCTGTTGTTATCGAGGGAAGCATCAACCAACTGTTGCAATGCTTCCCGCTTTTCCAAGCTTGAAACTTCGGTATCACTTATCTATAAAGTTTAGATGCATATGTTACAGAAGGTAAGAAGAGAAACAGTCATGGGTCTGGTTGGATTGTCAGTGAAAGTATTTTCCATGACTACCTGATGAAGAAGTTGTGGTATGCTAAGACCGTTGTCTGCGTGCAGGCTGGTCTTTATAGAACTAAGACTCACAGTCACATCTCCCTCTTGAACACTTCCTTCAGTGGTTGAACCAACAGTATTATTAGGCCCATCAGAAGTAAGAAACCGGCTGAAATCTAACCGAGGAGTGCCGCTAGCTGTTTCACCATCTAAGGATGCATCAGTTTTTTCAGGGTAGTTTGTCCAAGAGCGAGAAGGTTCTACAACTGAGCCACTACTATGCTTTGGCTCTCTGCTCCTTGATAAATGAATTTCAGTGCCTGTGGATGGCTCCAAACTTTGAATAGCATGCTCCATGCTCATATCAGAAGTTGTTCGACCTATAGAGACATTATGTGGTGCCGATTCTTGCATTGTACTGATCTTCTTTCCCCCTTCAGCGTCAAGGGAACTAGAAGAATACCGCCCAAAAGGATAGCTCTTCTTGGACGTTAGGGCATAGCCATCATCTGAAGAAGTTCCAAAATCTGCCTGGTCATAAGATTTGGGGCGTGGACGTTCTTTCTTGCTCTGCAAGTAGTTCACTAGATCAACCTCAATACGAGGGGTTTTGATCTTCAGGGCTCGCCTCAAGAGGTTTTGATCTTCAACTGATAAACCAAGAATAAAATTTAGCACTGCTGTTGAATCAAAGTGAGAATAAACAGCAATGATTCCAGAAATAGATGCCTCCCTCAATTTTGCATTCTTTTCATTTACTAAAGGTGCCAATTTTGAAAGCCATAGTTTGAGGAAACCGCTATTACTATAACCATCAGAATCTACTGTGTACTTGCTGAATGATTTATTTGAGAACTCAAGAACAGCCAATTTTGCCTTTGGGGATCTCTGTTCATCTAAAGAGCGTACTAGCGCAGGTAGCAACATATCAATAGCATATGTCTGGCCAACAATATCCAATGTTTTGGAACACGGTTTTTTCACCAACTCTTTTGGATCAATAAGTCGTGAAAATACATATGGTAAAATCCGCTCAACATAACTTTCAAATGGCTTCTTGCAAGCTGGGATAATCTCTGCAAGTGTAGTGAAAGCTGCCTGTGCAACCTTATGATGAGGATCATCCAAATGACGGAAGAATAGCTTCATGACCTTCTCAAAATTTTGAGTGATTTCTTGAATACCTTTCTGGCCTTGTTGCAATAAGGTCCGAATAAATTCAAAAGCAGAAACCCTTGCTACCCAGTCAGAACTAGGGCTTAGTCCCTCAGAAAGTGCATCATTTAGAGAAGCCAGAGAATCTGTATAGCCAGAAACATCACCTGATGGTACATGACTATCATCAAAGCTGTGTCTGCCACTTACAGAAGCCCTTGACATTACTTGCTTCCTAAGAAGAGGTCTCTGGAAATTTGGGACATGGTTATTATGTGAATCTCTGTGGGTGGCATCCCTATAAGACATATCACCATAGTTTTTCTCCATTTGCATTTGAGGGATTCGCCTAGTTGAACGAATGTCATAACTCTCATCCATGCGGCCTCCTTCTTGAAGCCTCTCCGAAGATCTTCTTGAGTAAGACAGTGACAAGCCAGACATGGACTCAGACGACATATTACTCAAATATGGTGATCTTGATCGCTCTTTGGCGGCCATATGTGTTGTCATTGTATCCAATAAGCGGGAACCTCCATTTCGTGAACTAGCAGTTGTGATGCCAGGAAGGGATGAATCCAGCAGTGCTGAGTTCTGCAATGACAAAACATTTGATGCCGGCGCTGCAAGTGGCACAGGAGGATCACGAGATGATGGAGGATCAACTCCTGCACTAGGATTAAAAATGTAAATAAGATACTGAATTTATACAGTACCATTGGGAAAAACTCTAGAGTATCATTGGAAAAACAAACAATAAAATTGCCAGCAATGCATAGAAAAAATGCTCCCTCAGTTTTAAGTTTTTGTTGCATATTATCCCCCCCCCCTGGTATGTCCTTATTTGTCACGCCTTCTCCCTACACATGCACAACAAATGCTCACATTAACTATTCTTTCACCTAATTGCAACACATTGTAGTAGGGTAGCATAGCTATTTTATCTCATTGTCTTGGTTTCGTGAAACCCTTTAGCTAACCCATCTGCATCCTGAAAATGTGGGAGTATAACATCCAAAGAGAATTTCTTAATAGCAATTTATGACTAATAAGTATAAACAATACCAAGATCCAAGCTTGTTGAGCGTGCGGCAGAGAAATTTTGCCCAGATATACTGACACCTTTCAGCAAACTTTCAATGGCAGAAACTTTTTCTTTGCTGGAGTTAAGCACACTCTCCAGGCTTCTTTCAGAACTTCTGCCAATCGTCTTTGACTGTGATAACCGAAGACTGTTTGATGAAAAGGTTGAATCTGAAGAAATAGCTGCACTCTTGTCCATTGCAACAATAGCTGAAGTGCCATATCCAGGTACATGTGTACCACTTCCATGAGATGGAGCACGAGAAGGCTGCACAACCCTATCACGCAATGAAGGAGAAGCATACCTTTTGTGCACACCACCATCTTCATCATTTATTATCTGCATTTTGCCCCAATCAAAGAATGCAATACAATATGTACTTCTATGGAATAGGATCTAAGAGAGAGAGCACAGGATAAATAATATAATAGCATACCCTCTGTATTGCAGGATCGAATGACATAAAAAGCCGGCGTGATCGCTCGGGCCACGTCTTTGCAAACATCCTATAGCAAGTTCTTGCAGTTGCGCGAACCTAGAGTTGGGGAAACATCATCATCATCATCATCATCAACAACAACAACAACAACAACAACAACAACAACATAGCCTTTAGTCCCAAGCAAGCTGTGGTAGGCTAAGCTGTGGAAACATCATGAAACAGAAAAAATATAATTGAAATATAAGTAGAAATTACATCGATGATCCCAAGGAATGTGTACTATCACAAAAGACCAGTAGCAAAGAGAACAAAATAAGTTTTTCATTGAGTAATTACATAATTAATCAATAAGAGGGTACATCCACATCCATCAACTATATACAACACAAAAATGGAATGAGGACCTGCTTTTTGCTACAGTGTTCTCCTAAAAACCTTTCTTTTCCTATCCTGCGACATGCAATGCCACATGGCTAGTCTGGAAAAACAGGACAGAAAGAATCACAGTATCACACTCACATATATGTAGGTGTGCATGAACGCAAATATTAATTTAACCAGGTTTGAGCATCAGATCACTGTTCTTGTTTACTTCACATTGTGAAAAAGACCAACATGTACTGTCTGTTGTTGTGCCAAGCAAATTAAATTATTTTTTAATGGAATTCATAAGTAATCTGGAGGCAGAGTACAAACCACAACAATAGAAAGCGAGATAAAATAACTATTTTTGTTTTCTAAATGGCTCATTCAATTGCAAAAATAAACATGCAATGGTATGCACCAGTGTAGAAAATTGATCCTACCTCACTCATCGCGTCCGCTACACAGCATTTTATCATATCTTCGTATAAATCAGCCGAACGTTGTATCTCTGGGGCATCAGCCCAATACTCCAGTACCAGAAGTGCATACTCACAACACCTGGACAGTGGGAAGCGAACTTTAAAACCTTGCAGGAATCCAATGGACAATGTGAAAATAGTCAAACATATGTACCTTGCACGGAGGATGGCGCTTCGGTCATTCTTTGCTGTGTCAACTATGCGAGGAAGAATTCTCGCAACCTTGCAATTCCGTAGGATCTGCAAAATATTCCATGTTAGCTAAGAGGTGAAAATAAACGGCATACATTAAGTACAAATATATTGACAAACAAAAAAGTAACTCACAGTTTTAATGCATGTATCCGCGGATTCAGCGATTACAAGCACAGTAATGACAACAAGCTTAAAAAGCATCTGAAAAATTCATAGAATCTTAGGTTTTGTTTCAAAAAAGTATATGGGAGGATATAAAGTTGGGAATAAAATTACCAGGATAAATTGTTCGGCGCATGGCTCAAAATCACCAAGGAGTTCTTTGGATAGTATATTAAGAAGGTGGCAGGCCTGGGTATACAAACAAGAGTGAGGAAGTTTTCAACTTGAAAAAACCCATCATGTCAAATATTCAATTTGTCTTGGATAACAAAGAAGGCAATGTAACATAATTTCCAGGAAATGTTCTTGACAAAATAAAAGAAGGATAACTCGTAACCAATAATACCTGTTTTACAATGCTAGAACGTCGATCAGACAGCTGAGTAGACAATGGAGGAACCAATTGCTTCAAGAGCATAAGAAATGAGGGATAATCAATAGCACCTGACAAAATCACAACACAAACAGAAATGAGGAACCAATTGCTTCAAGAACATGCAAGATTATATTAGCAGCAATATAGTGTAGCTCTCATTGATGATGATTCAGAGTGACATATTCACCTAGCTTCATCACATGTTATAATTGGATAGTGATACCTTTTTTACCAATTTTGAATAAAAAAATGTATCGTCTTTACAGGGAACTCCAATTAAATCATCAAGTATGAGTAGATCTTTCCTTCACCAACTACTAAAGGACGTTTACTATACCATTGACTATAAATTTGGAATTCCTATTTACTTCACCTTTTCAAAAACTTGAAATAAATAAGGAAAACGAAACTGCATTTTCCAAATAAATAAGGAAAATGATACTGCTTCTTTTCCATTCTAGCCTGCCTAGCAACGTGACTCCTTGACATATAAATATTTTCTAAACTTTACAGCCAAGTCATACTGCAAAATATTATTTACAGAGATACTTATGGCCTAGTAAAACTGCATAAGGGCTTGTTCGGTTCCATCGGATTCAATCCGGGCCGGGAATGATAGATATAACAAGAAATTCGTGATAGGTAAAGCTAGAGACCGGGATTTATTCCGTGTCAAAAACTAATTTACTCATGATAGATACAACTAGAGACCCAGAATGATTCCACACCTCTTGACTAGTGGATTGATTTCCGGTCTTTTGGTGTCACTATTGTGAGTAAATTAACTCTTGACCCGGAATGAATCCCGGCCTCTTATTGTACCTATAAACTCTTGACCCGGAATGAATCCCGGCCTCTTATTGTACCTATCATAATTTTCTTGTTATATTTACCATTCCTGGCCCGGATTGAATCCGATGGAACCAAACAAGCCCTAAAGCATTATTTAGGAATAATGTTATGGATGCAGAAAATGAACCTCCATAAACGAGGGCTTCAAGCCTTTGCATGGCAGCAATACGTAAAGACCAATCTTTTTCTGGAACGAGGGTAGCTGCAATCTTCTCAAACTCCCGAACTAATTCTTTCTCAGAATGAACTTTTACTGGTTCCACTGGTTTTTCTGTTATATCAGTGTCGCCTATAAATGACACAAGAAATTACACATTAGAAAAATGTTGTATACTTGTATCTGTGGCAGGGGGTAAATATCAGAATACACATACAAACTGGCAAACCATATCTTGAGATGCAGATTGTAACAGATCTAGATTAACCAAAAAAAACTGATTTCTCAGAAAATGTAAGATCTTATCATAGGATGTGTACACCATAAGTTTAAGGAAAGACAGCCCTACTAAATACACACCCATGCTATCTACAAAATCACAATCTACAATATGTTAAGAGGACGAAATTATTGGTACATAGTATCATGACATCTTTTGTGTATCATCAACATTCAAATATTCAACAAGAGTGGCTAGGTCATGTGATCGTGTCAATGGCTTGAGACCAGTATTTCCAAACAAGAAAAACTATAGAAGTAACCCATTGCAGGTTAGGCTGCATAATAGGGCCAATTGCTCGGTTATGTTGTATAATTATTGCTGGTTGCATGACTGAGTGAATGAACATTAATTGCTTTTAGCACATTCACTAAGATGAACCTATATAGTTTTAAAACTCACCTTCGTAGCATCTTAAAACAATTGAACTCTATGCAGTTCAAACATGTCTAATAGCAGTACCAAATTATAACTGTAACTCAAACCAAAAATCAATTTTGTTGAGGAAATTCAGAACACTAGTACTGGATATACAGCACAACATTGTCTGTCTGCCTGGTGCTGCTTGAAAAAATCAGCCCTTGGCAGACTACACGCTATAACCATGACATTCTGAAAGCATTTGGGGCATGAAATGTTGTACAAGTATGCAGCAAGAGAAAGAAAGCATGGACCAAACATGTCCAAGATTGAACTCAGTCCAGCAAAACAACATTCGAAACCTCATGTGCAAAGTACAAAACTTTCATCGAATAAAGAAATTACCTCCAAATAATGTACTTTCCCTTGGTATGCTTTTTGTCCTTGGGCTGCCTCTTCTCGGATTAGCACTAACAGATCTAGATTCAGGTGCCTTATACTGCAATGCAGTATCAGATGATCGAACCTTTGGTTCTATTTTATCCAACCTATAATTTATTTCTTTTAGCTGCAGGCACCAAACAATACAGATTAGGGTAATCTAGCTGTGCTGATTTGCAGACATCATGATATTTCCTAGTTCAGCTATTTAAAGGAAATTCTAACTACCATGTAAGAAGGCAAATTATGGCGCTGTAACTCTTCATGGAATTGTGAACCCATGTGCCTGTACATCTCCTGTAGTGAGAAACAAGTGATAAGGCTTACTAGATAACTTTATAATGCCTAGATAACAGGGGCATGTCCTGACTAATCTGTGTGATTAGGTTCCACAGTTAAACAAAGAATGTAAGTACTGCATAGATAAAACAAAAATAGATGACACTGAGTGCATAGGACTAAAACAAATCAACTAGAAGCAAAGGGCCTTGGGGCTACATTCAGCATAAGCTACAAGAAATTATTCAAACTCTCCAGCTTGCAAAAGTGTGGTGAAACTATTGAGAAATTAAACCACATGAAGAATCAAAAGAGAAATGGTGAGGATACAATCAAGCATAAAGTATGTTGTGAGAAAAAAAAAAGATAAGTATCGGAGCAGGTCTCTACAGTATGGAATATTAAATCAACTAACCTCAATACAGGTGATAGCAGCATCTCTAACACTTTGGTTCGAATCATTCATCAATTGCAGGACCTGCAGAGATAGAAAATCTTAGGGCCTAAGCTACAAAAATTTATATCTATGAATAAAAAGTATAGCTATGGATAGGAGCGCTTGGAGACTAGCAATCAACGGGCCTGAACCGTGCCCTTTGTTTCTTTCGGGTTTCATCTCTAACCTACCCCAACTTGCTTGGGACAAAAGGCTATGCCTTTGTTGTTGATGATGAATAAAAAGAATAAACACTAAACAGCAACCATCTCAACGTGTTCACTTACGGGCGAAAGCAAAACTCGTTGCAAAGAAATCTCTGTAGAAGCAAATAGCCCAATTGCATTCGCCACCGTGCGTACAAACTCTTCCCGCACCCTCCAACTCTTATGAGCCCATGCATAATTTCCAGCTCTTTCAACAATGATTGTTGGAGAAGAAACCTGCAATTTGCCAAAAAAAATCTAAATATTGCGCACCAATAATCCAAAACTTTAGAACTAGTAAAGCATGATTGTCTTGAATGCTCGATAATCAAAGGATGAAACTACATAAGTAACATTTTATTAGCACTGTAATGAGCAGAGACTAGTAAAAAAAGGTACAAGATTCAGAAGTTATTGACATTGCAAAAAGCCAACGGTAGAAGCATCGAGACATTTTATGAAAAATCACAGCTCCAACAGGCATTCTAGTCAATCCAGTGCTAAAAGGTACAATAAAAAAATATTAATCGTTGTGTGCTCCAATACCCAAAATGCATATGGGGGACGCAGCTAAAAACTGTACTCGAACAGGCGAACCCCGGAATTATATTTTCTAGGTACAACCAAATTCACCAAAGGATAAGGTACACCTCTGGAAGGATTCCAGCAAAAAAGTTAACCAATTGATCCATTTACGCTACATCTGTCAATCTATTATAATCTGGCAACTAGAGCTTTGGGTTTCTCACTTCAGCACAGCTCTGCAACTTCTAAGTCTACCTCGAATTCGCAACCCAATCTAGCTTCCGAATTACATGCATTTCCCGTGTGAGCTTTTACAGGCTAACGAGAGCACCGACGAAGGGAGCTCACCTCCATGAGGGTGATGAGGAGCTGTCGCGCGGCATCGCGGACGGGCTGCTTGCCGTCTCCGAGGCGCTCTACGGCGGCCGGGACGAGGGCGTTGAGGTGGATCTTGAAGTGCTCGCCGGCGACGACGGCGGCGGCGGAGAGCGCCTGGAGGCCGCCCTGGGCGATGCGGAAGTTGGCGTCCCGCGTCAGATCCATGCAGGTGTCCACCAGCGCGGTGACCTCTGCCGCCGTCAGCCCGCGCCTCGCCGCGGCTTCGAGCGCCTCGTGCAGCCGCTCCACCCCGGCCAGGCGCTCCTTGGTGTCCTTGGCGCGCGCCGCCTCCAGCGCCGCCTCCATTGTCCCCGCGCGCTCGGGGGCTCCGGCGGCCCCGCCACGAGGAGAGCTCTAGGGTTCCGGGCCGAGGGGGACCGGCGGTGAGGGGAGCCGGATCTGAGGAAGGTGAGAGGGGGGGCGGTGGGGGAGTGACAGAGAGCGCACACAGCGAGACGAACACCAGATGCTAGGGTGGTTGGGGCTTTAGGTGGCCTTTGTGCACTTAGCCCCCTGACGTTTTGTATCCTTTTCACCCGAGGACCTTTGCGTACAAGGCTCCGTATGAAACTGGATTGGGCTCCGGGAGACCGGAGCGGTGGGCCCCGCTACGACGAAGGAAATTGGGCCAAACGCCGGTGGCGCGTTGAAATTTGACCGTATTTTAAACGGTTTTCTTCTTCCCTTTCCGTAAAGCCACCATTTCAGGGGGAGCTGGAGGAATAGATAGTTTCCAAAATCTCTTTTGGAATGGCTCACAGTTTCGTTTCAGCTTGGCGACAACGCGAGAGTATATACGATCCAAACGACCCGTTTCATACCCTTAGCATGCAAGGTAACAACAAGGCGTGAGAGGAGATCGCAAATCCGCTCCCAAATGATTCCCACCGCCCATGATGCGTGCGGCCTGCCTGTCGCCTTCGGCTGATCCGCTCGAGTGCAGGCATCATTCCAGACCTGAGTGCCATCTTTACGGCCGCTTCAGCCACAGAAGCTCGTTGTGCGAAAATGTATAACCTGATCACCTGCGTGACTCTTCAAGTGGACGTTCTGCAGGACACTGTCCGTGGAACACAGATGAGCTCTATACGCATGGCATTATGGCAACTGGATCAGGAAAAAACGCTGGGGAGTAATAGGGACAAGTTTATGCCTTGACTCTTCATCAGGAAAGAGGCAAAGAGCTGACGACGTAGCTGCTGTGGTGATGACGATGCCAATCGGATGATGCGCGCGCGCTCTCGGGCTCTCGGCCCCGCACCAACCACGGCGATGTTACGCCTCAACCGAAGCTCCCCTCTCGGGGCCCAAGCTCGTTGTCGTGGTTTCCGTAACACGAATTCCGTTCGCCTCGGCCACGGGAAATAAAACCGATCCATATATATCTCCAAGCGTGCATGCGTCTTATTTATCGCTGATGGCTGCAGGGTCCTGAGTCCTGACGCCAGATCCTCTTGCACAGGCACGTAAGTACAGGCGTACAGCCATCCCCAAAGGCGTAGGAGTTCAGGTTCGATCAGGTGCTGTCCAACCAACCACTCATTAGGACAACACTCACTCTACCAGTGTCCCGCCCGGTGATCGTAACCGACGGCTTGGTACGCGTGTACGCCGTCTTTCCTTGCACACTTCTCGGTGCCGGTACCCAGATACCTTCGGTTGTATAGTACATGATCCAAACCCTTTGCTGAAATCTTACGACGGCTCGAAGGAAGAAGCCGCACTGGTGACAGGCCACTGCGCAGGCTGGCACGAGCCATGGAGACGCTTTCCTTTCGTCGCTTCGGTGCCTAGCCTTGTGCAGGGAACAATGATAAATCTTTTGGAGCCTGGCAGAAAGAGGATTGGCCATCATATGATCTCTCAACACCTCTATCGCCTTTTTGCCAATAGTGGGGCACTCATGCTGCCGCACGCCATCCATCGCGCCTGCCTGGCCGGCCGTCTCCTTTTCGCTTTCATCGCGCCCCTGCGAGCAGGAGAGCACGAGGTCACAGTGTGGACTCCGCAGGAGCAGGAGGCGCACCGCGCATGCACGCACGTTCGGACGGGGCGGTTCCCTAGCTTGCTCGTGCCGGGAGTTCGTCCGTCGGCCATTAGAAATCACCGGACTTTGCACGGGACTAGCGCCGCCCGATTAGGCCCCGTTCGGTTCCATTTTTTTTCCAGTTGAACTGAGGGGGATTGGGTTGGAATTATTCCGGTCAGGTTTCTCTCATCGCCACTGGTACAAAAGGGCGACAAAATGGATAAGCTATCAAGGTAAATAGGTAATGGTAACGTGGTACGCATCGTAGAATACTCCTGATTGCTGTCGTGCTCTTTCGGCGGTGGCACGGGCCAGCAAAAATGACTCTGCACTACTGCACACATATCATTCTCGACTGGACCCTAAAGCCCGCACAACCCAACATAAAGACTAGAACTATGCCATCGGCAGCCTGGGCCAGGCCCGGGTAGCTTGGGAACACAGTTCATCCCATGAAAAATGCAAGTGATGGAGCTTTCTGCTCGGCACAACTTGAAGTTAAAAGGAAGTTTTTCTTTTTTAACTTTTTCCATGAGCTACTTGAATACCGAGGCATCTGTTGTGACTTTGCCAATCTCAAGACAAACCAACTCAACCTTTTGGAGATGCTGATAAAGATAGGATTACGTACATGAGGGGCGAGTGTATGTACATGTATCTTGTGATTCTCAAAGAAAAAAAGGCACCCATTTTGACATCTATACTTTTACTCATAGCTTATCTTTGCTATGGAGATGAAGATGGTGTCGTCGGGCCGGGGCTCAATTTGCATGGCCTCTTGCCGATCTAGAGGACGGTGTGTCCATTGGGGGGTTCTAGAAAACCGGCTGTGAATCACACCCAGATGGAACCGTAATGTCTGGGCTTGATATACCTGTTCGCTTGAGATGCCTAATAATTGCTTACCTTCTCCCATAAAGAAACTATATGTGCGGCTATAAAAATAAATTGGTTTAAAAATAAGCTTAAGCCTTGCCAAATTAATCAGCATTGTAATATTACACATCACAATTTAGTACAATATAAATGTAAATACTATCACACAATTTCTGTGTACTATTAGTAGACTGCACCAGAGATCGACCAAAGGAGTGACCTGGGGCTTCTAGAAGGGCAGTATTTGTATGGCAGACGGCCAACTCGTAGCAGCATAAATTTTTTGTCAAGTAGTCAATTCCTCCTAGCCAAGCAAAATTGAGTACTTGGACAATTCACAGGGGCGGATCCAGCGTGGGGGCAGATGAGTTATATCCCCTACCTCCATGTTGTCTATGAAGCCCCCCAACACCCCCAAAAACCTAGAAAAATAGCCATGGGTGAAAAAGGAGGGTGGCGAAAATGAGAAGAAAGAAGAAGAAAAAAAAAGAAGATGAGAGGGGGGAGGGAGGAGGGGGGAGATGAGCACCCCTTTAGTTGAAATACTAGATCCACCACTGTCGACAAACAAGAGCAAAGCACACCAACAACTAATCATAAGCTCCCAGGTTTAATTATTCAAAGATCAATAGCAGGAGTGGTGCATAAAGCAACCAAATGGGAGACCAATAACTTGTTGAGAACCAAAGTGGGCTATGGAGATTTGGGCCTCGCATGAGTCAATTAGCGACTTTAGATATCTAGATATATATTTTAGGAGTTCAGGGACCAAAATGATATCCCGTGCCAATTAAGTTTAAGAACCACTTGTCAAATATTTTACCTAGGGGGAGGCTCCGTTGCCGCGGTAGCTAGCTACAACAGGTGGCTTGTCTCACCAGCAGAGACGCGGTGCATCTGTAGCAGTAGCTGTTAATCTGTCCTGCAAGCAAGAGACCTTCTAGTAGCTTTGCTGTAGCTGTAATAAACTCTGCGAGGCCTGTACGATGCGCAGGAAATAAGGTCCGGGGCCGCGTACCACGACACCGGGATCCGATCTCATGCAGTCATGCTCATGGCAATCTCACTTCTCACCTTGGCCGGCGTCGATCGGTCTCTCCGTCAAGAACTCAAGATTTTACCCCAGGGGCGAACGTGCATGCCCTGTTGCCGCGATCGCTAGCTACAACAGGTGGCTGGGTAGATCAGCTCATTGAAAATTTCCTACCCCACTGGCGTTACGGGTTTCACATGCGCTGCTACTTTCGCTTCGCGTGCATGCACCACCACCAAGCGCAGCCACGTACTGTGGGATCGTCGATCGGTAGTCCATCACCGACAGTAAATGAGAAACTGCGAGTTGGTTGGCGATCCGATCGGCCGGACAGCGCTCGGTAGAGTTGGTGGCTCTGCCTCGTGCATTTTCGGCTAAATCCTTGGCTGGAGCACGTACCCCTTTCCCGGTGCCGCCGATACCGCCATACTGGATATAGCGGCACAAATGGCGCGTGGTGCAGGTCGCCAGTAGACAGTCGCCACAGTACCGGCACGGCTGTACGCGTACGGCGTACCGTCGTTGCTGAATTATTACCGTAGGGGCTTTCGAGCTTTTTCTGATGGGAGTTAGCTAGTAGGGCACTGCAGCTTCGTTTTTACGTACCTGTCAACCTCTCGAAGTTAAGCCGGGGGACGGTACGACGTGTAGCTAGAACTAGGACAACTGTTCCGTGAGACGAGGCAATGTTTCGTCCAGTAGATCTTTGCACAGTGAGTGCGATCCAATCGAGTGACGATTCGACGAGTTGCAGTGGTTCAGTTTGTTTGTACGTGCTGAACAGTGGAATGGGGATCCCCGGATCGGGGAAGGTATATGCAGCCTTTTGCGCACATGCATGGCTAGCTAATCGGCCTTGTACGTAGGACTTAAGGAGTATAGAATTCACAGTACTGACGCTGTGTTACGGAGGTTCGGTTCAAATTACGTAGACTGTCATCACAAAGCTTAAAAGCTTGGTACCCTACTCTTGCTCAGTTTTGAGATTAATGGCCATTAAATCCGGTTTTAATCACGGCTTTGCAACGTGCCACTCATCGTCCTTCTCATCAGAATCATGTACCGAAGTACTGAGCTTCGCATGTCCCCATTGCTGCCTGTTTTCTGTAACGCAATTCCAGCGTACTTCCAGGCTCCTAGAGGGTGATTTGATCGGTTTTAAGAAGTTCAGAGGGTGATATAGATCGTTTCATAGGTTGAGAGGTTATGTAGTCCAACCTCCATAGGTTAGGGGGTGATATAGACTTTTTTCCAATCTAAAATACCACACGTCCACAACTCGCCATTTGTTCCACGGACCGATGCCGTGGCGCCGTCACGGTCCGACGTTGCCGCGCCCGGGACCCTGCATGCGCGATTGCGCTGTGCGCCCGGATTCAGAAAACCCTGTGAAACAAACGCATCGGCGTCCGGAAATGGGGGGCTCCCACTTCTGGCGCCGGCCTTGATGCCTCAGCCTAGCGACCCTCCTCTGCTAGTCTGCTGTCGCCAGCGGCGCTTCCCTTCCACCCCCTGCCGCCCGCCGGCGCACATGATCCGAGGCGCCCAGTCAGTCAGCCATGTCACGGCCTGCCTGACGGGCGCCGCGCCTCCTCCAGAGCTAGCGTAGCGCCACATTTAGCTGCCAACCAACCTCGCACGAAAGACTGCGACGCTGGCAGCTGGCTATCTTGCGTTCCCGTGTCCGTTCCCGTGGTCCTCGTGGCCGGAGCGAGCGCAAAGCGAAGCGTGCAATTCCTCCGCCTGTCCCCCGCCATCTACTCTACTCCGAACCGAGCCTCTCCGGCTAACCCCGCTGGCGCCCGCCTTTAACTTGGCAGCGCGCCCTTGAGGTGCCCCGCGGCCGCGGCCGGCCGGCCGTCCGTCTAGTCTCTCTCTCCCCGTCTATAAAAGAGGGACACCGCCACGCCACCTTTCCATCCCCGTGCGCCACGCCCCCGACACTTGGCCGCTCGCTTCCATCAATTCGATCTTACTCCCTCAGCCCCTCTGTCACCCTCACACTCCCCCGTGTCTCTATCCCACAGCGAGTGAGAGTGCCCGAGCGATCCAGAGAGCACGCGGCACGCGATGGACGCTCTGCTCGTGATGACCAGCTTGGTCGCGGCCGTGGCGGTGCTCCTCGTCGGGACGGCCGATTCCGCGTCGCCGCCGCGCGCGTTCTTCGTGTTCGGGGACTCCCTCGTCGACAACGGCAACAACAACTACCTCATGACGACGGCGCGCGCCGACGCGCCGCCCTACGGGATCGACTTCCCGACGCACATGCCCACGGGGAGGTTCTCCAACGGGCTCAACATCCCGGACATCATCAGCGAGCACCTCGGCTCCGAGCCCGCGCTGCCCTACCTCAGCCCTGACCTCCGCGGCGACAAGCTCCTCGTCGGCGCCAACTTCGCCTCCGCCGGCGTCGGCATCCTCAACGACACCGGCATACAATTCGTAAGAAAAAAACAACACTCACATTTGATGCGACTGCGAGCTCCACAACTTCTTTGGATGGATCTCGCTTCTTCACTCTCAGTAGCCACCGGCATGTATCGGCCACATTGTACACTTTGGGCAGGTGAACATCATCAGGATCGGGCAGCAGCTGCAGAACTTCCAGGAGTACCAGCAGAAGCTTGTGGCGTTCGTCGGCGAGGACGCGGCGGCGCAGGTGGTGAACAATGCGCTGGTGCTCATCACCCTTGGTGGCAACGACTTCGTCAACAACTACTACCTGGTGCCATTCTCCCTCCGCTCTCGCCAGTTCGCCATCCAAGACTACGTCCCCTACCTCATCTCCGAGTACAAGAAAATCCTCACGGTCAGTTTTCCTTCTTGTCCGACTTTCTTCAAAGTTCATTTACTCTTTCACCAAACATAAATTAGCCTTAAGAACTCAGCTATTCAAAGATAATCTAGCAACACTAAACAAGCTAGCTAAGGACTAAGGTTTCCAGTAGAAAATTACTTGACTTTCATGCATGCCTTTGTTACCAACAAAAAAATAAGAAAAATTAAAGTAGGAAATGCTGCAAAGTGTCTCGAACAGAAGCAGCAAGATATGGGTTGGTAGCGAGCTGACGGTAGGCGTTGGATTCCGGCCGGGAAGGGGACACCAACAGTAGCAGACGATCACTTCTCGTTGGAGTGTAATTTTGGGCACTATGTTCTGCGTGCTACGAGTAACTGTCTTACTGACATTGCTGTGGCTGCGCCATGGCGCCGAAGTACTAGCAGACAGTAGTTTCTGCAGAACGTTTCAGGGTGAAGGTAGTTTTTTTTTGTCTGCATCAGAACGTGAGAGGTGACAAAACCCTTCATGGGCAGTTTGAGTGGCAGTCTGATATGTTCCCTAGGGTGCAAGACTCCAAACCTGCAGTTCAGCTCGCAATTGCAGCCACCAGTGTTGGTAAAGGCTAAAGGTGCTCGCTTTGATTCGAAACGCTGTTCAGCGGAACATACAACTATATTCATACGGAGCTCCATATGAGTAGAGCATCACTGCGGAAATAGGAACTTATTAAAAACAGAAATAGGAAAAATGCACACGCTTGGAGTTGATGAACGGTATAAAAAAGTTTGCCACAACACAATGGGGATAAAATCCAATTTTCCCTCATAAGCCTAGAGGACTGAGTATAAACGGATCATGGAGTGTGATTCGGGTCACAAAGACCATCTATTGCGTGTAGGTGCATATCCTCTAGACGGGAGTAGGGCAGTAGGCCTAACCGGCCAATCCTGCTTGCATTTTGTATACTTCTATATATCCCTACCAGCAAACACAAAACGCCCCACAAAACAACACCCAAAAAGTACAGGAGCTTTCAAATTTCAGCCAACACGCATCGCGCATTGAAAGGAAAAGGGGGCAGATCGTCGCCGTACTTGATCCCGTTGCCGCAGATCTGCATTCCGTCACATTTATGGTGGCTCATCCATTCATGGGTACAATGACAAATACACCTTGAAACCACATTTCTTTTTTACCCGATCTACTGGCTACTAGGATAGTTCGCAGTACAAATTGAAGAATCCCCAGCTGGCAAAGAGTTGCCAAGGGAGCATCGAAGTTTTACGGTCGTGTCCCGTGTCCGTTTGATGTGTCGGCGCCAGCGGCCGCGTTCTGGTGCATGCTTCTGTCACCTACCCTCACTCATTCAGCCACGCTGCAGGCTGCACACCGGAGTGGGCCGGGAGAGGTCAGTAGACAGCAGCAGCTAGAAACGCCACGTACCGAGCCCGCATTGAAGAATAACACACTGGCCTAGTGGCCTGATCTCACCAGTAAAGCCCGTTTAGTTTCCCAAAGATTCCCCAAAAATCCAATATTCATCCAACTTTTCTCTATTCATCCCACCTCTTCTACTCACATATCACTATTCATCTACAGTGTTTTTTTGGTGAACAGTGTATTTTTGAGGAATCTTTCCCCAATCTAAACACACCCTAAAATCAGCTGGCGAAGGCTGTCATTAACGTGAAACACAGACGGATGCTTCAAAAGCATCACATTTATTGTGGTGTACCCGGCTGGTGGTTGGGCAGTATTTACTCCCGCCACATGCACGAACAGTCGTCGTCCCTCTTCGTGTCGTGGATATGCTCCATGGCCTCGTTGCTGTAGTCTTGGTGCAGTACGACGTAGTAGTATGAGTATGGTAATTGGTACAGTAAACAAGTAAGCAACCGCATGCACCACAGCAAGATGTGATTGTCCTGAATACTCCCGTGGACGCGTGCGTGTGCAGCGGCTGTACGAGCTCGGGGCCCGGCGCGTGGTGGTGACGGGCACGGGCATGATCGGGTGCGTTCCGGCGGAGCTTGCCATGCACAGCATCGACGGCGAGTGCGCGCGCGACCTCACGCAGGCGGCCGACCTCTTCAACCCGCAGCTGGTGCAGATGCTGGGCGAACTCAACGCCGAGATCGGCCGCGACGTCTTCATCTCCGCCAATACCAACCGGGTCAGCTTCGACTTCGTCTTCAACCCGCAGGACTACGGTACGTATTGTTACTTGTTTTTTTTTCTTTCGGAGAAACGTGGCACATGCGACGACGTACTGACAAGCTGCATGCTTTATTGTATCTGCAGGGTTCGTGACGTCCAAGGTGGCGTGCTGCGGGCAGGGCCCGTACAACGGGATCGGGCTGTGCACGCCGGCGTCCAACGTGTGCCCCAACAGGGACGTGTACGCCTACTGGGACGCGTTCCACCCCACGGAGCGTGCCAACCGGATCATCGTTGGCCAGTTCATGCACGGCTCCACCGACCACATCAGCCCAATGAACATCAGCACCATCCTCGCCATGGACAACAGGGACTAGGATCATCCCTGGCACCAGCAGCTAGCAGCTGCGACGCACATAGCGACTTCGTCCTAGGACGGTGTAGTGCTACTAGTATCAGCTCGTTATTGGTTTGCACTCACGAAGAGATTTGTTGTATGTTCATCGCCAAGCTGGTGGATTATATTAGAGGTTTTGGTGTTCTTTCGTTTATTTTTTTGTTCGGTTGTTAAGGTGAAGTAAAATCGATGGTGAAAATTGATGAGCCTAGATTGGATTTTACCTATTTTAATTGTTTCAGATTATTTGGCAGGCAGGGCTAGCTGTTATTTCAAGAATCTGTTGCTCTAGTTGATCTGGAACTTGGATACGGGGAACCGAGAATTCATTGCAAATGTATATTTGGGTGGTTCGTTTGTTGGGTGTAGTTACACATTTGTACCGTGGCAGCGAAGTAGTAGGTAAGAGCTATAAAGGGACGAGGATGACGACCACGGCTAACAATCCACAGTACAGATCTCACCCAACGTAAACTCGCAATGGGGACCGAGTAAACGGAGGGGGTGCAGAGAGCCGCGTCCCATCTCTTGAAGCCACAAGGATCCAAAGCAAATGCAATGAACAATACAGCTGCGAGGACCTGGAATTCTCACATGCTCTCTCACACGCAGAAACGCAGCCACGCATACCTCTGAGACTCTTGATTCCGGTCCGATCGCTCATGTCTTCAGACCAGCATGCCGGTGTGCTTAGTGCCGGCAATCATCTCATCGACTGATTGTGATCAAAGTGTTGCTACACTGCAGACGGGCAGGCTAAAACAGCAGAGGAATCAATCTTTGCCCATGACTTAGAATTTGTGAATCGGCAAATACATGGGACATGTCATCAGCTGAAGATCCAGAGGATCCACACTGGAAAATTCCTGGCGATATTCTAGTCATCTAGTTGCTACTAGGTTCCCCATGAGCCCTCCACCAAGTTCGTAGTGCTTGGCTACAGAGAATCCAGCTTCTTTGGCCAACTTCTCTAATTCTTCTCCTATAAAGAAGAGTAAACGCAACAGATTTAATTTCGTAGTGGAGGATAGGGTCACTAACAAAACGGTACCAACCACTTCCATTGTTCAGAACAGAAAGTGCAATCTTATGTGAAAAAAATAAGTGTCGTGGTCCTGTGTGGAAAGGGAGAAAAATGGTGCTATGTTGTATTTGTACTCAAAATAGTGACATACTCATGGATGTCTTATGTGTCTACCAGTAGCATGGTAATTCTGTTCTTTCATGGATGTGTTCTTGGAGAAGGAAATAAACACACAAACCTGTTAGATACTGTGATATGGAGCTTTTTAAGTACTTGTATTCTTCAGTGAGTCCATAGCCACTAGCTAAAGGAACCACAACATTGTCGATCGCCCAACTCTGTCCACAAGAACAAAAACATCAATTGAGTCAGTAAGACATGTGGTCTGATTTTGCTAAAATGTCATTCAATAATCAAGAATTGTTCTTTGCCAGGGAAATTTAACACGCCACATTCATCAATACACCATATTTAAGACCATGCCGCTTCAAAAGTACACAAGATGGGCTAACGTTTTACCTGTAATGATGCTGTGAAAAGTGATGAGCTCTTGTTAAAATCAAGAATAGATGCTCTTGATCCTGTGGTCCAGTAAAAAACCTAGCTGTAAAAACTTATCTGAATTGCTAAAAAAAACGTGAACTGGAACCAAATTTGAAACTGTACAAACCTGGTTTCAGGACCCTAAATATTTCTTGCATTGCTCTGGATTTGTCAACCACATTGCGCAATCCATAGCCAACCGTGACAGCATCGAAGTAGCAGTCTGTGAATGGTAAATAAAGTGCATCACCCTCAATCCATCTGCATGTGCCAAAGTCAGATGTAGGCATACCACATAGAGCCATAGCACATATGTTAGCCAAGCACACAGAACATTCAGCTGGAACCATATGATGTTTTTTTTTAATCTACAAACCCTCACATTCAGGATGCTCACTTGATGTTCTTGTAGCACAGCTTCCAGCGTTGCTCCTGGCGGTAAGCAGCAGTATGCAGTTGCTGCCTTGAGAAATCGACGGCCATCACCTGTGTCATTTCGGTGCAAATGAGGCTATCAGTAGGAGGAAAAAAAAAAGAACTAGCTGGCTAACCTGAAGTCTGAACGCTAACAGTGAATCCAATACCAACCTCTCCATCTAAGCCGACCTTCTGAGACAGCAGGAAAGCCAAATCCCCACTCCCGCAGCAGAGATCAAGCACTCGATCCCCCTTCTTCACCCTAACCACAGATGAGCACACTTTTGCATCAATCAACCGATGCTATAGCGGGGTCATTTTGATTCACATTGTTTATCCACTGCAATTACCGGTTTACCACAAACTCTGTACCTCGACCAAGAGACGCAGATGCGCTTCCACGTCCGGTGCTGCCCCAGGCTGAGCACGTCGTTCAGCTGCAAGGAACAACGGAACGTGCCGTCGTCAGTGACTCAGCCTGGATGCGCTATCCGCAGCACTAATTTCGTTGGACCAGCGAGGGAATGGGGGAAGAGCGGGAGGTACGGACATGGTCGTAGACGGGGGCGATGCGGCTGAAGAGGGCCTGCCGCTCACCGGCCGCGGATGTCGAGCAGCGGAAGGAGGCGCTGCCTCGGTGGCGCCGGCGGCCGGCTGGGCGGGACACCACCGCCGCGGCTGCGGATATGGAAATCGCCGCGCTCACTGTGCCCATCGTGTCCGTTCGCTTGCTCCACAATCGTGTGATTATACTGATGATGATTAGGATATGTTTGTTGTCGCTACGGCGAGTCGTGGAAAAAGGTTTGGACGATTTTGCCCCTGTGAAACGATTTCTAGCACTCTTCTTTGCCGCCGCCGCCGCCGCCCGCGGACGACGACGACGGTAGATTTGGGGATGGATTTGGGCTCGTGCTACCTCGGCGGGAACGCCGACGCGGTGGAGTTCTGCCCGCACCGCCCGTTCCGCCATGTGCTCGCCGCCGCCACGTACACGCTGCAGGAGCAGGAGCAGGAGCAGGACCGCGCGGGCACCATCTCCCTCTTCTCCGTCGACGCTGGCGCGGAGGATGAGTCCCAGCGGCTCCGGCTGCTGCATACTGTAGATACAGCTGGCGTATTCGATATGAAGTGGAGCCCCACGTCGCCGATGCTCGCGCAGGCCGACGCCCACGGCCGCCTCGCGCTCCGGCGCCTGGAGCAGGAGGACGTCTCGGATACAGGTTTACTGTTGTTTCTCCTTTCATTTTATCTTCTTACCATAGTGAAATGCTGTGCCATCAAAGTTGGGTCATGACAGATTATGTCTGATGCCACTATGCCAGTGCGCACTTGCCAAGTTTCCATAGGCTACAACAGTAACAGTTTAAAGCTAAAGTCAATCTGAGGTGCTTAGATTTTTCAGTGCGTCCACTGGTACAGGGATGATTGATGCTTGATTAAACGCTTGCACCATTTTG
Organism: Digitaria exilis; assembly: GCA_015342445.1. NCBI lineage: Eukaryota > Viridiplantae > Streptophyta > Magnoliopsida > Poales > Poaceae > Digitaria > Digitaria exilis. Next base: position 1,652,177 of record JACEFO010001776.1, on the reverse strand, counting down.
GCAGTTCAGGAGCTATGCATCTGCAATGTTCATTAGAAGACATTAGCTCTTGGATTGTAGTTTGGCTTCAGTCGTTTCAAAGATAAATCTAGATGCAGGACAGGTTGTTTCTACTCTGTGTTGTTGTAGGTAGTTTGTTTGTCATTGCCTCATAGAAGTCGAAAAGAAGGGGAACTTCCAGATGATTTGGTGACAAAAGCAAATCTTGGGGCTCTTGCCAATTTATTCCCTTAAAATAATTTCTTGTGGGATGTCTTTATGTACACTCGAAAACAGAATTGGTCTTTATATTGGGCTGATAAGAAGTGGGCTCAGGATAACTCGCGCACACTCTAAGAGTTAATATTATTCATATGTAGCTCAACATGTATTATCGTCTATCATCAGGGCTAACTTTGAGTGTTTTCTGTAACCAAATTATACAGGCATTGTCTTCACAGATGTGTGTGCTGAAGATATTTCTTCTTCAATGTGCTTGTATGTGGACTGGAACCAAACTGCTGAGTCTCTGTCTGTTGGATTATCGGATGGCTCACTGTCTGTGATTTCAGTAAGAGAGGACCGATTGGAGATATCAGAACAGTGGGCTGCACATCAGTTCGAAGTCTGGACATGTTATTTTGATCGTACAAGGCCACACTTGCTGTACAGTGGATCAGACGACTGTTGTTTCAGTTGCTGGGACTTGAGAGAAAGCCCATCGAACATTGTTTTTCAAAACAAAAAGTCTCACAATATGGGTGTCTGTTGTTTTGCTCAGAATCCATTTGAGGGGAACATGCTACTTACTGGAAGTTATGATGAATTTCTGAGAGTTTGGGACATGAGATTAATGGCAAAACCAGTTAATGAAAAGTCGATAAATCTAGGAGGTGGTGTGTGGAGGATGAAGTATCACCCTAATATTGCAGATGTTGTATTAGCTGCATGCATGCACAATGGGTTTGCCATTGTTAAAGTAGGTTCTGGAGATCCTACTGTAATGGAAACATATTGCAAGCATGACTCATTAGCATATGGTGCGGATTGGCAGAAAACTGAAGAAGCTGAGCAGAATGGAAATTCTTCAGTTGTCGCTACTTGTTCATTTTATGATCGCCTTCTCCGTGTGTGGCAACCAGAGAACCTAGCCGGGCTTTAAGATAAAGCTTAATTGTGCTCAATTCACACATGACTATGCCATGAAGCTATTTCCTGAATTAAGAATTAAACAACATCATTTCACTCGGTTAGCTATTTGAACTATGTTTGCATATTGTAGTCATGGGATTATAGAGACATCATGTGTATTTTCAACTAGGCTCATTGATATGCATCGGTTGTCAGCTTCCTCACTGCAAAACCTTGAGGTTTTTTTTATGATAATCAATGAGGAACTATCTTGGAGTTTTGATTTGTGTTGGTCTAGATATCGGAGAAAGGTACTTGAGCGGACTCTGCTCCAACTGGCTCAGTTATGTCTGTGTTTCTTTATCCTGCTTATGACTAAGATTGGAAATGCTAGTTGCATTACAACAAGTGTATTCATGCTCAAGATAATAGGCATGACAGTCTCTAAATGCTTGTTGATACAAACAGACAAAGTTTTTTTTATGGTTGGCGACATGTAAGATCACATATACTCTCTAGGTATGGTACCGGTTTTTTAAATTGTGATGTGGATCACCTTAGTAGCTTAGCTTTTCCTTTTAGACATGGTCATTCCTCAGTTGGCAGCTCTGGTCCACTGATCATTTCATAAATTAGCATTTGAAATCAAACAAAATTAGCTGTACTCTGGTTTGAAAAAAAAAAATGAGTCAGTGTGAACATTCTGTACCCGCAAAAATCAACCAGTTTACCAGTTCGTGCAAAAACATGAAATGTGACCTATAAAATAGAAGATTGCAGAGCATTGAATGTAGCTTGCTCATATTACTAATTTTAGAACTAAATTTAAGCTCAGAATTTATTCGACTTTTGATCTTGTGCGGTTCATTGTATTGATATCAAGGCTAAAAACCTGCGGTAGCTGCATAAGGTTTGTGGGTAAGATTAGCTCTCTTAGCTGGAAGTGCAGTGGTTATGTTGAACTAATCTTCAATCAAGCGTTGTTATGCTCCCCCCTTCAACTGCATTTGAATGAGACGGCAGACAGGCAACTTGAGTTGAATACAAACTTTGGTGCCTAGTGCCTACATCGGGGTGGTTTCGAAATCAATGATGTTCATATTCAGTTACTAGTGGTAACCAGTCGATACTGTGCATTGTCATCACTGAGTGCATTTCTGAGAGGTTACTCACTATCTTCACACCTCAGCCATCTATTAAAAGGAGTCATAGTTCAGAAATCCTGTTAGTGGTCCACTTGTGCGCAGAAATTAAATTCCACTTTGTGGCACGCCACAATAGGTGGTAGTGATTTCCTCAGTCCTAGTGGAAGCAGCCATCCACTAACTACACGTGTATGGTCTTTCGAATTTATTTCTGTATATTTAAGGATGGTTTAGTTGAAACTCGAGAGTGTTTCTTACATGAAACCAAGATCTTGTCAACTTTAATTGCATCGTATCAGGAGCTGATTTAAGTAGATAGAGGGCCATTCTACTTTACACTTCGAAATTAGGAAGTGCAATGCTATTGCTTTGGATAAGCATGAGCTAGTGGCTGAATAGGAAGGCCACATTGCTCTAGCTCCACATTGTTAAAAGTAATAGCCCTAAAGGCAGAAAGTGCTCTTTTAGCTTTTTGTAAAGGCAACCTTTTTTTCCCTATTGTTTATCAGTAGATTTAGTTCCATATCATTTGTTGAAAATTATCAGTTTATCACTTCATGACACTTAAGCATCAGGTTAGTGTGGACCTGATATCTACATAACTGGAAATTTGTTATCACCTGCTATTGGAGAAACTGAAAGTACAAAAACCAATGAAACAATGAGTAAAAATCGGCAGATATGATAAGGTACATGTTGTATGTTGTAAGAGGTACTCAATAGTATTTTTAGGTGAACTATGGCGGATCCATTGCAGGGCAGCCTGCCTGAACCATGGGGGGTTACTCAATAGTTACACTAGCATGACCTCAGAACTGGAACTGGACAGCACTATATCGATCAGTAGTGCTTGCAGACGTCCAGCTTATTATATGTTAGGTTGTGCATTGCTCTTGAGTAAAATACCTCTGGATAACATTAGGTTTGAAAGTGGAATGGGAATTATATAGAGAAGGAATATAATTAGAATTGACATGTGCTGAGGCCAGAACTGCACTGGCGTGAGTTCCAGCGAATGAGCACTTAAAACAGTTAACTTTGGTTTAACTTTTATTGTCCTTTCTCCACTAAAACATGCTGCACTGGCCAATATAAAATGCCATTCTGCAGATTCTCAGTTCTTGCAATATATTTAGCTGGACAATCACCTGCAGGCATCATCAACCTCACCAGAGTATATAAAGTAGCCATCACCCCTCCCCTTGTTCACAACCCCCATAGACCATGGATGATGCATGGCTTGAGCATCTACATGGTTCTTGAGAGCTAAAGCAGAATGAGGATGGGGGACGAAAGCTGAGCTCCTCCTCAAGAAGCATTCAGTTTTGTAGTGCCTTTCCTGACCTCCCTGGTGGTCAGCTGAGGTACTCATAAACCGGCAAGTCACATGACGGCAATGGAGAACTCCATCAGGAGCCCTCCCGTTTTTTTTCTTTACCTCGTAGTTGTGTAGGAGGAAGCCAAATAACCAGTATTCGTGTGTCTGATGGATATGTGTATGCATTGCTCAGCCAATGTTTGTCCCATGGGTACTTCAGAAACATGATTATATGAATGAAAGAGATGACAAGACTTTGTTTCTCATTGTTATCTTTGCCTGTCTTTGAATTCCCCACCCTAGGCTGCCTACAGCCTATTTTTACCTTGTTTCCAGCAGATTTGTTTGTGCTGGGAGCGGAAAATAATATGGATTGTTTAAAGCAGTCTTCTTGTTTTGTTGCAGATACGTTAATTATGGATTGGTATGTCCTGTTGCTGCTTGTGCTTGTAAATTGTAACTTATAGTTTAGCTATACATATATCTGCAGGACCGCTGCTAGTCAAATTCATGCAAAGAAGCGCGATATAGGTGAATATTGGGTGTTGAATATGGGTTGTTAACTCCCCTCCATGTTCTAGGGGGGAAAACACATGAAGATAATTCTGTGGTACGAATTCCGAATTTCCAGTATCCCTTTTGACATGTTATATCCATTATTGAGGTCTCATATGTACATTAGTACATGAACTATGGAAAAAATTCTAGAAAGGTATCTTGTCCTGATGGGTCTACTGCAATAGCTAGATTTGCGATTATATAACTACAGACAGGCACTTTGTGAATCAATCTGCAGCTGTTTTCTCTGCACTGGCATGTAAAAACACTGAAGGCTTCATATTTGTAAATCATCATCTCATAACTTCCAGGAACCTTTGCCTGCCTGGAGCAGCGAAGCATACAGTAGTTCATTCCACGTATCTGGCACGCCTGGTAAGCACCAGTGGCTGCAGTCCTGCTGTTTCACCGCTGCCATCCGTTCCTCCTCTGTAGCATACCATTTTCGGTACACTGATGGGTGGCCATCCTTTCGGTAATCAGTGAGTGCGCTGATGTTGAGGTATATCACGGGAGTTTTCATCTGCCTCAGGACCTGCTCCAGGATCACCATCTTCTCAGGGTACTCAGTAAGGTATGTCTGATTGAAGATTGGCTCCGTCTCCCCGTGGCATCTTCCTCCTGAATTCCACTGCCCTCCCCTGTAGCAAAAATCACCAGTTGTCAGACACGAACATACCAAAACCCAACAATTTGCCACCAGGATGGCGATTTTATTACCTGAAATGCGCTAGTGAGTATCCTCTGAACACAATCTGAGTTCTTCTGGAATCAATATTCTTGTCAACCCATCTAGCCCAGGTGGTTAGAGCTCTCCTGTATGCATCCATAACCTCAAGGCTGCGATAGACATGATTGCCCTCTTGGTAATAGTTCAGCCTGTGGACAAGCAGGGAGTATACTTCAGCAATGGTTGAATGATGGAAACCAGCTGATGGTATTCAGTTCAGAAAGTATGTGTGATGTACCCTCTTGATGTTTTGTCGTGAGTCCACCAGTGACCGGTGTTGAAGACGACGATGTTGGCAGTCCGGTACGCCGGAGTCGTAGCATCCAACTCATCCAGTTTCAGCTTCGCGTCCTCGGTACCGTTTATGCCCTCACGGATCATCTCCTTGACCAGGAATATTGATCTTATGAAATCAACCGAGCAATTGTATTCCTGCAGTGAACATTTGTTTTAGAACATGAAGTAACATTGAGTCAAAGAATTGACGGAATTCAGACATCTCATGTAGTGATCAAAGCTCTATACCCTGAATTTGAAGGAGTAGTATCCTCTGGTCTTGAACTGGTTCCTCCCTGACGCACTATGCACGTTCCTCTTGTCCCTGACGCCATGGCGAAGGATGCAGACCAGTGACTCCCACATGTTCCGGTTCAGCGAGTCGCCGACGAATATGATCCTCTGCCCCCTCAGCCTCTCCAGGAATTCGGTCGCGTTCAGCCTGGAGCGAAGGAAGGCGAGAACGAGAAATCTCCAAAGATTGTAAGATCATACTCCAGGAGTATACATCTTCTGTAAGAGGAAACCACACATCCACATACAATTTTGTCCAGAAATGGCACGCACCTGGGAATGTCGCAGCCTTGCGGCTGCCACCGCCACTTGAGGTAGTCGCTGTCCAGCCGGCCGTTCTTGTGGCAGTTGAAGTCGTCGTCGATGAGCGCGCACGACTTGGGCGGGTAGAACCCGTAGCTCTCGTCCCTCACCCACCTCCCGTTGAACACGTCGCACTTGGCGAAGGAAACCAGGTCCTGCACGCCCGACGTCCACACGATCCAGTTGTCCCCGGCGCCGACGACGCCCGTGCTGGCGTTCATCACGCCTGCGGCCATGCCGTTCCCTGTCCCGTCGATAACCATGCTGGTGGTGTTCACGCCAGCCATGTCGTCGACGACGGACATGGCTGCTGTGACGACAGCCGTCTCGCCGTCGCGCTCGGCGACGAGATCTTGCGCCGGGAGGACGACCCCCTTCCGTCGCCTCGGGCGCCTGTGCCTCACGGATCTCCTATTGCGCCTGTGCTTGTCCTCCTTCTGCTCCCGCCGTGATGGCAGCAGAGCCACTTGCCCCGCCGAGTTCTGCACGTTGTCGACGGCGATGCTCTTGGTTTCCTCTTCTCTGCTCGAATTCCCGGCGCCTACAGTGGCGTTTCCGGCGGCGACGTCAGTATTTCTCTGACCAGGAGCATCGTGGACGACGGCGCTGTTGGAACTACTGGCTCCGTCTGTCTCCGTCCTTCGCCATCGCAGCATCGGCGTTGCGGCTTCCACTTGGGGTTCGGCATCGGAATCGACGGTGCCATTACTGAATTCCGAAGACGACGAGTCCCCCGCCGCGCTGCCCTGCACGCGACGCGGCGCCGCCCCTACTGTTGCGTTGCCCGCGTCGCTCTGCTCCACCGCAGCTGCGACGTCCGCAGTCGCAGCAGGAGGAATGTGTGGGTGAGGGAGAAGCGATTTCCTCGCCGCCGCCGACGACGTTGCGGACGAGTTGGACGACGACAGCCATGCCCAAGACAAGAAGATCCTGGACGACGACGACGTGGCGGCGGCGGCCGGGGAGGCGAAAGAGTCGTCAGCGGCGCCCGGCCCGCCGGTGACGGAGACGTAGAAGAAGGCGAGGGCGAGCGCGAGCGCGGCGCAGAAGCAGCCCGCCACCGCCTTGCCGCTGCCGTGCTTACCGCCCCGCTTGTAGCTGGCGAGGGAGGATGAGGACGAGGAGGAGGAGTGGAGGCCCTGCAGCTGCTGCGCCTGCAGTGAGAGGGAGCCGCTGCTGCCACCGCTGCCGCCGCCGGCTCGGTCCAAAACCGACAGCCAAGCCTTCCTCCACCCTGGCATTTCTTGACTGAATGACTGGTACGCGGCGGTGGCGCGCGTGATCGATCACTGATCAAGTGATCTGTGCGCAGCACAACGGTTTCCCGGAGGAGTAGAATAGAAGAGAGATTGGAGGGGCCGAAAGGCCGGAGCGAACGAGACGAGCAGCCTGCCCAAGCAAATCGCATGTAACCAACAGAAGAGAGAAAGGGATCGACTGAACCACTGAAGCCAGCCGGATGGATCGGGTCTCCACTCCACCGTCTCCACGTGTCAAACTGAAGTATGGCGGCGCCGGCATCACCGGTGGCGAGAAGGACTAGGACGCCGGCGGGAGCAGGAAGAGAGATGCAGTTGCGGTCAAGGACGCGTGGATCCGGATCGAGCCCTGTTCGCGCGCATGCAGTCAGTTTTGAAGTTGAGCTATTTGGACTCTGAACTTGATGAACTTGATGAACAAAAATGTTAACAAAAGAAATTTTTATTGATTTCGATTTCCCAATTACAAAATGAAAATAAACCTATAACTTCGAAATCTCGATCGTAGAAGATCCACGCTTTGATCTGTGAGCTCGTGACAGCCAGTGTGCGTGTTTTTTTTTTTTTTTGAGAAAGGGTTTGTAGGCAGTGTGCAAATAGAAAGCAATCTTAGCGACCCCTGGCCCATTCGTGGAAATCATGTAAATCTCGGCCCAAGTTCAGCCCAATGGAGCATCAAGTTGCCAATCACCGAAGCCCAATTGTAGCCTACGCAGCCACCACCATCGCTCTCTAGGGTTCCGACGTATTGGCGAATCCTGACCGTTTAGTGCCCCAGCTCTGGCATCCAGATTGCCTGATCGAACGGCAGTGAAGTGACCGTTCTCCTATAAGACTCTCGCCCGTCTCCCACCTTTCCTTTTGACCCGCCGCCCTCTCGCTCCTCCCGTGTCCGGAAGCTTCTTCCTTCCCCTTCCCCGTGCGCCATGGCCGGCGGCAACTTCTTCGGGCGGGCGCTGAGCTACGTCGTCAACGAGTTCCTCGTCGAGGGCCTCGCGAACAAGTAAGCACCCCTCCCTCCCCACCTTCCCCCTCATGCCCTATACTGTCGTCTCGCTCGATTTCGATTTAGATGTTGCCTGGATTGGATTCGGTGCGACTCGTTGCGCTTCGTCATCTGGTCCTTGGGAGGATCGGTTTTCCCGATCAGTTCCCAACGGACTCGTTCCCTTGAAGCTAAATAATCTTGTTGTATCTTGGGCCGACCCTCTCTCGTGTGCCCTCGTAGATTCACCATGAAGAGGGCACCGCGCGGCTCTTACATACATGCCTTTGTTAGAAGGTTGTTTGCGGGCTGTTACAGATCGTTTGCTTCCTCCTGGATTGCTCTTGATTTGTGTCCTCGATGGTCATAATCCCTAATAGACACTTAGAGATTCTCGAAGTTACATCACGCAAAGAATCAAAGGCTGCAGTTTTGTTCAAATTGCGTTGTTTTCTTCTGTTTGTGTTGATTTGGAGTTGTGTCCATGGCGATGATGAGCCCTAACAGACCTGTAATGATTCTTGCGGCCATGATCGCTTGAACAAAGAACATCTAAGGGACTGAGTTGTGAGTTGCACTTTTGCTCAAGTTTTAAGAGTATTTATGCTGTTATTTCCACCTGGGGAGGATGCCGAGACCTACTGAGAAGTACCTGTTGACCTTAACCATGGTGGTTTGGGTAAGGGACGGATCTCCCATCTGCATCTGTTTGATTCGTCTGTGATGTGTAGCTTAAGTTGGGTATTTGAGGGTTTGTGTAGAACAGCCCGTTAACTTAGTTCTCTGGTTTTCACATGTTGATATTAACCTGTCACTACTGCTTGTCCACAGAGCTAGCCTCTTGTGTTTGTATTCAAATTTTGATTTCGATTGATTTTGTTTTGTCAACTAATGGCGATGATGATAAGACTAAGGCTTGTTTCTCAACATTCGCAGTAGCCGCCTAAGAGCTTTCGCCCAGCCAGGCTTGAGAGCTAATGCTGTTAAATCCTTCCTTGGATGTCTGAGCCATGATTATTTTTCCCACATGACTTTTTTCAACTGTCGACTAGGACACTGGCCTGTTTGTGTGTGATAGATTAACTTTGGTGTATTGTGTTATTGGTAACAACAGTCATTGGTCCTTGCAGACGTGTAATGATTATTGTGGATATGATTGGTTGAACGTATCGACATCAAAGGGACTAAGTTGCGATTTCACTTGTTCAAGTTCTGATGTTTATGTTACTGAGCATCTGATTTTGATTCTAATGATTAGCTAGGAAGTGATGTGTTTGTGATGACAGTGATGAGTCCTTTTCACAGTTACAGACCTGTGATGATTCTTGTGGAAATGATCGCATGATTCAAAGAACATCTAAGGGACTGAGTTGTCATGATTTGTATGATTCATTTTATGTTAGATGCAGATTTATTTGCCAGTGCTCTTTCTCTTGGTTCAGTTCTCATGTAGTGGTTTTAGTCTGTGCCGCTTCTCCTGGTTCATGCTTATGAGCTGTTTTTGGTTCCTGAGCTTTGGAAAGTGAAGCAAAACTCTCAATGGTTCCTCTCGCTATCCGGGGCAGAACTTTTATTGATGCTGCTGGACGTCGAGGAACTATATTCTACTAGTTTCTTAAGTAATGCACTTGCTGTTTTACAAGCACATTTTTCTTGGTTGCAACTAGTACATTCTTTAGTTGTGTGTTTGGTTATTGATTTTTCTTACAGTCAGACATCATATTTTGCAGCCGTGCATTCCAGAGGTTTGCTGTGAAGACCAACAGGACTCTCCAGAACCTATCGTCCAAAGGTAGTACCTAATCTGACTATAGAATTGCTATTTTTGTCTGCTGTTGCATCTGAGTATTATGTTCATCTAATAAACTGATGGATGTCTTCTCCTTTTCAGCCAAGGAAGTGAGGGAGGAGCTATCGGAGCAATTGAAGGAAGCTCGTGGCCAGGATGATGTAAGTGATAGAAATAATTTTCCTTTGTGGCCTATTCTGTTCAATTGTAGTATCATTTCATGGTATCATAGTTGTTTGCTAGGTTTAGTGCTATATCTGATGAGCTTATCTCTGTTTGCAGCACTTCAAGCGGTAGGCTGGATCACACATTGGTTCACCAAAGATGATGCTGACAGTGCACGCAATCTTGCTAGAGTTTTCCTAGTGGTTGTTTGGGTTTGTCGACTGGATCTTATTCTGGATGTCGTTCAACAGAAACAACTTTGTATAGTATCTTCGGTTTCTCAGGATTCACTTGATCCTACAAGACGCAGAGCAGTTGATGTCCTGTCCATTTTTCTCATGTGCTGTTAAATGGAACAGATACCACTGGCAAGCAGCATTCTTGCATTGTTAATAATGTTATCATCTAACTTTGTATTTTGGAGATATGTGTTCTGGCTGGTCGTGGATCAATATGGTCTATACTCCTATATGATCTTTGTCCCGTCACGTGTATAAAAATGTCAAGCATATGTTGAAATGTTGCCAATTTCAGAGTACTTGTGTCCAATGATTCTGTGTGCACTGATTTAACTGTGGGAGCATTCTCCCTGTTCTATTTGTTACGAAACTGCAGCTGTTCAACGTGTTGATCGCTTGCATACTTACGTTGTGTACGTACCAGACAGGATAATTGTTGGCTCTGCCCACACTTATTTAAATACTGACTTCAGCACTTATAATCCACACTTGATTGTTAAAACTTAACGCAATCCGGGCTATCCGAAACTTTCCAAATCGGACGAATTTGTGCGGACACAGAGGCGCGAACTGCAATGTGGTGCCTGAACTGTGGGGTTGGGCTCGATTTCCTCCGGTCCGGGTCCGGCTCAACCAAGACCAACGCGCCGCTCTCCAGTGGCCGTCGCCACCGCCAGTTGCCACGCCCACGGCCCACCGCCCACCCTCGCCGGCGCCCTCATCGCGGCACGCCTCACGCGCCGCGTGATCCTCTACGCGCTCGGCTCGTGGGATGCGCCACCTGCTTCTGGCCCGCCGCCCCCTCTCCTCCCCCGCCATGGCTCGCGCTTCCGTCTCCGGCTCCGCCGCGGCGGCCAAAGCCCTGTTCCCCTTAAACCCCGCCCGCGGCGGCGGTCTCCCTTCCTTGCTTCCCGCGCGCCGCCTCCCTGCCCCCGGGAGCGGCCGCGTGTTCCGCGGCGCCTCGCTCCGGTGCTACGCCGCCGCCGCGGCGGTGGCCGAGCAGGGCCGCATCAAGGTCCAGAACCCCATCGTCGAGATGGACGGTACGTTTGATCCCGTCCCTTTCTTCCCTTCATGTCGTGCGGGCGTAGGCGTGGGGAACTGGGGATGATGACTCTATTGCTTTGCTTGTTTTGCTTTCATCAGGGGATGAGATGACGCGGGTCATATGGAGTATGATAAAGGATAAGGTCTGTGGAATTTCTATGTTTGTTTTCTGTTGTGCTAGTAACTTCTAATTTGATCACTCGGTGGTTTGCTGATACGAATCGGATGGGATGGAATCGGATTTTGTGCAGCTCATCTTCCCGTACCTGGAGATGGATGTGAAGTACTATGATCTTGGAATTCTCAACCGGGACGCTACCAATGATGAGGTCACCGTTGAAAGTGCCGAGGCTACATTGAAGTAAGTTGATTAATTCCATTATTTTCACCCTTGAGGTCTCGGTATGACTGATGAGAAACTAATTCTTGTTGGCGACTTAGTCACCAAACCATAGGAACAAGGTTAAGGGCTTTTCATGGTGCATCTAATCTAGTACTAGCTGATTTGACAATTGTTATTTCTTCATGGGTACGCCATAATCGTGGATGTATTGTTCGAATTCAGAGCATTTAAATATTGTGCATGGAAATTACTCTCACGTTAGAGATGATTAAACACTAACATTAAGGTTTTGGGTGTAATGTTGCATATTTTCTTTTACCTGATGGTTTTCTGGGTGAAGAGTCTATCAACTATCTCTAGTGGGGTGCATTTGTCAATGTCAAGACAAGCCTTTGCTCTTTGGCAGTACTTAAGGCGATTGGATGTTTTTTATTTCATCTTCATTGTTTAACTTAGGATTGGTATAATCATTTCTAGTTTATACATTTTGGTTGTCTTATCAAGCAACCAATCACTATAGATTTGATTGACTATCTAAATTGTTAAGCCGTTAACTACTGTTCTGGTAAGCATGCCTAACTTTAATATCCCAAAGCTGATTATAAAATTGTGCTAGACCTTTTTAAACTTCCATTTGGCTTTCACTTGTCATGATGCCATTGTATGCACAAAGTCATTTTGTACAGTTTGTTTGTATCTATAATATCTCTTCTTGTGCTCAACAGGTATAATGTGGCTGTTAAGTGCGCAACAATCACCCCTGGCAAGTCCCTTCAACTTTTATTTCCTGTGTTTAATTATATATTCGAGCATTAAGTTGTACTTATTTCATGCAGACGAGACAAGAGTCAAAGAGTTTAATCTCAAGTCTATGTGGCGCAGCCCAAATGGCACAATAAGAAATATACTAAATGGTTTACTCTCTGCTCTTTCTGATTTAACGTACTAGAAGGTTATATGAAATGTTCTAGATCATAAGGTAGCTAAACTCTGGCATTGTCTCTTTTCACTGTTTACTGTGGTGCACAGGGACTGTTTTTCGTGAACCCATCTTGTGTAAAAACATCCCACGTATATTGTCTGGTAAGTAGATTTCATCATGACATGTTCAATACGATAAGCAATAAATTTCTCGAATTAATAAAACTGTGTTCTTTAGGCTGGAAGAAACCTATTTGCATAGGAAGGCATGCTTTTGGTGACCAGTATCGAGCTACTGATATGATTATTGATGGTCCAGGAAAGCTCAAGATGGTATTTGGTGAGCTAATTTGACCACGAGGTCTATTAAAAATCCGCTATGTCAATTTCTCATCTTTCCCTTGTTGCTACTTGCTACTGCAAATCAGTGCCTGATGGGGCTCAGCCGGTGGAGCTGGATGTCTTTGATTTTAAAGGACCTGGTGTGGCATTATCAATGTACAATGTAGATGAGGTATGGTTGAACACTTGAACTTCAGTAGGACATTCTGCTGTCTTCTCTTCACTGCCATTCTAACTTCCTCTTTTTTTAGTCTATTAGGGCTTTTGCTGAGTCCTCCATGGCTATGGCACTTTCCAAAAAGTGGCCTCTTTATCTCAGTACCAAGAACACAATCCTTAAGAAGTACGACGGCAGGTAGGAATTGCTATCCTTTGTTCTTTGTAGTATATTCACCCCTTATTGCTGTTATTAAGCATTCTATTGTCACCTCTAGGACTGCCAAATACCCTTCTCTGATGCTTGCATGAAATATACGTAGTTTCATTTTGCCCTCTTAAATCTGGACTGGGATTGAGCAAGCATTTTGTCTGACATAGCTGACCAAGGCATTAAGAAACTTATTACCAATTACCATTATGATTTATATTGTTCTTTCAGTTTCCAGTTACTACTGCAAGGCATTACTTGTAAGAAACTGATTACCATTATGATTATTGTTCTGACATAGCTGACCAAGGCATGTGCTACGTTTTATTGAATCTGTCCCTGAAGTTGCTCTTTGCCTAGCCTTTTTGCAAGCTACAGACTACATAGTGGGGGACTGGGGTTTCAGACAAGGAGCAGAATGTTTTCCCAAAATTTGTATTCTTATTGCTCCTTTTTTGTTTGTTAGACTTATCTATTCAGTAAAACTACTAGATTGCAGCTAATCATGTTATATACTAGACCAGTCCAGTCTTGACACTTGCAAAATTGAAATGAATTGTAGATTCAAAGACATCTTCCAGGAGGTATATGAAGAGAACTGGAAGGAGAAGTTTGAGGAGAACTCAATATGGTTTGTGCTACTTTAGATTTTGATTATGATAGTTTTTTTTTCCTGGAAGAACAAACAACTTTACATGGTGCATGTAGGTATGAACACCGATTGATTGACGACATGGTAGCCTATGCTGTGAAAAGTGAGGGTGGGTACGTGTGGGCCTGCAAAAACTATGATGGGGATGTCCAGAGTGATTTCCTGGCACAAGGTTTGCACAAGTTCTCTCCTGTTATTACAAATTGGACTATACTGCCATTTTTTAGATGATGTGCTTACATGAAACTACATAATGATAATAGGTTGCATCCTTTCATACAGTATGGTTATTTTCCATTTTTTCCAATTTCTTATCAATTTATTTTTCTTAATGAATGCTTGTTTCAGGTTTTGGTTCACTGGGTTTGATGACGTCCGTGCTGGTACATTGTGTTATCTTTTGTACTGCTGCTGAACACCATTGCATAAAAAATATTGCACATTAGAATGAGCTGCCTATTTTAGTAATAGGAATTGGGACTTGAAAGCTGCATATTTTAGTAATAGGAATTGGGACTTGAAACCCATGATCTGAAATACCACAACCTTGTGATTTAGACCACTAGGCTGCATAGATGTCATTAATCTGCTTCTATCGTATTAGATCGTTAAATAGCAGCTTCTTTTCTACAGTTGTCTTCTGATGGGAAAACATTAGAGGCTGAGGCTGCTCATGGGACTGTCACAAGACATTTCAGGCTACATCAGAAGGGACAGGAGACAAGTACCAACAGTATTGCCTCAATATTTGCTTGGACTCGTGGACTAGAACACAGGTAACTCTTGTTGGAGTAAAAAATGAATTTAACTCGTTCTGTGTGTGTTTGTTCATCTACTTGTGTACCTTTTTTTTTTCCCTCAAATATGTTGTACCTGCTAAGTGGTAACGTGGTGACGGTATATATTTGTCTGTTTAGGGCAAAGCTGGATAAAAATGACAGGCTTCTGGATTTCACACAAAAACTTGAATCTGCATGTATTGAAACAGTGGAATCTGGCAAAATGACGAAGGACCTTGCACTTCTTATTCATGGCCCTAAGTAAGCTTACTTATGTATATGTTTCATATCTTTCATGTTGTTGGGAAACTTAATGTTCCATGGCTGATATCATTTTGTGTCAAAGCTCATTAGTATAAATGCAAAAAGATAGTAGCATATTAAGGACCGTACACATCATTGAATGATGACAGCAAGACAGTTAAAATTGTGCTATTGTGATGGGTCAATGACATTCAGGACCAAATACCTTTTTAGGAACGATCCATATTTCCCAGTGCGTTCTTGCGCATGATATGGATGAAATCTTCTACATGATATCTGTTTAACTTTAACCAGCTTCTGATATTTTCTTAACATGATTTAAATATTGTAGCAAATAATTGTAACCCTATGGCTATATATCTTTTTCTGAATTTCTAAGCAGTAGAGACGAGGCTAATGGATTTCTAAGCTTGGAGTAGCATGAATAGCCAATCTGTAAGCATGTCTATGATCAAGTCTGGGTAGGATCCAGCTATTTTCCCTTGTTTGAGACCAAAGAATCTTATTTGTTCACAGTAGTTTGTTTGATTGTCTGTTGCCTCTGCTGTGTTGTTTTACCTTAGCTTTTATTTTCAATGGCATGGACATTTTTTTTTGAACGTAAGGCATGGACATTTTTCTGTTGCTAGGGTAACAAGGGAGTTCTACCTCAGCACCGAAGAGTTCATTGATGCCGTCGCACAAGAATTGCGGGGAAAGATTCAGGCACCAGCTGCGGTTTAACCTTCAGCTTGAAGTCTGAAACCAAGTGAGCTAGGTTCAGTGCTCGTTTAGTTCATCAACTCTGTCGTCCAGCAACTGCGAGGGAAGATTCAGACACCAGATGCGGTGTAATCTTGGGCTTGAATTCTAAAACCTAGCTAGCCAGTTTCACTGTGCATTCGGAGCACATTTTGATGGAGGTGACGAGATGGAATCTCAGAAACAATTTCTTTTTGCTGTTACATTGAAACATTTCATGGCTGGGTAAATAATGGTCCACAGATGAACGAACCCAAAGCAAACAATAGACACAATGTATTACCAGTTTAGCCGTCCGTCATGTTATTTCCATTTTCCAGAATTCTAACCGGCATAGTACTTGCATAACCATGAGCTTCGTGAATCGGTGACCCTTTCTCTCTTCTGGATACAATATACGCGCTTTATACCGTTTTCCTTGCATCAAAGTTTCCGAATATACTGTAACTCTTCGCTGACTGTCCAAATACATCTACTCCGTTTATTATAGCCGGAATTGCTCCGTCGCAAAGCTGGTCAACAGCAGCCGTGCAGACTAGCTGCCCCAGTTCATTATCGACCAAAATAAATAAAAAATGGGGCAATTAGCCGCCGTCTCGTCCCGTAGACTATTTCTTTTTCTTCCGTCCAAGAAAATGTCTACGTATCTAAGCTCCGAACGGACGAGTATTAAACGCGTGGGTCCGTGCGGTGGTACGCCGATCTGCCACCGAGGTCGTCGGGATAGAGACTCGCTCACTCGCGCACGGCACGCCGTGCACGCGTGGTTCCTCACGGTCACGGGTGACGACTGACGAGTCCCCAACCCAAACCCCAACCACCTCCCCGGGCCCCGGCGCCGCTCTTCGTCGTTCCCGGGCCCCGGCCGTATAAATACGAGGCGAGGCGGAAGGGGGGCACAGATGGGAATCGCCTCCTCTTCGTCCTCGAACCCGGAATCCAGAGCTATGGCGCTCGCAAAGGCAAAGGAGATCGTCGCCTCCGCGCCCGTCGTTGTCTTCAGGTCCTTTCTCCCCTCTCCCGCTCTCTCGATTAACGAGTGCTGCTAGATTTGGTATTGGAAATTAGTTCTACGGAGGTGAAATGGGGAAAGGGGAAGCTGCAGTCCTCCTTTTGCTTTACCCCCCATGAGTTGAGCATATTCCTCTCTCTCTCTCTCTCTCTCTCTCTCTCTCTCTCTCTCTTTTTCGTTCTACGCGAGAATATTCGTTGTTCATCTCTATCTTCGAAGGGTAATGCAGGAAGTTCATTAAATCTGTAGCTTCTAGATATGTTAGTTCTGTTGCAGATGTTTTAATACGCAGTTTCTTGCAGATTGCTTCACTAGATGCGGAAAAGCTGGAATTTGAATCCGTACACATCTTATTTAGATAGTACTTGTCATGTTTGCAAGTTCGAGATCCTTCAGAAGAAGGGATTACAAAACTGATTTCAGGGTTAACCAAATTTCTAGATTACCTAGCCAACTCCTGTTCCCACCTCGTCAGGGCCTGTTTGGGAAGGGGAGATGACGAGATGTGATCCAAATCCTTGGGATTTCGTTCCAATTTGAACTATATTAGTTTCTGATGCAGCTAAATTCGCCTCATCAATTCCTGAGGCATCCCCCGTTTTGTAAGCATGCCCTGAATATTGTGATAGCCCTGCTATCTGTACTGTTTGAGTGTTGAGCTTCGCACTTCACAACATGAAGTATGGGTTTTGTTTCTGCGCTTTAGTTAATGAAGTGGTACTATATTTGGTGCTAGATGTTCATTCTCTGTCAGTAATTCTACAAATTTTGATTTCTTAGTTTTGTTGTTTGGAAGTTGATCGTCCCCTGCTCTTTTGCTGATCCTTATTCCGGGTTACCTGCAGCAAGTCTTACTGCCCTTTCTGCGTCCGCGTGAAGCAGCTGTTCGAGAAGCTGGGAGCTACCTTCAAGGCCATTGAGATGGATGTGGAAAGTGAGTGCACTTAGATTTGTTCTCTCTTTTTACAGTTCACTATGCCTTTCTTAGTTAGACGGGAGGCAGTGGATATTAGTATATTACTAATTGTTGAAGGCTAGCTTGGCATGCTCTCTTTTTTATAGTTCACTTATGTATGGTTATTGGTTTTGCTGAGGTATAACTTGGTTACAAGGGTTTGTAGATGAAAGATGCAGTGCAGCAGCACCATCATTGGATTTTGGCACAGTTGATATTTTTACTTGAAGCTGATGCTATGGCTGGTTAGTCCTTTATGTGATTAGATTGTTTGGTTAGATGGTAGAGAAACATTGGTTATGGCAATTGGCAAGTAGCTAAGAATAATTCACCCAAAAAATACAGTGTTACCTCCAAAGTTGTATCTTCTCTTCAAATGTAAGCCAGACAGAGCTCCTGTCGGCGGTTTCAAAAAGGAAAAACAATCTGCCAAGTGGTAATTTTGTAAGTTGTAACCATCAGTCATATTGATGCTGGGTTTTTCCAATTGCTTGAGCATAATGAATTTCACGCTGAAATATTAGGCTCCAATTGCTGAGCACCACCATCTCCATCTGAGTGGCAAGTGTTTACTCATTGTTCCTGATCTGCTTAGTTCATAGTTCAGACTCTGCATATTGATGATCACCACATGATTTGGGGAAAGCAAGCTCATATTAGTCGATCTGTTTTACTTCAGGTGATGGAGCTGAGCTACAGGATGCTCTGAAGGAATGGACTGGACAGAGGACTGTCCCAAATGTCTTCATCAATGGGAAGCATATTGGTGGCTGTGATGGTGAGCCGTTTCGCCTTCCACCATTGCAGATCATTCATCTAACTCATTCATGTGTAACCGTGCGACTGTATGTATATACGTGAAGTTACCTGACAATGTTTTGTGTCTTCTCGCGCAGATACCATGGCACTGCACAATACGGGGAAGCTGGTGCCTCTGCTGACTGAGGCTGGAGCGATCGCTGGTCCTGCCTCAAAGGAAACCACCACCACTGCTTAGCTCGACCTGAGAGTTGTCGTAGTCGACATGTTTATACTGTCCCCGTGCTATGAAATAAGGGGCGATGCTCCTAAGTCCTGAACTTGTGTGCTCTCAAAGGACGTGTTTGTTTCGTGAAAATGTAACGTAATCTGTTTACAGGTGGTATAGGATACCCTTACGACTGTTTGTTTCAACTGCCACCGTAATAAGATACCACGGTATCGGATACCGCCCCGTTACGACTCGATTACACCTCTCCGACCCCGGTATCGGGCGATACCGCAGTCCACGCTCCCAGCGTCGCCCTTCCTTTCCCCACCCTCGTGCCCACGCGCCTCATCGCCGCCGCCGCCGTGATTCGACGTCGCCGCTTCCTGTGCCTGCCCCATCTCCTCAGGCGAGCGTGTTGCTGGCGGCTGCTGCGTGCAGCAGCCCCGTTGCCCCTCTCCTTCCCCACCCTCCTGCTCGCGCACCATCGCCGCCGCTGCAGTGGTCGCCGCTTCCCGTGCCTCCCATCTCCCTCAGGTAAGCGCGTCGCCGGCGGCTGCTGCGTGCAGCGGCCTCGTCGCCGATACAGAGTCTTGGATTTCTCGCATGTCCTCTCAATTCACTTTCTTTCCTAACCCTAGATCGATTCTTCTGCAGCCACCAAAAAGAAGAGACAAATCAAAAGAACTGCTAGGGGAGGAAGTGAATCTTTGGGTGAAGAGGTAGAGGAAGGAAGCAAACCGACGAGAGGTATCGCTCCTGCTACCCACCTCTTTGCTGCCGCATCGTTGATCTGTGTTGTGCTTATTGTTCTATGAACTCTTGTTTCCAACTTAAGCATTAGCATCCTTGGATGGTTTGTTTGAAGGGATTGAGTTGGATCTGTGTAGATATTGTCCACGGTGATGCATCTGAATTTTGGGTCCATGTCATACTTGTTGATCTCTACCTGTTTCTTTTTTGTTTGCATCTGATGCAGCCTCAGATTTGTGTACCAAGCAGTAATTTCTTTTTTAGGTCTAGTATTATTGATTCTATGATTTCATTGCGCAGTGAGTGCCATCTCAATTTATATATTGTCTACCAATTTATTTATAGTACTATGGCTCGCCTTCCTTTATCCACAAGAACTCGAAAAAGGAACATGGCCCTTAGGAATATGTTGACTTCCATCACTGTCATGTACTATTATATATGGTTATTACTTGCAATGGCGTATAAAAGGAGGTGCTTGAAAATTGAACAAAGGATAAGAAACATAGAACAAAGGAATGTGCGGCTGTCCCAATTAATTCGGGATAGTGATGCTACTTGTATTAGTCAGCTTCGCATGGATAGGAGAACATTCTACACTCTATGTGAAATGTTGGGTGATATTGGTGGTTTGAAGGCGACACGAAATATGTCGATAGTGGAGATAGTGGCTCAATTCTTGTATACACTAGCCCATCATCTGAAGAATAGGACAATAAAAGAATTTTTCTTTCGAAGTGGTGAGACAGTCAGCAGACAATTCAACTCATGTCTTTTAGCCGTTCTAAAGCTGCACCACTTGCTACTTAAGACCCCAGAACCTATTCCTGATGATAGCACGGATGGCACATGGAAATACTTTAAGGTAATTGACTTCTCAAGTAGTTTTGCTTTTCAAGAAAAAAAATCCTAACTGACATGTAGTTTCATGACATTTTTTTTCTTTGGCTGTCTTCTATTTGTAGAACTGTTTGGGGGCATTAGATGGAACCCATATAAAGGTGACAGTTCCAACTAAACTGAAAGGAAGATATAGGTCAAGAAAAGCTGACATTGTGACAAATGTTCTTGGAGTTTGTGCCCCTGACATGCAATTCATATACATATTGCCTGGCTGGGAGGGCTCAGCACATGATGGTCGTGTGCTTCGAGATGCTATTTCTAGGCCAAATGGGTTACGTGTCCCACAAGGCGAGTTTGGGTCAAATAACTTTCATGTACTTCCATTAGCTGCCTAGTTTGGATATTGATTCTTCTTCTGTTTTTTCTATCTTAAGGATGCTATTACCTTGTTGACGCTGGTTATGCAAATGCAAATGGGTTTTTAGCTCCATACCGTGGACAAAGGTATCATTTAGGTGGTTGGACTGCACAAAATCCACCACACAGTGCGGAGGAATATTTTAATATGAGACATGCTAGAGCAAGAAATATCATTGAGAGGTGTTTTGCAAGGCTAAAGGGTCGTTGGGCAATTCTGAGGTCTCCATCCTTTTTTCCTATAAAGACTCAATGCCGAATAATAATGGCTTGTGCTCTTTTGCACAATTTAATTTTGCAAAGGATGCCTAGTGATCCACTGGATATGGAGGAGTCATTAGTGGAATCGTCAATGGAAATTACTGAGGGGGAAGTGAGTGAACCAGAATTTATTACACATGTCTCAACATCTGATGAGTGGACTAGTTTTCGAGTTGGTCTTGCTCAGGGGTTGTATAATAGTTATAGGGCTTCTAGTTCCCATTAAGGTGTGTTTCTAAGTTCTTGTGTATTTCTAAGTTCATGTTCGAGTGAACCAGAATTCATTACATGTGTCTCAGTACTTTTCTAACATGTCATCATTCATTTGTAGCTATGGATTTATCTGGGAGCTCAACAAGCAC
Organism: Digitaria exilis; assembly: GCA_015342445.1. Classification (NCBI taxonomy): domain Eukaryota; kingdom Viridiplantae; phylum Streptophyta; class Magnoliopsida; order Poales; family Poaceae; genus Digitaria; species Digitaria exilis. The sequence goes on along the minus strand of JACEFO010001776.1, from coordinate 1,630,980 downwards.
GCGTGGAAGGGGGAAGAACAAGAGGAAGTGGACTGTAGCTGAGGATGATGAATTGGTTAAAGTCTTGTATGAAATATCATTGGATCCAAGGTGGAAGGGGGATGGAGGCTTTAAGAATGGATACTGTTCACTGCTTGAGACTCGCCTTGCTGAGAAGTTACCAGCAAGTGGACTATCTGCTGTTCCTCACATTGAGTCCAGAGTGAGGCATTTTAGGACAAAGTATGGAGCAATAGAGGTCATGCTTAACAAAAGTGGCTTTAGCTGGAACGATAATACTAATATGCTGCAGTGTGAGAAAACACAATATGATACACATTGCAAGGTATATTTGTTATGTGAAGATATTTACATACTTCATCAAATATACATTTTATCGCACTGCAAATGATTGACTTTTCATCTTTTTGCAGTATCATCCTGAAGCGAAGGGCGTATATGGCATTGCTTTCCCTTACTATAACACATTGGCTGCCATATATGGGAGTGACATTGCTACTGGCGAAGGCGCAGAAGGACTGACTGAAGCTGTTGGAAACTTAGGGCAAGAGCTTGCGAATGAGCATGGTAATCATGAGGAGATAGAGGAGGATAGGATGTATAGAGACACTCCTGTACAGTCCACTGATTCAGCCTCATCAAGCTTTAAGAAGAGGAAGATCAATAGAAAAGGGAAGGACTATGGATCTGTATCAAGTGATCCTCTTCTGGATATGCTAACTGAAGTACAAGGTGACCTTAAGGGCGTGGCCAAGAATGTGGGAAAAATGGCAGAAGCAATGGAGCGTGAGGCTGCCATTCAAGAGAAGGTGATAAATAATGATCCCCAACAAACGTTGAGAGAGAAGGCTGTAGCAGAACTCCGGAAGCTTGGGTTTACCGGCACTGAGCAGATCAAAGCTGCTACTGTGTTTGTAAAAATGCCAGAGCAAATGAGCATGTTGCTAACACTCGATGAGACATTGAGGAGAGAATTCATCCTAAACATGCTTAATGGTATGTGGAATTTTGCTATCTTATTACACATGTTATTTCCTGCCATAGTATGAAAGTCTCTGGAATAGATGCTGCACAAATTGACTATAGGTCTATGCTAATTTATTTGTGCATTTCATGCCCAATTGTGCACTGTGAACTCCTTTGAAAACCAATGATGGGTGCTCCTTTACATCTGATGCTTGAACTGTTCTTGCAGCTATGGTCTGCTCTATATTCATCTTCTTTTAACCTGTTTTATAGCCAGTATAGTTTAGTTTAACAGGCTCCAGCACACATTGGTTCAGGTTTTGATGAATTCTGCATTGGGTGGCATCTCCATTCTTTTTTAGGATGAAGGCTTGTGTACCAAATTAACCTCTACACCAAAGGGCCCAAATCATTGTGTATTTGCTATAGTTTTATTTGTTCACACTGTTTACAAAGATGCATGTTCTATGGTTGTTATTCTTTGCAAAAAAAACAAAACTCACACATACCTTAAATTTTTATCTATTTTTTTTGTAGAGGCAGACAGGAGCAGGTAAGGTGGAACTTGATCACATTATCTAGTGAAAAACTTGTCAATAATCGGTGGTGAAGCGACGATCCAAAACTTGTCAATTTGGTTTCTCTGTTAAGTATTTGGCTTATTCTAGAGGTGTATTATCTAGTGAAAAACTTGTCAATAATAGTAGATTCCGTGACTGTATTATCAGTTGGACTACTATGTTATTTATGCTTGGTTGAACTACTATGTTTATTTACTGTTGTTGTGTTTTTTATTTTTTTGAAAATCGCCTGGACTATGGTGTGTGTCTAGAGCCTGCACGTTGCACGCAGCCCGCCAGCAGGGCAAACGTGTACGCAGGCAGCCAGCAACGCCAAACGAATAGTCCAATCCCTGAGCTGTTTACGCTGTTTACCAAACACCTGTAATGGAACTTGATATCATTACCTGGTGCAAACAAACAAAGTCCGTAAACAGTGATACCAGTCCCAATAGCTCCGCAATCCATTTTCATTACCGCTACCCTTCCCAGAGCGCTAACCAAACACTTCCAAAGTGTATGAGTCATGACTATGTTAGTCCCCGTGTTGAACCGCTCAGCCAATCGAGTCTACCATTGGATGCATGTTGACTTGTTGAGCCTGGATCCCTGGATTGCCATTTCACTGCTCTTTAAGTTTTGACCGTGCAGGACTGTCAAAACTGATGCAATGAAAAAGAGTATCGAAGGTAAACCTATCGATTGAATCTGCAAAGCAGTTCCCGTCCGTGAAACTGCAATGGAATATGGGATTACGAACACCGGAGCAACAGACGTTCGATACGCACGCCGTGCGGAGCCAGCACGAATCAAAGCTTCGAGCGTCCCACACGTTACAGCCGGGCCATTCTCTGGTACACCTTGCACACGACCATTTCGAACGCTGCCCCGTCGTCGCGTTCGCCGGCGTCGCGGTCGCCGTACTCGTCCATGCGCCACTCCGTCTCCCTTGAAGCGCTTGCATCCGGGGAGTCCTCGTGGTAGCGGAAGCTGTGGCAGTACCATGCGGCGCGGGGGTTGGAGGTGGACTCGCCGGCGAGGCGGTACGCGCCGGGCCCGGCCGTCCGCTTGCCGCCGAGGCCACGCCGGCGGCAGACGAAGAAGAACCACGCGTCGGGGCGGTGGGCGTTGGCGGGCGGGTGGAGCTTGGCGAGGAACGCCGGGTGGTGCGCGCCGTAGACGTCGGCGTCGTGGATCTGCGGCGGCAGGTCGCCGCACCGCAGCGCGCGGCGCGCGGGCAGGTAGCGCCCGACGAGGTCGTCTGGGGTGGGTTCGAACTGGCCGCCGGTGGCGGGTGACCTGGCGCCGCGCAGCGGTGGTGGCCTCGGCGGTCTGCCGTGCGCAGGTGGCGCCGTGACGCTGGTGGTGCCGCCGCCGGAGCGGAGGAGGACCCAGCCGTCGTCGGCCTCCTCCTCGTTGAGGAGGCCGGCAGCGGGCGGTGGCACGGCCTTCTGCATTGCTTTGCTCCCGGCGCTGTCTCTTGGGGTGTCTCGCTGGGGCTCAACGCAACGGTATCCCGTGCGCTTTGTAACGTTACGAAGCGAGATATGATCGCCTCGGGAACGCGCAGCGGGCGTGCGGTTTCATAGAGGGCGCGGCGCGAGGCTGGTTTCCGAGGCATGTAGTTATCGAGCGCGAGGAGCCAAGGCATGAATCATGATCCGAGTAGAGAGCTGAGCGGAGGCCGAGTAGGCAACTGCGGGTCGATCGAACAAGGGACTCGCTCGTCATCTGGACTCCGCAAGCAAACGGTAGCCCCGGCCCCCGGGCCGGGCAAGATCAGAACTGGCACGGCGTACACAAATCTCGTAGCCGCGCGGCCGCCGGCGCACGGTGCGGCCTCCGATCGTGCCATCCGATGGGGAGATGTTTTGATCTTCATAGTTTTGTTCTTTTTTCGAACCATATCTTCAGAGTTTTGATCGAGCTGATGTGCACATCAATAATCAGGTTTTACGTTCATCCGTTGCCCCCCTAACGTTCACCCGATAGCTAATTATATTTCTTATCATGGAACCAAAATGAGATAACAATAGGACCGCCATTCTCTCTAATGTTGGGTATCCCCTCCACAACGACCTCTGTTTGTTAAATGTTAATCTTCCCAATAAGAAAAGAAGAGAAAAGAAAAGAGAATGAGAAGAAGATGGCTCGCTTCAAGCCTACCACTCGAGAGTGAGTGAGTGGGCCGTGGTAGGCTTCAAGACTGGTGGGCTTCAAGCCCGTGGGCTCGAGAGGATGGACGTGTGCTGCGCTTTTGCTGCTGCCTTCTTTCTCTAAACGATTTAATTAAAAAAAAAGAGGATTTTCTCAAAAACAAAAGAAAAGAAAAAAAAGAGGAATGGGACGCGTGGCCCTGGAACTGGAAGACACTACTGAAAATACCTGCACATGCATGCTAACTAAGCACCACTGCTAAATCAGAATGCAGATGTACTGACTCATTAGTGGGGTTTTCAGATGACGACTGACTCATTCGTGATGACAACCGATAGAAAAGCATATACTGTTCGTACACGTAATACACTTTACACTCGGTGCGTGCATGCATGGTGTGCATGGATGGAAATAATCAATATCGAATTGGGTAATTGTCACCCTCATATCCCCTTAATCTTTTGTTCAGGTACGGATTAGAGAGCTTTGATGCTAACTATACAACATATAGCGGGAAAAAAACTTCTTTCGTGTGTCCGTGCGTTTCCCCCCACAAAGAAAGCGCCCCGGAGCTTTAACGTGGCATCAGCTGTGGCGCCCGGCAGCTGCCGCTGCTGCTGCAAAGTGGACGACGTACGGTAGCGGTTGCCCCGTCCTTATCCACCATCACCACCGCTACACGACGAGACGATCATCTCCCTCTCGCAAAGGGGTTAGCGATCGAATCTGTCTACCACAGCGTGCATGCCCCGGCGCCGTCGTCGACGACGACGCCCTCGAGGTTCCACAGGCTGCCCCACGTGGCACCGTCCTCCTCGCTGGATCCGTACTCCTCGCTCGCCGTCGAGCCGCAGCAGCTTCCGGCGGCGCCGCCCTGCCCGACGCCGGCGCCGTGGAGGAGGAGGGCGCAGGACATGGGGCACATGAAGTCCATCATGGCGTCGTCCTGCATGATCAGGTCCTCGTGGCGGTGCCCACCGGAGGCCTCGTCGGCGGCTACCACCGCCGGCGCCGCGCACGCGTCGTCGACGACCGCGCTGCCACGGTCGTCGTCGTCCGTCCCGGCGCGCGCGCCGCCGTCCTCCTCGTTCTCGTCCTTGGCGACGACGACCTGTCCCATCTGCAATAACTGCTGCTGCTGCTTCTGGCTCCGCTGCATCTCCTGACGCTGCTTGAGGAACCGCGCCCTCGCGCGCTCGATGTTCTTGGACGGCTTCCCCTTCTTGAAGTGAGTCCTCCAGTAGTTCTTGATCTCGTTGTCCGTCCTGCCAGGAAGGCTCCGCGCGATCGTGGACCACCTGCTCATTATCATACACGTGGCAAAGAATTTCAGTACATCAAGTACTAGAACCTTGTTTATTTCATGTTCAGTAGTACACGCACTGTATAAAAATATAGAGCCTGATGATCGGTGTGTTCTAGTTTACTACACCTGTTCCCCCACAAAGCATGGAGCTGGACTATGATGCTCTCCTCCTGGGGTGTGATCTTTCCTCGCTTCAGATCTGGTCTCAGGTAGTTAACCCACCGCAGCCTGCAGCTCTTGCCACTCCTCTTCAGCCCTGCAGCAAAAAAAGGCCAAAAGGAGAATTAGGATCTCAGACAAATAGCTCAGCCACCCATGTGCACCAGCAGGTGCTGGTCAATTTACTGACTTTAAGTGGTAGCTAGTGACGGCCTTCATGATAAGTATCTATAACCAACTCACTCCAAGGATAGCATATGATTTTTGATAAAAGATTAGCAAGCAATAGCTTTATTTTTTTCTTGGAAATTGACTGATTGATAAGAACCCCATGCACAGTATCCTTATGGAGATAGGCATCCAATAATAACCCAAGCTTGGCAGTGAACCAGTTAAATAACTGATGAGTCGTCAACTACCATTTAATCCACATATAGTCATATCCCTTTGGCAGCTGAAGATAAACGATCACTTTCACGTGAACCGCTTAGGACTCTAAGTCTGCAACGTGTACGCACAGGAATAAAATGGGATCAAAGTGTAATATACGCATAATAAAACGATCTTAATCTGACGATGGATATCTTATTTGCTCTATGCGTGTCCACACTCCACAGTTCAGTGCCCTGCATAGCGTACCGTACTGAAGTGTACATGTCTACAGCTAATTGGCTGGGCTTACGAAACTTTATAAATGGAAGTCCAAACTGGATTTAGAACTTGGTATGCTAAACTGGCCGTGCTCAAAGATAGAGGCTCTAGTGCGGTCTAGCAGCAACAGTAGCAGGCAGATTGTGCGTTCAGTTAAAAAAAAAACATTATTCATCCAACTTTTCCTTATTCATCCTATTCCTCCCATTCACAGAACACGTTTCCCAGTATGACCTACAGTGTTTTTTTTGGATCTACATTGTTTTTTCTCCCAATCTAAACTCACCCTGGCGACAAACAGTATCTCGTGCATGGTGGAATCCTGGGACAGCTGGTTAATGTTGGACTGCAAGTTGCCATTCGAGGATCCTGGCAAATCACAGGCTTAAAGTACACCGTACACACCAGTACTATCCCGTTAATGTCCGCGCAACTTGCCGGACTTCAATCATTTGCAACTTGCAAAGTTTTATCTGTTTGTTGGTGAAAAAGAGCCTGCAGGGCTCCCTACTACTTGGGTAGGAAAAAGACCGTACAATTGAAATCAAGCAAGTAGATCGTCCCCATGAAAACTAAACTAACAAAATAGAGGGAAACGAATTTCAAATTTTCGAATTTCAAATCGACGGTACCTGTGAGCTTGGAGACGGAGTTCCACCGCCCTTCGCCGTGCTGCCGGACATGCTCGACGAGGAGCTTGTCCTCCTGGCTGGTCCACGGGCCTTTCCTCCACCCGTCCACCTCCTGCCGTCCCCACCCGAGCGGCCCCTCCATTGGCAGCGCAGCACAAAAGCTCAGCTCGATCGATAGTTCGTGTGCCTTGCCTCGAAAGGGCGCTGTTCTAGCTGCTGTGTCTTCTTGCTGGAGATATTTGTGCTCTAGTAGAGCTAGCAGGGCCCGCGCGCAGTAGGTAGCTCGTAGTAGTAGCAGCTATCCACGACCACGAGTGGCAGCCGGATCGGAGGGGAGAGCAAAGCCTTTGCTTTGCTCCGATTCTGCCTGTCTCGTGGTGAGTGATCTGATGAAGGCACGGGGCGAGTGAGCCGCTGCCGCGTATATATCGGGCACCGGCGGCCCGGCGGGGCTCTATTCCCCCTGTCGCCCCGCGTCGCTGTCAGGGGAATTCCATGCTCCACTAGCTCCGCTGTCGAGCAGGGTTTCCCGAATTGCCCCCGGCCGGACCCCATACGGTAAAATTTGATCACCCATTTTGCATCATGGTGATGGTGCGGTGCCGAGAGTTTACCGCGCGGGTGTGTTTATTTCTTGCAGCGAAAGCGCCCTGGGGACAGGTGTAAAGACTGGGGGAGTGCTTTCAGAGGAGAGAACTGCTGCTAGTCTATTTTGCAAGGCGTAAAGACTAAAGAGTAAAGAGTGCCTTAGAATTTAGACAATAATTAATGTGCTCAATCGATCATGCTACACCACAAAACCAAGTCCGTTCTAAAAAAAAAAAACCAAGTCCTCCTATGTAAATAAGGAAAAAATTGTTGTCATATTTATTAGCCCTGAACAAACATCTACCGTTTTGTGTGTTCCATACTTATATGTATGGTATATTAACCTAACTAAATCCATAGCAGTATTACGTTCCTGGTTGAAAACAACAGCATTCGTGCTTTTGTTTCATTAAAAAAAACATTTCGTGCCTTTGACTACCATGCATAGTGCTACTTCTAGTAGACAACAAAGGGAGCAATATTCTTTCAGGGATCCGGCCGCAGTCTGAAGTCTCTGAACTCTGAATGTCTGATGATCTGATCGCAAGAGAGCATTCTCTGGCACGAACATAATCATACAGGCATCAACATATACATCTTCACCTTTGCCACCTCGATCTTATTAGCTTGGCCGCCTGATCCTCGCTGTCCCCTCCCTTGGTGCCACTGCCAGAAACACATTACAAAACTCATATCCCCCTGCGTGGGTTCTAGAAAGCCGACGCGTGGCGCGGATAACTGCATCCGCAACAACTCAAGTGGTACTACTACTTCGATCACCTGGCCCATCAACAAGTGCAAACGGAGCTCGATGGCAGTCGTACTTGTAGCGATCGCGATGGCGATCGATCACTTTCTGACGCACAAACGAACTAAACTAATCCCAGCCGGGGGCTAATCCTGACACGGCCGTGCATCATTATTGCCGCGCAACGCACCACGCATGCATGCCCCGTACCTGGCCAATTCTATCAAAACATTTTTGTGAGCTAGCTGGCACGCGGTTATTACAAAAGGATACAAGTATATATCTGTGATCATGCCCCCCCCCCCCCCCTATTACTTTGGTACAAAGAAAGGATATGTTACTTCGATCCGATCACCTGGTCGATCTCTGTCGCCATCCGGGAAAGGTTGCGAAGTACACGACACTAGCGTAGCTTTGTCCAAGTGTGATGGTACACAAGTTTGTGCAGTACAAACCAGTCCACATGTCCGTTATTATCTAGGAGTAGGAAGATAGCTAATACATGTATGTAGCTAAGCTTAGTCTAGCTAGTAATAGTGCACAAAGCAACTCCGCGTGTAACAGGAATCTTACTGATGATGATCGAGATATCAGGTGGTCATCAGCAGGTCGAGTCTAGTCCAGCTCGGTTGATCGGTCAAATATGTGCATAAGGACCTAATTAATTAGCTCATACGTGTCATCCAGCGCCGTGCGTGTGTTTTCCCACACAACTAGGATGTGAAACTTCTCCTAGTGACGCAGAATTCTCCTAGTGTTTTATTAGCATTTAAAGTGTTATATAAACTTTCTCTACCAAATTGCTCCTAGTGTTTTAGCATTCAAAGTATGAAATCCACCATTTTAAGTGCCAGTTCGAGTTGTGTGATCTATCTATCACTCGTGTCCCGAGTCAAGCCACTCGCTCGCTTCAGTTCTTGATGCCGGTCGACGAAATGAAATGACACAACCCAATTCGAGCAGATACGTGATCTCGTTAGGCCTGAACCAAGGTATAGTAAGGAGAAAGTTTTACCGAGCAACTCCAACACAAACTCTGTGTGTTTAATTTGATGTTCGCGTTATATATCCGCATGTGCTAAAAATTACCACGACACACGCAAGGAGAACGACAACAAGGACAAAATATAATTCTAATTAATATCTAGGTCGGTCGATCAACTTAATTAGTTACGGGCCAAATTTGCTTGTGTGTATACGCTAAAATCTATTGTTTAATGTAATCAGGAAAGAGGAGAAGCTAGTAAAAAGACAAGTAAAATTACCACTGACAACTAAAAAGAACTCAAGTACATATATAAATTACTCACAACTATACCATTGTGACAAAGTTAAACTAACATATACATTGAAATCACCCGTCATTGGCATTAAGAATAACCCAAAATGATCTCCAATGCAGAAAAAAGGGGAATACAACACATTGCAGCTCAAATATGGTCTTCTGGTGACAAGACTATGGATAGTCAAGATAACACACAGGAGCATACCGATGATTTTACTTCACAATCAAGATTACATTGTCAGTAAATCAGAGGTATCTGTCGTAATTCACACCCTACAAGTGACATCGATAAAGACACATGAGCTTACCGATGATTTTACTTTACAATCAAGATTACATCATCAGTAAAACAGAGGTAATTGTCATAATTCACATCCTACAAGTGACACCCATAAAGATGTGAATTACCATAACATGACCAGGAAAAGTACCATGAGGGGGTGGGGACTCCTTTTTTTCATTGATTTATGCATATAGTGTTTTTTGTATTGATTTATGTTAATGGGTTATATTTTCAAGTTAGGGAGGACAAAATCAGACTACATAGTCATTGACAAACACAAGACAGGTTGTGCAGAAGCCATAATTGCATTCATATATCATGTCTGTACAAATCTCAGGACATGAGGTGACATTCAGTTATATAAAAACTATTATGACTACTTTGTGTAAGTCACATTCGTTCAAAATTTGTGTAAGTCACACCTCGCTAATTAATTGCAAAGTATGTAACTGTTGTCATTTTGTCTGTTAATATATAGGGAAAAGTCTATGTTTCACCCTCCAACTATTACAGAAGTTTGATTTTCAACTACAACTACAAAACTGGACACTAAAGACCATCCAAACCTTGCAAAATTGGCCCTTTGGGTGATTTTGAAGGTGGTTTTGGTTTATCCAAAAAAATAAAAAATAATCTTTGTAATAAAAAAGTCATTACTAATTTATTTTAAATTATAAAAATATAAATCCGGTGTTATTTTTTTAAAAAAAATGTGGTCTATATGTTGGTGCACCATTATAAATTATTTGTACATTATTTATTTTTGTTCTAATTATTTTTAGAAAAACTATAAGACACTATTAATATAAACATATAATACCCAAATAATATTAAATGATGTGCCAATAGGTTGGCTACATTTTTAGATAACTTTTGGCACTGATTTCATATTTTTTGGATCTAAAATGAATTAGTTATGAATTTTTAAGTTTAAATAATATATTTTTTAATTTCTATGAAACCCAAACCACCTTCAAAACCATCCAAAGGGCCAATTTTGCACGGTTTGGATAGTTGGATGGTCTTTAGTGTCCGGTTTATAGTTGTGGGTTGAAAATCAGACTTTTGTAGCACTTGAGTGGGTGAAAAACGGACTTTTCCATAATATATATACACGTACGGTGCCCCCAAAGAGTAAAGAGTTACCAGAGGGTAAGTTTGGAAGACCGCACCTAACAGGAGGAATCATGCAAGCAATGCCCTTTTGGAGCCTTACCCCTTCGAGAGACCTCCTCGTCGTGACATCCAACAAAGAATGATGCGCCTATGCTAATTAAGCAGATCATTAGATCCGCCGGGATTTAACTATTGGTACGGTCCCCCACCACGTACTCCACCTCACCACATTGCGTAGAACCATCGTCGTAGAGAGCGCTCCGATCCCCCGCGCGCGTCACGTTAATTAAAATCCCGCTGCCTCTTTGGCACCCTCTCATCGACCTCGCCTCGTCACCTAATCACCCAACGAAAAGCACCAAACAGCAAACAATCGCATCACCCAGTGCATCAGCACGACTTGGGCGGTAGCTAGCTAGCCCCAATTGCAAGCGGTTAAACAACTAGTAGACGTCCTTGTTGCTGCTGCTCGCGCGCGCGTGCCACAGCAACATGGCCGGGTGTGTGTGGCAAGAGAGGCATATCCATGGTGCGCCGCGGCTGTTGCGGGTGATGGGTGCCCACCGGGCCAATGGCGCCGCGCCACCCGCCACCCGTCCCCGCCTCGCCGGACCAGATCGAGATGGACTCGCCCGTAAAATAACATGGCTGCTATTTCGGGCAAGATTACTCTTCGGGCAAGCGATCAGCGGGCAGCTAGCTAGGGGGTGAGCGCGGTGGCCGGGGGAGGGGGGGGGGGGTTATTTTATGCGCGCATCGCCGTCTCCGCGCGCGGGTGCGGCGACTTTGGCTCATCACGCCGGCGACAGGTGTCGCGCGGCGCGGGCAGGACCACCGCCCTAGTTTAATCGCCGTCGCCAACTCCGGCGAGCGAGCATAAAGCCCCCCGGCAGGACCACAGGGACAGGGCCAGCTGGATCGCCCCCCCGGGATTATATAAAAGGATCACTCCATATCACCACTACTATAATTATCTAGGGTTAGCTGTGCTGTGTGTGTGTATGTGAGCTAAGCCTTGCAGTACATGTTACGGCCATGACAGGGTCTTTCCTTTCCTTTCCTTTTATTAATTATTGTTCGCGCTAGCTAAGCTAGCAGCTGCGGCTAGCTTTTTTTTTTTGTGTGCGTGTGTGTGTGTGTGTCTGGTTGCATGTCGTTTGCTCTGGCCACTGCAAGTAGGCGGCATCCCATTCGAGCTGGGGGCTTTGATTAGTGGTTTCCATGGGGTGATGTGGCCGTGGCCGAGGGTTATGTTAATGCCTGTGCGGTGAAACGAAGCATCCGTCGCAAATATTTCTATGCGATACGGGGTATGTGTGTGATGAAGCATTGGTCTACAAGTCTCCCTCCGCTCCCTTTATTTCGCTTTGCGATCCAGAAGGCTCTCGAAAAGCTACCATATAAAACCCCCGAAAAGCCCGGGGTGTATGTGTATATTTGGATTGGTGTATGTTTATACTCCAAGCAAGCTCGTCGTCGGTCATGGATCACTGGACTCGGGAGCTAAAAGTAGAAAGCAAGATACGGTCCCCGACACAAAAGCTGCCCTCTAGTTAGTTGCGCTAGCTAGCAGCTACTACATCAACAGTCACGTACTTCCGCCAAATGGTGTGGGAGAATTGGGATGAAATCCTAAAGTGAGATGGGGCACAAAAAGGTCGCTCTCGACCGTGACCTGCTTTACAGCTCAAGGGCAAAGGTAAATTTGCACTAGCGACTAGCAGGCCGAGTAACTTTGTTTGGTCATTCGCTCTCTCGTAATCGAATGCACGTTTCCTCACCTCCACATTCTCGGTGCGTGGTTTTAATTTACACCCAGATACGTTCTTTGGACAAACTTTCTTTGCTTGCAAATTAAGTTGTCATTCTTCCATTAGAATACCTAATGGGGGGAAAAACATAAGCGATCTGTCTTTTTCTACTGCTCGCCCGAGAGCTTCTATCGCCACATGCGCATAGAGTTATAGGTCATGTACATATGTCTTCTTTTAATTTGTACATATATGATATCTACCTAGAAGAAGAAGAAAATAATTTACACCGTCCGACCCTGTATTATTGTATGTGCAACACACACTGCTATATACTGTTCCACAGTTCTTTTCTATTCAATGAGATTGCCACTATACTGTGCCGGTTGGTATTGGTAAAAAGGAAAACGGTTACCTATATTATTTGTGTGCTTGTTAAAGAGATGTCCTCAATTGACTTCTCACTATAGTAAACATGCTGTGAACAGCAACCCTTGCTTTTCAAAAGCACTGTGGAATGCTGTTCGACTTGGACAACAATATTGTGGTCTTCAAACCAACAAATGACTAAATGAGTGACGCGGATGAAACCAATAATCATGTGCATGCACGGTACTCGCAGGACCCCTTCTTACTCACACCATCCTATCTATATGCACTGATGCTACAAGCTAGTAACAGGGATCGCAGTTGTATTCCTTTTGACCATTATTAGTCTAAAACTCTTGTTCATTGTTTTGTTTGCCCATCAAAACAACTTTAAATAAAAAATATTCAATTAAAAAGGTAGTAGATCTATCGAAACCTACAATTTTGCAAAAGTTATGAATTTCCAAAAACAAATTGAAAATCAAATAAAAATACGAAGATTACCCGTTTTGGATAATCCTGTGTCTGTGCAGTCTCTTTTATAATCTGACATATGTGCCATTCTTTAAATGACAGGCACGGATGATCAGTGTTTTTCTAATAGTGTTCATTAGCTAACCTAAATTGCCCAACAAAGCGAACCTTTCCAACCAAAATTTATTTTCTTATTTTTTGGCCTACACATGCATCTAGGCATCTAACCAGGATCCAAACATATTAGAGGCGCTTGTATGTGATGTTAATCCAATAATGAAACTTTGCATAATGACATTGTGAAAAAAAATGTTATATACATAGATTTATTGTTACAACACACACAAAACACCTAGAATTTCCTTGCCATCTATATTTTAAAAGATTGTCTATGGCGACAATAACTCCATTGTGCACATACCACATGAAAATTTTAATTTTTAAAGTTGTTGCTTCTTTGTGACGTTTAAAAAGTGTAGCATATATGTTTGCAGTCTTTGTTATGTCGATTTCTTTTCGTCATTAAGTCCCTAGCAGGTGTTTAAGTGATATGGAACTCACCAATTACGCGAGGTGATGCGGCTGCCTCAGCTACTCGCCAACGTGCACCACTACTGCCCTTCAATTTCCCTTGGAGCTTTTCTATCTTTTTTTTTTGAGAGATGGAGCTTTTTTTTTTATCTAACTGCCGTTTTGAGCGCATCCGGGCATTGTCGTAGTCCCACGTTCGAATGCACAAGGGAGAGATGAAAAATGATGCAAAAGGTGTAGGCTGGCCTCATGGGCTATGCTGCTATAGGGAGACCGTGATGAGGTCCAGCAGCAAGCAGAGCCCACAAGCCATACCTCAGGACCTAGTTCGCCCACACCACGAGTCATGACTCCCGATCACGAACTCTCCCTTTGTCGTTCTGCTCTGCCGTTCGAACTTTCCTGTCCTGCTTGAACCTTGCTAGATGGCTAGGCCTAGAAGACGGAGCCGCTGCACTGGCTAGCACTGGCGCCCGTCCCCAAATCAGAGGTGAATGGGAGGAGAGAAAGGATCTAAAAATGTTGGGACGCAGCACCACTGATGCCAGCGCATGGCATGTCCACGGCAGCACATCATATGTTCACTTTATTATCAAACACTAATTGATACTTATTAAATTCATAGGACGTTTGACCATTTTATTTTGATGTATTTTGAATTGTATGGTGCAAGAAGCCAAGAACAATACATATTATTTAAATTAAATATATCACCTTAAAATCATTGTTGTTTTCTAATTGTTTGCTATTTTTTTTGTGATCGCCGTATATGAATATACAGTTGGTGTGTATATGATTTTTTTGGGACCATTGGCTTCTAATTAAAGTCCGCCTCACCTAAATTTTTTTTCCTGGGTCCACCACTGACGATGATGTTTTTTTGAACTTGATTTAACTAAAGATAAATTGCAAACCAAACTGAAGAAAACACCTAAAGGTTTTGTTGCATAATTGCTCGAACACTATATGTAGTCTACCACCCCAGCTGGGAGCAAATGTTTATCATATATGGGATGATTAACTTGTAAAAAAAATAAATTCATATACTATATATGTTTAGCTGCAGAATGGATACTGTTGCTTTAAAGGGAAAAAACAAGGTAGTAAGAAGCATCTTATATTTGATAAGAATATAAATAGACCTGTGATGGGGGAGCTAAGGAACCACTTTCTGCTGTGGGTTGACATTCTGATGCCAGGAGGCAGCAAGTTCTTGGGGGGCAATATAATTCCGGCTAGCTAGGTGACGTGAAATAGAAAACAAACTAGCGCGGTATCTGTTTCATTTTGTACGTAGCAGCCTGATCCCTCCACGAGTAAATAGCATCCTCTTCGAGCTTTTAGCGTAAAGTGAAGCCAGAATCGTGCTGTCGAGAGAGATCGTCCTGTTAAACATGGCTGCATGCATCTCACTTCGACAATGCCCCCCAGAATTCTGGCAGCACCAACCAACCCGAGAGAACAATTGAAGTATTGAACAATGTACACCTCTAGAGCCCAAAGACAGGCAATTGACCCATACCAAGGACCAAAATTTTGTCCCCCATCAAAAAAAGAATAGCCCGGCCCACAATATAGGCCCACTAAGTAAAACATCGGCGTAAATTCTCAACGTGGCAGGAATGCATGATGATCCTGTCTCAAAAAAAAAAAAAGGAATGCATGATGATCTGGAAAAATTATTGGATTATGTTTATGTCTGGCCTTATGGGCGTTTGACGCATGCATGCGCTCTTGTTTCTTCGGCTTCCTCCCATGGCCATCCCTAAAACACGCCACGCTCATCGACCGCCCCCTCCCGCTCCGTTCGTGGCTTCGTGCGCGGCGCATGCCACCGTTCTATCTACGCCTAGCGCAGGCACCGGCATTCTTCCTCACCCACGGCCACGGGCAAGCGCCGCCGTGACACGAACCAAATCAAAACTCACGTTACCGATCGACGATCCGGCACAATGGCCGCCGCCGTCTCCGTGGCCGTCCTCGCCGTCGCCGTTTCCCTCGCCGCCGTCATCCCCGCTGCCCGCGCCGAGATCAAGACGACCTCCATAGTCTCCGACTCGCGCTCCGTCATCCTGTTCGAGGAGTTCGGCTTCCGGCGCGGCGGGCGCGCCGAGGTCACGGCCACGGGCGTGTCATGGAAGGTCCCCGAGGGGTCCCAGATCCAGGCCGTGAGCCCGAGCCTGATGGGCTTCTTCCTCATCTCCAACTCCCTCTTCTACAAGATCAACAACGAGTCCGACTACGC
This sequence comes from Digitaria exilis, assembly GCA_015342445.1. Lineage (NCBI taxonomy): Eukaryota > Viridiplantae > Streptophyta > Magnoliopsida > Poales > Poaceae > Digitaria > Digitaria exilis. Next base: position 1,615,159 of record JACEFO010001776.1, on the reverse strand, counting down.
CGAGGCCACCGGCACGTCCTTCTGCCCGCTCACCAGCCAGTACGTGCAGCCTCTCTTCCGGTTCAAGGAGGTGGCCCCCGACGGCACGGGGAAGGGGTCACTGACCCTCGACGCCGACGACCAGTACACCGTGCTGTTCAGCAGCTGCCAGGAGGGCGTCGAGGTCACCATGGAGGTGCGCACCGAGATGTTCAACGTGGTGGGCCGCTCGGGCGTCCGGGAGTACCTCCCCGTCGGCCTCCTGCCGCTGCCGGGGATCTTCGCCGCCGCGTCGGCCGTGCACTTCGCGTTCCTGGCCGCGTGGCTGTTCGTGTGCGTCAGGCACTGCAAGACGGCCGAGCGCATCCACGCCGTGATGGGCGCGCTGCTCCTGTTCAAGGCGCTCAAGCTGGCCTGCGCCGCCGAGGACCAGTGGTACGTCGAGCGCACCGGCACGCCGCACGGCTGGGACGTCGCGTTCTACGTCTTCGGCTTCTTCAAGGGCATCCTGCTATTCACCGTCATCGTCCTCATCGGCACCGGCTGGTCCTTCTTGAAGCCGTACCTCCAGGTTCGTGCATGTCTGATGCAAAGTATACCAATGAACGGATCGATCCAATGGTCATGCCCTGAGCCCTGACACACGCACTAATATAACACCCGTGCACTCGACATATGTTCGTGCAGGAGCGAGAGAAGAACGTGTTGATGATCATCATACCGCTGCAAGTCATCGAGAACATCGCGTCGGCGGTGATAGGGGAGACGGGGCCGGCGGGGAGGGACTGGCTGGCGTGGAACCAGATCTTCCTGCTGGTGGACGTGATCTGCTGCTGCGCGGTGTTCTTCCCGATCATCTGGTCCATCCGCAACCTGAGGGAGGCGTCCAAGACGGACGGGAAGGCGGCGAGGAACCTGCAGAAGCTCACGCTCTTCAAGCAGTTCTACCTGGTGGTCGTCTGCTACCTCTACTTCACCCGGATCGCCGCGTCGGCCGTCTCCGCCGTGCTCAGCTACAAGTACCAGTGGGTCGTCAACGTCTCCATCGAGACGGCGAGCCTCGCATTCTACGTGTTCGTGTTCTACAACTTCCAGCCGGTGGAGAAGAACCCGTACCTGTATGTTGGTGACGACGAAGAGGAGGCCGCGGGTGGGCAGCTTGAGATGGAGAGCACCTTTGAGATCTGAGACGTGCGAGTGTACGTCTCTCCAAGTTTTGTATAGTTACGTACTCCACGAACCTGATCATATGATCTTCATATTTTTCCAGCTGCCTGAAATGTTCTTATCTTTTCAGTCATATACAAGTTTCTGTCTCTTTGGCGGATATTTTTAGAGGATACTGGCTCCATATATAGATGTAGGCAAATTGTAGTGCTCGATCTAGATCAGTGTGGCAGACGTTATAGGAAACAGACACGCCACAAATTAAAGAAAGGCAGTCTGCCTGGCGGTGCCTAAGCTAATGTGCGGGGCAAATTTTATATATGAACTATGGATGTGGTAAGTTTTAAACTTTTTGAAACTCCAAAATACTTTTTTATTTGAATTTTCACAAGAGATGCCCCTAAAACAACGGTGTCCATTACTGCTAGGTCTATGCTGACACCGAACATTTCAGACAAGAGTTACCTAAGCCGCAAGGTGCATTGGCACAAAAATCATTCAGTTGCAATTGCAATTAATGCAGGTCACAAGTGCATGGGACAACATCAGTGACGATGACATGCATCAGACGGGTTTTAGTTTGATGTATGGAAAGATTCTTAATTTCTCTGTTTAGCTATGTCAATGTTTCGAGGAGCCCCCTGTATACAAGAGATCTTTTCAGGAGAATATTTATGCGGAGACAATCTAACCATTTCTTCTCTATTCATTATTTTTTGCCACATCGTAATATTTACCCTAATTAATTAAGGGAAAAGTCTGTTTTTCACCTTCAACTGTTATAAAAGTCCAATTTTCAACCTTAAACTACAAAACCGGATACTAAAGGCCATCCAATTATCCAAACCATACAAAATTTACCCTTTGATAGTTTTGAGGGTGGTTTTCAATTTTATAGAAATAGTAAAAATATTATTTAAACTTTAAAAAACCATAACTAATTCATTTTGAACCCAAAAAATGTGAAATCAATGCCAAAAGTTTCCCTGAAATGTAACCAACCTATTGGCACACTATTTAATGTTATTTGGGTATTATAGGTTTATATTAGTAGTGTCTTATTGTTTTTCTAAAAATAATTAGAATAAAAATAAATAATATGCAAATAACGTCTAATGGTGCACCAACATATAGGTCACATTTTTAGAAAAACAATGGCACCGGTTTGATATTTTTCTAATTCAAAATAAATTAGTTATGAACTGTTTAGTACCAAATTATTTTTTTAATTTTTTTGGAAAATATAAAACCACCCAAAGGGTCAATTTTGCACGGTTTGGATAGTGTTCGAGGGTCTTACAGTGTCCGGTTTGTAGTTGTGGGTTGAAAAATCAGACTTTTGTAATAGTTGGAGGGTGAAAAATAGACTCTTCCCATTAATTAATGATGAAAATTAATACTAGCATATCCGGAAGCATCTATGATTAATATTTAGGAATTGAAAACTCGATAGTTACTCACCGTATACGAGTACAATGCATACACTTTAAAAAAACTCAGGTGGGTACTCATCGAATATGAGTACAATGCATAATTGAAGTCCAGGAAATCCAAGTTGGACGCGGCGAAATCGAATTCTGCCACACGGGCTCTGCACAGAGTCCATGTTGATTACGATTTACGAACGCCCCGAGTAACAGCATCCAATCCTTTTAGCCAGGCAGCAGTTACGACGATAACCACGTCGCAGTTCTTTCCTCGCGCATCAGCAGCAACACCAGCCGCCGGTCGCTGCCAGTTCTCCGTCGTTTTGCATTGGCTATCCACCATGGGTCAACGAGAAGAACCCAGTAACGATGATGACAAAGACGTAGGTGTGATTCTAGGCGTTTTCGCCGTCGCGATGCTGATTTGGTTCGTCGTTTTCATCGCTGCTATGATCTCCTCATCCAAGTCGAGGGACCAAGATTACATGGTGGCCATCACCGGGGTCACCGGCCTGGACGACCTTGCGTCGGCGACCGGCGATGAGCCGTCGCTGTCGCCGGTGTTCAACCTCACGGTCCGCATCGACAACTCCGGCAACACGCTGCACAGGGCGTGCGTCTACGGGCTGTCCACCGCGGTGGTCTCCTACGGGGACGCGTTCCTCGGCAAGGGCTCCGTGCCGCCGTTCTGCGCCGAGAAGGAGGAGGTGCAGGAGCGCGCGGCCACGGCGTGGGGCCAGGGCGTGGTGGTGCCCCAATTCCTGCGGGAACGGCTCGCCGGAGAGATGAAGCGCGGCGAGGCGGCGGTGGACGTCCAGGTCACGTCAGAGTCCACCGACAGGGTGCTCGTCTGCAGCGAGGTGAAGATCGGAGGGGATCATGCTCCGTGCCGCCGGGAGGAAGTCTACCGGCGTTCAGCGCCAGCCGCTGATGGATCCACCGCTTCAGCATAGAAGTCGAATAATCACGCACTAGTTGTTCCGTGAACTTGATATCCACCGCTTGTGCATAGAAGTCTCCAATCATGCACTAGTTTGTTTCCTTTTTTTTCTATCGCCTACTTTGTTTGCTTTAAAATTATAAATAATTTGTGGTGCCAAGTTGTATTAAGCTCTTTTTTTTAACGAACAAAGTTGTATTAAGCTATTCCTAGTAAATTTTACTGCGTGTTTTTATTTGTTTTTGGGAATCTACGAGCACGGTCCTTTCATTTAAACATAATCGACACATTGTGCCTGTCATATCTGATGGTACCTTGGCAGCTACTCGATGTCCACGGCACTTAGGGCATGGCCAACAGGTGTGTCTACGATGCAGGCATAAGCCCGTGGTCGTAGCTACTGGCTCAATTGGGTTCGACCTTCAACTTATCTATAGAAATGTTATAGGGATCCTCTCCATCACACCTCTGCAAGTTGTGTGAGTCCTCGCCTTGACTAGACTAGAACATCGTGCATGAACATTTCCATGGATTTGATACCCTTTGAATACTCTGAGGTGAAAGATACAACGATATCAAAGCTTGTGAATTTATTCACTAATGCTAATATACCCAACAGCTTATCGTTGCGGTGGAGGTGCGAAAGAACTTGAAGGTGTTGCGACACTTGGTGGGAGGCTGGACACGCGTCAACATTGATAATTTGTCCGGCACACCAAGTAGTATGCAAGAGACTTTGAATGGTTCGGCCCCAAAAGCGGACTTCAGCCACATCGTGCGACGGCGGGCCGGAGGGTTTGGTGGTCTGGGTCACAAAACCACACAGGTAGTGGGTTTCCTATTTAGCCCTCAAAGATGGGGGTAGATGACATCATCGTGAGGCTTGCATCAATGCGAAGCAAAGGTGAGGAGACGATGTTTTTGTCCAATGGAAAATCTCAAGTCTTTACTATTTTGCCCTTGCGTGGGTATGTATCTTAGGAAAATATCTAGAGGCAACTTAGTCATTCAGACTAACGTCTAGAAGTAGGAGTAGAGGGCTGAAGGTTTCAGCAAACCTTTGCCCATTTTATGCCCCTTAGTTTTCATTTTCTCTTGAGGGGCTAATTAAGAAGAGCTTAATAGATGTGATGTTAGGCTTAGGAGGTAATTACCTAGGTTTAGCTCTCGATTAAGAAGAGGGTAGGATGAAGGGTGGCACTTAGCCTCAGACAATCTTGTAAGCACTTTTGTTTGGGTTAATCATTCGTGGTTGTTTTGTGTGTGTTCATCCCGTTTTTGTGAGAAGGCTTGATCTTCGTTTTCGCTTCAAATGTTTTGTGGTTTTCAAAAGGGAATCACTCATAGGTGCTTTGTGACCGTATATATCTTGAAATCCCCCTGAGATATCTACAGATTTGGGTTGAATTCGAGGTTTTCCCATGTTCTTTGTTTCTTGATGCTTTCCCTTTGATTCTCGATTCTGCAAGATTCAATATAGTTTGAAACTTGATTCTCTCAGATATATTTGCCCATGGGGCGCTTTATCTTCATATGAGCTTTGTTTTGTTTTGCTTATCATAGTTTTTGCTTCTGGTCGTTTTCCTAACCTGATTCCTAGGGTTAGTAGGTTGTTCCTACTACGTGACCTTGGTCCGTTAGAAGAGAGGCTTGCGGGTCGACTTTTGGACATACGCCATCGAAAGAATTTTTACCAAGCTCCCATTCCCCCCCCCACCCCCTCTGGTCATCGTTTCGATTCCCCACAAAAAAGGTTCTCATCATATTTTACATTATTCCTTATCTTGCCATAACATCCATATGGCACAAAACAGAGTTGAACACATAGTTATCCTTTCATTTCACACACATTTCTTCCTTGGGTACCACTCTTCTTGACTAATTCTTATGGATGTGCAATTTGTGATAGTGGTGGTGGAACCGTCCAAGCTGAGAAATAAACTGATGTTAGCATCTAATCCCAAAAAGGCTAATTTATTAGATCATATTGTTATCATGTAAATTTCTTCGCCCCTTGTATATTCTACCTATTTTATAAATATACATGATATGTATAGAAAGTTTATCGCATATAAAATTAAGAGTATGCGGCACTTACTTCCGCATTTGCTTCCAGCAGGCACAATTTTACCACATGCACGTGCAAGTCGAACTAGCTTCACAACACTTATTTTAAGCTGCTCGTCAACACTAATGACACGACAAACACAAGCCATGTATGATTTTTGCACAGTTTCACGACATTTATTGCTTGGATCAACATAATCGCCTTCAAGTGTGATGGTTTTCATGCATCTAAGCTTAACTGATTTTTTCTGATCTTAACAATCTTCCTCACCCAAAACTAGTTCAGTTGTAAGCATGATAAAAACCAAAGCAAAGACCATGACTTGAAATTGGACTTTCATAACCATCATGTTTTGGAACACAGTGATGGCTATTGCCAGCCCCTATCGCTTCCTCTCAGCTAACCATCATGTGGTGAATGTATATTCTTATACAAATGGTGATTCTTATGAATAAAATGGTTGGAGAAGCACTCCTATTTATAGCACGAGGAGTGAGTCTCACTATAAACTAATGTCATGGAATCCTCATACTTGCGGTACACCATCAAAGATATGAGTCATAAAAAACAATGTCAACAAACAAGCATACTACATTAAATGCATCAGAAACACTCGGGTGTTGGATAGGCACTGCCAATATTAATGTTCCGAGATCATTTTTTCAGGAGAATATTTATGTTGGAGACAATCTAACCATTTTCTTCTATTCTTTTTTTTTTTGCCACATCGATATATTTACCCTAATCAGTTAATGAAAATTAGTACTAGCATATCAGGAAGCGTCTATGATTAATATTTGTAGAAGAACTGAAAACACGATAGGTACTCACCGTATACTTGTACAATGCATATAAATTAAAGTCCAGGAGATCCAAGCTGGACACGGGCTCCTAGCAAAGCAACAGAGTTCATGTTGCGCACGAACGTTAACACCCCGGCCAACAGCATCCGATATTTTTACGCAGCAGTTACGACGATAACCACATCGCAGATCCTCGCTCCACAGCCAGCATCCGCCGCCAGTGGCCGGCCGCCGCCAGTTCTCCGTCGTTGCCCTGGTTATCTACCATGGGGCAACGAGAAGAAGAACCCAGTGACTTGGTGAACGCCTCAGGTGCGTTTGTGGGCCTCATCGTCTGCGCGCTCATGGTTTGGTGCGTCGTTGGCCTCGTTGGGCACATCTCGCGCATGTCCAGGTCGAGGAACCCAGATTACATGGTGGCCATCACCGGCGTCGCCGGCCTCGACGACCTCGCGTCGGCGACCGGCGATGGGTCGCCGGTGTTCAACCTCACCGTCCGCATCGACAACTCCGGCAACACGCTGCACAGCGAGTGCGTCCACGGGCTCTCGACCGCGGTGGTCTCCTACGGGGACGCGTTCCTCGGCGAGGGCTCCGTGCCGCCGTTCTGCGGCGGGGAGGAGGAGGTGCAGGAGCGCGTGGCCACGGCGTGGGGCCAGGGCGTGGTGGTGCCGCGGTTCCTGCGGGAACGGCTCGCCGGAGAGATGGAGCGCGGCGAGGCGGCGGTGGACGTCCAGGTGACGACGCCGGCGGACTGTTACAAGTGCAGCGACAGCGTGCTCGTCTGCAGCAAGGTCAAGATCGGAGGGGATCCTGCACCGTGCCGCCTGGAAGAAGTGTACCCGCGGCCAGCGCCGGCCGCTGGATCCACCGCTTCATAAGTGTAGAACTGTAGAAGACCAATATTCACATCACGCCCTAGTTCCACGAACTTGATATGGTTTTTATTCATTTTTCTGTCGCCTACTACTTTTGTTATTTGTGGTGCCAAGTAGTATTAAGGTATTTCTAGTAAATTTTACTGCGGGTTTTCATTTGTTTTGGGGAATCTAGGCACGAGCAGTGTCCTTTCATTTAAACAGATAAACACCTTTTGCCTATAATATTTGACAAGGCACCTTACCCCCTGAATTTCTTCGATACCTGATCTCCGTCAGTGGAGGAGCCTTCTAATGAAAGCTGATAAAAAAATCCAAATGCTGTCAATTGTGAACACTAGTTGCTAAGAATTACACACCTTGCTATTAGATAACTTTGATTACTTTCAAGCAATGTTAAAATGGGTCAAAAAAAAAATATTGACCGGTTTCGATAGTTGGATCTTGGATGACCCGTTGAATCCGGCTTGGTGCCTTGGTAGTCGTGGGTTTGAAGTCAGACATTTGTTATAGTTGGAGGATGTAAAGTGGTATTTTCCATTTTAATTAAATATAGAATTATCATCCCAGCATACTATGCCAAAAGCAGCGCAAGGTGTATCTGTGTCTTAGACAATCTAACCATTTTCTTCCTTCTTCATTATTTTTAGGCCACAAAACAATATTTGTCAACATGACCATCGGCATTCAAGAAATAGAGGCCCCCCCCCCCCCCCACAGAGGCCTGGCCCACTGATGGCCCATGAAGAACGTCAATGCACCATCGACAAGACCAAGAAGTCGCTATGACCGCCCGATGACCTGCGACGTCCCCAATCAGAAAACAGAATTGGGTCCCACCAAGGGTGCATCTTTCTCGTAAAAAAATCATTACAGGGATAATGATACACACGTGCTATAATGGGAGGAGGGTGGATTCACCCTAACGCCACCATCATAGATCTTCACGTCGTGTCCGATAGGTGTCATGCAGCTTCTGCCACCGCCTCAGCAGTTAACAACATCCACTGAGGAGCCCATTATTACAGCTCAACACAGACATCGAGGATCATGAGGCGTACCAAGCATCTCGGGAAACCCTAAGGGTACTCCAAGATAAAAGAAGGCTTCTGAAGCAGAAGCAGGGGAAGCAAACAAGACGGGAGTCCCATCATGGGATAGTTTGGAAGGGTGCGCTGGCATGGAGCGCCGCATTCACACCAAATGCGGTAAGGGTGAGTTTAGTTTAGGAAAAAAAAAACACCGTAGATCTTAAAAAACAATTGTAGGTTGTGCCAGGAAGCGTGTTCTGTGAGTGGGAAGAATGGGATGAATAAGAAAAAGTTTGATGAATAGTGTTTTTTTGGTGAACTGAACGCACCCTAACTCCAGGATAGCAACTAACGTTATAAAGTAGAACTTCCAGGGGTAAACGCTGGACACATGTAAAACAGATGGAACACAAGCTAAGAATACATGTATTGCATGCATGTATAATCAACACAGCTCATACAACTCAAAAGGGTGTTACGTTCACGAGTCCCCGCATGCACTTTCCATAGATCAATCGTAGCAAGATCCTCAAAGCGTGGTACACCCAAGGTTGAATCGATCTCTAAAGGGGGCATACACCCATACCTCTGCATGTTTCCACACCGTCAATGACACCATAATTAATGGAAATGATAGTAGCATATCTAGAAGCATCTATGACTAATATTTCTAGAAGAACCGGTAAAAAAAAAATCAATGCCACCATTTAAAACTCGGGTACTCAAGCAAACTGAGTGCAGCTTAGGGTTTACGGTTTAGGTTAGGTTCTTTGTTGTAAAACTTGCCAACCTAGGCTTGAGTCATTGACTGCTATGGGTGATTACATTTTATCGAAGGGGAGCGACTAAACGGAGAGGCCTCTCTATTTAAGCTTAAGTGGAGAGCCCTCCACACTTTCTATATTTGGAGGATGGAGAGAACTATAAACATATGAGAGGGGAAAGTCAGAGAGCGGGAGCACCACCGAATGATTGCTGACATAAAATGTTTAATGCTTTTGGAGATTAAGGTAGAAGTAACTTTTCTACTCTGCCGGTATCTTAAAAAGTAACTTTGCATCCAATAAGCATCAGAGAAAGTACATCATCACATATTTTTGCGATGTGAAAAGTAACTTTTTTCTCTGAAAAAAGTAACTCCGCCACCTTTCATTAAAACATACTCGATTGAGATCTTATTCTGAAGTATTTGACGAGACGAATATAATGGTGCGGTCTGATTGCCCTTTGGATGCGTGCTCGTAAACTTACAGCTTTTTTAAGCTTCGAGCTCCACCTTGCATGCGGTTGCACATGGCCCCCAACGTGCAATGAATGGTGCTCCCAGGTTTGCTGGCGGCCCCCTGGTTAGGAAGTAACTTTGTGCTCCGCTGATGTTTTGAAAAAGTAACTTTGCGGCCAACGAGCATCAGAAAAAAAAAGTAACTCGAGCATCAGAGAAAAGTAACTCTATACTCCGCTACTATGCAAAGAGCGGCTTCGATGTCATGACAGAAAGTAACTTCGCCGTATCTGTGCGATATATAAAGTAAGTTTCGATATATCCGTGCGATACAGAAAGTAAGTTTCTTTCCCCTAAAAAGTAACTTCGTCATTCTTCATCAAAACATAGTCGACTGGGATCTTGTTTTGAAGTATTTATCAAGACAAATATAGTGGCGCGATCTGATTTTTATTTGGATGTTTGATCCTAAAGTTATGACTTTTTTTACCGTCGCACTCTTCCACCCCCACACACAACTGATCCGTACTCTCCCAAAATGAAATCTCAGGAGGTCTCTCCCCGAACTGATAATCGGAGAGGCCTCTCTCCTTAAATTTTGCGTTTATTGAATTATTATTCCAGAACTCAATAACGAGACGCCATGCGTGTGTGATGAGCATCCGATTATTGCACTTTGTTTTAAAAAAACACACAGGTGGGTACTCATCGTATATGAGTACAATGCATATAATTGAAGTTCAGGAAATCCAAGTTGGACGCGGCGAAATCGTATTCTGCCACAAGGGCTCCGCACAGAGTCCATGTCGATTACGAACGACCCGGGCAACAGCGCATCCGATCTTTTTTTGCAGCCGGTACCACGTAACTTTCCTCGCTCATCAGCAGCAACACGCAAACAGCAGCCGCCGGTCGCCGCCAGTTCTCTTCTCCGTCGTTGCTGCCCTGGCTAATTTGGCTGTCTACCATGGGTCAACGAGAAGAACCCAGTAACGATGATGACAAAACCGTAGATGTGGTTATAAGCGTTCTCGCTGTCGCGATGCTGATTTGGTGCGTCGTCGCCATCGCGGTTTCGGTCTTCTCGGGTCCACCCAAGTCGAGGGACCCAGATTACATGGTGGCCATCACCGGCGTCACCGGCCTGGACGACCTTGCGTCGGCGACCGGCGATGAGCCGTCGCTGTCGCCGGTGTTCAACCTCACGGTCCGCATCGACAACTCCGGCAACACGCTGCACAGGGCGTGCGTCTACGGGCTGTCCACCGCGGTGGTCTCCTACGGGGACGCGTTCCTTGGCAAGGGCTCCGTGCCGCAGTTCTGCGCCGAGAAGGAGGAGGTGCAGGAGCGCGCGGCCACGGCGTGGGGCCAGGGCGTGGTGGCGCCCGAGTTCCTGCGGGAACGGCTCGCCGGAGAGATGAAGCGCGGCGAGGCGGCGGTGGACGTCCAGGTGACGACGCCAGCGGACTGTTACAAGTGCAGCGACAACGTGCTCGTCTGCAGCAAGGTCAAGATCGGAGGGGATCCTGCTCCGTGTCGCCGGGAGGATATCTACCGCGTGCAGCGCCAGCCGCTGGATCCAATGATCACGCACTAGAAGTACTTCAGCATAGAAGTCCAATGATCACGCACTAGTTGTTCCGTGAACTTGATATGATTTTGTTTCTTTTTTATGTCGCCTACTTTGTTTCCTTTAAAATTAACAAATAATGTGTGGTGCCAAGTTGTATTGAGCTATTTCTAGTAAATTTTACTTCGTGTTTTATTTGTTTTTGGGATACAAACTTAGATTACGAACATGACCTAAAACACCACTCTGAACATGAGCCGTAAGACGTGAACCACATAGGTGGTCCAAGCGTCGTGCCAAGTTTAAAAACTATTAAGTTTATGGATGGTTAATGCCGGAAATCGAGTAGCAGGCAAGGTGCAATCAGATATGACAGGCACAATGTGTCGATCTGTTTAAATGAAAGGAGCGTGCTCGTAGATTCCCAAAAACAAATAAAACACGAAGTAAAATTTAACTAGAAATAGCTTAATATAGTAGTCTATTTTACTCTAATCCAACTATTACATTGAGAGATGTCATGAGAAAATAGTGATCCATGTGATTATTGAGAGGCTGTAAAACTAGTTTTAGGACATGCTAACACTTTATTGGGAAAAGACCGCTGGAGATGTTCTAATAAAAACTGATAAGAAAAAAACAGATACCGTAAATTGTGAAGATAAATCTATGGTTGCTAAGAATTACACAGCGTGCTATTAGATAACTCTGGTAACTTCCAAGAAATGTTGGAGCTCGATTTATTTGGTGGCGTGGAGTTGCTAGCAAACAGCCCCTTAAACTGTGTAAATTTTTTTGTCGGCCTTCTTTCCACTCAAATATGTCAAAGTTAGAATTTCGTCTGAAAGTTTCCCGAATTCGAATGAAACTCAAAAGATATATTTGAGTTTTTTTTTTCGTGTTGATGGTGTACTGGTCGGGAGTTAGGACTCGGGGCCTCCCTGTAAAGACGGTAATGGCACGTTCGCCCAAGATTTTTTTTCTTCGTGTTGATGGTGTGCTGCGTTCCACACGTACTCCTACCGTCCTACGCAACACCTGGAGTTGGAGGCGTAGTAGTAGATGACTGACAACGGCGGCAAGACCGGCGCTAGCTCTGGTGCGGCACGTCCGGTACGTAAAAAGTACCACATCAGAGACGGCTAAAACAGACGTCCAGGCGTCCAGCACCTACCAGTGCCTGCTTTGCCTGGACTCCAGAATCCTCCCCGCAGAGGCACAGGCACGGGCACGCAGCCACGCACCATGCACAGGGTCCATCCATGTCGCGCACGAACGGGTTGGGCAACAAGACAACAAACAAAGCGTCCCTTTTTATAAGGACACATCTGATTATCTCAACTACATACCTCTCTCATTCTCGCCCAACACCTACGTACCCCACGCGGGTCGCCGGTCGGCCGCCACCAAGAGGATCCGTTGACCATGGGCGCCCACCAGGAAGAACCCACCAGATGCGGAGAAGTCGCCATAGGCGATGTGATTTGCTACGTGTCTCTCGCGTTCGTGGTTGTCCTAACCGTTGCCGCCGTCACCCTCGTCATGAAGGACTGCTCGCGTATGTCTTCGTCCAAGGAACCGGAGTACACGCTGGCCATCACCGGTGCGGCCGGCCTGGACGACCTGGCGGTGCGCGACCGGCCGACGCTCTCGCCGGTGTTCAACCTGACCGTCCACATCAACAATACCGGCAACAAGATCCGAAGGGAGTGCATCGGCCAGTTCTCGACGGTGGCGGTGTCGTACGGGGACGCGTTCCTCGCCAAGGGCTCCGTGCCGGCGTTCTGCGCCGAGATCGGGCAGGAGAACGGGGCCGCCGCCACGGTGTGGGGCCAGGACGTGTTGGTGCCGTTGTTCCTGCGGGAACGGCTGGCTGGAGAGCTGGGGCGGGGAGAAGGGAAGGTGGACGTCCAGGTGAAGACACCGAGGCAGGACGACGACGCGGTGCTTGTCTGCAAGGCCAAGATTGGAGGGGGGCCTTCTCCGTGCTGGCGGGATCACGCCTACCCGCGTCCAGCACCAGCAGCTGGATCTAGCGGTTAAATATATATATAGCCTATACGTAGGATACGTTTTTTTTTAAGAAACCATAGGACACTTATATTCATCTTGTTTCTCTTGCATTGAAATAAATAAGTTTATTTATCATTATTTAGCCTGTTTGTTCATGATTCGATGGCAACAATAAAATTTGTTTCATTTTCCTTGCTATATGGGAGTATGCCTTGACCAATGTAAATATACTGTATCTGTTTCAAATATAAGTCATTTCGAACTTGTAGTGATACTAGAAAATTAGAAAACTAACTTACTTCTAACTTCTAAGTACATGGGTTAGCAACCGGTATATCGTTCCGATTCTTATACTGTACAAAGGTGTGTCAGAAGAGCAGCCCGTGTCAGAATCAGAATCACAGTCGTGCACATGCACGCGCCGATCATGTCGAGTTCATGTCCGTGGAGGACACCACCGAGACCGCCAACGGCATCCCCTTTTTATGCACAAGCAGGCGAGTCCCCAGGACCATCAATCGAAGGGGGGCAAAACCCCCGCGAGAAACAATGGCCGCCAAGCCGCCGCATAGCCACGTAGTCGAGTGTCCCCCCACGAGACGCGACGGCGGGCAGGTTGATGCTCCCACCACGTCTCCCCAAGAGCGAAAGCCCACCTGCCGCCGCCGGAAATTGCTCGCGGTTTCCTGTATTGTTTTAGCCGCGGCGGCCATGATCACCGGCATAGTTCTCCTGGTTGTTTTCCTCGCGCGGGAGTTCCCGGCCGGGGACCCCGTGTTCTCGGTAGCCGTGGCGGGCACCGCCGGCCTCGACCTGGCGCAGGACGTCTCGTCGGCGCCGGCGCCGGAGACGACGTCGACGCTCTCGCCGGTGATCATCAACCTCACGTTCCACATCAACAACTCTCGCAACTCGGAGTACCGCGCGTGCGTCCCGGACCTCTCGACCATGGCGGTGTCGTACGGTGACGTGCCACTCGCCAACGGCTCCGTGCCGGCCTTCTGCGCCGGGAAGAAGAACGAGAGCGAGGACGTGTCCGCCACGGCGCGCGGCGATGCCACCGTGGCGGTGCCGCGGGCCCAGCTGGACCAGCTGGCTGGTGAGCTGGCGGCGGGGGAGGCCGCGGTGGACGTCAAGGTGACCATGCCGGGGTACTGTGTGAAATCGCAGTGCCGCGACGCGGTGCTCACCTGCAAGGCGAAGATCGGAGGAGAGCCGTCTCCGTGCCGGCTGGATTACGTCCATAAAGAAGGCGAGAGCACGGGGGAGGAGGACGATGCACCAGTTATCTTCTTCATGCCCAATCCGGTGTCGGGCATGCCGCCCATTTTTATATGGGGGTAGATAGTTGGCATGCACAGGGGGAGTATTAGTTTCATTTCAATATTTTTTTTTACATGATGAAAGGGCGTAGATAGTTCATAGTTGGCGGGGCTGAAGGATGGCTTCATGTCACAATGGTCATATATTGTCTGGTCCAATAGTTAGTCCTGGTTGCAGTGAGCTACCACCGGCGTACTGATCGGCCGGGTCCCAGTTTTTTAGCGCGACTCTATATACCATTTTTTAGATAATGGAACACCAGGTCCCTGCCTCTACATCATCACAGATAGTGTACACAACATTCAATACAAATTGGAGAGCTCTTAGGCCCGCTAAAAAAACTCCATCAACAGCAATTAACAAAGCAACAGAAAGTTCTTCAAGTAGAGAGGCAGCTATGCTGTAATCCTATTCGAAAACTTCCATCCAAACTTAGCAAACACCTCCATGACGACCGTCTCCAATAAACGGCACGCATTCTTCAAATTTGCTTTTGTATCCTCGTCCTTAGACAACAGTGACCAACTGCGAGTCCAATACGTAGCCCTGAAAATTACCTGCATGAAAGTGTTAGGCCTAGAACGGTTGAATACCATATCATTTCTATTAAACCAAATTGCACAACAAATAGCTGTTAAGCCTATACATATCTGTTCTCTAAGAGCTAACTGAAAGCCATCAAGCCAGGAGCCAAACATATTAGAGATGCTAGATGGAGGTCGAATTCCAAAGGTGATATAGATTGTATTCCAAATAAGGCGAGTGAAATGGCAATGTATGAAAAGGTGCTCAATAGTCTCAGCAGAGGTACACGAGCAACAGTTAAGGTTTCCTTTCCAGTTTCGCTTTGCAAGGTTATCTTTAGTAAGCGTGACTCCATTTTTTATATACCACAAGAAAATCTTAATTTTAAGTCGTACCTTGATCTTCCAAATAGGACATTTGCGTGGTACAATACCATCATTCATCATTGCCATATACATAGATCGTGTTGAGAAAACCCCACTTTTATGTAAATTCCAAATGAAAACATCTCTATCACTAGTGAGATTAGTTGCTAAAACTTTTGCCACTAAAATGTACCATGTTTCTAGGTTATGGCCAGTTAGCGCTCTTCGAAATGACACATTCAACGGTATGGTGCTTAGCACTTCAGCCACCGTTGCGGTCTTCTTTCTCACTATATGATAAAGGTTAGGGAAGGCCATTTGTAGGGACTGATCTCCTACCCAAGTATCCTCCCAGAATCGTGTTTCTGTTCCATTATGTACCTTGAAACGACCACATTGTAAAAATTGGTCTTTCACCTTCATAAGTCCAGACCAAAAATGGGAGTCACCAGGTTGCCTTTCGACTTGGGTAAGGGTTTTATTTGACAAATATTTCCTCCTTAGGAGGTTTTGCCAAATGCCTTCCTCATTAATTAGTTTGAATAACCACTTGCTCAAAAGGCATCTATTTTGGATTTCTAGGTTCTGAATACCTAGGCCTCCACAGTCTTTCAGCCTACACAAGATGCTCCACTTGGTGAGTCTGTATTTCTTCTTGTGTTCATCACATTGCCAATAAAATCATGAGTGGTAGTAATCTAATTTTCTACTGACCCCTTTCGGAACCTCAAAGAAAGACAGCATATACATAGCTAGGCTAGTAAGAACTGAGTTAATCAGCACTAGCCTCCCGCCCACAGAAAGTAACTTTCCTTTCCAAATACCAAGCTTCTTATGAAATTTTTCCTCTGTTATTTTCCAATCACTGTTAGATAACTTCCTATGGTGCATCGGAATTCCCAAGTATTTGAAGGGGGTACTGCCTATTTTGCAACCAAAAAGAGTTGCATAAACGTGGTCAAATTCCTTTGAGGCCCCATAGCAATATAACTCGCTCTTATGGAAATTTATTTTAAGGCCTGACAACTGTTCGAAAGTACTTAACACTAGTTTAAGATTTTTGGCCTGGTCGAGGCCGTTTTCCATAAAGAGAATCGTGTCATCAGCATATTGGAGATTTGAAAGTCCTCCATCCACTAGGTGGGGAATGACTCCAACAAAGTCTCCATTATTCTTTGCTCTCTCAATCAGAATGGCCAACATATCAGCAACTAGGTTGAAAAGGATCGGAGACAGGGGATCACCTTGTCTAAGTCCTTTCTTAGTTTGGAAGTAATGGCCAATGTCATCGTTCACTTTGATACCAACACTTCCACCCTTCACAATCTGACTAATCCAATCGCACCATTGCGGTGAAAAACCTTTCATTCGTAGTGTCTGTTGTAGGAAGGACCAATTAACCTTTATCATAAGCCTTCTCAAAATCGAGTTTTAGGATGACACCATCAAGCTTCTTCCTATGCATCTCATGTAAGGTTTCATGTAAAATTACCACTCCCTCCATAACATTCCTCCCAGCCATGAAAGCTGTTTGAGAAGGTTTAGTGACTTTTTGTGCTACTAGAGCCACTCGATTTGTCATTACCTTGGTAAAGATCTTAAAGCTCACGTTAAGCAAGCATATGGGTCTAAACTGTTGGATTTGCTTGGCCTCTTTTTGTTTAGGGAGCAGAGTGATGATGCCACGGTTTAGACTGAACAAAGGAAGTTGTCCATTATGGAAATCATGAAAGAGAAGTAATAAATCATCCTTGATGATATCCCAGAAGACCTGATAAAATTCAGCTGGGAAACCATCAGGTCCCGGTGCCTTATTATGTTCCATTTGGAAAATTGCCTTCTTCACCTCGTCCATCATAAATGGTGAGATAAGAATTTTATTTTCCTCTTCGGTTACCTGTGTGATATCATCCTTAATTGATTCAGTCAAGGTAAAATTATTCCGTTCCGATGCACCAAAGAGACCTTTATAATAATTAGTGATGAAGCGCTTAAGATTTTCATCACCCTTTATTATGCCACTCTCTTGCTCTAGCTGAAATATCCTTGTTTTTCTATGTTTCCCATTTGCTACTAGATGGAAGTATTTGGTATTACAATCGCCATGTAACAACTTAGTTGTTTTGGCCCTTTGGTACCATTTAATTTCTTCCTCCCTTAGTAATTGTGCAAGACGTTGTTTCAGGCATTGTTTTAAGTCACGCTCCTGAGTACTAAGCATTCAGCCTTTTTATCTAACTAGAACGGTTGGGCGCGAAATGCGCGCCCTACCAATATTTTCAACAAAGATCAGTCACCAAAACATCACAAGTCAATGACAATGGTAGGCATAGGCACTCAACTTGAACAAGCGCTGACAAGAGGAAAAATGCTAATGTCCTGGATCCAGTGACTTACTTAGAAACAGGTAGGTCTCACAAACCAAATCAAACAGCAGGTATGGTCGAACCAAAGCCTAAACACCACTTCACTAAAAAGCCAGATTACTGCTATGCATGACTTCATGACAGCTGAAATTAATGGCTAAAAGATAAACTGTCTAGGAGCATTGATGTTAAGTGTGAGCAGTTTTGAAGCTATAAAGGGAAAAGAAAAAAAAAAGGCATACGCACATGTACTGAATACTGAAGCACCAATAATTCAATTAGCAAGGAAAAGGGAATGCATCAAGAAGCCATGCTGTATAGTTTATCCACTCAAATATTTCCACACATGGGAAGGCTTAGCATTAAGAACCTCTAGCACCAGTCACCAGATCAACATTTTTTTTCTAGATTAAACTACTAATCAAATACTCTATGCACATCTTCTGCTGACCATTGATTTTTTGCAGCAATGAACTGACCATCATTTGCCAGGTTAACCAAACTCCTCACATGAGTGCATTCACATGATTATTACTAACTTGTCCTGAGCAGCAGTGGGTCCGCTTCCACCGCTATCACCTACAGATTCCCCAATCTACTCTTTGGCGGATAGCCCTGAGCAACCCTTTTGTTAGGGGATGGGGGAGCCCTGCAAGACAGCAGGTCATTAGTCGGTGGCGATGCAAGATCAAACATGAAACCAATTTTCACAATGCAAGCCCAAAAGCGGAGGATGCGGACAACATTAAGCATAAGTTCCTAGAAAAATACTATCTGTACAGAATAGTTATGTTTACATTATATGCAGCAAAACATTATTTCATTCTCACTAATTAATAATGTACTGTATTCATAATAAATTATTCAATGCAGTTTGGCCTAGGTTTTAGTAAATCAAAGGAGACGTCGTTACACAGCACTAAAAAATAAATGTAAATTGTAGGACTCCGAACCCAGATTTGTTGGCAAGCATGAGAGACAAAGGGGTGTCGTCAGCTGAGTGTTACCTGGCTTTAACAGCTACAGGCACAACAACATCGTCTTCAGCAGTGTCATCTCCGGCCTGGTCCCAGCAAACAACTCCTTAACAACCTTTTTGTTAGGAAAAGAGTGAAATAAGCCACACCACCTATAGAGAAGGAAAGAAAGAAGCAGCGATAGACAGAAAAGGAAAGCGTTATTAGTCAGAAAATATTTTAACATAACCTATAAAGAAGACCAAGGCGAGTAACATGCTTCCTACCAATATTATCTATACTGAGCTGATAAGCAGTCAAATATAAGAGAGTCTAGTCACCAGCACCTCCTTACACCCCAGCTTTATATAGCAAACTCAATATTCATATAGTATAAGAAGCCAAATTAATTGATAAGATGGATCTAGCGGTATGATAGCTCTGTAACTGCAACACATACTAAATGAACATATGATGATAAATAGTACAATACGTATAGGAGAGTGAAAACTAATTTAGAGTAGAATATGGGAGATTAGGTATTGACTACTAAGGATGCATGTTTCTGACCCAGCAAGCGGTTGAGCAACATCCTCCCTACTGGAGGGCTGTAGCATGGACGATGTCTAATCAATCTGCAGTCCAACTCAACCGCGGAGAAAGCTTTGATTCATGAGAAGGGAGAGCTAACCTGGCTTTCTATGATCGTGATGGAGTCTCGGTATTAGATTCTGCAGCGCCTTCATCTTCTCGCTGGTCTTACTCCTGTATCAGATTATGAGTATTCTGTAACGGCATGATTACTCAAAATTCAAAAACGGCATAACAGTGATCGTAAGAACAGGTGGAACTGGAGATGTCAACATACTTCATAGGTTCTTATAGAATCTGGTGGAGTCACTGCAGTTTCACTCAAATCTCTTCGTCGTTGGGAAAGTCACCTGTTCCACATGTTGTGCCGCCGCTTTGATGTGCGCCGTCCACCATTACTCCGGATCTGGCGACATTGGCTGTGAAAATTGGACCAGGGGCTATTCTAAATTATGTTAAATGACTATCATAGAGTAAATCAGAACTTCCACCCATGGAATCAGACTGAATCGAAACCTTACCCCCATGTAATCGAATTAGGACAGTGACAACTGATGTTTGAGCTATAGTATAATCCCTGAAAAATAGTAGTATCAAATATCTCAAAACTACAGTCACGTATAGAAGAAGATTTTGCAAAAACATGTGCTAGATGGACAAAGACTATACAATCATGTGCTAGTAAAAAATAAACTGAGGATTTGGTTGCAAGAAATAGCTATTGTATAGATTCCTAGACAAATTAAGGGGATAATTGCTGACCTGCAGATATTTTCACTTCGTCGTTTGTGAGCCTGTCCACTTGCATCACCTCCATGTTCGGCTTTGGAGTAGAAACTGCAGTCACAATGCAACAAGTTTGCGAGGTTCCAATATTCGTTGAACTTTTGTAGCTACTACTGGCGATTGTTTCTTGTACAACAGATGAATTGATCAGTTTCTAATCATACCTTGTGGCTTGTGGGGCAAAAGCTTGTCAGACGTGCACCAGCTGGAGCAAAAGCTATCCTGAGGGCGAGCTCCCATCAGCCGCCGCCGCCGCAGCCCTTGCCTTCACTGACGAGGGCACGTGGACCGCAGGGTCTTCGTTCGCAACATCCTCGCCGCCGGCACCGGCCCACACCCTCCCCTGCATCCATGACGCACTGCTCGGGGGATTCGAGGCGACGACGGCGGAGGCTCGTGGGGTTGCGAAGAGAGAGAAGGGGATCTCTGTCGTCACACCTTCACGGTAGATCCGAAGTTGCGCATCACTTCCCCAAGGTGTCCCGCATCTAAGCGGTGAGGAGGGCGCCAGGGGAGACGACGGCGGTGAGCTGCGAGGAGGGGCACCAAGGGCGACGGCGGTGACGAGCAGGGCGCCAGCGGCGGCTTGTGGAGGGACAGGGGGGCACAGGGAGGGGCAACAACACCAGGGCGCAGAACCCTAGGTCGCTTGTGCGAGGAGACGAGAGGTCACGGACAGAGCACAGAGCCGGTTGCGGACGTGGGAATGAAAAAACTGCAGTAGAAGAAAAATTCGGGTCCGAACCGGGGGAACGAGGAAGCGGCGTGGCCTCGCCGTTTTCGAACACGTCGCCAAGAAAATGTCGTGGAGGCCTGTGGGAGCAGCAAAGCGGGCAACCTTTAAGAACTTTGATTCGTCGGCTTTCTTGATTATTTTCTCTTTTTCTTTCTTATACGTGCCGCTAGTATTTTTCGCCCAACCCCTTAGGAATTGTCGAAGCATTTGAATCTTGAACTGCCATTTCTGTAATGGCGTTCCACCCCGCTTCTCGTTTTTCCACACTTGTGCTACCATCTCCGAAAAACCCTCTCGCAAAAACCAACCCAGCTCAAATTTTAAAAGCGGTTGTTTATTGGAGTGAGTTCCATTTCCTGTACTCAACAGTAGTGGTGTATGATCAGAGATGTCTCTGTTTAGGGCTTGGACTGTTGCCAATGGAAACTTTGCCTCCCACTCGGTAGTAACCAAGATACGGTCCAGAGTTTCATATGTAGGTATAGACCGAGAGTTTGCCCATGTAAATTTTCGATTTGATAATTCCAATTCTCGCAAATCCAAGCTGTCTATGACCGCATTGAAAAGGAAAGGTCATCTATTATCATATCGCTCATTATTTTTTTCTTGTGGATTTCGGATGATGTTAAAATCACCACCTACAAGAAGAGGCAAGTTTTCCTTAGCACAAGTTTGTACTAGTTCTGCTAGGAATGGTTCTTTCAATTCGTCCTGAGCAGCCCCATAGACTGCCACAAGGACCCAATTAAAACCATCATCCTTGTTTCGCAAATGAAACTTCACATAGAAATCCCCTTCGTCAATTCTTCCAATATCAAACACTTCCAGATTAATGCCTAGTAAGATGCCATCGGATCTACCATGAGGCTCCGACCAATGCCAAAGGAAGTTTTGACCAGCACAAATATTATTCAATGTGCTTTGTGGAAAATCATTTTTTCCAGTTTCTAGTAGAGCGATGAAGTCTAGCTTCTCTTCTCTACTAACATCAGATAGGAACCTAAATTTAGCCAAGTCACCTAGACCTCTGCTATTCCAAAAGATTCATTTCATTTTGCACATGTTTTATGTTTCTTGACAGTCCTAATTTTAGCATTTCTTTTCTTCCTAGAGGAACTCTTTGATTTATTTTTCTTGAAGGCAGTTAGAAAATCACAGCTTAGGTGATCATTGTCTTCATCCATGACCTCCTCCACAAAATCACCACATAAGTGACCAAGAGTAAGGTGTTCAAGCTCATCGTCCTCTTCCTTTTCATATTCAAAATGGTCACTGTCCACAAATGAATTATCTAAACTCAGAACAGATCGGGTATCGAGAGATTGCAATTCTAGATCTTTCAACAGTAAAACCAAATCCGATATTTGCTTAGAACTAGAACCTATAGCTACACCTAGGCTACTGATCTTGGCAGTAATATCATGCGTAGATAAAGAACAAAAGGACATGGTATTACCTTCAGTGTCAAGATTCCTCCAGGCTGCTCGCTTCTTGGCCATCTCCAAGGCGTGCT
The DNA here is from genome assembly GCA_015342445.1 of Digitaria exilis. Lineage (NCBI taxonomy): Eukaryota > Viridiplantae > Streptophyta > Magnoliopsida > Poales > Poaceae > Digitaria > Digitaria exilis. The sequence continues at coordinate 1,592,900 of JACEFO010001776.1, read as the reverse complement.
GGTCAGTAACTCCCGCCAACCTTGGGCTCGACCGAGTAGGTGGCACTACAACTTCTGGAATCCCAGCAGCAGCTGCAAGGCTAGCAGCCAGAGCTGCATCACATCCCAACATCTGCTGCACCTCCCTGAAGCACGGCGGCGCCGACCCAGCAGCCCTACGCAGCACCATCTCTGCTCCATTAGGATGCATACGCGGACGGCCAGGCCGGGTCACTAAAGTCTCAGCCCCATCAGCAGCCTCCACAGCAACACCAGGGAGATGTTCCATGGCTGAAAAATCATTAGAGACATCAACAATCACTTCCCCGGCTGGAACAACCCCCTGCAATCCGGCAGCCCCTCCCATATTGGTCATTTCCACAAGATCACCATCTTCCTTAGGAAGCTTTTCATGAGGTATTCCAACCATGTGATCGACATCATCCTCTGCAAGAACTTTATCCACACAAGAGTCCGAAGCCATGTCAACCACCATATCCATAATTTCATATGCCATCCTTTTAATCTTCACTTCCAAGTCTTCTCCCTGCTCCATAGATGAATTGAGAGCTTCATTTGTGTCATTAGGAGCAACCCCATTTTTCTCCAGTGACTTGTTACTTCCATCCTGACCATGCGAGGTCTCACTCCTAGAGCGTTTCCCATCTCTATCCTTGTTATTTTCATCACTGAGATTGTCTTCTTCCATATTTTGATTGTCATCATTATTCCCATCCCCAAAGTTGAAGGTCACTTCCTCACCATTATCATCAAAACCTATCGGCTCAACTTCAAACTTCAGTTCAAAGTAATGATCACCAATGACAGCATCTAGCTTTGATGGCAATAATTTGGGGTCAAGAACAGCTACTAACACACGGCCAAAATTATTCTTACGAGTTGTTTCCATGTCCACAGTTTGAGTGGAGCCAAGCATAGTTCCAATGGCCCATAAATTCAGAAATTCCCTCAATTTTTTCCGGATACCAGTGACCCGAATCCATACCTTAGGCAGCAAAAAACCTTCTTCTCCATCATGCCATTCCTCAAATTGCATCCGCACCCCAACAGTAACACCTTTATCGCGAACATCCGCACCCCCAAAAGCAATTGCCCTCTGTAACTCATTCTTAGAAGGAAAAGGAACGATGAACGAATCCTTTTCGTGGTGTACAGGTTCCCACTTCCACTTGCAAGAGATCACACGCTGCAGCTACGCCACTACTTGATCAGTTGAAAGAGAACCGCCAACCACCTTGACTAGAGCTGTCTTGGAGTCCTTCCTCCTAGATAACGACGGGTGCGGGATGTGATAGAACCCCAGGCCAGAGACCGCGTATCCCACTACGTGCGCCACAGGACGCGGCTGCTTGAGAAGATGACAGCGATGATTAACATGATCATGACCATCACAAATTACACAGTACATTTCAGTAGTACACTCGGTCATGGCGTGCCCCCTCTGAGCACAACGGCCACAAGTCTTCTCCTTCTTCCCTGCCTTGAGAAGCTCCTTTTCTTCCATCTCCATATCCTGATCACACTCCATGCCAGCCACGCTTGACCCATTGTTGATAGCTGTCCCAGTAGTTGCACCAACGTTGGTATGGTTGGGTGTAGGGGCAGGCGGCTTGCTTGTTGGCAGGTTGTAATGCCCACCACGGCTAGTCCCCGCAGCTTCCTTCTTGGGACCGCCATGTCGACCAGCTCTGCCACCACGACCCAGTCTGCCGGAGTAGCCACCGCGTCGCAGCACGAAACCCCTGGAGCCGCGAGGCCTGAAGCCACCCCGCGGCCATCCACTGTCGCGACCGTCCCATCCACCTCCGTACCCCGGGTCGAACCCAAGGCCACCGCCCTGGAACTCGCCGTCGCCACCGAGGAACTGTTCTTCCCCCTCACCGCGTCCCATGCCATGCCCACGTCCACCTCCACCGCGATGCTCCATGGCCTTGCCGGGGTGCGCAGGCACAGGAGCCGAGACCTGCGCCGCGGCTGCGTGAATGCGTGCGGTAGACGAGGCGACACACGACGGCGGCACGCGTGAATGCGTCAATGAACCCCTTGGTCTTCCTGTGTGCGAAAAGAGTTCGCAAAGGCCCGCAGTGTAGGTGAATTGGGCCAGTCTGCCCCCAAGACGAAGCTGGATGGAACGGCCCGGCCCATCTACCTCGTCAGCCGACCGTCTTCCGAGATCTCGCATCGGCGGTCGACACGAGATGGATGACACCGGCGACGAAGCAGAAGCCTGCGCCGCCGCCGAAGCGTCCGAACCCCAGCGACCGACCTGACATCCGGGTTGAACCCAGACCTGGCCAGCACATCGGCAAGAGTGAGCTTTGGGGATGTCCTGACCGGCGGAAGCGGCCCGCGCCATGGCTTCGTCGAACACTGCCGCGACGCCGCTGGACTAGACCCCCGCCGTCCAGCAGAACTCGGCCTAGCAGTCGACAGATCTGTGACATTAGACAACAAGCGAGTGTTAGATGTTAGTCCTGCCACTGAGGGCAGTGATGAGGGAGGCTTTTTTGATGTGCCGTCAAGATCGATACTAGTCCGTCCCAACTACGCACTGCCTGGAAGGTGAACACCACCCACATCCGTTTCTTCCTCGTCAGAGCTCGAATCGCTGCCCAGAGCCCCGAATCTGGAACCATAGCAGCGAGATCTTAGCTCGGCTAACGGATCCCTCATCTTGACTACCATTGGACGGAGAAGCATCTCCGGCCCAATGGTCATCATATCCCTGCAAGTTTCTGGCGTGACTGGGTCGGCGCCAGCGTTAGCCTGCGAGCCGACGGCCGTCGCTGCGGTCCGCCGCCGCTCAGACGCACCCTTGCATCCAGGTTCCCACCAGAGTGGAGAGCACCTTTCGGCGAGCCGAGTGCCGGCGAGGACGCGGCCATCCGCCACCGCCGGAGGTGGCCGCCGAGCGCGTCGTCAGCTCTCTCCGCCCGAGCGTGACTTCTCCCAACACGGGGTGTTATAGAAAGCGGAGACTCTATATAACATACATAAACACCACGATGCTTCTGCGGAACAGACGCAAATACGCGTTACAGAAACAATGTCGAACTCAAACAGGCCGTGCAGCCGCGACGTCGACCCCTTTATATACCAGTTGGGGGGGGGGGGGGTGTCTCAGGCTTGCGAGAGAGAAAATATACTACCAAAGACACGCCACCAACTTAGTTCGACTGCTACTGCGTGCTAGCATGGCCAAACAGATGGGTGCCTGGTCTTGCTGCCTTGCCGTCGCCGTGACCGTCGGCCTCATTGCCCTTGTCGTTTTCACCGCTATATCGAAGCGCCCCACGTATTCGGTAGCCATCACCGGCGTCGCGGGCCTGGACCCGGCGGCGGACCTCCTCTCGGCGAGCCGGCCGACGCTCTCGCCGGTGTTCAACCTCACCGTCCGCATCGACAACGCCCACTGGTGGCTCTCCACCGCGTGCGTCGACGGCAGCTTGGCGACCGCGGCGGTGACGTACAGGGACGCGTTCCTCGGCAACAGCTCCATCCCGGAGTTCTGCGCCGGGAAGGGGAAGGTGCGGGAGCGCGGCGCCAGGGCGTGGAGCCACGGCGTGGACCTGCCGCGGCTGCTGCGGGACCAGCTGGCCGGCGAGCTGGCGGCGGGAGAGGCGGCGGTGGACGTCGAGGTGATGGCGCCGGACCAAGAATGCAACGACTACCATTGCGTCGACATGGTGCTCACCTGCAGCCAGGCCAAGATCGGAGGGGGCCCTGCTCCGTGCAAGATGATGTATGAGAACGTCCATCACCCTCACCAAGAGGGCTCTACCGATTGAGCCTACTGAGCTAACACCAAGTGTTGATCGTGGCGCACGTTATACTACGGCCGGACACGCAGTGTATACAGACATTAAGAACTTTAAGGTTTCTTTTTTTTTTTTCCTCTCCAAGTGAATAATAAAGGTAGCATATTATGGTCGGTTCACGAATAATCACGATCGCTGCGTCCTTCAACCATATCCGGTAGTGTTTAATTGGCATGTGATTTAGATTCTGCTTACATACGTATTTCCTTATTTGTGAGTATTAAATATATAATTTTTATATACTACATGATTTGATTTTAGATTGACGTGCCATAGACTTCCTTGATAGTTGGCATAAATTCGTAAGCCAGGTCGGCTGATACACTTTAAAAAGGTTCTAGTTCTATATATCCCCTTTCTAGTCTTTCTCTTTTGATGTCTCATTGTTGGACAAAATGTCTAGCACTAAAAGAATAATGTTGTTAATTCATACAATAAATCAAGCAAATGTGAACACTCGTAAGAAACCTCGCGAATTGAGACACATTTCATCCATAGTTGTAAGGTCATGTGTGGTTCCTCTAGGCTATATAATGTTTAGCCCGATGTTTGGATATCAATTAGAAAGATTGAATATGAGCTAATTGCACATAACACCATGGCCAGGCGAGTACAATGCATTGATGCTAGTTAGCCTATATTTATCGTGGTATCACATAGGCTAGTCATGGGTATGCCAGAAATTATACAGAGGTATTGGTCACTGTAGTAAAAGTATTGATGAGTTCTAATACTGCTATAGTACTTCCGAATAAATTGTAGTTGAAGATGTGTAGGCATTTGTAGTCTAAGCGTATACGGTTCTTGCTGGCTTGCTGCTAAATAGAACACGGTGGTCTTGTACTGTTTACTAGTATCGATACGATAGACGAACCTTATAATGCGGAATAGTGGATTGTATATAGATGGCAAGGCAAACCTTTAGCCAGTTGTGTCCATAACTGGCTCTGTAGATAACAATCCTCCGTGAAAATATAAAGATAAGCAGATAAATGGCAAGAAGAAGCTTTATGGTAACATGATGAAGAAAAATTAAAATATACATCTGGCTTACAAAACAATACAGAAAAATCTTCCATATCCTCCATTGATGAGTTTTAGCACACAAAAAAAACTTGTATGTTCCAACGGCCTGCGTCAAGTGTTGCAGAGGATCACGCATTGTATGTTCATTATGGTAAGACTACAAGTGGGCCGTGGGCCATGGCTATGCAACTTGCACGGGCACGGGCTGTACCAGTCGCCGCTTCGCTTTTCCCATTGATGAAACAAAATGATAATTGGATGGTTAGCAATTATCGGTAGGGCCCGTGGGAGCTACTATAACAGTACCTCCAGCAGCTCTTAAAATACTTTATCTTCTTTCTTATGAATAGCTATTTATTTGGTTTTATAATGAGTGCAGCAACAAACTATTAAAAAAATATTAATGAGAGAAGTAAATCACCTATATATATGAGTAAGAGATAGGTGTGTTCTGGTGACAACCAGAAATTTTTTGACTTTTTGGTGTTTGCAGTGAGATTAGTAATCTGTTGGAATATCTTGTATCTCTTAAATCATTGCTTTTCATATTGGCAATGTGAATGGGATAATCTGCTGGAGTTGCTAAGCCAGCTCGGTGTACCTCTTTACCAACCTGTTCTTTTTTTTTTTTATGGGCTTGGTTTCAGGTCACATGTTGGCCCAAGCCTGGTCCGATACTGTTGCAGTGAGCTGAAATCATAGCCCAATCCAACTTTGTGTACTGATCGGCTTCGATTTTTCAGCGCGCGACTCAGGTTAGAAGTCCACGATGCTTCTGCGAAACAGGGCACAACGAAACGCCCAAGAATTAGAGTCGCTTTCCTCAATGGAAACACCGGTCCAATGCACGCGTACAGAGTCAATGTCCGACTCAAACAAGGCCGGGCAGCCGCGCAATTGGAGTCTCCGGGCTTTACTAGAGAAAATATACTACTGCTAGTACCAAAGACGCTCAAGAGAAAATGTACTACCAATGTCTGCTACTGCTAGCATGAAGTAATGAACCAACAGCCGGACTATGAGCCGGGGCCGGGTACTTGCTGCTGCTGCCTTGTCTTCTTGGCCGCGACCGTCGGCTTCATCTACCTCATGGTTCTCCTCAGCGTCTCGAAGGGCGCCACGTACTCCGTAACCGTCACCGGCGTCGCGGGCCTCGACCCGGCGGCGGACCTCCTCTCGGCGTCCCGGCCGACGCTCTCGCCGGTGTTCAACCTCACCGTCCGCATCGACAACGCCCGCGAGAAGTTCTCCACCCATTGCCTCGGCAGCTTCGCGGCCGCGTCGGTGACCTACGGCGACGCGTTCCTCGGCAAGGGCTCCGTGCCGGAGTTCTGCGCCGGGAAAGGGAAGGTGCGGGAGCGCGGCGCCAGGGCGTGGGGCCACGGCGTCGACCTGCCGCGGTTCCTGCGGGACCAGATGGCCGGCGAGCTGGCGGCGGGGGAGGCGGCGGTGGACGTCGAGGTGACGGTGCCGGACCAGGAGTGCTACCACCATTGCTTCGACACGGTGCTCACCTGCAGCCAGGCCAAGATCGGAGGGGGTCCTGCTCCGTGCACGGTGCATCAGAACGTCGTCCATCACGGTCACGACGGAGAGACAGCGGCAGGCTCTAACGATTAGTCTAAGTGCCTACAGGAGCTAACACCACGGGTTGATCGTGGCGCACGTTATATTACATAGGGACATTGGTAGCTTAGCTAGGAATAATTTTCTTTTGAATATACTGTATACATTATAAGAACTTTATGTAATGTTTATGTTTTTCAAGTGAGTAAAGGTCTATTATATTGTCGGATCACGAATCACGATCGCAGCGTAACCATATATCCGATAGTGTACGTACGTACCGGTGAATATCTCACAAGTAGTACGCTGGAAAACGATTTGTGTTTTTAGTGCTAGCGGACCTAATTGGTGACCAACAGTACACGTATACGTGCGTTTCGTGCTTCCTGCATCGGGTACGAAAGATCATATGCATCGGGTACCAAAGATCATATCGATCGTGGCCATGCGGGTTTCTGCTGCCTCGTGTACGGGATACCGACATCATCACCGTGCGGGGAGGACACGACCAGCATATACGCAAAATACTCCCTCGCTTTCAAATTACAATTCGTTTGAGTTTTTTATTGCAAGTTTTAAATTACAATTCATTTGAGTTATTTATTTCAAATTACCCTAAACTTACATATAAATTATTATATCATTATTAATAGCTAAAGTAACCATAAATCTAAATTCTATAATTATAAAAATAAAAATGTAATTCTATAGCATTATTCCCGTCATTATTAATATATTATTTATGTTATTTTTTATATAAAAATATCGCTCATGATGTGTGATGTCATGTATTCATGTACGGGCGAAACAAATAAGGAAACTAATTGTTATGTTGTTTACATAGCTCAAACAAAGGGTTAAATTAAATACATATCAACTACACCTAGAGATGTTATGCAAAGTGAAAAAAATACTAACTAAATATATTACAATAATGATAAATGTACATTTTATAGAATGTGTTAGAATATTTAATAAATAGAAGAGAGTGTATGATAGATAATTATAATTAGAATATCCGTCAATCACTTTGCTTTCCGCCGCTTGTTTGCAAATCAAACGGCTCAAATCAAACATCTCTCTCCATCTTTTCTTTCTCTCTCCTCTCTCTGTCTCCTCTCTCTAATGTATTCTTCCCCGAGTTCACGAACCACCACTCCCACCTCATGTTGGCTTGCCTCCACCGTGCCGACGCTAACCTTTTCAAGCTCGGCACCCTCATCGTCTTTACTACCGACCAGGGTCCTCTGCTGCCCGACTGCGGCGGTGTCCTCTCCGCCTCCACTCCGCCACCATCTATTCACCTCTCCACCACTGGTCGACGAACCGCCCCAGAGCTTCCTCTACAGCCGGACATTGAGGTAAACCCCAACCCTGCAACCCAAGAACCCTAACCCCGAATCCCCATCTCTATTTAAGTTAAAATGTAAATCTTGAGTGATTGAAAGATAGATAAAAATCAAATGTTAATCTGATGCATGTTTTTGTGGCTTATATGGATATGCAAGAATTAGTCACCTGATGTGGAGAGAGCAAATCCGTCTAGGACATCTTTCTCTTTTTTTTCTTTTTTTTTTTTTTTGCGAAACACATCTTTCTCTTCTCGTCATATAAAGGTGACCCGGATTCGATATAGCTGAAGTCACTCACCCCATACGTGCATGTCATGCGGTTGTGCTCGAGACGATGGGCCTCCGATACGTATACGGCATGCGCAAGATACCTACTCGAATTCGAATGCCATCACGGCGATCCGCCTCGTGTACTGTAACGAGCCGCCCAAATTACCTTGTCTAAACTGGGTCATCATCTATTGACCAACCCAATTTAACCAAGATAATCCCGGTATTCCCCGGTATGCGCCTCGAGCAGCGCCCAGGATCAACCCGCATACCGTTTGTACATCATGAGTACCATCACAAGGATGAGAGAGCAAATTTCAAAAGTTTGGATTACAAGTCTTGATCAACTTACAAAAATTCCTCAAATTAAAACTATAACCTAGTTCAACTAGTACTTGGGAGTTTTTATCGACTAAGGTGATTTTATTATCCAACTATATTGTACCATGTTTCCTTAGATCCATAGGTATAACGCAGCGGAAAGATTGGAGAATATTTATGAAGAAAATGGTGTCCTTGCCCAATGAACACCACCTGCCTAGGCTTGAGCGACTACACCACTCATCCACTTTGCCGCCTTCGGCGGGATGAACGTGGCCATCACTCCAAGAAGGCAACCTACAAAACAACTTATCGGCAGCACCGTTAGTACATTTCGTACTAGCAGGACTTATCCCAAAAATATACATTTGGTGGATGCAAGGGATTATCAAGTTTTAATACCCAACTATGAAATAGCAAGCGGGTTTGTATAAGTGAGTAAGCAAAAGACATGGCTTCTATCCCTATATCATACACCAAAACATTTGCATAAGTAAAGTGATCATGTATCATCAACCATGAGCTTAATCTTCCATAAGCTCTCTCCGAAACTCTACGTTAAAGTCAAAGTACATGAGCGTGTTCATATCCGAGAACGCGGCTATTGCAATAGATTTAGAACCCTGCAGGGATGTACAACTTTTCCCACACGAGGCGCAAGACCAACTACCATACCCTCAGCCAAGGATAAGAGTTAATTCATGCCCTCAACCGTTCGCATACCCACACCCGGCGATGAGAGGACGGCCGGAGATGTATAGGGGTAACGGAATCCGCCATCTACCCCTCATCACAACCCGTGTCAAACCGTCCCATAGCAAGATCCGGCTTATGGTACTTGGCTTGCCCATCCCATACTAAGCATGTGGTTTGTACGGTATATGCTCAAGTATCAAAGCGATGACGCATCGGTCCTTAATCAATTCAAGCAAGCCTAACCAACAGAGCTCCATCTCAATGGTCCTACATTACTTGCTCAAATCTCGACTCATATTCATGGTTGTTCATCTTTAAAATATTCCAACTATCCAAATATGAGATCAGACAAATTCCTATAGTCTCGCAAGAAGTGATGCCCTTGTCACCTCTCGACTTCTACCGGCTAAGCATGAATAAGCAATTAAGTTCGTATAAACCAACAAACATACTCAGCTAGAAGTTGACCTAGAGCTACAGCACATGTCTAATAGGTTCTACTCTAATCATCACATATGAACGACTAGAGGGATGCTTATGCACAAACAATAAGCAAGTTAACATTCTGAAAATAGTTGGAAAAGGGTGCCTGCCTGAGACTTGGTGATCCACAACGCAACTCTCCGGAACGTCATGCTCTATGGAATATTAAAGATGCATGAATTAGAAATGATGCTTGTGAATGAATATGAATATGAGATGCAATGACTCATGAGAGGAAAAAGGCTAGCAAGGTTCAAGGGTCAAGGTAATGATACAAATAAATCTAGATTGGAAAATATTGCACAAATGCATAATATGAGATAAAGTGCTAAATAATTATTGATACATGTGCACACAATAATTCATGACAAGTTATAATAAGAGAAACCCAATAAACTACATTTGTCACTACAGTTTCCATTTGAATTTATCACAAATTTATTTTAGTCACAACCTAGGTTAGAAAAGTCAACTAATAAGGTTATGTCATGGTTGAAATTGCAAAATGATATGCAAAAGACATGATTAAATATGTGTTTAGAATGCCTTAAAATCGTATATAAACATACTAAGTTGGAAACATAGGTATATAAGTCAACTAGGTGACTTTCGGATCTTCCGACTCAAAATATCGGACCATCCGGTTTTACACAGAGAAGAACCGGATCTTCCGGGCATGAAATCGGATCTTCTGGATATAGACTGGAACTCAAAATCGGATCTTTCGGCTCTTTCCCGGATCTTCCTAACAGCTCGGCGGCCGGGAAAAAAAAAAGCTCGCTGGCGGCGGCTCCGACCTCCGTTTTGGGTACTGTTTGTTTCTATGGGTTTGTGGGAGTGTCAAGCTTCTATTCCAAGTGATGTATTTGACATGCATTGGGTTTTTCGAGCTCTAGGTCATCAATATTGAAAACACCATGGATGGGCTCTATGTGAGTCAAGAACTCAAATCCTAGGGCAATGGGGAAGGGATTTGGAAGGGGGGGGGCTTACCAACGACGAGTGGGACTCTGGTGAGGGCCGTAGGTTGGTGTAGAGCGGTGTGGAGTGGATCGGCCGAGCTCATCCTTGTGGTGCTTGTGGGAGAAGAAGAAGAAGCTTGGGGATGGCCTTTCCCATGGTCTTCGGCGAGGAAGAGGTGGTCCAGGTGGTGGGGAAGCTCGACGACGTCGTCCTCCGGTGATCCTCCGGCCAACTCCGGCGAGGGAAGGTTGATTTGATGGGGGATTTGAGCTCTATCCACCATTGTTTGGTTGGGGGAAGAAGAAGAGGGGAAGGAAGATGCATCTGTGCACAGGGAGGAGTAGGAGGAAGGAGGGGGCGTGGGGTTGAGGTGGAGGCTTGTGGGGCCGTAGGGATGCGTGTCGTCCATGCAAAAATCGACGTGTTAAGCCGGATATCGGATCTTCCGGCTCGGAGTTGGAAGATCCTAAAATTGACAGCTTTCTAGTAAAAATTACTTTAGATCATCTAGAGACCTCCAAAAATTATGAAATCTTTTTAGCTACTTTGGAAAATATTATTTTATCAAATCACGATCCAAAATAAGTTTTTATGCTGAAGAATTTAGTGGCTTCAAAAGGATGTAAAAGCATTCAAACAAAGGTAGAAAAATTATATTATCACATAATAATTCTTATGATCCAATTCTTATCAAGTAATTAACATTTGGGTCGTTACATGTACGGACACACAGAGATCGCCGTACATGTTGGTGGAGAACACGGACAGGGCCTATGCAACTTCATGGCATATTTATGTAGTACTAAGCAGCAACAAGATCCAATGCACCATCAACTGAAGGGGGAAAAGAAAGATACAAGAAACAAGAACTTCCATGGCCGCTACTAAGCCGCACGGAGGAGACCACGTCGTGGTCATGGGCTATCCTTCCACGATCGCCGACCCATGCCATGGCCAAGCTGCTAGCACGGGCCAAGCGGAAGGATCCTCCGGTCGCCGATTATCCAATCGTGCGTGTTGCTTCCTTCTCGTTGCCACGTTCGTTCTCGCTGTCGTCGCGGTTGTTGTTATCGCCGTCGAGCTCCCCGATGGGTACCCCGAGTACTCTGTGGCCGTCACGGCCGTCTCCGGTCTTGACCCGGCGCGGGACCTCACGGCGCGCGACCGGCCGACGCTCTCGCCGGTGCTCAACGTCACCGTCCACATCGACAACAGCCGCAACGCGCTCCACAAGGCCTGCATCGACTACGACGACTACGGCGAGGTGACCGCCGAGGTGTACTACGGGGACGCGTTCCTCGGCAGGGGCAGCGTGCCGGAGTTCTGCGCGCGTCCGCGGCGGCAAGGCGAGGGCGTGGCGAGGGCGTGGGGGCAGGACGTGGCGGTGCCGTGGTTCCTGCGGGACGAGCTCGCCGCCAAGCTGGCGGTGGGAGAGGCGGCGGTGACCGTCAAGCTGTTGCCATGGACGACAATGGTCTGCAATGCCAAGATTGGAGGGGACCTTTCTCGGTTCTAGCAAGGAGGAGACTTGAGTACCCGCGCGCGCCAACTGCAGAATCGTCTACGGATTTAGTTAGTGGAAACACCTAAGTGTTGGATAGCTAGCTTTTCTCATTTATAGTTATGTTAATATATATGCGCACGTTATTATAAACATATTGCAGTATGTACAATTGGTTAGGTTCGTTTGCTTGCCATTCTGTATCTGCGTTACTTAATAGTAGCAAGTTAACAAAGCGCACCATCATAGAAGGGTACGACCCCCTACATACATGCACCACCCTGCAACCACCATCATGGCTTCCTCCCGTAGAGGCGTAGACCTTATTTTAGCGCATATACTCCCACGACGATGCTATAGGTAAGGAATACCAACGAAGGGAGCATGCTGCATGCATGCATCCGCGACTATCCGAGTTTGGATCAAAGTACATTTTTGTTAAAAAAAACCATAGCAGTACGCATGTGGACAAACTAAGGAATAGGGAGGAACATGAATTTTGGTCAAAAGCAGAAAGAATTACTTAAAAATGGAAGGTCCGATCCTATTCTCGACTGAGCACGTTTATGCGGCAGAGCTACAAACGGCAGCGCCTCTGCGACTTCTGCCCCTACATATGCACACGAAGTCACGAACCCAACCAGGTCGTCCTGAACCGCCGCCGGGAACACGTACGTGCCTCCTCTATTCGTTCTTCTCCGGCATGGCTGCGCACGCAATCGATATCCAAGACGCCGACGACACGCCTGCTGCCTCCCTAGACACGGCAGCCAAAGAACCCGATCAACCCATCGGACGGTGCTGCAAGGCGATCCTGTTGCTCGGTTTGGCTCTGCTGGTCGCGTTCGCCGTTTTCGTATTTGTCATGTTAATCATGGACATGGCACTAGGTGGGCCCCCCCCTGAATACTCGGCGGCCATCGCCGGCGCCGCCGGCTCGCCCCCGACGAGCGCCGCCGCCATCCCCCGGTGTTCAACCTCACCGTCCACATCAAGAACCCCAGCGGGCTGTCCACTGCCTGCGTCTGGAGCGACGCGACGGCCGTGGTGTCCTACGGCGGGGCCACCATCGGCGCCGGCGTCGTGCCGTGGTTCTGCGCCGGGAACAAGGAGGAGCGCGAGGTCGTCGTGCCCGTGTGGGGCGTGGGCGCGGGCGCCGACGTGACGCTGCCCCGGGCGCTGCAGAGCCGGGGCGCCGTGGTTGACGTGGCGGTGCGGATGCCGCGGGGCAACGTCTGTCATAGTTACGCGCAGGTTCTGTCTTGCAGTGTCAGGGTAGGTGGGGGCCCGTCTCTGTGCACGTCGGAGTGCGATTGATTCTTCTCGGCCCCGCGCGGACAGGTTTTATAGCTCGTGAAATTTTGTCCCTCGAAATATAGAAATAATCGACGTCGTTTATACAAGCAGAGATTCATATGCAATGCTTGTTGCTTTAGTTAGATTGTATACAGATCATAAAGCTCTCTTTTTTTTCTAGAGAGTTTTTTTGAGACGGGCACATTCGCACGAACCATGAAAAAGGAAACTAGACATATGGGTTCCAATCTTTCATAGCGGATCCGAGTCTCTCTTGTAGGCTTTTGCGTATCTTCATCAACAAAGATCAAGTGAAATGGTTCATGACGTAATTTCATGTTTCCAAAAGAGAATTGAAATGGTTCCCAATAATAAATTTTAAAGAACCAATCTATTTACATCTCCGATCACTTTCCCAAACCTTATTCACGTTACGGTATAACTCAACTAAGCTTCAATTAAGCAAAAGAAGAATAAATAGGTACTACTAAAGTAGGAATCCTAAGATGAATCTTTCACCATCAGAACATTTCGTATTTTCGTTGCCAGGATGATGGCAAAAACTAACTTGCCTGAGGCTTCTCCAAGACTGATCTCGATCCCCGGACCTGTGGCCTTTGGCTTCGAGGTGAAGAGAAGTTCTGGGAATGCTCCAGCATCTGAACCATGGATGGTGTTTGATATGAGTGAACAAGAGTTGTGCTATCTGTAGAGTCTCCTCGTGCTGTCGCTCTCTGCCATGAATGAGAGCTCAGCCCAGACAGCATATATGCTCTCCCTGAAGCCTCATAGAGTTGGCGATTCGCCATCCTTTCCTGCATCTCTCTTAGCTCTGCATCAAGGGCCATGCATAGACGATCACCATTTTGGCTTGCAAAGGACTGTGATAATACCCTCCGGCAATCTTCAAGAATAGAGACCGCCTCGGAGAGAGCACCCCTCTCGGCAGCTGCCCGTGCAGACTCAATAGAACCGGCAGCTTGTATACGGTTCCTCTCACGATCAACTTCAATAGATACTGATTCAGATACAGTGGATGTTGTCCTCTTGATCTTTACCTCGTCACCTTGAATCTTGATAGTCTCGTTTGTTACGGGATCGTTGTAAGCACAAGCAACTCTCAACAGTGAAGTCTGTCCACTAGATTTTGGGATGGTCACTGACAGCAGAATGTCTCTCTCCTCATCAGCATATAACTGACCTATATCAACAGACCCGTTTCGTCCATCTCTTACCAACTTACTTGGATAGCTGCCACATTTGATGGAACAGAGTTGAACACCAGGATCAACACATTCCATGCTAAGACGCATCTCCTGAACAGAAACACTAAGAAGCCCGCCAATACATTGAGCAAAGGCATCTTGCATCACACCTTCATCCTCAATAAAAGAAAAGGTGCCACCAGAAGCTTCAGCAATCGAATGCAATGTCTCTGAATCATGGTCTGCTCCAAATCCAAAAGCATGCAGGGGCACCATATGGCTTTCATTTGCTATAGAGGATGGGACAAGTGACCTACGACTTGCCGACGTTCCTTGGAAATTTGAGGAAATGCTGTAGGTATCTTGGCCATCTGACAGAAGAATGATACTGCATACTGAATTCTTATAGCTTCGGTCATCAATCACCTTCACAGCTTTCTTTAGTGCATCAGCAATGTTCGTACCACCACCAGCATCAAGTGAGTTAATTGCCTGCAAGGCCTGCTGCCTGCCGTGATGTGACATTTGTCGAAGCGGGAACAGTCTTTGGGCAGTAGATGAAAAGGCAATGACTGAAAGGCGGTCAGATGGCCGGAGGTGCTGAACAACAAAATCCATTGCTTGCTTGAGGAGTGCTAGCTTTGTGCCTGCCATACTGCCGCTAACATCAAGGACAGTAATAAGATCAACAGGAGCTCGGCTTGATGACCTCACAGAGCTTTCATTGACCAAGCTGCCTGCGCCGTGATCTGAGCTAGAAGTGGGCGCTTTCACATGAATCAGAATATCAAACCCATTTTGACATGATGACTGTGAAACAGCTTGGAATTCTGGGTATGAGCTGATCTGGGCAGTTTTATCAGATCCAGAATTAAGATTGTCAAAAGCCTCATTGCGCTGCAAAGGTTCATCATCACTGTAGTCTGCTGGTTCAGAAATATGTAAGCGGCGGACCTCTCGCCGACGGTTCGAAACTTGCCGACGAAGAGCCATATGGGGATCTTGTTGGGGAGATTGACTTTGGTTACCTCCAATTCTTCCATGAGGCCTAGTGGAAGATAGTGAGCGACAGGGTATTTCTTTCCACTTCGCTCGACAAATTGGGCAGACATAGTTTCCATGTTTTACATTTGATGAGATACAGTGAAAATGGAACATGTGAGAACACTCTGCAGTAAACAGGGCTTGACCATGGCCAGATCTCATGCTAGCAAAGCATATTGCACATTTCCCCTGCTGAAGTACATACAAAAAAAAAGACATCAGTTTAATTCCTTTGAATTATACATTCCAGTTAATTACATATATGGTTTAGGTTCCACCTACTACACAACAGCTTCTATCATTGATGCATCATCCTAATTATCCAGCTACTTCAGAACAGAACAGCTTATATCACAATGCATCGTCCCAGCTATCCTATTTAGCTCATCCCAGCATATGCACCATTGTCCCACTATAAATTATATTCTAAATAGCAAATGTGTGCACACAAATTCTTTTTACTAATATCATTGGTGTTACATTCATCCAAGCACCGTTGCATCTCAAATAGTCAAATATTATCTTATGCGTTCAAGATAAACAGACAACAAACAATCAATTACTATGTGGCAATGACAGGTAGCCGAACATTAAAACTAGCACTTCCTTTTTTCCTGGTGCCCACCAAAATCAATTGAGATAATGCATGAGTCAATGTGTTGGTTGGCACAAAAAGTAAGATATTATATTACATTCAAAACCTTCATTAGGGGGGAAACAACAAGCACACCCTTTGACCAGTAGCTAATAAACATGTGACAGTGACTGCAACAGAGTAAAGGAAAAAAAATAACCACCCACGTGTTGTGATATTGATCTAGTTCATCAATCATTTTATGGAAACTGTATTTGCTATCACTACAGGTTTGAACAATAAATCATGATTTTAGTGGTTGCATATAATCAAAGCTACTTGGGCATGTGGGGGTAAAGTCAGCTGGAAGATTGATTCTATAATAACTTAATACCTAATAAAAATGCAACCAAACTTCAACCTAGCAAGATAAAATTAGGAAAAATACACACTTTTGCGATATCAAAACCAAACATCACAGATAAAGAACTTTTAACTTCTTCACTGTTTTCTCACCTTTTGTGCCAAGTTGATGCATGCATGAAAGCCACAAATGTAAAACCAATGAGACAATCCATGTGAAGCTACATGTCAAATTGGTACACATTATTTCTCATGCCATTGAGACATAAAGGCCGCATAAAAATAGAAAGTAGCAGTCAACTATCAGTTGGGCAATTTGCATCCCATATATTAATGGATAGCAGCTGTCAGCCTGTCAAGTTGGAACATCTGCCGTAAAGAAAGAAAGCTGGTGGTAGGAGGAAAGAGTGGGGTTCGCTACACGTGACGACCACGGGCCGGTGATGAGCAAAATGCAAGCTTTTCTCTTTCCTTTTCAGGGACGAGGGCAAGTGGAATACAGTCATGCAGATACAGTGTATGGGATAGGGAAGCGGCTTGCGTTAAGCAGTTATCTAAGAGTCTGTCTGGTATGAAGACTAAGGCCATGTTTAGATCGCCAACTTTCGCCAACTTATTTTGCCAACTTGTCACATCGAATGTTTGGACACTAATTAGGAGTATTAAACATAGGTATAAAAATAAACTAATTACATAGATGGACTCCACATCGTGAGACGAATCTATTAAGCCTAATTAATTCGTCATTAGACACTGTCGTGCTACAGTAACCCGTCATTAAAAATGCACTAATGACGGCACATATTAGGCTTAATAGATTCGTCTTACGATGTAGAGTCCATCTGTGTAATTAGTTTTATAATTAGTCTATATTTAGTACTCCTAATTAGTGTCAAAAGGATGGATGTGACATTTCGCCAACTTTCACCAACTCATCTAAACAGGGCGGAAAGCCATTGACTAAAATAGAGACGTCAGAATACAGCTGGCACAATATCTCCTAAGAATCACACAAACCAGGACTGGAATTATTGAGCGATGAAGTATTAACTAAACAGACACATTAGACGATACAGAGGCACATGGCAGAGCACAACACAGTTGGCACCATACCTCATATGAATCTCTTGCTGAAAAAAAAAACATAACTCACAATTTTCTTCTTATTTTTGGACAGCAGTTGGGCATTTTTCTTTATGACGGTAGAGAATGCAAAACAGTACCGCAAAAATAGTGTAGTAGAATTGAGAAGAGAAAGCGAAAACGAGAAGCACACAAGAACAACAACGATCGTAAATAGCAATCATGGCCAAGAAGCATACAAAAATTCCATCTAAAGGTCTTAATAAACGGCTGGTGCAAACCACAACTTTGGCACTCATATGCCGATATGCGTTCAATCCGCGCGCAGACACCCGATACGGAGATCACCAGCAAAATCAGTAGCCGTTCGTTATACCAGTAGCATTTCACTTCCAAATCGGTAAACGTAGAGCAGAATTAACACCCAGTTCCCGATCAACCAAGCATTAAAAACGGAGCGGTTTCTGTTCTATCGAAACCCCCCACCACAGCACAAATTCAGAAACGCCCAGAATCTCAATCTCACCTTGGATGATGAGGAAGAGGAGGACGACCTGCTGCCGGACTTGGCCCGCCGGAGCGCGCCCGCCGCAGGCGAGCTCGTCCACGACTCGCCCGCGGCCGCAATCGCCACCGCGGCATCCCGCCGGCAAACGCCCGCGCCGCCCGCCGTCGCGCGCCGCACGCTCCTCCCACCGCCCACCGCCCGGGCTTGCACGCAGACGCGGAGTCCCAGCGCCTTCCTGACCTTCCTCCACGCGCCCTCCATCGCCGCAACGCGCAGACCAAACCCGCGAACCGCCTCCTCTCACGCAGTCCCAGCCAGCCGGTTGTAAAGACCCACAACTAGCTAGAGTCTAGAAGGGCGTGGGGGCTCTTTAACACGGCCAGGAGCCACCTCGCCTACGGGCTACGATGGCCGCTAGAGGAGGACCCGGGGGAGAGGGAGAGGCGGTGGGTTTTGGAGGGGAGCAGAGCCGACTTGGGAGGGAGGTGAGGCGATGGAGGTGGAGGTGGAGGTGTGGAGCGTTTGGGCTGCGGCTTGTGTTTTGGTTTGACTCGTCTCTCTCTCGTGCCCGCGGGAGAGGTAGCGTACAAGGAGTAGTAATGGAAACAGCTGGGGGTTTTGAATGAGAGGAGAGAGACGAGTGGGTTAGCGTGGCGGCGGTGCCGGTGATGGGCCCGCCTAGCTGGAACCCTGACCTGGGCCCGTTAACGCCATCCTGGACGGGCCGGTGAAACTTTTTTTTTTCCATTTTCCTCTCGCGGGACTTCTTGAACATCCGGAATACTTGGAAGTTTGAAACTCGCAGCCTAGGGAAATAGCTACGGTAATGCTGTACTAAACACGTCCGGACGCCTCCTCCCGTGTCGGACGTCTCATCAACCGTTCAATTTTGATTTGGGATCCGACGACCGACGTCATGCGTGCTCTAACTCCCCCTAGGCCATGACCCCACTACCTCCATTCACGGACTAACGTTTAAACCGATGCAACATGTATGTTTTGCAACATACGATGTTCCACCTACGATGCAATGTTTCAAGAAAACGATGCTATGTTCCATCTCGATTTTGTTTCATGCAGTTAATATTTCAACCATGCACTATTCTTTGTTCCAATCTGAGCAACATCTTTGACAATATTCTGTTAGGATTGTTCCTATTTTCACTCCTCTAATGTTGCAGTCGTTCTAACAAATTTGTTTCAATGTCTACTGCGGTTTTTTTTTCCACTCAGCTCCCCTCTTCGCTCTGATGTTTCAAATTCGAAACTCCTACTGTTCCACCAAAACCGTATGCGCCCCGACGCTCTAATGTTCCATTCTTGTTGCCCGCGTCTCCCTAATGTTTTAAATTTGCAACTTTTGATGTTCCACCTAAACCGTATGTTCCTAAATTTTCTTTAATGTTTCAAAATTATCTGTAATGTTGCATGCAACATGCCACTGAAACATCGTCCGACGATGCGCCCGGACGCTGGACGTCCGGGCGCTAGCAAGTCCCAAATAGCTATAGCATGCAGATTGCGTGTTCTCTGATGGACAGATACGGCTGGCTCGATGGCCCAAATGACGGTTAGGGTGCCTAACACGCTATTCTTGTCACATTTGTACGTCCCCTGACGTTATTCTCCAGTCCAGTTGATTCGTACATACACCCGTGGAAGCAACAGCAGGGCACACGTATCCCTGGTCAAAATCTGCCGCCGAAAACTACTCCCGTTTCTGATGATACCATCAATACGCCGAAATTAGGCTTCAAAAAATATGACGAAATTAGATAGGCTCGGCAGGTCGGCACTCGCGATCCCGTATCGTCTGCCACGCCCATCCATGATGCATCCATCCCAAGTTCCCAACCACTCTGCTGAACGAGAAGAGTACTGAGACTGACAGACAACAACGGCTGCCTTCGCCTGTTCGGCTGTGTTCAGTTCCAAAAATATTTTTTACTCTCTATTCATCTACGCATCTTAAAAAAAATTTTATCCTTCCTATTTATCTCACTCACATAACACTATAAAAAAAGTATTTTTTCCCACTCCATCTGCTCTCGACTCGTCAGTCGTCACTCGTCAGCGCTCCTCGCCCTGCCGACGCAGGGAAAAGAAAATGGGAAGAAAACAGGTTCGCCCAACCAGGCAGAACGCTGAGATTTATGTTTCCTGTCGCCGCGCCGGTGGACGGTGGTTGGCAAGCTGCCTCGTCGCCGGATATGATACGGGTACGTGCAGGTGAGCGTATCCATCTGTGCACCGCCGCAAAAAGATAATGTGGAGCCGTTGGGCTGTCTTGTTCCGGCCCGCTCGACTCGAGTGCTCGACAGCGCAGGTGAGCTTATGAGCCGAGCGCGACGAGCGATTTTCGCCGGTGAGCATCGGCTGAGACTGAGAGCGGAGGTGCCTGTGCTTTTCGGGGGATACTTTGCTCTGGTCTTTTCGCCGGTGAGCATCGGCTGAGACTGAGAGCGGGTGATATATTGTAATGCCACGGTAACAGTTGGGTCGTACCATAGGAGATGTAGAGTATAATAAAACCCACCTCATGATCAAAGATCGATCCGGTACGTTAGAGATGTACTGATAGGTGCGGTTGCGGACTCGTCCGGAGTACACAAGAGTGACAAGACAAAGGTGTATCATTGCTTGACTCACTTCATGTAGTCCAGCTCGGAGATGCACCCGGGTTTGTACGCAAACCTGCAAGTATGTCAAACCCACAAAACTGTCTCTACTTGTGAGCGAACCCAATCGCATTCCTACTCCCAATTCAAGCATTCTGAATTTAATCCTCAAGAAAAAAAAACATTCTGAAATTTCATTAGCGAACGAACAAATCATAAAGTCCAACAAAATCACAAGCACAGCAGAACACTACAATTGCAAACTACAAAAATCACAATACACGTTGCCTGACACTCGATACCAAAACCATTTTGTTCATTCCAAGTAGTGCAAGCAACGAATATGCCTACCGAAACATATTTGAATGCATCCGCAGAATCGGACACACCGATTGGCCCCGTACAAGTCGTATCTCACAAGATAATTACGCTTCACCATGTAAAAACTAAGAGCCACGGTACCAAATAACAGTATTGTCTTGCTTCAGAAAAAACAGCAAGAGTCATATGTTCGTGTCACGTTATACAATTTCAGCATCTCTGCTAGCCAGGCATAATGCTAAACTATCAACTCTCGGCCTCTGCTCAGTATCAATAGCTCAAATAGCTACTCCATCTAACAGATGTTAATAAAGGATACCCGGCATTATATCTGTACACCGTCTTAATCAAACAACTATGCCACCGATTTCAATGCACTGGGAAAGCTTATAGCGACTTGACGACTCAAGATAAGGTACAACACCTGATTACCTGAATAATACACGCAATTGCATCTCACTGCGATGAGAAACTGCGTTGACTCTCGCAACCTGGGCAATTGTGCAAGCTCTCATGGATGTAAATATCGCAATCCAGGCAGAAGTGTTGGCTGCATTTTGGGCAGCGAACATGGAGGCTCGTTTGTCCATCTGCAAGGATATTTGAGAAATAATTAATAAACCTGATCATTGCAACACATGGAAGAGACATAATATCGAACAAAGGGTTCAAACAAAGTCACAAGAAAAGAAACATGGGAGCATTTAGAAAGCCTGAAATATGAGAATCGGTTAGGGAAAATTTTAACCTTCACATAATTCCTAGGTAAAGTAATGACTTTGCTCTCAGTAAAGCAAAAGCTATCACTTGTCTTTTCAAGACCATTGCAGAAACAATCTATGCTTTGTGAATTGTTGATTATAATTGGACAAAGAATGTAAACCTAATTATCATTTGGTAACCTCCCAATTCTGCTATGCCATTTTGTCTATATAATTGTAGCATAGTCAGTGGGCAGGCTCCACTGAGAAGAGCTAGTTAGAACACGGAAAGGTGTTCTTATACACATTTAAAAGAAAAATACCAATCCAAGGTTTAGTGGCACTGAAGTTGTGGACACGAGGTGGCAAGGATATTAAAAAATATCTTCCGTAGTCTGAAAAAGTAGGAGGCATGAGCATACCAGGGTTAAAAAGGTTCTGCTGACAGCCAAAACAGTTTTGGACTCCCCTCTGGATTCGATTTGGGACAGAGGAAACCTCATCAAATGGTGCTACCGGGAAGAGATGATGATATGACCTTGCCAGGTGCGGAGAACTAACTAGTGTTAGGCCACAAGTTCGACATTCTGTTGGAAGCTCACACACATTAACTTTGCATCTAGGACATATGTAACCTTCTGCCCCCGACTTTATTTTCTTGTGACAAGAGCAGATAGAGATAAGATCCTCAGCACCCCTCTGCGGAAAGCCCATCTTAATCAAATTAGCTGCAGCATGTTCTGCTATTGCAGGAGGGGGTGGGGCATGTTCCAGCAACAACTCTTTGAAATGAGACTGAAAAGAAAAGAAACAACATTAACAATCCACATAAATTGAATAATCAAGGGTACAGTCACAAGCTTTTTTTTCTGCACCTCATCTAGAGCAACTGTGTAGGATCCACCAGTCTCTTCACAGATATGTTTGCAAATGAAGATTTCTGCAGCCAGACCAATGATGGAGCATCTAATTTTGGACTTCTTACATTTTTCTATGGTCTCCATGATATCACCAGGATCACATGTATTTAGGGCAGAGTACAAAATTAAGACTTCCTTGTGACCATATGATGGCACTTGATCTAAATAACCATGGACAAGTTCTAGAGCATTCTGCAGGGATGAATCACCAGAACACTCAAGTTTCCCCAATAGAGCCTTAATCTGTGATTCTGGGCTCCCTCCAATGTCAGTCAGTCGATGAGAAATACCGTCCTTAATTGTCACCAGACCAACATGGCTCAAGGGGTTTTGGTCAAAGAATTCTCTTATAAAAGCCTCAGCATGTTTTGCCACAACAGCCATTCGACTAGGACGATAATCCATCTCTGAAGCTGCCTACATGAGTAAAAAACTAGTTTGAGAATGCAAAGGTACCAAGAGAATGTAACAATTATTTGCAGTAGAACGATTCACAACAACAACAACAACAACAACAAACAAACATACAAACAAAATTGGACACACTAATCTTTGACGTTTATGGATGCTAAAGGAAAACCATGTCAGGGAGGTTGGAGATATCTTCTTCACCAGAAACACATTTTCCAAAGAATGCATATAAAGCTTCATCAGATCAGCAAAAGATTCTTTCATTGCAGCTAAAGCACTATTGTTCCCTTCGCAATTGACATTTATTCATATTAAACTTCATAACAAGTGTCTTGCTACAACAAATATGTTCACTTTTTAAGTCCTGGAACGTTTGTTACCAGAAGTCGGTATCCAACAAGTCCATGAGGAAGCTACCTGATTCATCAATGACAAACACTCCTTGTAATCAACAGTTTATGAATCAATACAAAAATATGAAAATCATAATTTTAGTGTTCTATAGATCAGTTTGCAGCTATGATCGAAGACCTTGCTTGTCCTGCAATCATAGTTCCTGCACTTCTCATGATGTTAGGATTCTACAGGAGCAAACCCTGCCGATGGTAAAGCATCTAATGTGTGATATGTTTTTGCATAGAAATCTATTCAATGAAATGCCCTTCTTAGATGAGGGGAAACGAGTAAAATGTGTCAGACACAACTAACCAGGCAAAAACAACAGAAACTATTCAAACAACAGTCCAATTGATAAGGGAGAAATGAGATGCTAACTCTATTTCACATCTACCTAAGCTACATAATATAGACAAATCAGTATAAGAATTAATATAGATCAAAGGCTTCACATTATAACAGGATTCATCCAATAAGGGTCTCATGTTTAAGAGGATTCCTACCTTACAAAATCCAAAATAAATACTGTGTTGTAGCCATCCAATTGTGAACACGAATCTAATTCTCATAGCATCACCTTTAGGTAGCAGAAGTCGGAACTTCAGTCTTATAGGAATCATACTGAGCCTATAATTTCCCAAATACCTAGCAGCTACAATTCTAATTAACTGTTTCCTTGCATAAAACGACTGATCTCTCAAACTTAAGTTTCTAATTAAGCGCCTGAAATGTCACAATAGCATGGTTAGATTTTTTTTTTTCAAAACGATCTCATACCTGCAAACTACAGCATCACAGCCCAACCCCAGGAATGCATAACCAAATAAGATAACTGATAATATCACTCGCCTGCAAGGTTCTACAGCAAATGACCCAGGATTGTTCATGCAAACACCAAACATGAAACATGTATCGTATCCAAAACAAAACACAAGGTTATAATCGAACCTACAAGCATATGAAACAAGTAGGTATCACTATCCCAGCGCTCACCACTCCAATCCGGCCTCAGGAAAACATCTTAAGTCGTAGTCCTTTAGTGCTGCCACATCACTCACGGGACAAGATATTGTATCCCAAAGCCAGTGTGAGATTGGAACGATCGTTATTGCTACCACCCGATTGATCCCAAGCAACTAAGCCGACTCTGGGGTGCTTGACGGCGTGACTGGCCAAACGAAAGTGAGAATGAAGCAAGGGAACCAACCCGGGAGAGGTCGATGACGATGTAGAGGTAGCGGATGAGCCCCTTCTGGATGCGGACCGCGGCGTCGGCGGCGGACCGGAGCAGTAGGCGGCGGCGGTACTGCGCGTGGACGAGGGTCTTGGTGTCGATGGGGCGGAGGAGGCCCGACTCGTCCTCCTGCAGCGCCTCCCACGACCGGTCGTCCGCGTACGCGCGCTCCCACGCCTCGAGGACGCGGCCCTCGCCGGTTTCCTCCTCCTCGTCCTCCTCTTCGTCGCCCGGGTTGCGGCGCCGGCCGGAGGTGGTGGAGGGCGCGTTGAAGCCGCCCCCGCCGCCGCCGACGCCGTACATGGTGTGGGGTGGTCGGGCAGCGGCGGCGGCGGCGAGGAGTGCCGAGTGGAACTGGAGTGCGAGGTCGGGGACCAGGAGATGGGCCAGGCGGGGTGATTTCTGGCTTGGGGCTCCTGGGCTTTGTTTTGCTTTACAGACGGGAAGCCCTCGCTAACCTTTCGACTTTCCTATTTTTTTCAGGAAAAAAATTATCTTACAACCAATCAACGATTTTTATTGATTTATTTAAACATATAAAGTTCATAGCATGAATAGATAGATCAAACAGGACAGATACAAGAGATGATTTTTTCTCAATTAATTTAGACGGCACTTGGACGTTTTAGGCTGGAGCGACGGCTCCGACATGTAGTATTTTTGGGGTTGAGTTTGAGCTATCGTTAGTTCCCTTCCTGCTCTCGGCGAACATCAGGGGATGACTACAAATCGCCGATGAAAATGGCGAGTACGAGGACGCCATCGCAGTTTCGCAGATAGTAGTAACACACTAACATCGCTGATGGGCAAAGAATGATAGCTTAGCTTGTGTGTTGGATATAGGCGGAGGTGATGATGACTGTGGATCAGTACAGTGTGTCGGCGAGAAGCCAAAACGGGGTGTTTTTAAATATACTTTATAAATATTTTATAGTAAAAAGTATTAGTCAAAGTTATGAGTTATGTTTTTGAGACCATGTCAATATACTAAATGACTTTCTTCAGTAACCCAGAGGGAGTAGGACATCGTTACCTTCCAATGTGAAGTTTGGTAGTATCAGGCATATTGGTTTCACGTTATTAATTTATTTTGTTCTTTCCCATTTAACACGATGTCATGTCATCTACCAGTAATATGCATGGTAGTGCCATGTAAACTAGACATGCTTTGAGACTTAAAAAAAATCCCAAAATTTAATGCAACTGCTTCTATAGGCCGACCAAGCAGGCTGCGTCTCTACCAGTGGTACAATTTGCACAATGCCATGCACTATGCTTGGCATTCAACACCCGGTTGACAAAGGCAGGTCGCATTATGGTCGTACAATGCATCGCTGTGATGCTAATGCTAGCGGCGAGGAGGCTTATTTGGTGTGATCAACAGAGCAATTAAGGAGTGACCATAAGATGTCACAGTCTCCACCGTTGCACTTGTTCAATCACAATGTAGGTGGTATCGAAGCTTAATGTTCTGCCAGATCAGCTGTAGCTTTAATTTGCATGCTCCAAGTACAGGAGGCTAGTACCACCAATTTGCTCACTTCCGTGCTGTAGCTCTCACTTATCAATCTAGCAGGAGCAAACAACTTGGAGGCGGTAAAAGTTATACGTCGTTCTTGGCACTCAATCTGCCAAAAAGATCAGAACTTGCCGAGTCATTGGAAATATGTTCAGCACTAGCAATGCAGACTGTAGTAGCTGTGTTACTGTGTAGTACCAAATCAGCTTCAAACTGAAAAGGATGTTAGAGCTAGACAGAGGATGTAATCAGGCACCAACAAGTTAATTCAAACTTTTGTTTTTATCTTTGAATAAAAAAACAATTCTTATTTCGACTTTCAGACACTGATATCAGAAGCATCTAATGTTGGCAACCGTTTTCGCGTAGAGTATCTGTCAATGCTTTCGCAGAATCAGACAAGGAGAAGAAGAAGTGTTTTCGGGTTCCACGCGAAGGTACTTTTTTTCATTATTCATCCTATCCATCCTCCCCACAAAACACACTTCCCAACACACTGTTCATTTAGAAAAAATACTTTTTCGGGCTCGGTGTATTCGGAGCCGGCGAGCCGCAGCGTAAACCGCCATTTCCTCGTACACGTATCGTACAGCGGCGTCAACAGGCGACCAATGTGTTGTCACATGAATTGCTTGCATCCAAGCCACCGGCCTGGAAGGAGTCAATCCTACTGTCAAGGAAGCTGCCGGCTGCTGCAGAAGCAGAATACTGTTGCTTAAGCATGGGGTGTCACGCCACACCACAGGTGGTCAACTCCTGCCTTCTGATCTGGCACGCTAAATAAGAGAAAAGGAAATTAAAAAAAAACAATATGCCTTGTGGCTCTGCAGCGATAAATGCCTCACATGACACTGTGCAGTCTGCGCTACTGCATACACTCATCATGCATGTATGCTCGAGTCCATGGCCATGGCAGCGGCCTAATCACACAGGCCATCAGGAGTAGCAAAAGCCGAGAGTCCTGTACTGGAGTACTGGACTCCTGTGTTGTGGAGAGTTCGGAGTGGTGGTCGATTGCGTAATGCCAAAATGTTACTCTTCCCTTTCCTTCATGCACGGTCGGTGTGAGATGATGGTAAGTGGCAACAAGGGAATCGAGAGGTCGACGATGGCGCATTGCGATAATGCTCTGAAGATTGCATGCGTGGTAAACTCACCCAAGAAAAGTTGCGGCGAGAACACGCACCGTGCCGATCGAATTTACGTGGAGAGGATCAACGGAACATTCGCACATGAATGCGTCAAATCACTCGCACCCATGGGCAACAACATGCGCCGTATGGTATGGCAAAAGCACTGCGCGATCCGCTCGTAGCCTTTTCCCCGTCGCAACCACCCGGCTGCGGCGTAGTAGGCGCCATCGAGTTTTGTCGCCAGTGCAAGCGAGTGACTCCTGAGTCCTGACCAGTGCACGGCAGCCGTGCCCCCAGGCCCCCCACTCGAGCGCGTTTAATATGTTCTACCGACGCTGTAGGAGTACAAGCAGAACACAAAAGGAACCACCAGCATGGAATGGAATGGATGGAACTAACGCGCTGCCTTTTCAAATGTTAACTTGGGCTAACTAACCGGTGAGTTATACCATATTTACACCCGGATTTTAAAATGTTAACTTCGATCTGTTCGATCCGGATTAGTACCGCAGCATAACTCACCGATTGAACAGATACTACCATATTTCCATCCGGATTTTAGGATACGAAGAGCTTTCTACTGTTGCGGCTTCCTTTCAGAGGCAGCAGTGAGCGGGGTTTTTACTACAGTCACACGATTTGCCTGGTGTCGGAGGTGGATCAATGTGTCGTGTGTTCATGAAGCATACGATTTTTGCCTGGTGTCGGAGGAGGGTCAGTGTGTTCGCGGAGCATGGTGATCGTAAAACATTTAGACTAGATTGTCAACTTTCGTTAACTTTCTAGTCACATCGAGTCACATCTCCCCTCGCAGACACGTTTACCAATGTATTATTCACATCTCCAACTTTTCCTAACTTCACCAACTAAACAAGGCCAAATAGCTCGGGCTCTTCACCAATACGTCAACTAATAACGACTCCAATCTAAGTTCGTCTTATTTTGGATAATAATTTGTAAATTTTGACCAATATTTCCCCCAAATTATGTAAAGAAATTTTGTTTGGAAAATGCTTTTCATGCCGCCTTTGGTTTTGAGATAGAGAGAGTATTGCTATCTATGGGTTTTATAAAGTTAACCTCGATGCATAGTATCATCCCACTGTTACCGAGGTTGACATGTGGTCTTTATAATAAGACGAACACCGCTCTTTGCATAGTTTCGCTACATAATTTATGAGACTTGGTAATTGTGTTAGATGAGTTTCGTGGGGATAAAACTCTCATCTGCTCTCTCTTCACAAAGGACCTTGTCAAAATGTCATAGCACCTAAAATGCTCACGTGTCACGTGATTAGTGCCCCATAAAAACTCTAATTGAGACTGACTTAACTATACCATGTCTGCATCTAAAAACAATTTTTACTATGAAGAGAGAAAGCAAGATATTTGAGCGGGGTTTTATCATGAACTCTTTGCACGTTACTTCTTTTTTTCTCATGTGACCAGTGACTCCCATGAGCGCTTCTTATATTCTTTTGTATGCTTCATTTTCGATACTGGACATTCTTATCATTACACTATGGTGTAACTAAAAGTCTACGAGCTTTATGTTCTTTTGCGGACTTGTAACGGATGAGGTGGGCCTGAGCCTTTATGCTCTTCCTTTAAGCTCACTCTTCTTAAGTCTAGCGCCGCGTTGGCTGGCAGCAAGATCAGGTGCGCACGGGTAGCACCGCTGTTTTTGCTCGCCTCCCGTGGAAAGGATGGTTTGTTTTGTTGTAGGTCCACAGTGGATCATATAATCTCATATAGAGAGGTAATAGCATATGAACCTACACTAGTTCATGCAAAGGCGCAAAGGCATGACCTAATTAAGCTAAACAACAGAAAAATATCTTCAGATGACATGTTTTCAAATATCTGCAAAACAACCATAAGATATCAATATATGACATTTTTGTTTTCTAAACACACAGCTCCTTGGGCTCGCTGGGCTGGAAACGGTTGGGGCTGGAACTTCCCATAGTTGAGAGGCTGGCTGGTGGGCCAGCCGCTCCAGCCCAGCCTGAAACAAGCAGCCGAACAAGGCGACAGATTCCGGACTTTTTGTCATTATGGGTCAACTCGAATTTCATGGGTGGGTAACAATTGAGCCGGATTTGGAAGGCATTTGACCGGCACTTTGGAGTCCTGGACTATATATGTCATTTTTTTTTGCTACCGACCTTATTTTTTTTACAGACTGATACACAAGTTTATATGCTGGTTTGGTTCAAACCAAAAAAATATCGTTCAAAACTATCTATAAAAATAATTATAAGTTCTAAGGGTGTGTTTAAATTGGGAAAGCTTCTCCGAAAAAATATTATAGACCCTTAAAAAACACTGTAGATGAATAGTGTTCTGTGAGTGAGAGGGTTGTGATGAATAAAGAAAAGTTGGACGAATAATATTTTTTTGGGGAATTTTTTTAAAACTAAACGCACCATAAATATAAGAGACTTTTGCTTTTTACACAGACAAGCAGGATTTGGAAGGCATTTGACCAGTACGTGGGTTATATATGTCATTTATGTTACGAGTTTTTTTAGAGAGTGATGGACAAGCTTATATGATAATATGGTTCAAACCAAAACATTTGTTGGTGCTAAGAGTGCACTATCATATACACATTAACCTCGTTCTACCAAATACGGTTTCGGTGCTAAGAGTGCACTACCATACACATTAAAAAGTTCCAAAAATACCTACCAAAATTGTTTCAGAACATAAAAAATTACCAGAAGAGAATTTTGTCTGGCACTTGAGGAAAACCCAGCCTGGACCCTGGAGAGAGAGAAAAAAATAGTAAAAAAACAAGACACGCTTGGAAATGCTTCAAAGGCCTCCTCGGTGTATCCCCCACCCGCCAATTAATGCTCCCTCGGGACCAGCGCCTCACTTCAATGCGAAGAACCAAAAAGGACCCCGAGGGACCAAAAAAAAAAAGGAGAGAAGGAAACTCGGAGGAGCTGCAGCAGAGCAGCGGAAGCACAGCGCGAGGGAGGAGGCGGCGGACTTGCTGGGATCCCCCGCCAGGGGCCCACATGGCGTTGTCGCCGTGAGCCCGGCCCTCCCACCGCGACGCCGGCCGCCGCGGCGTCCCGAGATGCCGCCGCGGGGAGCGGCGCTGCTCATCCTCCTCGTGGTTTTGGGTACGTCCTTGGCGCTTTCCTTATTTCCTCGCCGTGCTTCGTCGCCCGGGGCGTTTTCTCGAGTTCGAGTTGCAATGCTGGGGAGAATTGTGGTCTGGCTTGCGTTCTCGCGGTGGGATCGTGGGGGAGGAGCCGCGGGCATGGCGTGCGTTCCAAGTTCCTGCGTATGTGCGGGGGGCAAAAGATGGTTCTCCCTTTTCTGCATCATGGAGCTGTTGCTCTCGTGAAGTCGTGATTCGTCGGAGCGCATCTAAATCACGCATCTTCGTTGAGTCGGCTCAGGCTTAGCATGTAAAAAGTTGTGATTTCTTCTTATAACTCTGCGCTTTGAATTTTTCACATTGGCGCCGCGGGTATTTTTTGCATGCTTCTCTGCGCCTGATGCGGCTGCGGCATTTTCTGCTGCCTGTATCAAACCTGAAATTTTTAGAATTTGGTGGTTGGCGAGGGTTTTGGACTCGAAGGTTCTTCGTTTTTCTTGCTAATAAAGCTGTCAATTGTCATTGCACTCAGCGTTGCCTAATAACTGATAGATTGTACAGCTCCAAATGCAGGGAGCAAAAACCCGATTCGCAGCGCATTAAACACATTTTCATCTTAGTTATAGTGTAGAGCGAGATATTTATTTTGGTACTGTGATACTTGTACGCATTGTTTTGGTTAATTGCTTATTGTCTGAATGTGCTATGCAGGGCAACTCGGAACTTCAAGTTCAACAAGTATCGCAACATACTTATTTGGATTCTTGAGTAGAACCCATCAGCATCGCTTTGCTGCCCTAGCTCCAGGCCCAGCCCCTTCTCCTCAGCCTCAAGGTAAGTAGAAAAACTCTTGAGATCTGTACACACATGCATAGATGTACCAAGAAAATATAATTATCACCAGGACCGAAAAATATATTTTTCAGTCTGTACCCTTCTTCAGTTCGACCTTAGTCTCTGTTGAGCATTCTTCATACAAATCATTGTTGCTTTTGATTCTCAGGCCCCGTTAGTGCTCACCCAGTACATAGGCATCACAGAAAAAGGCATCATGCTTTCCCACCACCTTCATCGTCATCATCAGAAAGACAAGGTTTTTAACTTTTTCAATTGTCCAATAGATAGTGCAAATCTTATTGTCAGTACAGAAGAAAATAACAAAAATAAGACATGTCCATACCTGAATCTTGACAGATTGTGCTGGAACAACATGTTCTGCTCCACTTACATCGACTCCAATTGGTTCACCCTGTGGCTGTGTATATCCTATGCAAATTCAGCTTGACCTTGGTTTGGCACCATATCAGTTATTTCCACGAATTGACGAGCTAGAAATTGAGGTTGCAGCAGGTATATTCCTGAAACAGAGCCAAGTTCGGATAATGGGGGCTGGGAGTAGTATTCAAGATCCTGAAAAGACAACGGTAACAATTGATTTGGTGCCACTAGGTCAGAAATTTGATAGGACTTCAGCCTTACTGATTAGCAATAGATTTTTGCAAAAGAAGGTGCCAATAAACTCATCCATTTTTGGTGACTATGTTGCGACATATGTTCATTATCCAGGTGATTAAGATGTTGATACATTCCCTTCACTACCCTTCAGTGGTGGTTTTGTTGTTTGCTTTATTTAATCGTACATATACTGCAGGCCTTCCTTCATTGGTGCCTATGCCTGGATCATTGGGTCCAATAAGCAGTAATGAGGACCCTTTTAGTGCAAATATACACAATAGAAGCCGTCACAAGATTAATTCTAAAATGATTGCCATAATTGCTCTGTCAGCTGTGGTTTTTGTTTTGACGTGCTTTGCCATTGGCATTATTTGGAGATTTAAAGGATTGAAAGAATCTCATGCTACTGGTCCTATTTCAAGTTCGTCCGTCACCAGAAAAGGAGGTAATTTTCGACAATTGCTACAATATACTACACCTCCATTGTATTGCATTAGCCATTTGCATTTAGAATCATTTGTGCTTCTGCTCCTGTACCCAGAATTAGAATCTGGTTCAGGTTATGCATAGTCATGTGCTCCTCCCATTACCAGTAACTCACCTGGACCGTGTAGTGCTTGATATCAGTGTTAAATTTTTTTAACACCCATTACTCCATTAGTTCATTCCTGATTCATTTATGTTGCTCTATCTTGTCCAATGGAGGAACTATTAATACTTAGGTTTGTCATGTATTGAAATATGTTGTGACACAATAATCTTATCACCATTTGCTAAGTTAAAGATTGGTAAGTAAAGATCAATGACTTGAACACCAATGGCTCTACTTAATTACATTGCGTTAATCCCTAACAACTATGCATCAGGAACCATAAAGCATCGACATCTAGAATATGATGAACACCCCTTGATTTTGTAATATAATTTATTATTTCTGTTTCAGGTATGAGGTCATCATTCTCTGGTACGAGCAGCTCAACAGCATCATTTATTTCAACAATAGGAACTTGCCCATCCACCGTTAAGACATTTACAATAACCGAGCTTGAAAAGGCCACAGAACACTTCAGCTTTAGTAAAATAATAGGTGAAGGGGGTTATGGACGTGTTTATCGTGGTATAATTGAAGATGGTGCTGAGGTTGCTGTCAAATTGCTCACAAGGAAACATCAGAACAGAGATCGTGAGTTCATTGCAGAGGTTGAGATGCTAAGTCGTTTGCATCACCGCAATCTTGTCAAGCTGATTGGTATATGCATTGAACGGAGCACGAGATGCTTGGTATTTGAGCTTGTTCCAAATGGAAGCGTTGAATCTCATCTGCATGGTATGTGAAACTATGTTGATTTCATAACATGTTAACCTTACCTACATAATTGTTAAGAAAACTGGACTGAGGAGCCAAGAACATTATGTTTGAACCTATTTTGTTTTCATTGAGATATAATATCTTGTATTTGTGTACTTCTATTTTGCTATTTCAGGGTCAGATAAAATCTATGGCCCGCTTGATTTTGACACTAGAATGAAAGTAGCCCTCGGTGCAGCAAGGGGACTAGCTTATCTGCATGAGGATGCCAATCCCCATGTCATTCACCGGGATTTCAAGGCTAGCAATGTTCTATTGGAAAACGATTTCACCCCCAAGGTTGCTGATTTTGGGCTGGCAAAGGAAGCATCAGATGGGATGGATCATATTTCTACTCAGGTCATGGGGACTTTTGGGTAAGACCTCTACTACTATTGTTCAACGAGTGCCACAATATAATTGTTGAATGCCATTTTGATGACTGAACGCAGTTTACTCTTAATTTATGAACTTTTTGAACAATGTATACAGTTTTCATATGTTGCTTCTTAACTTTGGCCTTTTGAATAATTTGTCCCCATACTTTGCTGCAGGTACGTTGCCCCAGAGTATGCGATGACGGGGCATCTGCTTGTCAAGAGCGACGTGTACAGCTACGGCGTGGTGCTCCTGGAGCTGCTGTCAGGCCGGAAGCCCGTGGACATGACCCAGCCACCGGGGTCCGAGAACCTGGTCACCTGGGCGCGCCCACTCCTGACCACCCGGGAAGGCCTGCAGCGGCTGGTGGACCCGTCGCTTCCGGCGGGCTACGACTTCGAGAAGGTGGCCAAGGCGGCGGCCATCGCGTCCATGTGCGTGCACGTCGAGGCGTCGCAGCGGCCGTTCATGGGCGAGGTGGTGCAGGCGCTGAAGCTGATCCACACCGGCGGCGCCGGCGACGAGACCTGCAGCGGCTCGTTCGCCGGGGGCGCGACGGAGGAGGAGTCCCCCTGGAACAACAACAACGACGGCGGTAGCAGGAGCACGTGGAACGACGGCCCCGCCACGCCTGGCCCAGCGGCGTTCCCCCTGGGATACGGTGGTTCGGACCCCACCGGCGCCGTGGACGAGCGGAGGCCGCGGTCGGCGTCGAGCGCCGTGCTGGACAAGATCGAGTCCCTGGCGATGTACGACTGGTCCGGCCCGCTGCGCGCCAAGGAGAGGCTCAGCTTCTACAGGCTCAGGGGGAGCATGAGCGAGCACGGCCGGCCCTCCGACGACGGCAGCGTGGAAGGCGACTGGATATAGCCAGCGATAGTCTGCAGGTTGCTGCGGCGCGGCATGCCTGCCTCGCGTTTCTTGTCTCGGTCTAGAATTGTATAGCTGCTGCGTAACGAGATTTTGGTGCCTCTGTTGCGAAGAAAAGAAAGAACACATCGTTCTGGACATCTAACATAGTCGATTCTTTTTGGCCCGGAGATGTTAAATTCTCATCTCAGAAATTTTAACGTAGACGAGCGAGAAATCGAGGCTGTCAGATACTCAGAGTTGCCATCTCATCATGGCATTAACGCTAAACACGAACGAAGCCTTCTTTTCTTTTTTTTTGAGCGAAACGAACGAAGCCTTCTGAACGCGTACATCGCTCACTGAAAACTGGGCCCGAGCTAACGGCGCAGTGGGGCCCAACTAGCAGAGACCGAACACCCGAGCAGTTCATCGCAAACGTGGCGCGCCTTCCATCTCCCCACCACCACTCGAACACACTAGCGCTCCGCTAGAACTAGAAGCGCCTCCTCGCTTTTCTTCCTTTCTCACGTCCGGAATCGGCGACGCAGTGAACCCAGACAGGACGACGGCAGTCGCCGAGACCTAATGGCATCAACCAGTGCTCCCGCAAGCGCGTGCCGCGTCACGGCGGCGCGCGCAACGGCCTCCTCCTTTCTCACCGCGCGCTCTCCGGCGTGCTGCAGGGCGGTGGTGTGGTGGCGGTGCTGGAGCGCGAGGAGGGGTAGGCGGAGGAGATGGGCGGGGCTGAGGGCCAGGTGCGTCGGAGGCCAGTCCTCCGCCGTGCAGCCCGGTTCCGAGAGCGCCGGGGAGGGATTGGTTGCGGAGGAAGACGGGCCGCGGCGGCCGCCATTCGATCTCAACCTCGCCGTCGTGCTCGCCGGGTTCGCGTTCGAAGCCTACAGCAGCCCGCCGGTGAGCCCCTTGTCCGCCTCGTGGCCTACCCGTCCCCATGACCCCACCCACGAACTGCACTAGCCCTTCAAGCTGGTGGAGGCAAGCGGCATGTGGATTAGGCGATTAGCTTACATGTCACGAATGGCCGTCGTTTTTGGCAGGCAGATGTAGGCTGGCGCGAGGCCGATGCGGCGGACTGTCAGACAGTATTCCTATCCGAGTGAGTTGTGCGTTAATCCTTCTAGAACTTGAACTACTTGTAGTGAACTTGTGGGTGTGGCGTTAATAATGAATAGGACTGAGATTTCTGAATGTGCTGTTGCTGCCACTGGAAATGCTGTGAATGCTGCTGCAACTATTTCAGCGTGTTTCTACGTGAAGTGCATGATGGACAACTAGTCGTGAAACTGAAGAAAGGCAGAAATCTTCCTGCAATGGATCCATGGGTACGATACTATCTTTTTTTCTCTCTCAAACATATCGATGCTATCATCTCATTTACTGCATGTGTAATGAAAAATGCCTTGTTTTTTTTGGATGGATTGGCGCCACGTTTTACTTTTTCTGCAACTCTTACTCAAAGTCCTCCACGTCAACTCTGACCATTCCATTCTCCTAATTCCTCCACAGGGTACAAGTGATCCTTATGTAATTCTACAACTGAATGGCCAAACTGCAAAAAGCAACATTAAATGGGCGTGAGTTACTTACCAATTCTTTGTATGATGGGACGGGGAGCACTACTATAAAACTAGAACCTCCTCTCATCTCTCTGGATGCAAATTAAGATAGTCCATGCAACCCTGCCTTTTTATTTCATATGGAAATATTCAACTAGTGACCATTTGTAGGACGAAGGAGCCAACATGGAATGAAAACTTCACGTTTAACATTAGGAAATCTCAAGAAAATCTACTTCAGGTATCACAAAGTTATAATTTCATGGTCCCCATTCTGGCTCATTTTGGTTCAATCATTTTACTTGTGTGTTTTGTACTCTTATTAACCATTTCTCCTTAGTCCCAATAATCTGTCAACTGTCGTGTTGGTCCCATAGGCTTGTAGTCATACTTAGCTCGATCCAGGTTGAATATCGGTACATCAACTCCCCTGAAACTTAAGATGAACCAGCAACATTTACGTTAAATATCCAAACTGAAATGCATGCCTGTAGTTTTCAGAAGTCCACAATACGTGGTGAAGATTGTTTTTATCGATTCAAACAAAGGGGATATGAACCATGCATTTCATTATAAGAAGTGATAGTCATCAACCATATGATTTTGTCCATTTATTTCGTTTAATCACTTACTCTGTTATATCTTGGTGCTGCTATGAACGAGTTTTGTGCCTGTGGCATGTGATACCATATTCCACAATAGGTCGCAGCTTGGGATGCGAACCTTGTTACCCCACACAAACGCATGGGAAATGCTGGATTGTACCTTGAATCACTCTGTGATGGTAATTTTCTGTTTTAGCAATAAAATAGCAATCTCTTCCTTCTGGTATTTCCTTTATCATAACAAAGACTTTTCAGCTTATAAATCGGTCATGGCTGCTGGAGTGCTGGTTTCCTTCTAGTTCTCAGTGGGACTGGTCTGCACAGAATCCTGGCTAAAATCAATGTGAAACAGGATATAATTGACTAGAAATATTAGGGAGCTTTTTTATGGAGGAATAAACTTCACTTGTTCTTATGGAGGAATAGTGTCTGATAGGTAGTATCCGAAATATTAGGGGGCTGATAAACTTCGCTTGTTCTTATGGAGGAATAGTGTCTGATAGGCAGTATCTGAAATTCCAGTGTGGGTGTTAAGTTGCATCTTCGAGTTCCAACTGTGTAATCTTTCTGATCTGCACTGTGCATGCTATTGAAAATTATGCAGGGCTTAGTGACTCCTGACCAATGCCATATTGCTTATTTGTCACCCCCTAACTCTGTTTTGAAAGATGTTCTCCTGAGTTTTAGTTCAAGCAACCTTCGATGTACTGTATTATTCTAATAGCTAAGACTATCTGATAATACTCATAAGCAGTAATAAGTTAAACGATGCCTTGCTGCAACTATTTATTGTCAAACCAATAGCAATACTCCTAAAAGAACTCAGCAGATACCAATATACAATTCGATATTCTTCAAATGGCTAATTCTATGATCAGTTAAGTCAATATGGTCAAACTGAAAGCATAATCTGTAGGTTGGTCGCCTTTGTGTCTCCTACTGCAATTTTCATTCTAGGTACTCATGCGAAAAAAATTTTAGAGTGCAATCAGGTGTTCTTTATGAATCTTTGATACAGACACATTCTATCATCTTGCTCTTTGTGGAAAGCTTATAGTACCTTCTTCCTTTTTAGGAAATAGTCATGATATCACTGTTGAATTAGAAGGCCTCGGTGGTGGTGGAACTATTGAGATAGAGGTAAGATCCTTGCATAAAGAAAAAAAATTTGGTCATTGAGCGTGAAGGTGCATGCTCTAACAAACTGATTCTTGCCTTTTTGATGGGGGAAGAAGCAGCAAAATCCTTACCTAAATTCTTCTTATTTTTTTTTAAATCCTTCCATCTGTATGTTCTTGTAAAAGCAACACCAGTAGACCAAATTTTCACAGTTATCTAGCAGAAAGGCTTTTGGACACAATCTAACAGACTACCTTTTAACAAGTTATTAGTACAACAGTACTTTTAGCATACATAGCAGCATATATTAAAGCCACATTTGTAATCCATAGACTGTATTTACCATCAATTGTTGCCATGGGTGGGCCCAAAGAGGGCGTAGTGGGGGATGCCCCACACAAATTCTGGATTCCAGTGACCTTGGGTCCTATTTGAAAAGGCTACATACAAAGGGCAAGCACTAGCATGCCCCCGTTCAATTTTTTTAAGGTATTTAATGTTGTTGTTTCATTCTAATCGGTGATATAAGTTTCTTGTTAATGTTTCAGGTCAAATACAAGAGTTATGCTGATATTGAGCGCGAGAAACAATGGTGGAGAATACCCTTTGTGTCCGACTTTCTTGTGAAGAGTAGCCTGGGATCTGCTCTTAGAACAGTCCTTGGATCTGAAAGTATAAATGCAAGTCAGTTTGTGCAGTCTGCATTCGGGCAACTAAGTTCTTTCACTTACACCTACCTTCCAAAACCATCATCTTTGGAAAGTGGAGGTGAGGTCTCTGAAAATGTTGAAAAATCCCAGGATAACTCAGTTGAATCAAATGAGCTTCAACAGCAGAAGATTGATTCTGTAGATGGTTCAGATTCTCACAATGAGGCTCAATCTCCGGCTGCAGCTGTTAGCAGCGAAGGAAATGTGTCATCAGATATGAAGGAATCAGATGAATACTTCTGGAGAGCTTTGAATAGCGTGCTCAATCAAAATGTTTTACAAAACTTTGGATTTTCTCTTCCTGAGGTCAAAAAATTGGATGGATTTGACCTATTAAGGTCACTTGGTCTGAAATCACGTGAACTTGCTGAACAGAAATATTTGGAATCTGGACTGGCGACGGCTGATGCTTCGACAAGTGATGGCAGAGAAACAGCTCCTGAAGACGCAGTTGGTGTTGACAATGAAAATGGAGCATTGACAACCAAAGCGGATGAATCTTCCTTTCTGGACATCAATAAAGTATCTCGTGATGTACTGTCTCAAACAGAGAATATACTAGGCGCTCTAATGATTCTTTCAAAAAATCTCTCTCCAGATGACAACAAGTCAGTAACAACAAATGAGATAAATGGGAAAGATGATATGATCATAGAACAAGAAGTTACTGCAGCTGAAAACTC
This sequence comes from Digitaria exilis, assembly GCA_015342445.1. NCBI lineage: Eukaryota > Viridiplantae > Streptophyta > Magnoliopsida > Poales > Poaceae > Digitaria > Digitaria exilis. The sequence continues at coordinate 1,553,736 of JACEFO010001776.1, read as the reverse complement.
TATTGATAAAGATAATACTGTTGCATTGACCAAACTATCTGTCGATGCACAGAAAGCAGAGGATATGAGGCGTCTGTTTGCAAGTGCAGAGACTGCCATGGAGGCATGGGCTATGCTTGCCACCTCACTGGGGCGTAATAGTTTCATCAAATCCGATTTTGAAAAGATATGTTTTCTTGACAACATTTCGACAGACACACAAGTGAGCTATTGTTGTGATATCAATGAGTTTACTGTCTCCATATACTTGTGTTGGTTGATTATTTCAACAAATGTATTCAGGTTGCCATTTGGCGTGATTCTTTGCGAAGAAGGCTAGTTGTTGCATTTCGAGGAACTGAACAAGTATGCATTAAGATGAAAGAGTTATCTGTTAATAGAAAATTCACTTGATATTTGTAATATATCCCATCTTATTCACTTTGTCTTGCATTGATTTCTGCATACCTATCTAGTCAAAATGGAAGGATTTGATGACTGACTTGATGCTGGTACCTGCTGGGTAAGACTAAAAAAATACTAGTGGCAGTAACTTTTGGTCCCTTTTTAAATTGTATCTTCCTTTGACACAACATGTTGTCAACCTGATTGCAGACTAAACCCTGAGAGGCTGGGTGGTGACTTCAAACAAGAAGTTCAAGTTATTCATCTGCTCCCTTCTCTTTATTATGTGCTTGTTCACATGTTATGCTAACTGATATGTTCTCACACAATGTATTAGGTTCACAGCGGATTCTTAGGTGCATATGACTCTGTTAGGAATAGGATCATGTCGCTCATCAAATATGCAGTAGGATACCAGTAAGTATTTGTAATAAGATACGAAGCAGGAAAATTCATTTCAACCTTCCATAGCTTGTTCTCATTGTCATCCACAAGGATTTTGGCTATACATCCCACAAAACTATTGCTGAAAAAAAGCAACTGTTGGATTCAAAACTTGAATGCTTCTGTATTTAGTGCATATAATGATTCATCACATAACTATCTCAATCTACTATTGCAGGGATGAAGATGCACAAAATATACCTAGGTGGCATGTATATGTAACTGGACACAGTCTAGGTGGAGCATTAGCAACACTTCTTGCTCTTGAACTTTCATCGAGTCAAATGGCCAGGTAAATTAGAATTTTGGCTTGATCCAATCTGGGATCTTGTCATGTCGTAGACTCCATATGCCATTATTTGATCGATGGTATGTGGAAAGACATAAAAGTCGAGCATTTAACACACAGTAAACATAAACAAGATCAGATGAACTTGGATGGATCTTTTTTAACTGCTGTCTAGATACTATTTGCCTTCATAATGAAGAAAGATTGTCATGATACTGTCATTCTAATAAATGTTCTATTGCCCTGGTGCTTCATTCATTTTAAAGAACATAATTAATGTTTTAACTTATATATGTGTATGATTGTATTATAAAACCATCAATATAGCTCACCAATAATTTATGTATGCTCCTGCAGCTGGCAAGTCTCAAAATTTCTATTATGTTTTTTTCTACTATTTGTTTTCTACAGATTTTTTGAAATATTAATGTGTTTATTGGTATCATGTCACCTTGTATAGGAATGGTGTCATATCTGTGACAATGTACAACTTTGGCTCCCCTAGAGTGGGAAATAGAAGATTTGCAGAAGTCTACAATGCGGTAATTTCAGGACCATTTAATAACTTTGATTTAGAAACATAAATACTTGATAAAAGGCAACCGAGATTGATAATATTCTTCTGTACATAATATATTTGCCGGTATGAAATAAGGGTCAGTTACTACATACAAGTAATACTTTGGAGCTGTGAAATGAATGTGGATTTTATGCATCTTAATCTTTTTATAATATGCTTTCTGTCCTTGATATATTGGGGGAAAATGCCGGGAAGTTCATATTGAATATGAATATCAAGTGCCTATCTAGTTTCAGTTTCAAATATTGTAATATTAAGCATCTGGGAAGTTGACATAGAGAATGCTGCCAATCCTGTCTAGGAGAGAGAAGATAAGATATATAAAAAAGGTGAAAAGAAGGAATAATCCAACCCTTTCGTTTGGGTAAACATACAGTAAATACGGCTCCTAGATAAAATATGCCTATGTCCGTGCCAAACCAAAATCCAGAATCACATCTAGTTGGTGAACCTGTTTGGCTGTTTGCTGGAATCCGTTTATATATTATTATGTTTTAAGTTATAACTCTGATACTATTTATCATAATTTACCTAGACACATATCCTGCCACATCCACCTCCCATGCACGTCACGCCCCACCTCACTCATGCATGTAAGAACCACCTGTCCTGCCACCCCTCAACTTCCCATGCATCTGACACATGCATGCATTCAAACCACCTTTACCACTTAGTTTAGTGTCTATAATTTTTCACTCGAAGATCCAACTCACAAATAGTTTTCACCATAAGATTCGTGACGTTTTTATACATAGTTTGAGATCCATTATGAATATTTTTTTTTATTTTTTTAATTCAAAATTTGTGTGGTCATACAAACATACTGACATGATCATATAAACTGTGTCGAGCACAGAAACGTATGGACATATCATACAAACGTAGTGACACGAGCATAGAAACATACGAGCATGAGCATAGAAATATATATACTTGGGCATATAAAGTGTTGGTGCATAATATTTTGAATTCAAAATTTACGTGGTTATAGAAACATACTGTTAGGACTATAGAAACAGCTTCGAGCGCACAAACATATGACCATAATAGAAACCTTCAACTCTTTTTTTGTCTACTAAAAATGCCTATCATAGAAAGTTCCGCTCTGATTGTATATATGACAAATCATATATTGAAGCTGAGACTCTATATAGTAGACCAAACACCCCCCTACCAGGCATGGTTTTGGGATTCCATGGTTTATGGCTCTATACTGTGCATAATAGAAGCCAAAAACACTTTTTCCTACTTAAAATGTATGTCATAAAAGTACCGCTCTGATCATATATATGTCACGACTAATCATATATTCAAGCTGAGTAAAATGCATGTCATAGAAAGTACCACTCTAATCATATATATGTCACGACTAATCATAAATTCGAGCTAAGACTCTCTATACTAGACTTAACCTTCCCCCTACAGTGGGCTGGTGTTCTATGACCAGAAGAAAAAGTTTCTATGACAATGGTTTGGAGTTCTATGACCAGAAGAATATATTTCTATGACAGTGGGCTGGAGTTCTATGACTAGAAGGACATGTTTCTATGACGCTCGAAACATGTTTCTATGGAGCATACAATCATACACAAGCTTGTGCATGGTCATACATACATGTGTGCTCGATCATACATACTTCCTGATGTGGTCATGCATTATATATGCTCATGTCCATATGTTTCTATACTTGAATCAGTTTCTATGATCATCTCTGTATGTTTGTATGATCGTATAAATTTGAATTCAATTTTTTTTAAAAAAAATATTCACAATGGATCTCAAACCGTGCATAAAAATGCCACGAATCTAATGGTGAAAATAGTTTATAAATTGGATCTTCGAGTAAAGAATCATCGCAAAAAAACCAAAAGAAAAAGTTGGAGAAAAGATGGGAGGTGGGATGGTGCAGGCTGCATGCATGCGTCAGGTGAGATGTGGTGTGTCTGTGGCACGCTAGTGCCTGGGCTCGGTCCCAGTGGCAGCTCTGTCTCTAGGCTCTCGATAACTATTCGGAGCCTATATGGTCCCAATAGTCGAGCGCTATATATATATATATATATATATATATATATATATATATATATATTAAAATAATCTGACAGAACTCCATATGCCATTATTTGATCGACGGTATGCTGGAGTGAATACGCTGAATGACTCAAGAGAATTTATATCTTGATGCAGTATGGCGGGCTGGGGATCTTCCCTGGAATGTTACAAAAATGGATTGTTTTTGCAGAAAGTAAAGGACAGCTGGAGAATTGTCAATCACCGAGATATCATTCCAACAGTACCACGTCTTATGGGCTATTGCCATGTGGAAGCACCAGTTTATCTCAAATTTGGAGATTCGAAAGATGCACTGGTAATGTAGTTTTTTTTATCCTTTCTCAATCCAAATGTCCAAATGTGTTCTAATAATGTTTATGATCAGGTATCTATTTTTTAATTATCCAGAACCCCCAGTTCTCACCTAAATCGTAGAACTGTATTTGCATGTGACACAGGTAAACAATGGAATATTAGATGATGAAGAGCAAGGTGATGCGATAGGAGAGTACACACCGGATGTTATTGTTACTGAATTTGTGGGTGTCTTGCTTCTGTCTGTTACTAGAATGTTATTGCTCACATTGTTTTTTCACTAACTGGACTTCTAATTCCTGCAGATGAAAGGAGAGAAGCAACTTGTGGAGAAACTACTGCAAACAGAAATAAATCTACTACGCTCAATCAGGGATGGTTCCGCCCTTATGCAGCACATGGAAGACTTTTACTATGTCACACTTCTGGAGGTTTCGAGCATCCTATACATCTTTCATATGATTGAAAAATATTTCTGCTTTTATCATGCCAAAAGCTCCTCTAGACCACAAACTCAATGACAATCGAATTGATGCAGAATGTGAGATCAAGTTATCAAGTGGTTGACGGTGCAAATGATGAATCCCGCCAATTGACAGTATGATCCTAGTAAAATTGCATGGTAAACATCCTGGACTGTTTTCCCTGCAAAACTACAGTTCTGAAGGAAGGACATTGTATAGCTACGAAGGTGCAACGGAGTGTCCAATCCTCACGTTTCTCAATCCAAACATACACATCCTATGGCTGCTGTGCCATTTTAACATCCCGATGTACAGTTTATATGTCATCCTGTATTCTAGGTAGTCACCAATCAGGATAGTGAGAAGGTGATAGCTGGTTCACTGGTGGATTCCGGGAGAACTGTGGCCACTGCAGAGATGATTGAGCGAGTTATTTTCTTACTTTTCGATGATGTAGTTAGTACACAATTTGATATACTATATGATATAGTCTAGAAAAAAATAGGATATGCAAGTTTAGTGTTTGTCTTAAGGAATAAGATGATCCTGGATCAAGTATTTGGTTCAAGGATGAAACTACACATGAGCATTATTTTTTCACCGTTGGAATAAAATCCTGGGCAGTTGGTCATCTCGCCCAGATCTATTTTGTGCATATGTCTGGGCCTGTTGTATCCGTTCCAAATTATATATTTAATTTGATTTCAGAATTTTTTTTTCCTCTTTGGCGAATGATTTCAGTTCAGGTTTTGTTTTGATTGATATGGATCGGACAAGGTAATACATAGAAAAGAAGAGTACATGAAGTCCAAAAAAGTAAACCTTCAAGCAGCATTTGGTTTTTATCATGCTTGCACCACAACAAGCATGGAGCCGTGCGAGGCACGACGTTTGTCAAGTTACAGGCTTACAGCTCATGAGCTACAAAAGCTAGGTTATGGACGTGCGGGCCACAATGTTTGTCCTAGGTTACAACTAATGAGCTACAGAACAAATATTGCTTCCGTGAAAATATACTGGATTCCAGACTTTGCCGCTGTTCCGATCCCAAGAGTACTGAATAGACGGTGTCCAGTGTACAAAATCTCAAAAAAAAAAAAAAAAGCAAGCTCACTCTTTTAACTGTGAGAAACTTGCTAGCATATTTGACCTTGAATTTGCTAGCTCTACAATTAATTCAAGCGCTGCACCAAAATAAATGTACAATTAGATCAAAACGTATATGACTCCATAAGCTTCTGTAATAAAAAAAACAAACCTGTTTCAAATGAAATTTGGGCTGTTCGTAGTTTCGGAGACACCAACGCTCCAAAGACTGATAATGCTTTTGATCTCGCTCTTTGAACCTAGGGTACAAAATGGCCAAAAAGAGGATCAATAAATGCTGAAGGTATAGTACAGCTTCCTTATTCAATATCCCAAATCGTAGCTTTCTGAAAATATGCTGAAGGTATTTAGTCTACAGCAATAGTAACAATATACTATTGTTGTAGTTAAAGTCATACCAGTGGCACATCACGAATAAAACACATAAAAACTTGTTTCTGGCACTGACTAGTGGCCATTACTACCAATGTATCTTTTTGTTGCCTCTAAGCAATGTTTCACTATCTGAGATTCTAACCTCAAGTTTCAAGGATTAGACTTCTATACAAAACTTACTTGACTGCTAGTGTCTGAACCAGTAGACGAGCCTGCTTTGGTCGCATCCCTTTCATGGTTTCCATCTTCTTGATAAGAGGCTGAGTCAAGCAAATAGATTTAATCAGCGCATTTGCTATTTAACAAGGGGTAGAAATAAGAGAAAATATCCGCCACTTTGAGGGTTACCGTGTTACCAAACACGATAGCACCTAAACTGGTTAATAAGACACATTCTAACCTGGGGTAGTAGCCGATCCCCGATGCCTCAAATTTGGCTCAGTACTAGCTTGCTCACCGGCATTACAGGTGGAGTGACATTCTTCTTGCAAAGACCACTTTGATAGGGCGAAGTGAGGATTTGACTCTGAAATATAATTGAGAATATTTTAGTAATTATGAGTTAACAACTGTTGCAAACAGCTTGCAAAGCTTTATTTACAATAGACTTCAATAAAACAAGCCAGGAACCAAGGAACCAGACTCAAGAGAACAATCCAAATTCTAGTAGTAATTCCCCAATGCTCGTAGATAGGTAGAATTTGTTTACTCCAGCAGTAGACAAGTACTTTACCTGATATTTGCAGGCCAGCATGATCAAGAACTTGCAGCTTAGTGGCAGCAGACTGTTCTTTATGATCAAGCAGTGTACTTGAAACACGTGTTGCGCCCATAGAATGGCGAGCACTTGCCAGATCGAGCCACCCCTAGGAACAAAAATATTCATGTTTACTTTTATGTTAACAGTACTGAAACAGGGAAAGATGGCTTCACTGCATCTCAATCTACAAGTAAAAAATTAACAGTATCAAGGGGCGTCAACATCACATGGTAACTACATATCGAACAGCAGATACAAGGGACTAGATTTCGAAGGTTGTTGGTAAAAATGCAAGTCTGGATCTGGATTAGTTTCAGGGCACTACAATTAAGTACGTACTAAAAAATATTGTGGAGATTGCAACGTAATGGACAATGTGAGCACTGAGCAGTAACTGGAAAAAAAAAATAAAAGGAAAGAGCAAAACTGAATTTATAAAGTTTTGATGACTCTGAATCCCATCAACCAAGTTCCCACAGTTGAAGCTATTGCTCCACAGTAGGGTGAGAGACATGTTCTACCCAAGGATTTGGCAATATTCATCTACAAGATTACCATGATGCATCTATCCCAATCCCAAACCTATATCAAAGAAGAATCCCAAACTTCTGAGTCCATTCTCATAAAGTAACGCTACTACAGCATTACGAGTTTTGCTCTAGAACTGGGTCAGAAACATTGTTCTGCTTAAAGGGTATGGCAACACTCTACCAAATTAATGAAGAAAAAGCTTTTATCTCTATGAAGTCTTGTGTTCCGCTGAATCTAACGGTGCCTAATAGATCATGCAAGGATGAGCCAGACAACAATATTGGCTGGAGGAGTACCTGACGAAGAGTGGAGGAGAGGGAGTCCATGAGGAGGAGGTAACCGTCCACCGAGTCCATGAATCGGAGGATCTCCTCGTCATCGTCGTCGCCTCGCGGTGGTCCTTGCTCCCCCACCGCGCCGTCGATCTCTCCCGCGTCCTCCGCTGCAAGGGCGGGTCCCAGGAGCCGCGGCTCCTCCGTCGCCGTAGCCATGCAGTCTCAGCTGGATCCCACAAGGCACCGCCGCACCAGAACCTAAACCCCCCTCGCAGCTCGCCCGGGCGCAGTCAGCTCACCGGGTTTGTCGGGATCTCGGGATCGGCTATGGAGTCTGAACTCTGATGAGCCGAAGATGAGCGTTTCAGAATCGAAGAAGACGCTTTATCTCTGGCTTGACGTATCTTGAGGATGCTGTTCATTTCTTATCGGACGGCTATATTCATTTTACAGCTGGAAGCCAGACCAGGAGGCTCCTTTTGCACTACACATTAGGCCTCCTCCAAGGGCTCGACTCAAAGCTAGGGCTGTTCAGATTCTAAAAAGTATTTTTTACTTTCTATTCATCCCCTCATAGAACACGTATTTCTAAAAATTTTCTTTTTATATTTTCTATTTATTTCCCTCACATATAGAAAAAAGGTACTTTTACCCACTTCCCCTGAACACAGCCTAGCTCTTGATTTTTTTAGTCGGTAGCCGCACAGTGTGCGCTAGCGCGCAGCGACGAGCCTAGCACGAACGGTTCCCAATGCCATTTTTCTCACTGCTCTCCTACTGACATTCACTGTGTGTGGCAGATTTTACTGTGCTATAAGATAGCAGCTGCCTCAACTGTTGGAGGAGGCTTACACAAGCCTGATGGTCTTTTATACCGGTTGAAACTGGTTCGGTTCCTGCAGTTTCGCCTAAAACCAGTCCGGGCTAGTAGAAAAAATCCCGGTTACTACATCCTAACCGAATCTAGCAACCCGAACCATTCGACTTACCGGTAGGTAAGACTGTTTACCGGTCTTTTTTTAAAAAAAACGATACTGTAGTGGTAAAAAAACCCTGTCAGCAGGCTAGGATGCATAGTGCCTGCCTCTCCCAATACGCCCCTCCTGTTAGCAGGCTAGGATGCATAGTGCCTGCCTCTCCCAATACGCCCCTCGTAATTGTTTTGTCAGAGCAACAGCGAGAATCTTGACCAAATTTGAACAGGTCGATTTCCTGTCATTTATTTTTATATACTCGTGGTGTACGTTTGGTAAATTCGGCGCGTCCCATGGAAACGTAGCACACAGCATTACATGTAGCGCAACCTGAATGAACAAAATAGCTATTACAATTTTTTTTTATATATACGTGATGCAAGAGTTGAACTTTTATCAATACATCTATCAACAGAATGCATGTCGGTTTATATGAATACATCTATCAATAGGATGCATGTCGGCCTAACAAAGTGTTTCCTCAGTGTATGTATGGAGCCTATATGTATGTTGCATGACGTCCACAAAAATCTGAAATGTTGCTAGAAACGAGTTTCATCTTTTGGGAGGTGTCCAAGATGCCTGAGGCACCACAGAGCCCCCTGGGCGGCATGTTCTTGTGCAGCTTTCTTTTGCAACTTAGGATCGCTAAAGCACTCTAAAAGAGTCGCGGAAGGTCCCATGATTTGGACAACGACCTTGCAAGTGAACCTACGAGTATCATTTCACGGACATCATTTCAGTTTCAAGGACATATTTCGGATTAAAAAAGATACTAGGTAATAAATATCATCTCTCAAAGATATTCGTTAAGGAGATGAGCTTACTTCCGAAGGTGGCTTGGCCCTTCCTCTTTGCATAACTCAAATTCAGGAGGTTTCCAATAGTTTGCAGCACATAGTTCATAAAGGAATGACCTTGCTGTCTTCTGTAACATGTCACCTGTCAAATGTGCTTAATAGTATAAGGAAATTAACTCTAAAATTAATTAAAACAACAATAGCCACATCGCTTCCTAACTATAAAGATGTTTATCATATAGTGAAGGTAAAAATCTCGTTATTTTCACAAAAAATGTTTTTAAAATACAGTGTAGACGTGGACTATATTAGTTTGTCTCAAGAAATTGATTGATTTAAGTGTACGTTATAAAGTTGAACAAAGCATGACATTTCCCTTTTCCATGCACAGCTTTCTTGCAGCATATTCCCTATACTGAATTGTACTTAGAACACTTGCAAATTTTGGAAAGTGCTACAAACATCTAATTTCAAAAGGATATAAAAGATTGAGTCAAGCGGTACAGTAAATCTGCAAGTGTGATTAATTTAAGGGAACTTATGCATTAATCAGGTTCGTGAAATTCGTAGTTAACATATTGGCTGCTCGACTCAAAGTTTCAGATGACGGGCATATTTAAAGGAGAAGGAAAAAAAGTTGAAGCTTAGAAATTAGCATACCATGATACTCTTTTTTGTTTATTGTATCAGCCGCTCCTGTAGGTAGACAGCCATTCGGCGTAACCACATTGTTCTTATTGATCCTTCCATTATTAGCATCTTTTTTGTCAACCTTGTTATGTCCTATACTCTGAATGGAGGTTTCAGACCTCCCAGTAGAAGATGCTTCATTATTTTGAAAAAGGATGTTTCCCTCCACGTATGGATTCTTCATTTCTATAGATATATAATCCTCAACTTTTATTGGTTCTTCATCGTAGCCTATTAGTTCTGATTCTTTTTTTGTGGCAGCACGCAGAATTTCCTCCAGCGATTTGCTTTTATGCTTGTATCCATAATTCTGCATGAAAGTGCTTTCATTATTGCCACCATTAAGCTTGCTTTTCCATGCCTTCTAAGTAATAAAATAGAGTAACAGTATAAAAATGATGGTGCTAGAGAAACATGCAATGTCCGTTTGATAACATACTGCTAAAACAATACCTTCAGTTTAGAAAGTGTATCTTGTGCAGCCAACTTTCTAGCATCTTTTGAATTCCGGTTTGCTGCTGTACTACTTATCATCTTTCCATTTATGTTAACTTCTACTTTGACATGGAACTCTCCATCAGCCTTCGTAGGTTTGGGAAGGCCTAACTCAAAACCATTGCATTGACAAAGTTCACGGAGTTCTCTCATAGGATTAATGTGCATGTCAGAGAAGCTCAATATTGGCTTTAGAAGCATTAGCATTAGCTTCCAAACATGGTTCAGGTTGAACCCAGAATCTAAAAGCACAGCACCAACACAAGATTCAACAATATCACCAAGAACCTGCAGAAGAATACAAGCTTTGAGGACAAACAATACCATATTCTATCCTTAATTCATGTGACTCGGTGAGAAAATCTATTTTCAAAAACAGTTGCTAAAGTATTAGTTGAATATACCTTTGAATACTAATCTTGTATTGAATAATTCAAGAAGCACTATCCTATAGCAATAATTACTATTACTTTTCTTTCAACTCAAGGCAAAGAAAAAGGGTTATGAAAAGCGTAGATAAATACATTCTTTATTACAGAAAGGGATCATCATCAAATTATATAGAAACATAACTAAAGGTTTCGCAGCAAAGAAAATAATCAATGAAACTTTTACCTTTGGACATGCTGGTTCTTCTGATGAGTCTTTCTCTGAATTGGAAAGATTAACATATTTCTCAAATTTATTTACTGCTGCCATAAGATATTTAGAATCCTTTATAAGATACTTGTGGATGGATTTTTTAATTGCTACATAAGCAAATGAATTATTATTGACAGCTAATGATTTCAGATCTGTTATTTGACCAGGCTTGAGATCTGGGTAAGCTGAGTAGAGGTATGAAGTCATCAAATATTCCAAAACAGCATCTCCAAGGAACTCCATCCTCTGATTAGAAATATAACAAATATGTTCAGGTGAGTGGGTTCTTCACTATCAGAATTGCTCGTTGACCATGAAACAAAGGAAAGAGGACGGTCAAACCTGGTAGCATCCTCCGGAATGCTTATTGAATGAAGGGTGTACAAATGCTTGGAGAAGTAGACCCTTGTGCTTGAATTTGTAACCTATTAACTCTTCAAGCTCAGAAATGTTGATGTAATTCATGAGGGACAAATTGGCAGAGCTTGCATCCAATACTCTATAGAGAGCGGAATCCTTAAAGTTAACTTTTATTCCCATCCAATGTAGAAATGCAAATGCAGCTTTGAATCCACTCTGGACAATAAATGCTCCAAGAAGTGACTCAACGACATCTGCAATAGTCTTCCTATGCAACCAGTGATGTGACTTTGTACACCTCAAGTTACAATTTTCTTGTTTATCTGGGTTGATATTCTTTGGGTGTAAACTCGCTTCTGATTCAGGATTGCAAACAACTTTACATGGTCTTCCCAGTGCAAAGAACTGAGTAGGGTCAAATTGTTGGTCCCGTATGTATACCTAAAGTTTGCAATAAGATGTTTTAGATTTTGTGTGACATGGTGCAGAATTTAATGGCAGAACTTTGTAGCAACCTTAATTCCACCTAAGGTGGTAAAAAAACACTTACATGAATATTTCATGACAGATAACTATAGTGTAAACAAGAAAACATGATAAACTAGATCAGAAACGGAAACAAACATGTTGAGCGGCATTAGCAGCAAAGGGGTTCCAGCTGCAGTTGGTATGATAGACATAATGCTTTGAGGCCTTTTTGGTTGTTTTTTCTTGTCAATCAATATTCAATAGGGAGTATGTTTGGTATTACTTATGTTATTATTCTATAGTAAAATGATATGCAGCTATCCTGCGTATTTGAGGGGGGAAATAGTGCATATTGCACTTATGTAGGATGTGAGAGGAAAAAATGCAGCAGTAAGTCCCAAGTCACAAGATGAATTTGTTTATAAATAGTCTTGGATGTGACAAAAATCATTATTTAAGCATTTGTTCTCTTGTGCTTCAGGTTCTACCTTGTCAGCAACACAAGGATGTGTTTACACCTGATCTGTTCTATAATAAGATAAAACATGAAACAACTGCTATGTACATAAAACACTAGCATAAAATATCATTAATACAATCAACTCACCTGCAAATTTCTTCTAATTGACAACTCATATAAATTTGAGTTATTCACTATATCAGAACGTCTCCTGGTCAACTGACCTTCATCAAGTCCTTCATATGCAATAAAGCTATGGCGCCCAACTACATACTTCAAAAAAGCATCACCTAGGACTTCAAATCGCTCCAAAGAAATCCTCTCCAAACACCTTTCAGTAGTCAGCGCTTCAAGAATCTGTAATTTATTTGTCATGAATCACAATTACTTCCAGCATAAATAGCAAAATCAAACTAGAAGTTTCATCATCAACAGCACAAAAGTATGACTTACCCCCGAAGCACTAATTTGAGAAGCCTCTGGGAAATAAGATAACATGACATCCTTCAACTCAATAGCCACCAACAAATTCTCCAAGCGACACATTAAAGATGGCAACAAGGACAAAGAACTACCCATATCTTTTGAAAACCCAATTATCTTCAAAGAGCATAGCTCTGGAGGTAACTCCACAAAGTTCTCCATCAATTCCCGACCCTCAGATTCTTATAAGAAATATAGAAAAAGTGGGGGTAAATAGTATCAAAAGTACTGCACCAGCCTAGCAGGCTCAGAACAATAAAAGAATCATAGTACTAAAAATTCTAATTAGAAACAAGAAACGGCTTGGGTACAGAACAATAAAACAATCACAGTCATCTCAAAAGTATTGTACCAGCCTAGCAGGCTCAGAACAATAAAACAATCACAGTAATAAATCTAAGTAGGAACATAAAAAAAAAGCTTGGATACACGAACAGTCATCTCCTTGCTTGAAAGCCATAAAAGCTATATGAAGTCCATATTACCCCCCTGAACTCTATGAAGTCTAAATTTCAACCCCAATCTACGAATCCATCTTTAAATACATTCATTAATGAGTCTGATTGAAATTAACAAGCAGTTTGTGAATTTTGAAAGCAAAATAAAATAAAAATTAAATGTTTGAAGGGATTTCTTCCTATATATGTATAGCTCTACATGAGCCATTCATGAGTGGAGAACAAATGGATAAATTCTTTTGATACCAGGACTTGCTCAATGAGCTGTCAGTGGCAATAAATAATTTGGCTGGTTCAACATCAACAGCCATAAAGTAACTGTGTTATTGTTCAATCTTGGATTTGGGAGGAAAACCCTATTAGTCCCAAACTGCATAAGTGAACATATAACAGTCATTAATATACTTCTGGCTGGCTGGCAACATCGTATTAGCACTTTTATCATGTGGCAGTCGTATTACGTGCATATGCCGTTGCGAACCACCCAATAATTGCCAGTAATGATCCGGTTCAAAAAAAATGTCAGTAATGACAAACTTAATATTTGATGATTGATGTCATAAAAAAGTATCATATACTATATTCTTTCGTCCTACGTTGGTTGGTCACTGATCACAATAATATTATGTAGAGAGAGATCATCAAATACATGATCCATGCGAAAAATTGCCTTATAAGTATCAAAGCTGTTAAGAAATCATGACCACACCCACATAGGACATAAATGTGCTTAAAAAAGAACTTAAATTTCATGCTAGAATAACTCATATTTCACCTTCACACAAGTCAAACATGAGCATGTGGTCAAACAGTAATGATACCAAACAACAGTGACTCCTAAAATAACATATAGACTAACCTGTGCTCTCTAGTTGTCGATTATGAAGCAGATTGCGCAGATTGAAGACTTGTTTAGCTTTCAAAAAGGGCTGTTCAGGATGGGATAGCTTGATACTAAGCCTGGTTTAAACAAGGTGTAACATTATGAAACAGTTGAGCAGATGCATCACTTTATTTTGGTAGGCCAGAAATGATGCAGAAGTAAAGATACATTACTATTATAAGACAAATACTTTATACTATGAGTGATACAATTTGAGAATATGATATTAAGAAACACTACACATGCAATTTTACTTAAACTTTTGAAATGGTATGCAAACTCAAAATTTTAGAGCTTATTGATGTATGTTTTCCGTGATGAGTGTTCAATATGGCATACAGATATTTTTAGTATATTTTGCAATATCTGTAAAGAAAATAAAGCGTAAGAAATATTTCAGCTTCCTACTTTTCCATAAAATATTCTTCATAAGTTGCACTTTTGAATTCACTTTCACCATTTATTTCATCCAGAATGGCATCAACGAAGAAAAAAAGGTTGCTGTGGGGAGTGAAGACCAAACTCCCAATCACATCAGCCTTACTGTATGTTCCATTAAGAAGCTTCAAAGACTCATTTGGCAAATATGAGTCATGCTGAGACAAACCCGTTGGATCTTGAAATACAGGTGATGATAAACATCTCTTTACTGCTGGCCAATCAATCATAAATTTATCACCATAGAATTTCTGCTTGATGGGAAGCAACAGGTAAAATGTTGAATCCTTCTGTAATGCAGCATCCTTTCCCAACATAACATAAGATGAAGTGAACTCAGATCTGTCCAAGAGAACCTTCAAACACATTTCTTGAAAATTCTGTGCGAGCATCATCTGGAAAACAAAGAAAAAGACATGTCAACCAATGTCCCAAGAAAAATTGTGCATAAACGTTTAAACAGATAAGCAAGACAGTGCCTCTTCTTTGTTAAATGTAATCATCCCCGAATATTTAATTCCTGCTTTCACAATCCTCACACGAGCAAGATGCAATTCAACATCCAACTTTTCAGCTTCATTTGGAAGGGCATTGATCACAAAAAGACCAAACATCTGATATCGTCTATCTGCTGGTTTGGGAATAAATTCTATGTAGTAGAAATGCAAATTCAACGAACAGTCCAGATTGTATCTTGAAGGTTTTAGAACTGCAGGAATCAACATCTCATGAAGCTCTTCCCTAAAACTTTCATCTGAAACATGTAAACAATGGTTAAGCCAAATTGCCAATGTTTTCCACATTATATTATGAATACTGAACCATGACCATACCCTCAGCTTTGTTGCTTTCTGAAATATCTGTTGTTGATACCTTAGTCTTTCTAGAGCCTTGGTCTGGCAGAAGGAAATCTGTAAAAGCACCCAGTTCGTGAAGTCTTATGCATGCTTTCAAACATGCATCTCTCTTAGCTTCATCTTTTGATGGACAGGGTTGGCCATTCACTTGACGAAAAGCAGCATTTGGTGGAAGAATTAGTCTGCAGACTACTCCTTCAACATCATCAACATAGAAGAATGCTGGGGAAGGAATAAAAAACCTGCAACAAGGAGTGTCAAATTATTCTAGTGAAGTATTGCGTGACCCAGAGTAGAAATTAATGGTCCTTGCATACATATCTCTAGGAAGGTTGTCACAATAGCGATGTAATAGAGATACACTGCAAGCGGTGCTAATGGCAGCACCAGTGTTGTTCACTCGATAGATGTTCTCCTCAAGGCAATCGAACATATCATTTGAAGTTCTCAAGTTAATCTCTCTATCCATAATGCTTTCACCAGTAATATAATCGTTAACCAACTTCTCCTGAGACGGATTTCCCCTGGTACATATTGAAATGGAAACCTTCAAGTTCTAGAATAAACTTTAAACTAAATTCAACGAAATATTAAGATAGGTCAGTGTAAATTAGCAGACGTGATTGGGTATGCAGTAATGACCTCTCCAGGAGGAAAATGTACTTAGATTTATTCATCCGGGCACGTCCCCTTGACTGGATAAAGCTAGAGACAGTTTCTGGGAGATCAAACCGCACAACAAGGCAGCATGTCTGAATGTCGAGTCCCTCTTCACCTACACTAGTAGCAACCAAAAGGTTCACCTGCAAAAAGTTGAATGAAAAGGGGCTGTAACACAAGAAGCATAAACCTATATGCTTGTGTTGACAGAGATAATAATAACCTAACCAAGAACTATTAAGAAGGTACCAGCATCAGACTATACCTCACCCGAAGAGAATTTTTCAATGATAGAACCCATCTTGTTCCTTGACATGTTCTTCAATCCTGAGTGGCATCCCACAAGAAACTCACATTTCCAGAAATCAAGGCACTTCAGATTTTGGAGAATATATGCGACTACTCTTGCGACAATGATTCTTTTCACAAAAACAATGCACTTCATGTTTTCCTCTAGCCTGCTTGTTGAAGAAACCAAAAAAACAACGAGGATATCACAATAGAATCAAAGACAGGAACTTATTTTGAAGTGGTTACAGCTAAGACATTGAAATTGCTTCGATTTCAGTTGACTTTTCGACATATTTGGGCCGAATGGCAAACAATGCAAAATGATTTCAACAAGTACATCCTTGGTTCAGTAAATCTATCTGGGCATTATACACATTTATCAATCTTGTGCACCAGCCTCAAAGTGGCTGTACCAGCAGTTACGAATGGGATAAAGGCATAGCAATGATTGATGCCAAGGAAACAACAGGCAATCGGGCTTCCCTCTAGCAGGTGCATTTCCAATTATTATGATGGGTTTGTCATATCTGAGCAGAGTTGTGAAGAGTAACAACCCCTTGTTATCCTGACTACATAGTACCACCTAGTAGTGAATCTGTCAATTGTACTGTATGCCATACTTTCAGCTAATGAAGTTGTGTTAGTAGGTGTTTCCAAATTCATGGCATAAACAGTATTTCTGGTAATTTATAGTGAATTTAGTTACACGTGTTAGTATGCTTACTAGACTCTTTGTATTGCTTTAGTGGCTATATATATGAAACGTCACACCCTATTGGGGGTGTGGTGTTCCTCCCCCATCTCTCTAGATGACACAGGTCCAGGCTTTTCCTGGCCCACCACTTCCGCTCCCACCGCCTGTCTTGTTTGTGTAGCTTATAAATTTCTAGAGTCCTGTTTGTTTTGTAATACAAGATGACTAAAATTAGCGTATGCCAGCAGGCCATTATCCCATTACCTTTTTTCTAGATTCTTGTTTGTTTTGTAATATAAGATGACTAAAATTAGTGTATGCCTGCAGGCCATTATCTCATTACCTTTCGGTTGTACAGTTACAACTTATTCAGTGTAAGGCAAATGTGGAACTGTGGAAAATTTTTAACTGTATATAGCTTATATCAAATTTGATTGAAAGAATGTTGTGGCAGATATGTCATCCTCAGGCACCCAGCAGAATTGTTGCTTATAATGCCTTAAAGTACATGATTGAAAATCAAAGGTATGTTTCTAAAAAATGATAATGGCACAAATGATCAGGCTTACCTGAATCTTGCGAGAACTTCAATAAGAACTGCAATTTTTTTTGAGAAGAAAGGTTCCTCCAGTGTCTCTAGATCAACTGAATCAGCATCGGCACCAAAAAATAAGTCTTCTCAAATTTTTTTTTTAAGAAAAATCGATATTACCAAGAGGATTTTTCAGAATATATTCGTTGCCAATAAAAAGTCAGTCTAAAAGGTATCCAATCCAGTATAGGCTATGTTATGTACCTTCCCTTCTTGAGCAACACATTCGAAGCTAACCACTATGTGTACTTAGAAGGGAGGGACAGAGAAAGAGGGGAGGGGGTCTCACCACCCAATATGTCGCAGATTAGAAGAGAAATTGCTTTGTTTAGATAGTGCTGTATAAAACTGGCCTGATTGTCATTAATGTCAACCCCCTTTCCCTCCAGGCTATAAACACTGGAAGATAGAAAGGTCCTTGCAGCCTGCACTACAATCAAACAAATAATATCAGACATGCGTTTCACAAAAACTGTGGCCACGGAAATGGATGCCTCGCATGGAAAAAGTCTGGCAGAAAATAGTTCTATGACACGTAGGCACGGAGCTAAGAATGCGTGGCAAGCAATAACCTTGGCATCAAACCAAACACACACAACGGGAATTATGGCATGACAAAGTTTTGTCCCAAACCAAACAGGTCAACATGATCACAATCCAAAAAAAATTTATAATAAACAAAAAGAATCCATTTCTATTTGTCTAAAGGGGTAAACAGCAAAGGATATCAAATTTTCAATTGTGAATAAACATTTCTAAGTTGAAATTGCAAATAAAGAATTTTGAAACTAAATGAACAATCACATGAAGCAAGGTTGTTCAAGAATATTCTTCAATCAATCTTGCTCCTGACAGTACATAATGCTATGACCCAAGCAGCATATAAATAGAAAAGTGTACAAGATAAAGACTTGTACAATCACAATAGTAGTCGATTCTTTCAGAATATAAGTAGAATTTTGTAGCTCCAAGCTCTACCATCTTTCTCAATCAGGTTCGAAACATCACTTACCAGTGAAATAAACGATAATTCATGCATCAAAGTCCTACATTGTGCAATGATGGCAGTAACAGTACATGATCCAGTACAAGAGAAAACAAACAAAAGTGTATTCGTTTAAGCAGTAGGATTGAAAAATTAAAGTTTTAAGGAACTAATTGGGCCTGTCAATTTTTCAAGGTCTTTCCTTTTGTGTTCAATAAATATAGCATTTATTAAAGGCAGAAGAAAAAGGCAATACCAAGATGCACCCGATAATGTAATGAAAAAACATTTCTTACAATCATGTATCCATAAGCATTGAACATCTTTAACATACTGAGGACTTTGTCTAATGAACATAATCACAAATGTTGCCGGAAGATGCAAATAAGTACACTTCATAGAAGAAAATAAGAATCAAAAGTTACATCTGCAAACAAATGGCAGCTTTATACACACATGCAAGCTGCTAGTGGTTACCTAGAACATTTCTAATTCCTAATGCCACTTGCTGGAGAGCATGCCAAAGTACAGGTTAGGAGCGGTGGAGAAGGAATTTAACTGAGCCAAGATTGTAAATATCTTAAACACTAATTGAACAAGCTGTGCCACTCACTTGCAGAGCTCCCAAAAGACCAAGTTCTTGCAAACAGAAAATCAAATTTTCATGCAACCTCCATAAAGACTTCAGTTTCTTCTGAGACTCCTTGAAATTGCATAGGCTCTCTCTTAGCATGCATTCAGACTGTTTCAAGTTCAACAGAAGTAGTTGAAGGACAAAGAAAAGAGAAGGAACACATAAGCCACTTGAAAAAAGATAAAATTTGGCGTAATAAGTGAACAAAAATTAACCTGGAGTTTATAGTCTTCAAGCCCTTTGCTGTAAGTTGCAGTCAAGTTAGAGTGACCAACTGGGCCATAAAAGTACACTTCAATCTCAGGAGAAGCAACCATACTTTCAAGTTCTACATTATCAACTGAACAAACCTATACACCATGGGATAACAAGATTATTAAAATTATAATCCCTTAAGTTGAGCATATTTGTGAAGAATACTGGTGATATGTACCTTTGCATTAAGTAATTCCTCAAGACTGTTGATACATTTAGTATAGATAAGCTTGTTACACCCACCTATCATGAAAATAATAGGTATGATAATTAGCCAGCCATAGGGAAGAAACACAGTTAAATTTGATAATACAACTGTAGAGGAAGAACACCATATTAGTAAACAGCACTATCTTCTAAGATTTCGTCCGTTTGTGTTAGTTTAAACACTCTTTTGTGTGTCCCTAGATAACTCTAGAATTTCAATCCGAGGAGCTCCTGTGCTGCAACAAATAATGAAGTAACACAATTATCCTTCAGTCGCTTTACTTTCACCTTTTCATACCCACAATATTTTGAACAGAATACCTCCATCACCTAGACCCAAGTCCTCTTCAACTCAAATATGGATGCCTATTTCTTCTGAATGAAAGCTCCTTAGGTCCTTCTATATTGATCTAGTTTTCCTTTTAAAAAGGTTGAAGACTATGATGCCATCATGAAAGCATTTCTAAAGACAAATATAGTAATATCATGTTTGTCTACTCAATGTCGATAATTTAACTGGTACTTCGTACTTGTCAAATGATGGCCCAAGTTAGAAGGAAAAAGAATGAAGTACACAACTTGAAAGTTAGGCATAGAAGGAAAAGACTCAAGCACTGGTAACATGAGAAAAGGACAAGACCATATTCTGCCTCGTAGGCAATTTGAGATATGAGAGGCTGGAAATCAAGTTGATACAGTTGCTTGCAGCAAAACATTTGTGTCAGAACACCATTACCTTTTCCAATAATTGGAGAAGCAGTCATGCCAAAAACACGAGGAGGTTTATCAACAACGTTGTAGAATTCCTGAATTATAGTTATAACTAGTTTCAGAATGATATAAATTATGCAAATTTCCAAAACGAAGTTCAGTTGCTGGATGTAAATTTCCAAAACATCCCATAAATGTAGATAGGACAAGCATTGCAAATTTTACTGCGAGCAATTACCTTCATAATTTGTGCGTATGGATGCCTTTTTGGTGCTTGTGCATGATGGCATTCATCAAATACCAAAAGTGCGACTGAGTCCATTTTGATGAAACAATGCCGTAAGTTACGCAAGAATATTTCAGGAGTCATTACAAGGACCTGAAGTGGCAGAGAAAGCTGCACAAGTTAGGCACAAGCATCTTATGCATGGAGAAGAAAACAATAATGTTATAAATAGATAATATACACCCAAAATTGCATGTAAAAGTTGATGTAACTGTTTATTTTTCATTTTACTTCAGAATAAGAACTCTGGTCTAAAACAAAATGATAACAGGTTTACGCTCCCATGTCCGAAATTCTTTCTCCAAAAATTTCCAGGTACTATGGCTTTATTAATTTATTCTAAATATTGAAAATATTCAAAACTGCACAACCCACTTTGCAGATGCCAACAATGAGAACATAGAGCAAGCCATACCTCATACTCGGCCATCTCTTTCTCCCATGCCTGGTGATCTCTTAAGTTTTTTGTACCATTTCCATGGTAATATTGAACTTTAAAATTGGTGGAATCTGCAATCACTATTGCTTGCTACAAAATATAAATACAGGAAATGAGTACTAACTAAGCAATGTAGATTTGCACTTGGTACTGAATGATGTGGTTACAAACATCCATGAACAACTGAGGTAATCTAATAAAATTTTAGAGCCCAGGCCCTCATGTTTTACCAAAAAATAGTATATATATATATAAGTATAGTGAGAGGAGCAAGGAGCTATCCTACCTGGCAGACAAGGGGAATGGTCGGTGCGAGGAAGATGCACACCTCTCTGCTGGGTTTGCGGAGGAGGTGTCCAAGCTCGTACATGAGTAACACGGCAATGTGTGTCTTCCCACACCCCGTGCCAAGGTACACTATGATGTTCTCCTCGACTGCCCTCTTGCAAAGATCCAGCTGATACCTAAATACCCAGAACTAGCAAATTGTTAGTGTTGCTTCCAAACCTCCGGTATTATTTCAAGGAAACATGGGAAATCCTTGATCAACAAAAGCTAAGATAATGCAGCAGAGTGCCGCTAGTTTGTCCGACAATACACGGTCTCAGTCTCACACTGCTCCATTCAACATTCAATGAAAAAGCTACCCCACCATTTGCCACGAAGAAGTGCTAACAGGAATGATGGCTACAAGGCACAATCACCACGAAATCAAGTATAGTCATTGCTTCTGTTCAAGCATTGACACGTTCTACTTAATCTGGCGCCCTGCATTTGCTTTTAATAAAGCAATTGCCTAGACAGGTTGAGGATCACACATGCTTTTAATGCCGAACAACCACTATCAATGGGAAACCGATGGGCAGACACGCAGGCCTTTCCGGGAACAAGCTCAAAGACAAGACCGAATCGTAGCGATTGAAGTGGTATCGTGTTCTCGAACTTCGTAACAGGGGAGCATTAATTAAACACCCAATAGCTGCAACCATACCGTACGACTCCTAAAACTCTGTCCCGAAATTGCGCTTTCGATCAATCCGTTCTAAAAATACAGAGAAAATCGAAACTACAGTGTCGGGTGTGTAATGCTAAGTGAAACACTATAAGAAGAGAAAAAAAAAAGCAATCGCACCGCAAAACCTGCCTAAAACCCAGCCTCGCGCGAGAAATTCGATCAAATCCGTTTCGAGGCTTCGACCCCTGCTGCCGCTTCACTACTCGCCACCAAAACTAAACACACCGACGAGAACCTAGAAGCAAAATCGGGAGGAGAAGAAGAACACGAGGGCGAGCGCACTTACTTGCGCGCGATCGTTCTCGGGTCCTTGGGGCCGCCCGCGGCCGCGGTCGAGGTCGCGCTAGGGGCCGCCGAGCCGGAGCTCGAGGCCTCCCCGTCTCCCTCGTCCATGGCGGAAAGCTTCGAGCGGAAGTATTCGGGTGGAGAAGGGAAAAGAGGTTCCAGTCCAGGAGGTGGTGACTGGTGAGGCGGAGTAGCGGAGGGAGGAGAGACTCCTCTCCTCGCGGTGTATGTAGCCGTGCGCGGACGGGAGGGGGAGAGGCTGCGGCGCGGGGGCGGGGGCAAAGGGGGTGTGATTGGTGATGGATGCGTTGCGCGAGTTAAATGAGGCAAGCAAAGGGAGGTGGCAGTGGTCATTATTCGGGTCATGTCAAAAGGGCAGGGCTGCCGGTGCCGGGTTGGTTCGGAGCACGAGAGAGCAGAGCAGGGGCCGCCCTGGTGGGGTCCACCGTTTTCCCATTGGTACCGACGAACTGTCGCGCCGGGGGTTTTTTTTTTTCTTTTCGTCCTCTGCCGAGGAGGATCCCAGAATTGATGAGGGCAGTGGCAGGCGTGCCGCGTGCGTGCGCATTTGTGATGCGGTTGGCAAGGCGGTGACGCGAACCGCGATCTACTAGCCCAATGGGCCGAGGTGTACTCTGAGGTATCTCATGGTTACAGAGTAGTACTGCTGATTTTTGCGCGTCGGGGTGACGGGTGACCTGGGGCCCGCGCCGTGTGGGGCCTAGAAATCCAGTGACATAAATTTGCATCTCACGATTGATAGCTTTTTTTAGGGCTCTCACGATTGATACTCGTAGCTATATCAATCACCATCCAAGGACGGTTATTCAAACAAAACAGTAGCTCCAGCTGTAACGGCTAGCAGCTGAGCAGCAGCACGACGAACAGTCTGAGTAGCACGGCGAACACCGTGACCTAGGGTGTGTTGTGCTGCTGTTGTGTTGTGCTACAGCTGCAGCCGCTAGCCGTTACATCTGCAACTGTTGTTGTAGCTGCTGGCTGCAGCCGAACAGCCATTACATCTGCAACCGTTGTTGTAGCTGCTGGCTGCAGCCAACTAGCCGAACACCCTGCTAGTTTGTCGAGCTCTGCATACTGCAGAGCAAGCGATTAAGCAAATGGTTGCCATTTGCTCACAATCCAACTCCAATTAAGGCTAATAGGGCTCTCTATCTCTAGAAATGTGTTATGCATCTCCCACGCAGCGTAGGCTTGAGCCAAAGATCATAGAGAAAGTATTCCATTAAATGTGCATCAATAGCGCAGTTATTACAATATTTTCTCTTGTAATCATTAAATGCTCTCGTAGAATATATAAGAGCAGGGCTTATGGTTCAGCCGACAGCAGAAATGAAAGCCGTTATGGAGACTAATTTAATGTAGCAGTGACAGCAGCATGCAGAGGCAAGCGCATTCGGTTAATGAGCAATTAAAAAACCTACTCTCTTCGTCCTAGTTTAAGTACACTTAAACCATTCAAAAATTTTCCCGCATAATAAGTGCCCATCAAGCCCACCAGACAACAATGTTGTGTGATGGCAGTAGAGACTGGGCACACGCAATGCAGCGCACCACTCCACCAAGTCACACTACACGTGGGACCCATTGAGGAAAAGAAGATAGTCCCTTGTCTTTAATTTGTAGAAACGTAAGGCTCTGGAATCTTGTATCTGCTACCACATCTCTTGACGCTCGATCGTTCTATGGAATCAGACCGATGCGCTCATTCTTGTTGCTGCTTGCAATTATTACAATTTCAGAGTTCAGACCTTCCTCTGCTTTGTTGCTTGCAATTGTTACAGTTTCAGAGTTCAGACCTTCATCTGCCTTGCTAGAGGGGCAATAATGTAATTTCTCGCTAATGTTAGTGTGCTCATTTAAATCCTAGAAGTGCACTAATACCGGGACAGAGGGAGTAGCCAATAGGAGTTGCATGCGCGCCCATGCACCCGCTTGAGCCGGCGTTTCCCAAACTGTTTGCTCTACAATCTTGTTCCTTTTCTCTCTCTGCCAGCGTTGAATTTTCTGACGTGACTATGCTCCGAGCCCACCTAGGTGGCTCATATAATACTTGCTCTAAGGGTGGGTAAGGATTAATGATTGAATCTTTAAAAGTAGCACTTCATTGGTCTGTGCACATGTTATGCTAGGGAAAATATAGAGGAAAATAGGGACACACGAAACTAAAAAACAAATCATAATTTGACTCTTTCTCTCTCCCTGCCCTCCAAAAAAAAATAAAAAAGCATCTTGCTTTTACTAAGAAATAGGAGTAATATAAACTTTGCATTGTACTACAAATGTCTTCGAAAATCCCTTTTGCCTAGGACTACATGGGTTCTATTCTCAAACTGTGCTAAACATGTTTTGATCTAAAACTTTCATCCAATTTGACAACTTGATGCATCCAGTAATTCTATATGCAAGTTCATTTATGTGTGTCTTAATTCAGATTATGTTAGCTTTGAACATTAATATTCAGGATATTATATATATGGGTTGCTGGTCATAAGTTTTTTTTTCCTTGAGCACATTGATGCTAACATAATGTTCATATTAGAAAATTCAACATGTGCATCTATAGTAAGCTTCAGACTACTACTAGTCTTCAGAATAACCTTGTTGCCACTAATAACTCACGGCAGTTGTAATAAAAGTCACATTGCCTATTTCACTTATTGAGATCTGTAGTAGTGGGACCATAAACTTAGTGTTAATTAATCATTTGATCGTCACTATTCACTTCTCCACCCAACCTTTTTTTGTGTCATTGTGTGGCGTTGTTTTAAGCTCATCTAAAAGCTAAAAATACACTCTCTAGGAAATTTTTGAATGCTAGAACTTTACTTTGCTTCGGAGGGAGTATGTATATTATGAATCACGATGTTGTATTGAAGATCTCCTAGACATTATTTAGGACCAAATTGTGTGCTTGGAACCTTTCATGTCATTGCTAAGTGTGCTTGGACGATCTCATATATTTGTTTTCCAGATGATTAAATTCTACTATGTAGCCCAGGCTGTCTCGTTCGGTTGTTTAGGCTTAAGAGAGCATAGCCCGTAGGTGTGTAGGGGAGGGGAGGGGGGGGGGTTGTGTACCACCCCATTTCAAATACTTACATGCTTTTTTTTTGCAAACTCTATTTTTTGAGCTATTTTACAATGATTGTAAAGTACCAGTGGTACTCAAAGGTACTTTTCTTGTAAAAAAATTTTAGACTGTTGATCTAGAAATCATAATTAAGAAAATAAATCAATAGCATTTTTTATTGGAAAATAATAAATTAGGTATCGAGCCTACAATTTTTGGTACCTAATCCCGCTTATGTAGTACTTGTCGATACTTTCGCCTAGGTACTTCTAAGCACTTGCTATCTTTTTCACCGTATGATTATGTAGATGGACGGCTCTCACTATTCACAATCATTGTAAACATTATCTTTAAATATACAAAAGTTTGCCGAGTTCATAAATTCGTATTTAAGCTATCTTTTTTTTAAAAAAAGAAGGGGATCATTTCTTTTTTTGTTGTCAATGCGACATATGGGATCCAGCTACGTCATGTCACTAACAGGGGCAAATTTGGGATTGTGCAAATTGTAGTGGCAAGGAAAGAATTATTCCAAGTGCAAATGTTGTTGCACAAACCATCTTTGGTGATGCTCCTGGCGCAGGAGTCTGCCGGCAGCAAAAGTCCGATACTAGCTAAGGTCTAGGGCTCGCATGGCAAATTCAGTGCCAGGTTGCCAGCTTTTGCGCCAAGGTGCACATGCGACGACAGTGTTTATAAAAGTGAGCATCACGATTTTAATCTCGACGAGCAAAATTGCGTCGTGGCATGTACTACTCGATCGCCACCTGAACGAGAATCAGGGGCGCATGATGCTGTGGTAATGAGCACGAAATGCAGAGATTCGTGCCTCTTCATAGCAAAGACACTCCCTCCGCTAGCTCCAAGTGCGCTTGGCGCTCCTCCATATCCAAGCCATCCAACTGGTTGAACCCTCTTTATATATCCCTCTCGGTCTAGCTAGCTATTGCCAGGCGGCCAGTGCTAGTGGCACACACCACTACTGTCCACTGCACCTTCTATATCTTCGTAGTCAAAGACTCAAAGGGGTAGTCCATGGGGACTGCTTCGACGACAAACACCATGGAGGCAACAAGCGGCCTCTCCATCACCGTCGAGAAGAACCCGCCGGAGGCGCGCTTGCTTCAACTCGGCGTCAAGTCCTGGCCCAAGTATATATATGTCCTAGTTTTCTTTTTCTCTCAAGTGACATCATGTTCGTTCGTTGTGTTGTGCGAACTAAGTTTTTGCCTCTGATCCATCACGCGTACTACGTATATATGGAAGATGGGGCTGTCCGCCGGGGAGGTTCCCGCTCAAGTTCGACGCGGCGCTGACGTGCTACCTGGTGAAGGGCAGGGTGAGGGCCGCCGTGAAGGGCTCCCGCGAGTGCGTGGAGTTCGGCGCCGGCGACCTCGTCGTCTTCCCCAAGGGCCTCAGCTGCACCTGGGACGTCGGCGTCGGCGTCGACAAGCACTACAACTTCGACCCTTCCTGATTTACGAGCACCAATCGTCCGGTCGAGCACACGCATCTTCTTGTTCCGAATTCCAATTTATCTCCTTTTTTTCTGACTCCTAAAATCCCTCTTGACGTGAGATATGTATACCTCTGCAACGATGCGAACGCGACGACCATGATTTAGCTAGCATGGATCTGTGTCGTAGCCATTATTAGTTTTCTCTTTCATTTCAGAACTTGTGAGTCAACACGCAACAGAAACTGATGGTTTGGTCCTCAATCCTCACCACTTGATTGCTAGCAGAGTATACTGTAATGTAATGTGATCTATTGCAATTGCACAGCAATAGTACTATATCAGAATGACAGCACCGCAAAGATGGTGTTTTTTGATTGGATGCTTTCTTTCCTTGACCGTCGATTTGCCGGTTAATCTATAGAGCAAAGGCAGGTCCAAAGGCAGCCCTGTCTTTAGTGGTCGTGACACCTGTCCGGAGGCAGCGTCACTAGTGGCGCCTACTTTGGGCTTAATGATGATCCCTCACTGGATGCTTTTGGTATTGCGCTTCTCCTTTTCTTTTTCTTCGCCTCCTCGCTTTCAACTTCAGTGGCTGGCTTCGGCCTCGGCCGGCTTTGGTGTGTGTGAAGAGGGTAAGTGGGTGACGACGACGACGACGCCGCTGTCGTTGCTGATCGGGCAAGTCCGGTCCAGAAAGCGACGGACCTCGCCGTGTGGCGACTTGACCTTCCTCGCAGTTCACAAGACTCGCTCTCTTGCCATGGTGACCTCCGTCGTCGGTCCTTGCACGGCGCATGCATATGGCGCAGCGCGGCAGCGGCGCTACCGGCCCGTGGTGCAGGACACCGTTGCATTGGGAGCTCAAATGGCAAAGACGTGCCTCGTAGAGTCATAGCACCGACCGACCATCGGTAAGCTGTGCGAATAAAATTCGAGGTTTGGACTCGACCTTGGCCTCTGTTGTTATTAACGTTTGATGAGCCGACAAAAATTCAGCCATGCGGAAACTGATCATAGTGGAGCTTCCATCAAGCCCCCGGCTTACTAAAGACAAAAAAAAAAGGCAAATGCCCGCGGGTGGCAGAGATGGGCTAGATCAAGAATCTTAACGTGGGCCTTACCAGGCCACAGCCCACAGATCCAGAACAACACAACAATTGGTGGATGGGGGCCTCTGGGCTTCCTGGTCGAAACTTTTAGAAGCGGCCAGCGGATTTTTGCGGCAAACCGCAAACCTACCAACACCGAAAGAAAAAACAACCAGGGTCGCCGCAATTCATGTCAGCACTCAGCAGACAGCGGAGTGGAACGTGTACACGAGGGTGGGTCGCTGCTTGACCGCTTCCATCAAGGTTGCGAAGTCTGAACATTAACATTTTCAGGAGACAGAAAAGACGGCAATAGGTGAGGCTCGTTATCAAGATCCTCCCTTTCTTGACTAACAAGTATCAACACACTGATGCGCGGCGTTTGGGATCCAGTCTCGAAACCATTACTCCCATAGCAAGGTCAACTCTTTAAGCTGCCGGAGTACCCTTGGCATTTTGGAAAAAAAACTATATATGCACGACGAGCCCGACACGACAACGGTGACATTTACGCTTCCATTCTCCATTGGTCAGGTCTGCCAATTGACCACAAGGTTCCGACCACAAGTAAGATGCGTATGGATAGCTGTGCATCTCTATCACCAAGGAGAGACAGTACCTTGGGCACCCTCATTTTCGTTGAATACTGGGAATCGGATACACCGTTTCAGCTGCTGGATTTACTTACCGGGAGCAGGGGATAATGCAGGTAACCGTAGTATGGCAAAACGGATCGAGAGGTAAAGTTCGTCAATGTTAAGCACACTTCGGCAGGCCATAAAATGGAGAAGGCCATGTCGCACAAGCAAGAGATACTTCGCTCTGTAGCGGGCGCTGACTTTGCATCTTAAATTCTTAATATACAACCGATGGTGTCCCTTTTTATAACTGAATCTATAATTGCATCTCAGCAGCTACAGGCTACAGCGACATGGCTCGAAATGGCAATATTAGCTGGCCAGTAGGCCGGCTGAGAGCAACATTTCGTATTGTTTTCTTGGTTAACCAGCTCAGCTACAAGTATTGTTACATGGAATCTACACACAATTGACGCCTAGATGAACCGCATCTGAATCAAGCAATGGCACCGCTCAAAGATGAGAAGATAACTATAGATTCATGTACTATAATTGGCTGCTTACTCTTCCATGTCAGGCACTTTAGAATGCGATTCTTGAGGTATCTGTATCCTTGCTGCACCACATGTATCTGTTTTCTGAGGAATCTCAATCAGTCACGCCTTCGGCGTCTTGTATTCTGATCAATCCCATAAGCAGAAGGGCCAGGGTGGACTTTGCTCGGCATCATCTGGTTATCATACCAGCACCTTTCCCATCCACACCATCAGCAGCAGGTGATACTAATTTATAAAACAACTTGACGAAGTCGAGCCTCCAAGTTGCAGATCATATAGCATAAAAAATTATGGGATTAGTATAACGCGAACAGGGGAATACTTGCAATCGGTCCTGACAAGCACAATGTGCTCAACTGCTCATAATTATTCAGTACCACAGAACAGGGAACCACCAGGCTATGCAGAGTGCAAAGTGCAATGCAACAAGATGAATTCGTGCAATGGTAATCCCTCATCAGAGTAGGTGTACTGGAGCTCGTCATCAAGCGACACTAATGCTTTGATAAAGACTAAATGACATGGAAGTATAAGGCACCCCCCTTTCTTCAGTCTGAATGGATAAGGCTGTCGCCAGTACGTTCAGAACCGAACGAAGTATATTCAGTGCTTGGGTACACTCAGCCACAGAGTGCAATTTTTGGAGTCGTGGCCCTAAGTTCAAACCTTCTAATCCTATAACAAGATCATGGCACCACTTATCAAGGCATTACAAATTAAGTTGTATATGATGTACAGATAGTCAGATCATGATCCAATTAGATCCATTCAAAATTCAACACGAAGTTGCCAGCTCGCGGGATTCTGGATTCCCAATAATAGACACGCATGACACATGTACAATGTCAATGCCACTAGTAATCTAGGGATCATACAACGGTATGTAGACATGCTTGCAGGAATGTATCGCATGTACAGAGTAAAAATGCACTTTTCTTCTCCCATGACGCGTTTGTCTATCAGAGGATGAACAGCTAGTAGAGTATATTTGAAACGGGCTCCGGCGAATGGATGTGGAGGCCAACTGCAAGAGAAACTCAAACCCGGCAAACATAATCTAAACAGCAGGTAGATCAGATGGTATCGCATTACGCCATTCTTAAAACAGAAACCCCAGTTAATTAAACCAGGGCCAGAGATCCCAAGCGCTGAAACAGCTCTTGGGGCCAGGAAGGAACATTCAGCTAATAAACGAGCATGCGAAGTGGAATTTGGCTTCCGCAGATGCGACAGGTAGGCACAGTTTTGCGCTGAATATTCAGAGGATGGTAGACTCTCGGATGCCAGGATGACAATCTGCTGTTTCTAAACACAAACAGACAGATTAGTCGTCTACTCATAGCAGGCGATTGGGCAGCGTCAGCTGGTGATATAATTGATGGTGGGGGAGCACAACATATAAGGTCGGGCAGTCCTCATACTATCAGACTATCTTTTGGGTTGAGTTAGCCCGAGGCCTTAGCTGTTGTTGGGCTCCGTGGACCTAGGCCTGTGGCCGCCGGCTCGTGTGTACAGCGGGCCGAGCCAGATTCCGCTGCGCCACTCTAACAGTGATAAACAAGTCGCCCAGTGCCCTAGATTGCTCGGATTGGATTGGGTGGTCTGGTCGATCGATGGGGATCGATGCGATCCGACTGCGTCGGGTCTCCGCAGGAGTTGCTTGTGCCGCTTGGGGATCTGTTGTTTACTTGATTGCCTTCTCTGTTGTCACTGTCGCGCCGCGGGGGTTTTCGTTTTACGGCGAACGTGATGCCGTCGCGCTGCTGTAATCAAGTGTAGGTTAGTTCTATCGATGCAGATGTTTGAAAAGTTTCACTAATTTACTGGTAGTTGCTTGTGGTATCTACAACTTCGGGTTGAAAAATACACAATTTGCTAATTTTTATTTTGGCTAGTTGATTATGTTTGGTGGCCGGGACTGGATGATTGGTGGTGGATGTTTGCGGCTTGAATCTGAATAAAATTTCTCTAGACTATAGTATGCGCCGGCATGGACGAAAAATGAAATGCAAACAGTGAGGATTTTAGTTTTTATTTTTCAAATATGAATATAACAAAGAGACAAATGAACTAGGGCGCTGACTTTTCCGAAGTCCGAAGATTCGTATATTGAAACATATCCGTATAATGGGATTATGTGGAATCAGGCACGTATTTCTCGTAACACTAAAAAGAAATCGTGTGGTCGTCGGTTTTGCACGTCGCCCATTACGGCTGTGTAACCAAGCAGGAGATGTTTATTAGAGAGACCTTTATTTTATGAAACCGGAGAAATCGTCATGCTGACCGGAGCAAAAAGAACTCTAGATTAAACAAAAGTCCTCTTCCATGACGTAACTATTTGGATCTTCTCCGTTGACATTGCTCTACAGTGTATCCAAATGATTAATGCAAATAGTTGTTTGTTGGTAGGCTATTAGCCTATTACTACAGCAGTAAAATGGTTCGGCAAGTGGTAGACCATAGAGATTCAAGGGGCGTATTCTACTTTATCCTTTGTTACACAGTGGAAAAATATTGCTGAGACATAAGAATTGGCTCAAATTTAAATGTGGCAGCTGTTTGAACTTTGAACAGAATCTTGGGAGGATTTATCATGACAACATAAAAGCTTAGCAAGGGCCATTTTTGCCCTAACAAGCTTTGGCGGAAAGCTATCGACGCTCATTATTGTCAATAATGAGTTGAGTTGAGACGCCTTTTACCTTCTCCATCCTCACGTCATCATCGTCTCTTTGTTTCTTCTCGTTCTTATCCTTCTTCAGATCTGAATCTTGAACAAATGCGCCATTACTCATTTTTTCTTTTAATATACTTCTTCCATCCCAAAATAAAAGTCATTCTAGGATTCAAATTTTGTTCCAAATAATGTCACTTTATCCTATTTAGTTTGTGCACGTGCATGCAATAATCAATTAGTGTCAAATGTAGCTGATAAATAAGGGAAAATAAGGTCATTTTACCTCTTTCTTAATCCGTCATAAATAAAATTTCGAGTAAAGTACGTCACCGGTCCTCTAACTTGTTTCGTTGTGTTATCCCGGTCCCTAAACTCATAAATCAACCATGTAGGTCCTCAAACTTGTTTAACTGTGCCATCTCGATCCCTAAACTTACGAACTACCCGTTTAAGTCCTCAAACTTGTTCACTTGTGTCATTCTGGTCCTTAAACTTAATTTCTACTATCATATGTTTATAGAGTTTGAAACTTAAAATTTAAAATTAAATTTTAGGATAAAAATGACATTAAACGAAAAAAAAATTAACTATAAAGTTGTAGATCGTGTCGAGGGCTACAATTTTGGTATAAATTTTGTCTTCATTCGAGTTCATATTAAAAAGTTATGAATAATTTTTTGATATGAAGTTTTTATATCGTCATATTTTGACTCATATTAGACTAAAAACTAAGTTTGAAGACCGGGATGATACAAGTGAACAAGTTTGAGGACCTAAACGGGTGGTCTACAAGTTTAGGGACCAGGATGACACAACTGAACAAGTTTGAGGACATAAACGGTCGATTTGTGAGTTTAGGGACCGGGATGACACATCAGTGCAAGTTTAGGGACCGATGATGTACTTTACTCTAAAATTTCTAAAGTGACTTGTGTTCTGGGATGAAGGGAGTATGTGGTTGTCCTCAAGGGTACACAGAATCTAGTACATAATCTCGAGGCAAACAGTGCCCCCCTTAATTGTAATGCTAATTATGTTTAGAAAAAAAAACACAAAATGAACCACAACATTTGGCTAAGACATTAGCACATGGTTTTCCCCCATCTAGCCCATTTAACAAATACTAGGTGAATCTATCCTAGCACTCTTCACACTATGCGTTGACAAACAGATTCCTTCTTGCGATTGCTCAAAGGGTTGTACGCAGGCAGCTGGTTTCTCAAACCTTGGATACCGTAGGCAGCTCGGCTGATTCAAAGTTAGAAGAAAATTGTGCTAGGCGCTGAAACAAGCAATGGACAAAAATGAATAACCACGGAATAATTGAACGTGCGAAATTTTAGCACCACTCACATTAGCAATGGCCATTGCTAGCCACGAAACCAGCCCAGCCATCAGATCGAACGCAACGCACCAGAGCCAGATACCGGAAGCGAACAAACAAACCAAACGGAATCAAGACAGTATGGAGAATTGGAGATGCACACGGAAAAAAAGGAAAGAAATTAGAGCCAATGCGGCAATGCCAACCCGAAATACAGGAACAGTATGGGCACGCAGCTGGCAGGGCAGCCTGCATGCACCGCATCGCCCGAGCCGTGGAGGGTCCCTCCTCTAGATTCCGCCCCGGCCCGGGGAATCCCGGCCACCACGGACACCGGAGATTCACTGCCAGTGGGCCCCAGAACCCCTTCCTGTTCCACGAAAGTAAGGGCCGATTTGTTGTTCCAAATCAAACCCAAATCAAAACTGCAATTTGCTCTTTGTTTTTGCCCCTCCCTCCCTCTACTACAGGCACCGCGCCCGCCGCTCTCCCTATAAATCCGATCGACGCCACCGCCTGTTCGTCCCCACATCTCATCCCACGCCACACCCTCCCAATCCCCTCGCGTCCCCATACCTTTTTCATCCTCCGTCTGCGCGGTAGCAGAACGTGCCCGATTGGTTAAGGGGGCCGGTGAGAGAGGACAGGAGGAGCGAAGATGTCGACGTGCGCGGCGGACCTCGCGCCGCTGCTAGGCCCGGCGGCCAACGCCACGGCGTACCTCTGCAGCCAGTTCGCGGACACGACCTCCGCGGTGGACGCCACGTACCTGCTCTTCTCGGCGTACCTCGTCTTCGCCATGCAGCTCGGGTTCGCGATGCTCTGCGCGGGCTCTGTCCGCGCCAAGAACACCATGAACATCATGCTCACCAACGTGCTCGACGCCGCCGCGGGGGCGCTCTTCTACTACCTCTTCGGCTTCGCCTTCGCCTTCGGCACGCCCTCCAACGGCTTCATCGGGAAGCAGTTCTTCGGCCTCAAGCACCTCCCCAGGACCGGCTTCGACTACGACTTCTTCCTCTACCAGTGGGCCTTCGCCATCGCCGCCGCGGGCATCACGTCGGGCTCCATCGCCGAGCGCACCCAGTTCGTCGCCTACCTCATCTACTCGGCGTTCCTCACGGGCTTCGTGTACCCGATCGTGTCGCACTGGTTCTGGTCCGCCGACGGGTGGGCCGCCGCGGCCCGCACGTCCGGCCCGCTCCTCTTCGGCTCCGGCGTCATCGACTTCGCCGGCTCCGGCGTCGTCCACATGGTCGGCGGCGTGGCCGGGCTCTGGGGCGCGCTCATCGAGGGCCCACGCATCGGCCGCTTCGACCACGCCGGACGCTCCGTGGCGCTCAAGGGCCACAGCGCGTCGCTCGTGGTGCTCGGCACCTTCCTCCTGTGGTTCGGCTGGTACGGCTTCAACCCGGGCTCCTTCACCACCATCCTCAAGTCCTACGGGCCCGCGGGCTCGGTCCACGGGCAGTGGTCGGCGGTGGGCCGCACCGCCGTGACGACCACCCTCGCCGGGAGCGTCGCGGCGCTCACCACGCTGTTCGGGAAGCGCCTCCAGACGGGGCACTGGAACGTGGTGGACGTCTGCAACGGGCTCCTCGGCGGGTTCGCGGCCATCACGGCGGGCTGCGCCGTGGTGGACCCGTGGGCCGCCGTGATCTGCGGGTTCGTGTCGGCGTGGGTGCTCATCGGCGCCAACGCCCTCGCCGCGCGCTTCAGGTTCGACGACCCGCTGGAGGCCGCGCAGCTCCACGGCGGGTGCGGCGCGTGGGGGATCCTCTTCACGGCGCTCTTCGCCAAGAAGGCGTACGTGGAGGAGATCTACGACGCGGGGAGGCCGTACGGGCTCTTCATGGGCGGCGGGGGCCGCCTCCTCGCCGCGCACGTCATCCAGATCCTGGTCATCGCCGGGTGGGTGAGCTGCACCATGGGCCCGCTCTTCTACGCGCTCAAGAAGCTGGGCCTGCTGCGCATTTCGGCCGACGACGAGATGGCCGGCATGGACCTGACCAGGCACGGCGGCTTCGCCTACGTCTACCACGACGAGGACCACAGCGACAAGCCGGTCGGTGGGTTCATGCTCAGGTCCGCGCAGAACCGTGTCGAGCCATCGGCGGCGGCGGCGGTGACCGGCAACCAGGTGTGAGAAAACCCAAACAAAACGAGGAGGAATTACGTGCTTGCCTTTTTCTGTTATCGCGTCATATATTTTGATCTCGATCGATCGTATCTGCCGCTGCCGGTAACCAGTTAGGCCGACCAATGCTTGCTTGCTTGGCCACTTCTATCTGGTGCCGCAAAGAATTGTAAAACAAAGAGCAGGAGCACCGATCGAGTGTGTTTTGGTTGGGGTTTCTTTGTACATGTGTGTGCGTGTTTTAGAAGAGGTACGTATACGGTGGTGGATGTGATGGATTGGGTAGGGGCTAGGGTTTATCTTTTGCTAATAATGCAGTTATTTTTGTGGTGGAATCTTATGATCGGAGCTTGGAAGGTGTGGCGGGCTGCGGGTCAAGATGGGTGGCTCTTGAGGGTTGAAACAATTGGAGAGAGGATTCTGTCGTGTGGTGTGTCCAGTCCCTACCCAATCCATCAAAAACTTTGGCGTGTTCCTTTAATCTAGTGGCTTTGGGCTGTGCCTTTTATATGGAGTATACGTACGTGTTTATGTACATGATGTGCTGCCAAAAACACCATGCTGTAATAAAATCCCGATTTCCCAGCGGAAGTCCTGGTACCTGAAGAAAACATTCTCAAAAATTATGTGCCGCAGCAGCAAAGCAAGCAGGACAGTTCTTTCCCTTTCGCTAGCCCTGCCGAGTGAGACGGAAAGAGATTGGCCAGTGAGCAGGAGTACTACCGTAGTAGCTTGCTCTCGTGGCTCTCTGACCAAGGGGTTGCCCATGTCGTGACAATGTGCGCGCCCGTTTGAAAGTGCACCGCACATAAACAAAATAAGCGGACCTATATGTGTCACACACACTGCCGGAGGGCAAAACAACACGGAGCTATCACTCTGTGACGACCCGCTACGTCTCCGCTGGGCGCTGATTAAAGGCAGCAGAGAGAGACCAAGTCTTGACTATATGTCCATGAAAGGACTTATCACTATCGATGAGTTTTGTACTGCCGTTGCATGTTCATCTGCTTCATATCTAGTACTCAGAAAAGAAAATGTTCCCACGAAGCAAGGCGGATATGTGAAATTTGCAGAGTCGTCTTTTCGTGAGGCTAATGAGTGTGTGGGGCCGGTGGAGGAATTAGCGCCAAGTTAATTGGAGCCTCGAAGAGCCTTTCTATTTAAATAAGAAAAATATCCAATCCAGTGCCCACTATCCAGCTTTTGTAATGGCGATACGGAAAAGGACAGGGGAAGAAGCGCGAACTGAGCTGTAGCTCTTGCAAGTTTCGTGGTAGAACCAACCATCAGGGTTTGAGTCCTCGACTCGGCACTGGTGCTCGTATTTTTCTGGATTTATTCCATGATTTAACCGGCGCTATTCTTTCAGTGGTAGGTGACGTGCCCCTCGATAGCGAGGCGCCTGTGGTGTCTTTGTCAATTTGGAGGATTTGCCGGACCAGTCTTTCGGAGGTGCTTATAGGGTTTGGTTGCGTGCGTATGTTTGTAAGTGTATGTGTGTATATGTAAATGTCTGCGTCTGTACGGTGTGATTTGAAAAAAAAGACAGGGGAAGAAGCGCTTCCTCCGTCGCCGGAGGCGGCCCCCGCTTTGTGATGCCACTCCCGAACCAAGACCTCGTCGAAAGCCAGAGCACTGAGCACCGCGCGCGACGTCGCCTTTTCCAGTTTTTCCCCGCGACTCGGGCCGAAACCGGCCAATCGGCAGGTGCCGTGGTGCGCCACCCCGAGCTGGCGTCCATGTCAGTTGTCAGCGGACGGGGGTCCACGCGAGCAGGATAGGATAGCCGGAAAGCTCGGGGCGCACGCACAGCTGATCGATCACCCCGCAGCTGGGCGCCGGCTCGCGGAGCGCCTGGCAATGGCATTGGGGGATGCACTGCGCGCGCCGCCTGTCATCTCGGTGGATAGATCACACGGCCTCACGGGGATCCCCCGTCCCCGGCCGAAAGCGGCGACGACACGGGCACACAAGAAAAAAAAAGAAGAAGAAATACGCGGATACTCTCGAACCTCGATCGATCTGCTCTGGTATTCTCTCGCCGGCGTCGATCGCGCGGGGCGTGCGTGCCCGATCAGTAGGTACCGCGGGCAGTTTTTTTTTTTCGAACCGGTTGCTCGAACCGTCGGCCTCTGGTAACGGTTTACCGCTCTAGTTTGACCTGTTACCGCTAGAAACCAGACAAATTCAAATTCATATATCCGGCGGTTTGGAGCGGTTAGCCTACCGGTTTAGCGGTTAGCCGGCCGGTTTGCGTAAAAAAAATGGGCCTTAATGGGCCAGCCACTTTTTTTTTTCTTTTTTGATTTAACTTGTATTTGCCGAAAAAAATACCAAATGATCAAATATTTGAAGACTTTTTACACCAACAGATTACACACACCTTGAAGTATTTTTATGAATTTTTACGATATTTTTCCTTTTTTGAATTCAAAGTGAAAATTTTTAAATTTTGCCCGGTTCAAACCGCCCCGAACCGCTACTGGTCCGGGGCGGTTTGAGCGGAAACCGGTCAAACCGGACCGTTCCCAACGGTTTGGTGAACCCTCGCGGGACGAGCTTGCGTATATGATTTCCCAGGAGAATAATGCTGCGCGCGTACGTGCTCCAGCCGGCCTCCAGCGAGGTCATCAGGGAGTACGTCTGTTTCAGAAGATACGCTTCGATCAGGCGGTTGGGTTTGAAAAGATTCGCGTGCATGCTCCAACAAGAAAATGATATGGCGCGCGCGGCAAGCCAGCAGCTCCCTTTGACAAATTGGTCACGGATTTTGGGTTTGGGATTAAAACCGGGCCAGTGTGGGAGTCTTGGGAGGTTCTTATTCGACGTCAAAACTGGAGCGCGCGCCCATCTGTGAGCTTTGCTAAGAACTTCGGAGAGACGACCCGTGGTGGTACCAACTACCAAGACCATGTGATCGAGATCGGTCACTGCAGAATGCAGATGACTCCAGTCTTGCATAGTGACGCGGGCATGCCGTTTCCCAACATAAGTTGAACATATACACTAGTGCTCCATCCACGCATATCAACGTATAAGATCAATTTATATTTTTAGAATAAGACTTTGCTCAGTAATTATTCTATTATTGTGACGTTTTAATTTTCAGACAAGTTGGCCTTGTTACAGATTAAAAATATTTATTTATGATTTGATCAAATCATCTAATATTTATTTTGGCGGAGTAATTGTTCATCAAATCATTTTCCGAACGGCACACACCTTAATCATATTTTAGGATAGATGGGGTCATAATTAACGACCAATATCTCCGCCACTTTTTGTTGGACAAAGTTAAAATGGAGGGTTCACGCTTGGCTCGAAGCAGTACATTGCCTTTTGTAATGTGAACCTGCAT
This sequence comes from Digitaria exilis, assembly GCA_015342445.1. Lineage (NCBI taxonomy): Eukaryota > Viridiplantae > Streptophyta > Magnoliopsida > Poales > Poaceae > Digitaria > Digitaria exilis. Next base: position 1,514,826 of record JACEFO010001776.1, on the reverse strand, counting down.
AAATTTAAGTTTTGCTATCCTCTTGCTACAAGCAACTCACATGATCCACAACATGAATTGAACAATTCACATACCATTTTGTTTTACAGCAGGAGTAGTGAAGAGTACAGTAATTTAACCTGTACCTAAGTACTCCCGGTCTTACTGTCTCGTGATAACGTTGATCACTGTAAACAACACAGTTTACTATCCCATTCTATAAACAAATCACAGAATAGGACAATTCACATGGCGTTTTGATCTACACTAATTGGACAACAACGTTGAGGTACACTAATTTAACCTGTACCTAAGTACTCCCGGTCTCACTCTGTCTCATGATAACGTTGGCCACTGTAAACAACATACAACTCCACCATCGTAGCCAGTAAAGTATACCAGTAGTACTCCACGCAACGTGGGTTGGTGAGGGCGTCTCCAACAGTCCTAGCCAGTTGCTAGCTAGGAGAAATCCACATCATCTTATGAACTCATATATAATATCTTAAATATTCTCTTTCCTTCTTTTACGACCTACAAATGTACTATTTTTTATCTTTTCACAACCATCTAATAGGGTGTTATATGTATTTTTCTCGATTCATTAGTTTCTGGCTACATCAAATAGCTAGCTCAAATAGCCTTGTCGAGGACGGCCTGAACGAACGCAACATAGGCCGCACTCGAAGGCCGAGACGAGACCCCGCGGAATCTCCGTCTCTCGTCTCTTGTGGTGTTCATGCCCTGCACCTGCATGCATGCAAATATGCAATGCAACCATCAGATCCTCCTGGTCAAATTTTGGATCGGGGCGCACATGCAGGCAACGCCAACTGCGACGGAATCCGCGCCACCCACAAAATCAGCATGCAACACGAGCGTCCTCGTTTCGCTGGTGATCATCGGTGAGCATGGATTTACCTGATCGACCTCCCACTTACAAAAGGATAATCCAACGAGAGCTATACGTGGCGTTTGTGCAATTGTGCTAACGAGTACTAGTGTGTAGTGGAATTGTGGAATGCAACAAGCTAGGTGGCTGCTGCTCAAACAGGATCTTGTTTATTTGGTGCTCGCCAGTCGGCACGATTGCACAAACCATCCAATCATCCATCTCTACGGCTGCCATGCCGAGTGCCCGCAGACGAAGGACACAAGACCACAGCCTGCTCGACACCTCGAGTAGTGCATGACTGCATGATGACCGAATGGCCGGGATCATTCCTATTCTCTCACAGTCGGCCAATGCACGTCAGTACGTCACAATATAATTCCGCTCAGAACCGGGATCAGCTTTGACAGTTACTGCTGGCAGGCACGAGATCAGCTAACGGTCGAATCGTATCGGATCTCTTGGTCAGGCTCAGGCGCATGAAAATAAAGGGCACGAGCACGCGGCCATCTACAAATCTGGCACCCGTAGTGGCAAAAAAGGAACAAGCTTCCAACATGGTTATTCGCTTGTTGCCTAGTACAACTCGGTCTCATGTGCAAGACTCTTGTGGCTCCTACGGATAAGTCTGTCGGTACAAGTTGAAGTTGAGATCAATATTCTTTTTTTTTTTCTAATTTCCTCAGGGAGACAAAAATTGCTGTCCACAAAAGAAGAAGACGAATACAGTACGTATGCCAAGCTGAAGACGGAAGACCCCTGCTTGAGCCTTGAGCTAAGCCTGAGAAATTGATGACAGTGAGGCTATATGAGCTAGCTAAAGAGAACTAGTATTGATGACACTATGACAGTGAGATAGACGCCATAGAAGCCGCGTCTCCTGCGTACTCCTAGGCTGCAGCTACAACAGCGACGCAAGACTCTTGACGGAAGGATACGATCGAGTACGCACTAACGTACACGCGCTACTCTCGCCTACTACTCCGATGTAGGACTGCCGCTCTGTTTCAGCTCAGAAGTCACGCCCTGCACGGAACGTACCCTCCCCGGACCCCAGGGCGGACTGCATCGGGAAGAGGCAACGGAAGCTATTGCGGCGCGAGGTACGGGCAGGGATCTCATCTCTCACACGGATCCACCGCTTGACCCAGCACGAGGTCAATTGGTATGGCGCATGGCAGCCATGGGACTGATGGCGCATGGCGGCTCGTAGCCGAACCTCAATCTGTACAGTACGGCCAGATGACGGGAAAAATATCATGGCGCCGCGCGTACTACGTCGCTGTCGCACGGTCATGAACGCGACAGAGAGTGCCGAGCAGAACATGAGTTTCCCCGCGCGGCGGCTATACACGCTAGGCCTGACCTGCCATGAGCAGGCGCAGCAATGTTTGAACCTGTCGACGAGACGACTAGCCGAGCTGATGAGCGACACGACAGTGAGCGGGTCGACGGGGACTCGGGGTCTGCGAGTGGTTGAGCCGCACGGTACTGTGCAGAGCTTCAACTTGCCTGCAGGTTAATTATTGATTATTGTTCCGTAGCAATAAGCTTGATGCTGACAATTCGCTCCTGGACGGGCACGTACAAACAGTAACAGCGAAAGCTCTACATACGTGAAGCCGATAAAAACCGACGCCGACTGCTGATTTCTTCGCTCAGACAGGTCGGTCGACACGGCTACTTGCAGTCCACAAACCCTTCGCTCCGCTCCTCCATCGTGCTGAAATTCTTGCATGCATGGGCAGGGCACAGTCCAAGCCGAGGGACCATCGGAAGGGCGCGTGTTTGTCAGTAGCGCTGCTCTGCAAGTGGAGAGACCACCGCAGGCTGCGGCGTACGTCCTGCGGTCCCGGCGACCACACGCTGCACCGCGTCAATGCCTCACGTGCGCTTTGGAAATCTCGGCCTCCTTTCCCTGTGTGTTCTCGACGGGGAAAAGCTAAGTGCCGGCCGCAGAACGTGGCGGCGTGCGGACACCGGCCGCCGGGGCCCCTCGCCGGTCGACTGGGAAACGGACGACGGAACGCCGGCGATCGGGCTCCCGTCCCGACAGCAAAACCCGGTCGTCCTCCTCGCCACTGATAGTCTGATACGATAGCCTATCTGCTTTGCTGCTCGCGCTTCAGTTATCAGATATTCACAGATCCCTGATGATTGGATGGCTGTCGTCGAAAGTCAAGGAACGACCTAACCTCAGCATCAGGGCAATGAATGATGAAGCTTTACGGCTCGAGTATACCGTCGCTTTGCTTGTGTGGTGCCGTGAGACGGTGAGATGCTTCCCGCGGCTTTTTTCATAGGCTCAGCGTGCTATGCTTGTCATCCCAAAAACGTCAGTCAGGATATCTGGTTAAAATACTCTCACTGCTCAGATCCCACTATCCCGGAAAAGGCGCGCACAAAGTGGCTACTATTTTTTTTATTTTTCTTTTTCTATATGCTCTACTAATGCTCTTCTTTTATCAACAGTCGAGACATTATGAGCTCTGAAGAAGCTCCATGTAAGAACAATCTATATGTGTGGAGAAACCATATATACTGTCTTTTATGAAAGATAGAAACCATATATATTGTCGTTTTAAGTTTCAGTACTCCGAGTGAAGTATTTAAGTTTCATTTTTCTTTCATTTCTTTGATATTGGAATGTTGAAGCCATTGATTGCAAATCGCAGCTGCACTTGCAATTTGAACAGTGAACCAATTGGCACTTCTCACTGAATATACTGTACCTGCAGAACAGTTGCTCATATGCCAACCGGCCGCTTGGCCCAAGAAGATCTGATCTACACTTTCGACAGGGGCTGAGCACCAAGCTAGAGCAAGCTACGCGGGCCAAAGTGCAAACTAATCTACTACAAGGATTGGATAAGATAGCTAAAATTCTTGAGATGGTCCAGCGTGGACTGCATGCACGCCAAAATGCATGTTCCTGAATCTAAACTGCATTGCTCATTGGTTCACAACACAACCCGAGTACGTTGAGGCGTTGAGCAACACACCCCCTGTTCTGATGGCTGGGGCTGGGTTGGAACTAGTCTAGGCTGATTTGGGGCGTGGCTGGCTGGCGCTGGTTTTGGGTACAATGTGGTGCCATCTGGTTCCGTCGCTCAAAGGCAAAGCAGTTGGCTATGAACTGCAAATGGATCAAGATCTCCTGCAGTGGAGCAATGGCCAGTGAGTAAATATTTAAAGATTGGACCATGGCCTGACAGTAGTCGTTCTTCTGAGACAAATTCTTTCGATTTTAGAACCAAGTTCAGGTCACACAAAACAGAACAAATGGTCAAGTAGAAAAGCCCAAGGCTCACGGCCCACTGGGTTGTAGGCTGAACAAGAAACCTCCCCAGAAGATATTGAAGGCAGCCCAATAAGCCATGATCTAAATACTGTTTGCCCAGACTCATAAATTTGGCATGGAGCAATGCCATGGTACATTGATTAATTGTCATTAGTTGTCCTTACTACCTTTCTGAATTTTGGTTATCAATTACGTGCTCATCCGTGAGAAGGATCGATTGGGTGAATGGAACACAACTAATCAATTCGTTATTTTCAGTCCGATACTCCGATTTGCGCCTTCTGGTTTTAATTTTCATTTTTGTTTGAAATTGTATGCTTATCCATCCACATTCAATTTTTCTCCATTTATTGGGTAGGCATTCGGTGAAAAAACTTGTTGCCATCAGTCGTTTTTCTATGTTATGTCTCCTGGCAAAAACTTTCATGATCTTGGGCAGAACTAGGTGTTGCTCTGCTCCTGTTCTCGAAGAATGAAGAAATTGGTGGATTTGCATTGTGACCTCAATTAACAAAAAAAAAACCCACTCAAAACATTTGCGCGCGTGAAAGTATAAATGTTCATTCATCTTTTTATGTGATGGGAATAGTTGCTTGGACTAAATTTATGTATCATAGCGTGTCAAATTAAGTTTATAGTGCTTTGGCTCGTGTTATTTTCTTTGGCATGCATGTGCTTTGTTGGGTACCGAGGGGCAGCACTATTGAGGAAAGGACGTAGTTTTATTCCAAATGCAGGGATCGTCCCACACTCCCAGGGAAAACTTGATCTGCCATAACAGAAGGTCAAGAAAACGGTACAGACTACATCCCTACATATAACAAAATCAAGCAATGTTCCGACAGCTCTCTTCCATAGGGTGACCGTCTTCGCGTCTGCTCCCATGGCGGCCTGGTGTACTTCATCTGATCCAGTATAGCACGGTGACGCGCGTGGCGCGTCCATTTAGTCCAACTCTAACACTGCGGGTGCACTTGTCTCTACCCCAAGGCCTCCACGGCTTCTGCTTAATCGGCGTCATCTGCTCCCATGTCCTGGACGATGGCTTCCGCGAGTTGGCAGGCCATGGCTCCTAGGCTTCGTCGGCGTCCAGCGCCGCCATGTCGTCGTGGAGGGTCTCTTTGAGGTCGCGAGCGAAGGCGTTGAACCCCAGAGCCTCCAAGACAGCCTCATCAGCATCCAGCACCACCATGTCGCGGACGGTTTCTTGGAGCTCGCGGGCGAAGGCGTTGAACCCCATGGCGTCCAAGGCTGCCTCATCTGCGTCCAGCGCCGCCATGTCGCGGACGGTCTCTTGGATCTCGCGGGCGAAGTCGTTGAACCCCATGGCGTCCACGGCAGCCTCCTCGGCGTCCAGCGCCGCCATGTCGCGGACGGTTTCTTGGAGCTCGCGGGCGAAGGCGTTTGAACCCCATGGCGTCCAAGGCTGCCTCATCTGCGTCCAGCGCCGCCATGTCGCGGACGGTCTCTTGCAGGTCGCGTGCGAAGGCGTTGAACTCCAGGGCGTCCAATGCAGCATCGTCTGCGTCCAGCGCCGCCGCGTCGCGGACGGCTTCGCCGACCTCGCGGGCGAAGGCGTTGAAGCCCATGGCCTCCAGAACGGCCTCGTCGACGTCGGCGGTCACGGCCATGCCTTCCGCCTTGTCTTCCTCCTCCGTCACCTCCTCCCTCTGATGATCAGGCGTCGTCGTCGAAGCCAGGCGTGCGTCCCTGGTCGATCTCTTTTCTCTCGCGCTGCGAATCGGCGGCGTTCGGCGCTTCTTGCCGATCGATCTCGTCGCGTCAGAGGGAGATGGGAGACGGATGCGCGTGAGAAGTGAGCGGGATCGACGCGACTACGCAGTTGGACGTATCCCATATATATAGGTTGTTGTAGCGTAGCGCGTGTTGTGCTGAGTTCGACTTCGACTAGGATTGGGAAATCCTGCCCAATTCGATCGGATTCGGATTCCCTCGAGAGAACCGAGCGGCAAATCAAGTTTCGCAGACCAGCAGTTCGGAATTGGTGGGTCGTCTGGAACCTCCCCGTATTTTTAACAGCCGTCATGGGAGGGCTGGCGCGTGATGTCAGTGTACTACTCGTAGGTGGTGTGTAGTGTGCGTGCCGGCAGCCTTCCTGGGGCGATCGACGAAGAGTTAGCACTTCGTTGGTCTTGAGGAAGAACCTGGCCTGGCCGTGTCGAGACAACGGCGACGAGGAGACAAAGCGGTTGAGGACGACGACTTGCCAATGTGCCGCGGAACTTGAACGCAGACGGGCACCGATCTACTTCGAGGCGCGCAATCGTTGCTAATCAATCCACCGTGTTGTTTGCATTGCCTTTCGGTTTTCTAGCAAAACTAGGTCGCTGTTGCTCCATTTATTTAGTTGCAGGCTGGGCTGGAATCTTGACAAATGTGTCCCCAAGCTCGAGTGCAAAGTTGAAATTCCATTCAAACTCGAGCAGTCCGAGTATAAGAGGCTGGATGCATCACAGACAAATAGTAAAAGTGAGGGCTCAAACTCATCTCCCCATAAACTTGTTTGTTGTTTCTGAGTTCTGACGACAAGCTCCAAGCTCAGTCCCATATGAAGCATGCAGCATATATTTTCATTCCCGAGTTTACCGATTATTATGCCATCGAGAAAGCTAGACATGGGTGTGTATAGTTTGGGAAAAAATATTGTAGATCCAAAAAAACACTGTAGGTCGTGCTGGGAAGCGTGTTCTGTGAGTGGGAGGGATAAGATGAATAGAAAAAAAAGGATGAATAGTATTTTTTTTTTTTTGAAAAATTTGGGTGATCTAAGCGCACCCATAGCATCCTTGGAGTGAAACTTGCACAGGTGTCAATGACCACTCATCATGACTCAGAGTGACACCCGTTTCTTGGCAATTTGGAATGGAACAATGCCATGGTTCGTTGATGCGACTAAATGTCAACTGTCATACTCTTGTCCAGTTGTCCCTAGTAACTTTCTGAATTTTGATTATCAATTTCGTGCTTGTGCACGAGAAGGATCGATTATTTGTATGTTTAAGCTGTTGCCCGGCAAAATAATTTATCATCTCGAGCAGAATTAGGTGTTCCTGCTCTGTTCCTGATATTGAAAAATAAAGAAATTGGTGGATTTGCATGTGACCTCATCAATTTTTTTTTTTTAAAAAAACATTGTAAACATTTTCTTACGTTAAAGTAAAAAGGTCCGCATTGATTTTCTTTTGGGGGGGATGGGAATAGTTGCTTGGACTAAATTTCTTTATCTTAGTGTTAAATTTCAAGTTTATAGTGCATTGGCTCGTGCTATTTTCTTTGTAATATCCTGTGCTTTGTTGTGTACCAAGGGGCAACATTATTGTTGTAAACTATTATAACAGGAAAGAATGTAGTTTTGTTCCAAATGCAGGGATCGTCCCACACTCCCACCAGATGCTATACATTGCTACTTACATCACGTTTAAAGGAGAAACCTGATCTGCCCTAACAAAAGGTCAAGAAAACGGTACACAGACTATTCCTACATAACAAAATCAATCAATGTTCCGACAGCTCTGTTCCATAGGTGACCGTCTTCGCGTCTGCTCCCATGGCGGCCTGGTGTACTTAATCCGATCCAGTATTACACGGTGACGCGTCCAACTCTAACACTGCGGGTGCAGTGCACTATCTACCCCGACGGCTTCTGCTTCATCGGCGTCATCCGCCGCTTCCATGTCCTGGACGATGGCTTCTGCGAGTTGGCAGGCCATGGCTCCTAGGCTTCGTCGGCGTCCAGCGCCGCCATGCCGTGGACGATCTCTTGAAGGTCGAAGGCGAAGGCGTTGAACCCCAGGGCGTCCAAGGCTGCCTCATCGGCGTCCAGCGCCGCCATGTCGCGGACGGTCTCTTGGAGGTCCCGGGCGAAGGCGTTGAACCCCAGGGCTTCCAATGCAGCATCGTCTGCGTCCAGCGCCGCCGCGTCGCGGACGGCTTCGCCGACCTCGCGGGCGAAGGCGTTGAAGCCCATGGCCTCCAGAACGGCCTCGTCGACGTCGGCGATCACGGCCATGCCTTGTGCCTTGTCTTGCTCCTCCGTCGTCACCTCCTCCCTCTGATGATCAGGCGTCGTGGAAGCAAGGCGCCTCCCTGATCGATCTCTCCCCCCTCGCGCTGCGAATCGGCGGCGTTCGGCGCTTCTTGCCGATCGATCTCGTCGCGTCGGAGGGAGATGGGAGACGGATGTGCGTGAGAAGTGAGCGAGGGATCGACGCGAGTACGCAGGTGACATATATAGGTTGTCGTAGCGTAGCTTAGCGCGTGCTGTGCTGAGTTCGACTAGGACTAGGAATGGGAGATCCTGCCCCCTTTCGATCGGATTCGGATTCACTCGAGCCGAGCGGCAAATCAAGTTTCGCAGGACAGTTCGGAATCGGATCGTTCCGAACCTTCTTCCGTATTTCGCACGCATGTTAATAGTCGTCATGGGCCTGGGCCCATTCACACATGAAAGTCTTTTTTGTTTTTGTTTTTATGAGAGTCAGACATGAAAGTTGTTCTCGTTGCTAGACGGACCTGGCGTCAGCACACGCCGTAGGGCTGCCGCGTGATGTCAGTGTACATACTCTCGTAGGTGGTGTGCAGTGTGCTTGCCGGCGGCCTTCCTGGGGCGGTCGACGAAGAACCTGACCTAGCCGTGTCGAGACGACGGCGACGGGGGAGGAGCCAATACGGAGGACGACGACGACTTGCCTTTTGCCAATGTGCCGCAGGACTTGAACGCATACGGGCACCGATCTACTTCGAGGCGCGCTATTGTTGCTAATCGGTCCGGCGTGGACGGTGATGGCGGCGAGAACCATGGCAAGGTAGACGACCAGCGAACAGCGATGGCGCTGACAGGAAGTTAGGAAGAACCGAAGAGAGGTGCTAGCGTTATTTAGGGTGTGTTTAGATTTGGGGAAATATTCCCCGAAAATACACCATTCACCAAAAGTACACTAGCAGATGAACAATGTTATGTGAGTGTGAGGAATAAAATAAATAGGGAAAAATTGGATAAATAGTTTTTTTTAAACTAAACGCACCCTTATTTGATTAGCCAAAGTTGGAAAGATACACAATGCAAAGGATGTCAGCCAAGGTCGTGAATTGACCATTTTTTCCTTAACCGGCGGTAACTTAGTGGTGCCAGTGACACACAGCATCCAGACAAGTTAAGAGCTGCACAATGAGACCATGTTCCTCATCTGATTTATCAGAATACCTTATCATCTTGGGAGCTGCTAGCCTGCTACGGCTCCAATGAGTTGCTAGAAAACAGCAGTAGAGAAGTAACTTACATCGGCCAACGGCCAGACACAAGGCCACCACCAGGGAAGAACTATGGCAAAAGATTTTAAAACCTGTCGCAATATTGAACATGACCTTGTGATAAAACGTGCACATGTTACAGAGATCGTGTTGCAGCGCCTGTGCTAACTTATCTTGCGCCGCAAAACATCAATCAAACCTCCTCGATCATGTAGAAGGCCTAGTGCTAACTTTACCATGGCGAAGACACAGATTAAGTGCATTCCTGAAAGAAATTCACGCAGGCTTCGAAAAATTCCACGAATGGAGGCAGGGTAACCTGCCCCGGAAACAGGCCCAATCTATCAACTGCTATTTAATCCATCTCTTTAGCTTTTCTCTTCTCCTTTCTCTTCTGCTCCCGTGTACCTGAAAAAAGAAATTAGAGTACTGTTATTTATACAACGGCTTTCCCTTAATTCGCAATTACAGGCTGCTTCTCCAAAGAACAAGATGGTGTGTGATTTCTCTCAAAAGAAAAAGATGGTGTGTGATTCTATCTATTATCATCCTAATTCCTAAACGAGCATCTTTTAAAACATTTGGAAATCAATAAAAACCAATGCGGACACCAGACTGCAAGTGAAGCAAAGAAAGACGGGATTGAGAGGCTCACATTTCTTTTCTTCATGCTTCTTCCGCTTCCAGTTCTGAGCAAGCTTTCGCTTTTCTCTTTGTTTGTCCAAGTTCACACAGATCTGAAAGTTTAACACGGCTATCATATAGGAGTAGAAGCAGTAAAAGATGCAAAAGAAAGAGCAACTAATCAAAGAATTACAACCACAAAATTGGAACTTGTCTTTTGCCACAAATAAAATAAATAATCAATATACAATATCTTCTTTTCTAGCATCCATAGGCAAACACGTTGGATAACTTATTTATTGACGTTCATTAAGCATGAAACACCAGAAAAAAGGAACTATGCATCCGTGGAGAAACCCAACTTTGGCGTACCTCTTGCCCAGAATTCTGAAGTGCTTGTAAGGGTTCAACACGATCCTGACCGATAACAACAAATCGAGACCCTTTATTCTCAGTCTTCCTGCGTTTGTTGCCTACATTTATCTTGCTTACATTACTCTTGGCCAGCTCTTCTAGTTGCTTCTGAAGCGAGGGTGAAATACCAGCCTGAGCAATTAAAAGAATATATAGTCAGATTAAGGTACCATTATCATTTCCATAAATTTGTGCTTTCTGTCAGAGAACTAACCCCAGCCAAATATCGTCGTGAGAAAGTCTTTGGTTGCAAGGGGTGTTGCAAAAGATCACTCAATTCCTGCAAGTCAAAGAAATATGCGATTGAAATACAGACCAGATAGACAGAAGACTATAAGAGCATTTTTTTTTAATAAAAAAACCATGACAATTATGAAAAGCGTACTTCACTAAATTTATAACCCTATTGAAATATTCTGAGGAACTCAGACCTGTTGAAGCTTTCGGAGATGTGCAGAAGTTGCCTTTCGTTGCTTGTGGCCCTTTACACGTTCTTCTTCACCGTCACTGGTCTCCAATATCAATCCCATGGATTCAGCATTCCTCTGAAGCCAGGATTTGCTAGCAGTTTCCTGAAATGAAGAGAGGAAAGTTAAAGCATAAAAAAGCACAGATCAAAATTATACAACATCAGCAACAAATTCATATATATTAGAATAATTAATGAAAATAATGAAGGCTCAGAAAGAGGAGTGCTTGCCTGCGAATTTTTACGTGCAATCTTGTCAATCTGCCGAGCGAGCGAGAGCCTATTCATTACTCCAGGCATGTAAGAATGAATTACAGGAAACTGCTGCAGGTTCTCCTGTGATGTATCAAGATTTGAAATTGCTGAGTAAATCAGAGAAATAAAGAAAAGATGCCGTGATTTATAATCTAAGGATGGGCCATGCTAGAGAAAGTCTAATGTGCATTTGTACCCAACTAAGAGTAAAAATAGATCTGTTGGAAACAGCATCCACAAAAAGGCAAGTCATGATAACCATCGAACACCATGTAGGCAGGTATACACACCATGAAATATGAATAGTTGAATACAAAGGAGAGAAAATTCAGGGCAGTTGTTCATTGCTGTTTGATGAAGAAATAACAAACAAAAAACAGCATGGTGCGCAATGAGGGAAGAAAAGCTATTAAAAGGAAAGTAGGAGTATGAAAGAAACCTTACCTTTGACAATGACTTGCAAAGAGAGTAAAACTTTGACTTGTCAGCAGGAGATATTAATGCAATGCTGCAGCCAGCCAACGATTTGCGTGCTGTCCTTCCACTTCTGTGGATGTAAACCTAGGGGAATGAAGAAAGGGAATTTCAAAAGCTCTAATTAGTTTTCTTGCGCCCTCATAACATGTACTCATCATAGAGAAGTGTAGGTTCAAGAAATAAACAAACCACCTACATCAGTTGAATGTGGCAACTGATAATGGATTACTGTCCGCACATCATCAAAATCCATACCCCTTGCAAAACCATCAGTTGCAACCAAAATGGAATTATCATTTCCACGGAATCGATCCACAGCCTAATTGAGCACAACAAATTAATCAGTGTTTTCTCTTTCATGAAAAGAGAAGCAAGAAGAAAGAGGCATGTCATAGTCAAGTGTGCATCAGGGACAAGACGCAGATAACGGTCAACATACAGTTGAGGTTAGACAAGTTAGTATACCAAAGCTTTCTGACAAAGCAGTGTAGGTCCAAAAATGACGGAATGTGAACCCCGCAATAGAAGGGATAATTTACATGGAAGATACGGTCAACTACATAAAATGTACTATAATAAACATTAAGCCTGGATATGTTAAAATGCACAGACAACCCACCAGATTAATCTTGCGACATTAAATATTCTGTGCAAGCTAGATGACAATTTCCACAGCACAGCAATAGAAAATAAATAAAAAATATGAATAGAATAGATTGTAAGCATAAATCACCTTCATGCGAGCCCTTTGTTGCATTTGAGCATGGTTTGTCAAGACATTAATTCCGAGAATGCGCAAAATAGAGGAAATGTGGCGCAATGCAGAGATTGATGTACAAAATATTATTGTGCGACCTTGTCCATGAATACTGAGTATATAATACAGATAGGCATCCTTATCCTCTTCACTGCACCTGTAAATTGCAAACAAAATAATGTCAGTTTCTGAAACTGTCAGTTACAGCTTTTGCGTGGAAAGTAAAAAGAGAAAAAAAATGCCACATATAGAGTAATATGTAAGACAGAAGGCATACTCGATAAAAGATTCCTCAAGCTTCTCAGGCAAGATTGAAGCCTTTGTCAGATCAACTATTTCGGCATTTGGTTTCATTCCAGCCTGCTTAGACAGTGCTTCAATAGAGCTTACATCATCAGCCGATGCCTTTGAAGTAGATAGGCCACGCTTCAGCTTCTTCCGGAAATTAGATGAAAGTGCAAGTGTGGCCGAGAATACAAAGGTTTGCCTCTTCTTTTTTTGCAAGATTGGCACAGTCTCACAGTTTGGCATTGTTCTTGCAGCTTGTTCATCAGAACTATTTGTCAGTGGGAGCATCTCAATGATAGATTGTAATTCATGGAAATGGCCTCGTTCTATCATTCTATCAGCCTCATCCAACACGAAGAACGACAATGAATGCAGCTGGGTCATCAGAAAGGCGATGTGATGAAAACACACCAAATAGAGATGATCAGAAAATGATGAATACAAGTACAAAAGTTAAACAAAAAAATATATTGAAGATTATGCTCTGCTTTATTCTCTTTCAAAATATGAGATGTTGCCTCCGGGTTAAGTTCTCGATATAAGCATCATGTGTTTATATTCAATCAGATACAACAGACCACACAAAGCACTTGGTTCCATACTGAAAATGGCACGTGGATATTAGTTTGTTGTTCATGAAAAAAAGAAAACAAAAATCTGAATCCGTTAGTGTATCCTTTGTTTGCACAACAAAGGATTAATGATTGAAGCAATGCGTAACCAAAAGAGGAGATCAAAATCGCCAATTCTCCATAAATAAATACACCATACATAGCAGAAGAGAAGGGAGGAAACACCAATATATGTCATGTTTGAGTTGCTAGCATGCATATGGAGTTAATTTATACATTCAGATGTACTAACCTCAACTAGGTGTTGATTGTTCATCGACATGAGCTCCCACAATCTTCCGGGAGTTGCAACAACAATTTCAGGCTTCATTTTCAAAAGCCGTTCTTGCTTTTCCATGGATAGACCACCAACAATAGGAACAACATGGATTCCTAAGAACTTAGCTGCTGCTTTTAGATGGTCACATACCTGTATATAAAAAAATTGTGAGACGTGCAGGATACATGTTAACTTGTATCTTATCTTAACAAGCTAATTAGGTGAAAGCTTTCCCCAGAAGATCATCTAGGACCAACAATAGTAAAAGAACCTTAGGAAGAGCTGGATTGTCAATTTAACAATGATAAGGGCATCAGAATTGGCAGTCCCAACTGAAGGTGTAGATTGAACTATTTTCAGTCATTCCTTTACCTGTTTGGCAAGCTCCCTAGTAGGTGTCAAAATAAGAGCACGAAGGGGGCTTCCTCCAGAGCTTTCCTCCATTTTCTCGTCTTCACGGTGTAACCTTGAGTCCTTTTCACGCTCCTCAAGAAGACGTTGCAAAATAGGGAGGCCAAAAGCAAGGGTTTTTCCAGAACCTGTCTCTGCTGCACCTATTACATCCTGTTGCAAAGTAAATGTCAGCATAGTTGGAATACTTAATGTCTAGAACTTCTGATTATAAACCTTACTGGACCAAAATACGCAGATTCAGTTAAAAAAACAAAATTACAACTTCTAGATAATGGCATATTGAAGCCAAAAAAAAATACAAAAATGTTCAAATTTTGAATTAGCAAAAAGATGATATCAAGCTAAACAGTTGCATCAACTCATTAGATGACAATGCTGAAAATTAGTTTCATTACATTCATTCCAAAAAAAAAAAAAATAATGTCGGTCAATGTTCAGCCAATGAACAGTTGGACAAACCTTGCCTTGATGAGCTGCTGCCGGAAAGCAAGACTTTTGTATAGGAGTTGGCTCTTTGAAACCAAGCCTGCGCATTGCATTGACAAGAAGAGGGTGAAGCCTAAGCTCGTGCCATGCAAAAACCTCATCCTTGCCCAAAATAGGCTCATCCTCCTTATCTTGTTCCACATTCTCATTTTCATCTTGCATGTCTGCAGGGTAAACACAAACAGTGGCATTTCAAGTAGACTCGCGCTGCTAATCAGATCAATTTGCAACACTAGATACTATCAAACCGAATAAATACCACAACGGCATTTCACAAGTGTCAATGCCTCGAAACAACAATCAGGAAGTATAATCACCTTCTGCATTGTCGTCAGTGACGCCCTCATCGCTCTCCCCACCCTTTTCACTAACCTTCACCTTCCTCTTCTTCATGTTCCTCTTTTTCTTCGCCCTTTTCTCCTCTTTTTCCCCTTCCTGCTCAGTCTCAGCTACTGAATCGCCATCGCCACTCAAGCTCTGGTCATCAACCCCACGCTTCCTCTTCTTCTTCTTCTTCTTGTTCTTCTTCTTCTTCTTACCCTGATCCTTGCCAGCCTTCCCCTCATCTTCTTCCACGTCCTCCAAGCCTCCCCCAACAATCCCGAAGTCCGCCTCGTCAATCTCCTCCAACTCCAGGAACCCTGTGCCCAATCCCCCAATTAGCCACGTCAGTAACCAAACAGAGAGGTGTAGCAAAAAAAGAGAGCTCCGAGAAGCTTGTATATAGTGTTCATCACCTCCTTCCTTGCCACCGGCAAGGACGAAGAACGGGTCCTCAACCATGGTGCTGGAGCCCAGTGAGGCGCCGGCGGTTTCCTTCGATTTCTTCTTGCCGCGATTCTTCTTGCTATTTTTCTTGGTGCCCTGGTTGTCTTCCAGCGGCGGAGTGGTGGGCCCCGATGACGCCTGCTGCGGCGGCTCGGCCATCTGAGAGGCGGCGGTGGCGGAACAAGGGGGCGGCAGGCGGGGGAGAACCGGAGAAGAACTGGACGGAGAAGAAAGAAACGGCGAGGGTTTAGGGCTAGGCCTTTGGGCCCTCATGGGCTATCACTGGTTGGGTGGGCTTCTCGTGCTTGGGCCATGCTGATTCTAGGCCCACACACACGACCAACAAACTGGCCCGGCCGGCCTGCGGAGTCCAAATCACGATGATGATCCAACGGTCTCGGAGCGTAGCACGTAGCAGCTCTGCACCGCGCTGCGCGCTCCCCGCGAATCGACCAAAAAGTGCGCGCCCCGCCCACCCGCCGCGGCCCCCCGTCTGCGCCGCATTCCCGTAGCGACACCCGCGGCAGCTCCACCCACTCCCACCGACACGTGGCCCCCGCCCAGGTGGACCCCACTCGTCATGCAAAGCTCGCCTGCGCTCGTATCCTCCCGCTCGGTCTCGCGACAACCGGAGGGCTTCGAATCCGGAACGCGAGAGGGGGCAGCGAAAAGAAGAAACTGCAAGGCAGTTGGCACTTGGCAGTAAAAGGGGGCAGCCATTTTAAAACCTTGCCCCCCTTCTCCACTCGATCCCCAACCCCTGTCTGCGCTCCACGAATCCATCCATCCCACCTCCCCCATTCCCCTCCCTCCCCGGCGACGAGCCCCCGCGAGCCCTAGCTGCCCTCCGTGCCCGGCTCCGTCGCCTCCGGTAGCATCGTCGCGCGCGCCTTCGCGGGAGTCGCGGCGGCCCGGTCCCGATCGGAGCTTAATCCGCCCTAGGGTTTTTGGGGGCAGCCATGGACCACATGGAGCAGCCGGAGCCCGAAGTTCCGGGCCACTACTACGCCCTCCAGGTGAGTGGGCGCGGCCGGATCTCGAGCGGTGGGGGAATGGTGGGGTTTTGGCCTTTTGGGTGGGGGTTTTTTTGACGCGTGATTGTGGTTTTTGTTTGCGGGGGGGCAGGTGGGCTCCTACTTCCTGACGGGCTACTACAACGTCCTGACGAACCAGCCGCACCTGGCGAACCTGTTCTACACGGCGAACAGCAGCGTCGTCAGGCTGGACTGCGAGACGGGGCAGTGGTCGTTTGGCGAGACCATGGAGGTATAATCCCGGGTCACTTATGATTGCTCTGTTGTGTTTTTTTTCTCTGGCGCTGTTGGATTTTCCTCGTCTGAGAGATACCAAATACAGGCACTTCGAGTGCTGATGTTAGCTCTGCGTAATAGAATTTTAGACACGATCATGTAGGAAGGCCCAGTTTTATGGACTGGTGTGATGTTTCTGTGTTGCGGTTGTTGCATCTGTTGTGGGGTCAGGGAAGAAAGGCACTGTGGAACTCTGGGAAGCATTTTGCCGCTGCTCTATCCCCCACCCCTAAGAGATTGGTGTCCTGAAAGCTAGCAACTCTAGTTTTTGTTTAAGATTTCTACTATTCCAAATTCAACTTTTCTTTGTGCTATAAAATTATCCTGTACTGTTAATTGGGATACAAACATCACCTAGTTGTTTATCCGTTCTCTTTGATGCAAAATCTCTTTGATGAAAAACGAATAGTGTTAAAGGGCAAATAAAGCAGAGAAGAATTGATTGCATTTGTTCCCTTAATGAAAAAAAAATATACGTTTCTGTTAGTAATGCCTTTAGTATACAAATAAGTTAGAACAAAACGGTTGCAATTTGTTGGGAAAAATGCTTATCTTTAACTCAAACAGGAGTGGAGACTTGAAACCCTCATCTAGCAAGCACAATGTTCTGTTCTCGAACCACGCCACAATGTTGTTTCGTCATGTGAACTCTGATAAGCCATACTTTTTATTGTTGCATTAAACCTTATTTCGATTGTTATTTACTTTTGCAGCGTATCAATGATATGCTGATGTCCATGAATGTAACCAAGGTTGAGGTTAAAACAGCAAATTTCTTAGAGTCATGGGGTGCAGCGATTACACTGCTGGTCACTGGCCTAGTGCAATTGAAGGGCTACCCTGTTCGCAAGCGATTCGCTCAGAATATTATTCTTGCTCCAAAGAAAGATGGGTATTTTATATTCAGTGACATCTTTAAGCTCATCTGTGATGAGTATGATGATCGTTACCATGTTTCTGATTACAATGGTGCTGAAAACATGCCCCAAGTGGATGCTTCGTATACAATGGCTGAAACAGGTATCTCTTCCCAATGGTATTGAAGTTATTATACATATAAATAGCTAGTATTCTACTGTTTCATGGACTTTACTACTGCTTTCTCTTGTCATGAGCATTACATGCTAATAATAATTCCATATTTGAGCTGCTTCTCTTTTATATCCATATTTAAGTTGCTTCTTTTTTGTGAATGGATTCTGGTATATTGCCTTTTTTTTCATCTATGGGCAATAGAATTCACATCACAACAGACAAGGTCACCAGATAATTTTCATGCTTGATGCCACTTAGTCTAGACCCTCACATTCCCTTTTCCATGCTTGATGTCAATCATTATTTTCATTTTCCCTTTTTGTGCCTGATAGTTATATACTTATATAAGGGAAAGTTTGCATTAAATCATAGCTAGGATCTGATTATTGTTGCACTGAGATTCTTTTGTTGCATAATTCACCAGGATCTGATTATTTCGATGGAGAACCTCAGGATGTTGTACCTGCAGCTGAAAATCATGTGCAGCAGCAAGATCCTTCGGAGTACAAGGCTGTGAATGGGATTTACGACGAAACTCATTCAGAAGAGCATATGCCCTCATTCCCCAGTTCAACTGATGTTAAACAGGATTCACCTCTCGCTTCCCAACCTCCTTCCCCGCCTCCCCCTGAAGAACCTGTGGAAGAAGCACCCAAGACATATGCTTCAGTGGTAAGCAAACACGTGTTATATTTATAAGCTGTATTCCTACTTTTCCCTTTTATTGATTAAATTCAATTATATCAGTTGCGAACAAAAGCGAAGGCCACAGCGGGGACTACAGAACCACAACAGCCTCAGCAGTTGGTTCAGCATGTGCAGACTGCCCCAGTGCATGAAAAATCTAACTTGGACAACAATCGGGCTGTTAATGCCCCTGATGATGAAGGTTTAATTCTTTTGTGCACTGTTTTTCCCTTGCTACTGATGAATTTTATTCTGACTATGTTGAAGCTGTTTTGTCATTACTAGGATGAAACATTGGTAGAATACAGTCTGTTCTTTATCACTTGAAATAGCCTTTCAACTTGTTTATTGGTTGTTATAAAAATTTCCTGTTTAAGATTTGAGCTTGAATTCCTTTTCTTAGCCTGCTTGGATGGTGGAAATGTTCACCCAAAACCTTGGACCAAGTTTGTTTTTAAGAAAACATAGCACCTCCCTTATCAAAGACTCTCTTAGAATAGTTTAAATTCAAATCAATGATATATACTAAGCCCCTTTTAAATGGTCATTGTATCAGCAAAACAAATGATGATTTTTAAGTGAACTCTTGTTAGGATACACAAACTCATGCTTGCTTGTTGTTCCACGCTGTTATTTTGTTGTAAATATTCGAGAGCAGCTGCATCACCATGAATCTTCAAAATTGATAGTTTTATCTTTTCGCTTGTTTGAAGAATTATTTGCCTGCATCCCTTCAAACACTAGCGTGCTACTAGTATGTAGGATGGACTTGCTGCTGATTAGGAATGGATTGTATTTTTTTTATTTCTGGTGGCATTCTTGCAGTATTGTTAAGCTGTGCATATGCTTTGTTAGAAGTTTCCTTGCTCCAGACTTACAGATTTAAATTGCTTATATCTGCTCAGACCTTCCGCTTCAATTATTTGTACCTCTGTTTGTTTACTCGTAATACATGTGTAATAGTATGCCAAAAAAATGTTTTGGCACATAGAAACATTATATTTATTGTGTTTTTTCATGTTTCCTAAATTGTTGATATTTTGTTTTTCAGAAGAGTTTATTTCATGTTACGTTGGAAATCTTTCGCCATCTACTTCAGTCTTTGATCTTGAGAAGGTGTTTCAGGCTTTCGGAAGAATTAAACCTGATGGAGTTGCTATTCGAAGCCGCAAGGTTTCTTGCCCTTTTATTAAGTGCTTTCTGTTTGTGCCTTTCTAAATCATTGGTCTCCTAATTTAACTACTGACACAGGAGGCTGGAGTCTTCTTTGGCTTTGTTGAGTTTGAAGACATGTCTGGTATTCAGAATGCTTTAGATGTAAGTTTCCTTTAGAAGGGCTTACTTAATATGCAATTATATCATCAGTACAGCTAGCTAAGTCAGAAAAATTATTCCGTAGTTACCTAAAAAGAATAAAATCAATTTGGAATCACTTCATGAACATTGCAATAGTTTTTGCATACTCCCCTGAGTATTATGTAGGACTTCCGGAATCCCAACTGTGTTCTGCTGAAGTAGAAAATAGAAATACACACCCCATCAGGACTTGTATTTCAATGAATGTTATAATGAGTCTGTTTCTCGACCATTGCATTACAGATATTTGTTGTCGGTATACAGATGTATTACAAAATCTGGCATTTCCAAATATTTCAATTTAGGTTCACACTGTTCATGGAAAAAGAAATAATGATGCTATTTATTTTGTCTCACATTTTATTGAAATGCTGTCTTATATTATAAATCTTCTGAACATCAGGCATCTCCGATTGAGTTGAATGGCCGTTTAGTACATGTTGAGGAGAGGAGGCCTAACTGTGGATTCCCAAGTAGCAGAAGTAAGTATTTACTGAGGATTATCTCCATTTTATTAAGCAGGTTTTCTTCAGCCATCTTTGTTGCATTGATAGTTTTAGGCAGAGGCAGACTGGTTGTCAACTGGAGGAGATATGCAATAACCATTTGCCTCTGTTGTAACAAAAAACACAAAGCTGGTTTATTTTTCCTCTTTTATTAGGGTTGTTAATAGTAGGTTCTTGCTCTGCAGGACGGGGGCGAGGAAGGGACCAAGCTGGTGGACGATATGATGGGGAGTATGCTACTCGATCGAAGGGAACGGGGCACCAGAAAAAGGGTGGACGCCAGTACGACAGCTACTACTAATTCTGTACCTGCTCTGCTGGTGGATGGCCGTGTACCATTGGTGCTCTACCGGGTGCAGTTTTGGCCGTAGTTTTGCCGAAAGTCACAATGATGTGGAGACTAGCATTTCTGCTTTGCTGATATTAAGCAGTATTTTGGGGGATGGGCTTCTATTACCTTTTCGTTGTCATAGTAGTTTTTGCGCCTCAGCTACCGTGACATGTTAAAATGTGAATCATGCTATCGTCAGTGCCCGTTTATAACACATTAGAAGTTATGAATGTCAGTGAACAGTTTTAGTACTTATCCTGGATGTTCCAGCGTGTTAATAGTTGGTTGGTTTAAATGGGCACAGTTTGCATACTTTTATTTTGGCATAATCATGCTCCAATCGATTGCTTTGAGCTGACTTGGTTAGCCGTCGGAGCTATTTGTTCCTGCCTGCAGCGATAATAGCTTTGATTGAATCTTACATTTGTGGGGCTTTGCTACAATAAACCCCTTGGTTATAACATGAAACGAGTTCCTGACCGTATTGGCGAAGGTTATTTCAAAGATTGGTGGTGTGCAAATTGGTGATGTTCCTGGCTCTGCAAATGCACCCCTTTTCTGGTCGAAGAGCTCTTGCCGCCGTCAATGGCTGTTCGGCTATCTGTGTGGCTTTGTGTGTGTTTGATCACGTTTTCGCAAGGTGGCTCGATTCGATGGGCCTGTGGTAAGCAGATTTTAAGTTGCAGAATTTGAGGCGGTTTGTGATCACACGAAATAATGCATAACATGGAACCACAAGACTTGTCAGTTTACATGCTGGCTAGCTTCTCGCTCTCCAACGCTCTCCCTGCTACCTTATTTATTCGCCAACTAGTTCAAACATTTTGCAGGTTTTTAGATTGTAGGAAAAAACACTGTAGCATAAGAAAAACACTGTAGCATTCGCTGGGAAACGTGTTTTGTGAGGGAGGAATAGTGAAAAGTTAGAATGAATAGTGAAAAGTTGGAATAAACAGTGAAAAGTTGGAAATCTGAACATGGCCTTAAATTACAACGCTACCGCGCCACTGCCCCGGACGGAATCAGTCAGACGGCCGCCGAAGTCAGTTCCCTCGCTTGCCCAGCCTGACGTGCAGCGCACTGATCCAGCCCTCCAGCTCCACCCGTGCCTTGCTCGCCTTCCCCGAGGTCGTCGTCGTCGTCCTGCTCCCACAGGAAGCTGGCGTACGCGGCGAGGACATGGCTGCACGAGTCCAGACACATGTGCCAATAATCTCCATTAGCTTCCTGATCACGACCTCAAGGAATTCGAGAATCAAATTGCACATGTTGAATGCACTAGAATTAATGATCCGGGACGGCTAGATACCTGTTCTGAGGCGCGGCCTGCACCGACTTCTGGAAGTAGCCGAGGCACCTCTCCTGGTCGCGGTAGACCTCCCAGACGAGCCTGGCGTACTGCGACATCATCTCGCCGTCGGCGGGGTCGGCGAGCATGGCGCGCGAGTAGTACTCCTCGGCCCGCCTCGCGTCGCCCTTCACCTCGTGCAGGAACTGCGCGTAGTTGCGCAGGAACAGCGCGTTCCCTGGCTGCTCGTCCACCATCCGCTTGTACTGCGCGTCCAGCGCCGCCGCCTCCTCGTCCTGCGCCGCTGCCCGCTCATCCACGCCCTCCATCTTGTTGCTGTTGGCTCCTCCCGCGGCGGCGGCCTTGGGGCTCTTGCTGCCGGCGGTGAAGAAGCCGGAGGCGATGCGGTCGATCCCGAGGCCCCTGGCAAGGAACAGCGGCACCTCCGGGTGGTCCGGCTGCGCCGTGCGCTGCTGCTGCTCCGGCTCCTCGTGCGGCGGGTCGTGTCCGGCGGGCTCCTCCTGGGACGCCAGCGGTGCGCCGCCGCCGCCCTGCTCGGCGAAGGTGTTGTAGATGGAGAAGGAGAGCTCCGTGTGGAGGGGTTTGCTGGCGTCGCTGGGGAGGAGCGACGACGACGGGCGGTGGAGGGAGGGTATGTGGCCGTCGGAGAAGGCTCGGCGGAGCTGCAGGGAGGAAGGCGTCGAGGAAAAGGAGGAGGAGGAGGAGAGGAATGGGTGCAGGAATGGTGTGGACGAGCTCCGTAGCAACATCCTCCTCCGAGCCTTCCCAGAAAGCGAGAGAGGAAGCGGACAGGCTCTCGGCTTCGTCCTCGAGATCTGGCTTCCCGTGTCTTGGTTTATAGTGTCACCTCATTTTCACAGGATGGATCCGGCCACTTGGCTGTCTGCACTGGTCGGCAGGTTTTGTTTTTTCTTTTCTTTGACTCGCTAACGCGCGTTCTCTCGAGTGGGCGCATGTTACTCGTTGTCGATCTTATAAGCAAGCAAAGGGTCTCGAGATCGACGGCCCTGCCATGATGTCTGATCGGTGATCACAAGCCTCGTCTTCGAACGCAATGCGATTCATGCCACGGCCGAGGCTCAAAGAGAGGACTACACTTTGCTTTTGTTTCCAACAAGAAGCTGCCGCCATTTGTCAACCGCGCGCATGGCTTGTAATCTAAGCGCGATCCTATCGGCAACGCGCGAGAGCCTCGTGGGCGTCCCGGCCGCCGGCGGCTAGCTAGATGCACGTCGGCGTCCGGTTTAATGCACCTCACGTGCGCGCCTCCGAGTCTCTGACCCTGCGGCGGCCACGACTTCTCGCCAGTCAGAAAAGGCGCCATCCGCCATGCCTTGCAATGCAGCCGGAGCTCTTACGGTTGCCGTCCGTGTCTCGTGAACTATCCCCACATTTCCTGGCGCGGTGTCGCCGCCGGCCAGCGGCGGAACCCATCAGCGCGACGCCGAGGCAGGCGGGGGAACACCGTGCGCGCCGGAGCAGGGCTGTTGCCTTCCGGGCACAGACACCCCCCGACGCTTCTGAACTCGTTGGTCAATATCCTCAACTCAACGTCGATAACTTCTGACCGTGACTATGAGGATATCGCTGATCATTGATAGGCAAAACCACTGCAGGAGCTACCGTCACGGTATTTGCTAGCCTTTTATTCAGGACTTGAAATTTTAGTGAGACGGGTCAAAAGGCAAAAGAGAAGCACCAAGTAAAATTTTCTACCATTCAGAGTCCTCGAAATAAAAAGTAGTATCTCACTCAACCAGCGTGAAACCATTCTTGACATACGCCAAACAGGGGAACGGCAAGCCCAGCGCACGATCGACCATGTCGGATTTCGACAGGACCTTGCCGAGAACGAAATCCCTACGGCTAAGCCCCAGGCGCGCTGCGCCGCTCGCGATCGCCTTGTCGCGGCAGGCGACGAGAGTGATGTTGCAGAGCCAAGGGACGGCTGCCGTGAAGACCAATCCGAAGTGCTCCCTGTACGCCCTGCAGACCTGGGAGACATGCTTGCCCATGGGATGTATGCTATGGAACTGGGCGTTGCTGCTCGCCACGCCCGATTCCGAGAGCTCCGAATCGGAGTGCAGGTTCACGACCACGGTGCCGTGAACAGGGTGGACTTTCTTCTCTAGGTTCTTCATGAATGTTCCGTCGGCGTCCCAGAGCTTGCGAGGAAATACGTCGTCTCCGTCGTAGGCGTCGATGAAGACGAGGTCGTATTGGTTGCTGTCGTTCACGATGAAATCCTCAGCATCTGCTATGTGGAGGAAAATGCGGTCGTGTATGCCTCCCCATAACAGATCATCAGCGTCAGCGGGTAGCATGGATTCAGAGGATAACCCTTTCACAGATGACATTGGAAAACCCATGGCTTCGATCGAAGCTGAAACAACAACTGGATCAATTTCCACAATGTGGATAGAAGCACCTGAAAGGGGGTGAACTAAAATCAGGCATTGTCATGAGGCGGGCGCCTAAAACTTTTGCAGGTGTAACTCCACAACTGATACTATGTTAGGATTTGGCAAAACCCACCTCAATCATCTGACAAGAAGCAATTTTGCACATGATGTGCTTTGTTTTGAAGTTATTGTCTATTTGTGTGCAAGTTAACAAATTCTTCAGCTAAATTAATCAGGTGTAGAGATGCTACCTAACAACAAGTAACAACCTAAAAAGGGAAATCATTCACTTCACTATGGTGGCAGAAAACAAAGTATCAGCAAGCAGGAAATAGCGTATAGATGTTTGTGCTAAGAATTGTAGAAACTTGTGATAGTTTTTACCTCTGAACTTGCTAGCCAAAAACAATGGTAAGCTGCCACCACCATGGCCGATGCACAGAATTTTCATATCATTCTGTCCAGATGCTGCTTGGGGGAGATCATAAGAAGAACAAGGAAGTGTTGTCAATCCTGCTGACACCATGCTCTTGATATCTGTAAAAATCCACTTTAAGAGAAAATAATACAGCACAAACACACAAAAAAATGATATAGCTTTTGCACCAAACACACTAAACAGCTAGGTGCATATGAACTTAGCAGTACAACATATTGTGCAAAGGATAATACTGACACTACAAGTAAAGAAATAACCAGAGCACCATGTTACTAGTATGTTTCGACAGAAGGAGTGGTATATGCAAGTTGTAGATCAACAGACATCAATGAATAGATGATGTTAACAGAGCAAAATGGACATATCATGGTCAATGCAGGATGATACAAGTGAACTCACATGGAACGGCTAAAACATGTGGCTGCTGCATCAAGAACAATGATCTCTGACCCGATGTCCTATAGCATGTCATTACTTTTGCAGTGCTTTGCCGTGTATGATCGTTAAAACGCATTACTCGCCACTGGTAGCCTAGTATCTTAAACTGGTCGGCACCAGCTGATTCTGGGTATAATCTTGCATTTCTTTCTTGAAGCCATCTCTCCATTGCTGGCCAATGCTCACTAGCCTGACATTGTATAACAAGTTGTGTTTAAATATGAGTCTGGTTTTACAAAGAATAATGAAACTCAACATTGTAAGTTTCATTCATATGAAAGCTTAAATTGAACACTAGGCCGTAGCACTTTACTCCCCATAACAAACAACAAATTCCAAATATCTAGTCTACTGAGAGAAAAAGGAGAACCAAATTGCTAAGTTTAGTTAAAAAAAAAACTCTCGTTGCTCCCATATTGGGGAACCTATGCGGCTATGCCTTCAGCTAACAACAGTACACCTGCACAAGCAATAGTCCAAGCAGGAAAGAGAAGCAATAGTTACCGGGCGGGAGGCGGGGTAGGAGGAGACGGAGACGACGCCGTTGCCGCACTCGGAGTGGCGGCGGAAGACGGTCTGCGCCCCCTCGCCAGGACCGTCCTCCTCGCCCCACCACTCCCGGTGGTAGGACCAATCCCCCTCGTCGAGGTAAGGCCTTTGCTGTGCTCCCGCGGCAGCTGGAGATGCCGCCACCGCCACCGCCTCTGCCGCCGACGACGACAGCCGCCGGGCGGCGCCGCGGGGGCATCTCAACGCCGCCGCTCGCAGCATTGTACGCGACTGTGGTCTGGTCTCCTCCTGACTCCCAGGGGTGGGCATTCGGTTTTTTCGGTTTTTTCGGGTCGATTTTTTTGGTTTTTTAAAATTCGGTCTTTCAGAATCGAGAACCGAAGTATAACCCAAAGACCGAAAAACCAAAAATTCGGTTAACCGAATTCTCGGTTCGGTCTTCGGGTTTACCCGATCAAGACCGAACACCACGATATGGCCTGACGTGATCTAGTTTGCATCACGTGATTCACATAGATAAAATAAATTACCACACGTCCAAATCCACACATAATAGATAACTAAGAGTCTAAGATAAGTAGATAACACAACAATACATGAATGACATAGATAAAGTGTTGACAGGCCAACACGACATAAGTTGAGACTCTGTTCACAAATTACAATCACACAAAGTTCAGACTAAGATAAAAGATGCATGGATGTAGCAGGCTAGCAGCTGAGCAGCATGAAGCACGGCTTCACGTCTTCACCTCATCGACATCAAGGTACCAGATGCTTAGGTAGTGGTAGTAGTGGGAGTTGCCTTGCTAGACTTGCTTGCTGCTTGCGATTGTGTAATAGAGGTATCGCCGTTGCGCTTACCCTTTTCAATGTCCGCAAACTCTTCAATCAACTCTGAAAAAGAGAAGTAATTTTAAGTCCAATACAAAGCATAAAGGAATTTTTTAATATGAAGTGTAGAACATATAAAGTAAAAAATGATACCTTTTTCCAGCTCAGCCAGTTGTTCCATATCCTCCTGGATATTAATGGGAGTTGCCCTCCGCAGCCAATCCTGAGTACAAACAAGTGCTTGCACCATGAATGGAGTCAGTGAGGTCCTAAAATCATCAAGAATTCGTCCAGTTGTGCTAAAAACTGCTTCAGAAGCCACAGTCGAAACTGGAATTGCAAGAACATCACGAGCCAATTGGGACAGCACTGGGAATCTAGAGGAGTTGACCTTCCACCATGCTAGAATGTCAAATTTATTATCTTCTGGTTCAGGATCTTCTGAAAGGTACTTTTCAAGTTCAGATTTGTTGCTGCCACTTCCAGAACCATTAAGTTTCAGTTTCCTTGCAATTACAGATTTCAGCCTGCCTCCTTGGGTTGGCCTTGAGTCTAAGGCTTGATCAGGTTGTGTTATTGCACTATGTGGAGCATACAGCCTTGCATATTCTTCAAACAACTGATGAACACATTCTTTAATAGCAGCCCAGACCTTTCGTCCAGTTTCCTCACAGAACATCTCTGCAATTGTTAGCTTAGTGTAGTCTGATAGCTTATACCTTGGATCAAGTACTGCAGCAACAAAAATTAGAAGGTTCATGTTCTCTTTCTCTTTCTCTTTCTCCTTCTCCTTCCCTTTTCCCCTCCCTCTCTCATTCACAGGTCTGACCATTTCTTGGGGTACTGGTTCATGCCAATTCCCCCAGTACTTATCATACTTGTCTTTCATTCTCCTTCACATTTCTATTCGCAGTTGGTCTTCACTACCCATCCAGCTGTTAATCAAGAAATGGACTTCACCAATTTCAAAAACGAAGTTATGAGCAGTAACATGGAGGGTAGAAGAAAGGCGTTCAGTGAGATCAAAGAAATGACCAAGGAATTCAGACATCTTCTTTGCATTCTCCCAGTCTGTTTCATCTGGATAACCTGGGCCTTTTCTCTCTTCTGACAAGTCAATTGCATAGCATGGATCATCCTCATAGTATCTGTTGAAGGCCTTCTCGAAAATGATAGCTGCTCTCAACATTAGATATGTTGAGTTCCACCTAGTGCAGATGTCTAGGTTCAGAAATGCCTTGCTGTCAATCTTCTCTTCCTCAGCAAACTCCTTGAATTTAACCAACCTGGAAGTGCCATTCTTAATGTACCTAACTGCAGCACGGACACGCTTCACCGATGTATCCACTTCTTTAAGGCCATCCTGTACTATCAGATTCACAATGTGTGCAGCACATCTCATGTGCAGATACTTGCCTTCAGCTATACTTGTCTTTGCACTATTCAGTTGCCTCCTTAAATAACTAACACCACTGTCATTAGAACTTGCATTATCAACAGTGACACACATAACCTTCTCTAACCCCCATTCAAGCAGGCATCTATGCAAGGTCTTCCCGATGTCATCACCCTTGTGCCCCTTTACCTTAAAGAAGCTAATTACCTTCTTGTGAAGCAGCCAATTCTTATCTATGAAATGTGCAGTAACTGTCATATAGCTATCTTGCTGTTGAGAAGTCCAACAATCGGTGGTAAGGCAAACCCTTTCACAATTCTCTTTGAAAAATAGCTTTAGCTTTGCTTTCTCTCGAAAATAAATCTTGACAGCATCCCTGGTGCATGTCCTTCGTGATGGTGTACTCCAACGGGGGCAAACTACAGCCATAAAGTTCTTAAATCCTGTCTTCTCACCAGTAACAAAAGGCATTTCATCTTCTTTGACCATTTCAGTGAAAGCTTTCCTGATTGCTTCAGGATCGTACCTCCATGTGCTAATGCCTTCTCCTTTTGTTGCTGCCAGAAGGGACTGCCTCTTATCCTTGCAGTGGACATGGGGATTACGCTTGCAAATATTGAAGTGTCTCTTCAAAGCAGTAGTACCATTGATATATGAATCAGCCTTGATGCATCGACTACAATACTTGCATTTTCCCTGCTTCACCACGCCTGCTGCATCCTTTATCTTGATGAAGTGCAGCCAAATTTCAGATCTTGCTTCCATTTGTTTCCTAGTATTTTTTTTCCTTGCCATTGCCATCTTCTCCACCTTCACCCTTCTCTGCTGCATCAATTTGAACCACCTCGTCATCACCATGTTTTTCTACAGACTCTTCCAACTCTAAATTCTCATTTTCTATACCCATTTCAACTTCATCTTCAGGTTCGGAGCCCATCTATAAAATATAATCGACATACTCTCAGTCTAAAGACTACAGATGCACAGAGAATAAACCGCAATCCAGTGAACCACTACGGCAAATCGGCAATACGAGTAATGAGGACTTACGTTGCAAGATTCCAAGGACTCCGTTGTGTAGAAGTAGTGGTGCTGTTCGTCGACCCCTCCTCCTCTAGTCCTGTGAGTTCTAAGTGTAGCCGATGTCTGGTAGTGGTAGGAGCGTCAGCCTTCAGGGGCTTGCTGATGCAGGTGCCGATGGCCGGGCGGCCGGCACAGCGGAGGCGTGTCGTGGCGGGGCGGCGGCGGCGCGGCGGCTAGGGTTAGCCAGGTAGTGGAGAGTAGTCGAGTGGAGACTACCAGACGGGGAGAGGCGAAGGGAGACAGATATGAGTGATGGACCGAGGGCTGAACTCACGTATGGTTATTGGGCCACTTTGTGGGCTGTTGCTGGGCTGTTCGGGTTTCTCGGGTACCCGAGCTAATTACCCGAAGACCGATAGAAAGTTCGGTCTCCTGGGATCAGGAACCGAACTGGAGACCGAGGACCGAATTTTCGGTCTGTTCGGGTTCGGGTTCGGTCTGTTCGGGGTCGGGTTCGGTTTTCGGGTTTTTTTGCCCACCCCTACTGACTCCTGAGGCCGCCGTGACCCAGACGAAAAGCCCACAAGGCCACAGGCCCAGACTAGGCCTGACGCCAGCCAGCCTCTACTTAACAGTGAGCCCACTTATCTCAAAAAAAAAAAGTGAGCCCACTGTCAGAATAAGCGAAAAGAGAAACTTCACAGAAATAAAAAACATCCCAATCAATTGTATATTAGTTTTGTAGAACTAGATATATCAGCATTATGTACGAAACAAAAATTCAGAATAAACATTGCTTATTCCGGGAAGGTGGGAGCATCGTTCCTGTACCGAGAACGCAAAGGATATTTTAGTTTGAGTCCCTATAGTGTTATCATCGCTCTTAAGTATCTCATTCACAATTTCAACCTTTAAATATCGTGATCTCTTACATAAACTTTTGCTATAATAAATTTTATAAAATAAAATTTTACAAACATCCGTTATCTAAATGAAAATACCATGTTTCGTGTTGATGTTACTCGATAGGTGTAAGCACAAATAGCAATAAACATCCACCGCGAATGGCAAAGGTCACCGTGATTCTTTACCCTTGAATAATAATATTGCGATATTTCCACGCTTTAGATAATCTCAGGCTCGCATCTCCTCTTTGATTTTAGACAGGAGTAGGTTAGGGTTGGCTTTGCAAAATTCTCGCGTTCCAGTTCTAATTTTTGTAGCACAATGAAGAGAAATCTGAATATCCTCGCAAACAAATGAAAGAAAACGAAAAGGGAAGAGCTAAAAGAAAACTGAATACGCCTCGCATAAAAACTGAAGAAATAGATCACCGTGATTCTTAGGAAGAGGTGTTCTTGTGTAAAATTCTCGGTAGATACCTCCACGCTCGCATCTCCTCTTTGATCCTTTTTTTTTTTGCAAAATTTTGGCGTTTCGGTCCTATTTTCTCTAGCGCAATATAAAAAAATTAAAAAATGAAAGAAAAGAGCTCCAAAAAACTGTATCGTCGCAAAAAAACTCAAAAAAACGAAAAGAGAATAGCTAAAATGCAGAAAATGATGAACGTAGAGAAAAGAAATTTTTCTAGCGCACTATGAGGAAGCAAACTGAAAAAAAAAAGCTGAACTAGAACAAAAATAAGCGAAACAAACTGAAAAAAAATAAGCTGAACTAGAAGAAAAAAACTGAAAAAAATAAGCGAAACAAACTGAAAAAAATAAGCTGAACTAGAAGAAAAAAACTGAAAAAAAAAATAAGCGAAAAGAGAAACTGAAAAAAACTGTGGCCCATGCAGGTCTCGAACCTGCGACCTTCGCGTTATTAGCACGACGCTCTAACCAACTGAGCTAATAGGCCAAGCTGATGGGTTTACGCGTAGACTTTGTTGTAATCCTATAAATTACATGCGTGTCGGGCAGATACAACCGGTCGAGACGAGAGTATCTACAGCTCGCTGGACAAACGGAACTCCGAAAGCATCGTAGGAATTCACACGGCACATCAAAGAAAATTCGGTCATTCGGTGAACCTGGAGCTAACTCCTGCGTTATTGATCGATCGGCGACGAGTACATGGCCACGCCGACATGCATGTTTCGGCGCATTCCAGGATTATATTTACATCCAGAGACGCCGGACACAGATCCGAGTCGTCGTTTCAGCCTAACTCCACAACTTGCACTCCCATTTCCCAGGCGAGCCGAGAGGGAGATGGGAGGCAGCAGCTGAGCAGCCTAGGACATCTTGGCGTGCTGCGCGCGCTGCCTCTCCACGTACTCGAAGAGGCTGCCGTCGTAGACGCGCCGCATGGCCTCCCGCGACAGGTACCCTTACTCGTCCCGCGCCAGCACGTACAGGATCGTCCACTCCAGCTTCGCCGCGAACCTGCGACAATGCTCATCGTTCTCCGTTTAATTAGTCACAGGGTGAGTAGGAAATCAGCTGGGGGCATTCAGCATTGTGCGGTCAGTCGGTGCTCACCAGCCGTAGAAGTCGAACACCTCTCTGAACCCCTCGGTCATCGACCACAGCTCCCTGTAGGTGAGCCGGTCGGGGAACGTGCGCGCGTACTTGCTGAACATGTTCTCGAAGTTCACTGGCACGAATCTGAACAGCAAATTGACGTTTGTGAAAATGGTCAAAAGTCTAGATCTTCAGGAACTGCTGATGATAGTAGTAACAGAGGAGAAATAAGCATGCAGTACCTGCCCTCGTTGTCATAGGTCCCGGAGTCGCTCCCGTGCTTGCTCTTGTGGATGTTGTGGACGTAGATCGGGAACAGGGGAGACGGCAGCCAGCCCTGCGGTCAGTCACAAATATCGCACGTTTAAAATTCAGACGAAGAAACACCGCGCCAATGTAACATTTCTGTGAGGTCTTCTGGCGGTGTACTCACAGGCAGAGTTGCGTAGCTCATGGTCCCGTTCACGATGACCGCGATCAGGAAAGACATGAACATGTTGAATCCAAGCGCACGGCTTCCTACATGTCGAAGTATCTCTCGTTTCATGGGGTGCAGAGCAGAGTTTTAATAACAACTAGCACTTGGAGCAGCTGAGGAGGAGACGCAGCAGCCATGTCCGTACCTTGATAAGTCTCCCAGGGGTAGATGATGCCGTTGTCGTCGCGGTCGAAGAAGGCGACGTGCTGCTGCATCACGCTCATGTGGTGGTGCCTGTGCCCGCCCGTGGTGCCGTCGGGGTGGTAGATGTCCGGCGCCGCCAGAGCTCGCGCCAGATCTGCCTCATCACAAGCCCATCGCCATGGACACACCTCGATCAGTCGTTGGTGGAGGCAAACCTTGCCGGAATTTCGATTTCCATGCACGCTGTGTTCAACGCTAAAGAAACAGGATTAGTAATTCTCACATGGCTTGGGGACGTGCTCCTCGAGGTCGCCGCGGACGGGGCGCATCACGGTCACCGGCGACTGCAGCGCCACGATGGTCTGCGAGTCCTTCGCCTCCACCGGCGACATGCCGTGGTACACGGCACCGACCTTGTTGCCGGCGGCGATGTCGGTGGCCTTCATGTCCCTGGCGGCCTTGTGGTTGTTGCCGACGTCGTCGCTGATCCTCACGGTGTCCACGGTGGCCTTGGGGATGTCGTCGCCCGTGTTCCCGTCCGTCCTCGCCGCGCCGCGCTCGGCCTTGCGTGGCTGCTTGTTGTTCGTCGCCCCCTGCATCTCTCCGGCTTCCTGAGCGAGCGAATTGAACCTAGTGGAATCTGTAGTTCGTGAGTGTCTGAGTGAGAAACCAAGACAGGTAGCTAGCTTCGGGTTCCAGCGTAGGGAGTGACCCCCTGCAGCAGCGGACGCGTATATGAAGCGGCGCGGCGGGTCGCGGGACGTGGCGAGGCAGAGGACGCCGCGGCGAGCAACGTGTGCGCGTGCATGCCGCGCGGACCTGCGCGGCCGTAACGTGGCGCGTGGGACGAAGCGCGGGATGCCTCTGGGTGTCCGGAGGTTTCTGTTCGTGCCGTGATGGCATCCCTCCGATTCCTTTTTTGTTTTCCTCCTCTTGCTACCGTATACTATGATTTAAACGAACGCTCACGACACGTGCTACGGCCTACGTGTTTGATGGCTTCACCGTAAACAGTTTGGAGCTAACAGTGCCCCGTTCTAAAATTTTAAGTAAAATTTTTAAGTGTCATAAATTCATATCATTTTCTATAAACACTAGACATATACTTGTGTACATTATTAATCTTCAATAGATGTAGTAAAAAGATGAAATGACTAATAATTTAGAACGAAGAGAGTAACAACTTAATCTTTATGTCCAAACATTAATCTTCAAAGTCCCTGGATATAAGACATAATTTTCAGTAGCATGACACTAGGTGGCAACTCATTTAACTTTTTCAGAGCTGATAAAATAAGGTTGTTAATTGAGGGAGTAGTTTCGGCATCAGTCTTGTTATGGGCGGCGGTCATCCAAACAACTAGTCAGTATAATTCGTGCTATAACTCTGGAAACGCTTATGAGGTATTTGGTTCCGGTCACTACGCTTTAGTCTATGTCATATGAAATATTTAGTTAATATAATAATTAAAAGTATTAACACAAATTAGTTACAAAACTAAGAGCAAATTGCACCTACCGTACAACAACTTATAGCGTTGTATCATTTCAGTCCATCAAGTTGTAAATCATGTAACCAAGTGTAGCAAGTTGTGTGTTGTGTGCACATATGGTCCCAAATATCCTAAGTTGTATATTTTGTCATGGTGGTAGATTATGTGGATTGAAAGAGAGTTCAATGCCATGTGAATCAGGCTGCAATAATGACAAACACATTTAAGTAGTAAATTTTTACTATTTTGCTAAAAGTCGAGGGTTCATTTTTTAGATTGTGGATTTCCTTTCTCTTAACATATTGGAACATACGAGCAATCTTACTAATTTCCTTCAAAAATTTGTAGGATTATGGTATTGAAGGATAACATATCCATATAAAAATGAGAAAAGTCCAATTTACACCCTTCAACTATAACAAAAGTCTAATTTTCAACCTGCAGCTACAAAACCGGACACAAATGACCATCCAACTATCAAAACCCTGCAAATTTGGTATAGAAATAATACTAGGAATAGAAATAAATAAAATGCAAATAACTTCAAAAATTAGATTAATTAGGCTAATAGATTAAGTAGGCTAATAGATTCGTCTCACGAATTAGTCTCCGCCTATGTAATTAATTTTATAATTACCTTATGTTTAATCCTGCTGATTAGTATTCGAAACAAGAATTAAAGTTTAGTCCCTGAAAGCACACTCCTCTTTCGGCTAAAGTAAAACCCGGTCTATGTCCCCATGAACGAAGCATCCATCTATACACAAGCTTCCCTCAACTCTTAATCCAAGATCGACGTTGCCTAAGTTTATGGGGATATATGAATCTTAGAACATTTTTATATATACACATTAAGTAAGTCTCGTAATTCACTGAGGACATTCTTGGCATAATGGATGGCAAGGAACTCTGTTTCGAAGCATTTGGCATGGAATTAGCACATAAAGTACCTACGGAGTGGTTATTAAGTGTAGAGCTCATTAGGACATCAGCAATCTCTTATTTATCGGCATTTGTTAGATGATGCCGTTATTGTCATTGTCGAAGAAAGCGACGTGCTCAGGTGGTGGTGCCTTTGGTCATCGGTGTCTGCATGTACCGCTCCTCTTCGTTTTCTTTGTTTCTCTCCACCACTTTGAAGTTTGACCAGCAGGCTCAGCTCCAGCATTTCTTTATCCTCTCCTTGTTGTCTGTCCGCGTCGACGCCCGCTAATCCAATGTTGTCGCCGCGTTAATCTGTGTTCCTTTCCGTTTATTTTATTTAAGCGAAACCAATGATACTGCAGCAATATAGCTTCTCCTTCGTGTATTCCTCCATATTCGCTTCATTCGCCCCTGAATCTGTGAATCCAAGGGAATTTTCAGATTGTCCTGACTGGCTAACCCGTTTGCTGGTTGCACAGAGGTGAGATTCTGTCATGAATATAATCTTTGCCTTTGATAATTCCTGCGGGTTTTCTCTGGATACATGGATGATCGCTTCTAGCACTTTCCTTTTTTTTGTCCGTGATCTTAAAGACTCGGAAACCCTCGTTTTTCATCACCTCCCGTTCTTAATTTTGCGCGATTCTTTACAGCAAGGTAAGCCTCCTTTTTTTTTTCCCCCGGACAGTCTATGCAGTTTCAGAAAGGTAGACGATCTTATCCCCCCTTACTTGTATTCTCAAACTTAACTGCTTGAATTTTGACCTTACGAATTTGTTCTATATATGTGTGACAGTTTGTGCATAGAAACTATCTAGATCTACATGTTGGAAACTTTTCCCGATACTATCTGCCGATCAAAGCTGATTAGCTTAAGACTCGTTCTTTAATTTTATTTATGCAATTTACAAGAAATAAATTTGTTTCCATGCAGATTTGAAATTCTTACCCCACCATCATATGCACATAATACGCAGCTGCATTTTACCCCACCAGTTAGCAGGATTACATTTACTTAGTCTCAGTTCTCTCTGGCCATGAAAAAAAATTGTTGTTAATTCACCCTAAATTTTGATAAACGCTTGATAACTGAATTCAGTCACATAATAATTGCTAGGCTTGTTCACAGAATTCATATCAAATAATTCTCTTTACAAAATTTTCCCCCTAGAACTAAAAGTTCTGCACATGTGAGTGTTTTTGCAGGTGGAGAACTAAGTAGCAGTGGCTAGTTGAATGCCATCTCATTGCAAGTCTTTGCATCATCATGTAGTCTTTGCCTGCTACAGCTAGTACCAGAGCGCCTTGTTCATCATCAATGGCATCATCTTCCAGTACCTTCTCCACAGCTATTGCGCATGGACAGTTTTCTAATTTGACACCATCAATTCTGCATTCTTTCAATGCTGAAATCATGTCCCCCGACTCGATATCCTATACTAGAGTATCAGAACAGTCTTTACAGGCTAATTACTCCGGACTACCTGCTGAAGCACGGCTTGGTAGTGGTGCGCAGCATAACAATGGCATTCATAGTATGGAGGGACAGCATTATCCTGGTTCTGATAGAACCCTCGACGAGTCTGATGACAGGGAATGGTTAAGATGTTTGGCAAATGGATCTATGGATGGTATTATTACCACTAATATAACTTCAGAATATCCTCAAATGGTAATTTAACTCTGAAGAAGTAGTACTATATTGTTTACTTGAGCATGGAAACTGAGACTTGAATTAGACTAGGGATTTGGATAGTTATATGAGAAGAAGGCCATATATCTCTAGAATTTAGAACATTTTAATGTTATTATGTCCATTTTTAATCGGTTTAATTTTTTTGAAGCGGTATTATGTCCATTTGAGATGCTTTAAGTGGGGTTGATATGGTTCCATTTACACAGGCTGAATCTGCACCTATAAATTCTGAGATGTGGCAGCAAGAGCGCATGATCCATCAATCAGTCACATTTCCTTCTAATCTTCAGCAAGTGTATCCTACTGTCTCTCCTCTAGCAACTGCAAATGCCAATTCCCCCAAAAGGACCAAGGCACGCATGCGGTGGACTACGGAAATGCATGATCGCTTCATAGATGCTGTCAATCAGCTTGGTGGCAGTGAATGTAAAATTTCAGCACTGCTATCGCTATTTGCTATCCCCTCACTTTGGTACTATTAGCTTTGTATTGTAATTGTAATTATTGTCTCCTATTATTTTTGGACAGATGCAGGTGCTAAGCCTAAAGACATTCTTGGCATAATGGATGTTGAAGGTCTGACTCGTGATCAGGTGAAAAGCCACTTGCAGGTACATAAGCATGTTTTTCCTTCTCCCGATGAAATTATAGGCGACACAAATATTTCGTTTTACGGTTTGCTAATTAAAGGTAATGCTCAAAACAGAAGTACAAATCGGCTCAAGTTAAGCATCGCTCATCTGAAGGTCAGCTGATGGTGGTTGGAAACATTGCTTCTCATTTGTTTGAATACCCCCTTTTCCTGTGTCCCTTCATTATTGGCATTGCATTTTATTTTGTATTTAGTTCAGAGCCTTTTGTTTTCAGATATCTACATTCTTCCCATGCAATTCACTTACCAAATTGTTGATTTCTTTAAACAGTTGCATGTACATCAGTAGAAGCGACCACGTCTGATGAACCAATACTTTCAGATGTACAGACGTGAGTCATAAGCATTCCCATTTCCATGTGCAAACCTACTTTTGTTTTTATAACTACTGGTACAAGTAGCTTGGTAATATAAACATCAGTGACAAAACTAAGCTATTGAAAATAAACATTTGCATTGGTCTTCTACTTATCAATGGAATAACCGGATGGAATCCAACAAAAATAAATAAAAGTGAACGATTAAAACTCCAATGGTCCTTCTGATGGCTGTCCTGCTATTCTCTTGTCTCCATCTCCATTCAGTACACATACACTTCGCACTATGTTATTCACTGTGGAAAGTCTCACGTCTCTTTATATGCCACTTTATAACCAGAAGAATATGTACAAGCCGATTGCCTTATACTTCAATATAATTTTCCTGATATCTGGCTCTATATGACTATTTCTGTTTTCTTGTTTGGCAGACGCATCCGAGAATTTGCATTAAATATGCAGATAGAATTTCAGAAGAAACTTCACGATATGGTAGAGAGGACACGCCATGATTTACTCGAGGTACATTTTCTTGAGTCTGCTTCGAATGTCTCCTTTTACGTGTGTGTGGCGCGTCTGTTTTAGTTTTTTTTTGCCCCGGTTGTGGATGCTTTTAGGGACGAAATGGGATATTATCCTCTAACACGCACTTTACATGCCATGTTTGAGACAGAAATATTTGAGCCATGGCCCTATATAGTAACTGTCCCTCTAAACTCAAATGAAATATGATAATAAACTGACATATTTTTAGGAGAAAGTCCTATTTATACCCTTCAATTATAATAAAACCAGACGTAAATGGCCATCTAACTATCAAAACCGGATAAAATTTAGTCATTTGAGTGGTTTCAAAAGTGGTTTGTATTTTATGGAAATATAAAAAAAAT
This sequence comes from Digitaria exilis, assembly GCA_015342445.1. Lineage (NCBI taxonomy): Eukaryota > Viridiplantae > Streptophyta > Magnoliopsida > Poales > Poaceae > Digitaria > Digitaria exilis. Next base: position 1,476,905 of record JACEFO010001776.1, on the reverse strand, counting down.
ATTATTTAAACTTAAAAGTCATTATCGATACACTCTGGATACATACTCCAGAGAATATATCTATATTGAGACACGCCTTTCATGCTGGCATGCACGGTACAAGAGATCTAATAATTCCCCAATGCATTATGTGCTTGCTGCGCCACAGATTCACAGAAGCATACTGGAGAACCATGTAAACATTCTCCACGGGCTTGAGGAGCGGCAAAATCTCAACACGGACCGCAGCACGGCGCATCTTCTTCCCGGTGCTGCTGCTTCTCCGGATCCGCCTCTTGCAGCTCTTTTTGTGGGGTCCTCCAGCACAGCAGCGCAGGAAGACGGCCATGCTACTCAGGCGTCAGAGGCTGGCTAGCTCACTTGGCAATAACACTTGACGCAGGAGCATGATTGCATTGCCATCTCTTGATCGAGTCTTGTACTCTCGTAATGTCTGTCTTTTGTTTTTACATGGCATTTTTTTTCGTGTATAAATAGCAGGAGAATTGGTTGAAAACAGTGGGACAAGAAATGGCATAGCTACGTGTAACGTGTATCATCAGTCGGTACCATGAGCTCTTGAACCCTGCAATAAGAACCTGATGCTGTGTATGCAGAAATCACAATGTGTAGCAGTAGCAGTGCCATTTCACAAAATTGTAAAACCTATACCTTGAATGGCAATGCTGATGTTAGCGTACTTTGATGTTGATACACTAGTTAACTGAGATAAAAGCAGGCCAACTTGGTGAAATAGTTATTGGTGTCCTTGTGAACATGTGGTAAGTAGGGTGCCATACGGGAAATACTTTCGTAGAGTGGTCGCTGAAATTTGAAACCTATCTTTTTTTTAAAAAAAAAGTAAGTTGGAACCTACTCCCTCTATCTCAAAATAGAGTAGTTTGGGAACCTTGTTTGTGAGGTGTTGACACGTGATTTTAGACAGGAAATCCTGGAAAAGAAGAAGTCGGCCGATCTCCTGAGCTAGAAATATTTGTTCATCCGGTCAGAAAATATTATATATTTTGGGAGAGCATGATATCCAAGGTCTCTTCACGTGAAGATAGAGGAAAAGCAAAGAAAGCTTGAAGATTAGATTAAAATAAAGGAGATATAGGTGCATAAGTGATCACCAGGCTTGCATGTTTGGTTATTATCAGGGATGCTCACGTACGTCCGGTCGGTTAACATATTTGGTCGTATCTATTTAGTTTAGGTTGGAAAGAGGATTGCATTAGAGAGGAATATTTTATCCTGTATTGCGTATGTACGTATTTAGGACTTCGGTTTTTTAGCTTCACCGAAGGCCTGGTAGGCCTATATATATTATAGGTTGCGCACGCTCAATATACCTTGCTGGTATTGCATCAAGTTTTGGTGTCAACATGAGGCAAACATAGTTCCTAAACTACTCTTATTTTAGGACGGCGAGAGTATATCTTTGGATGTAGATATCGAAGCTTGGAATGTGGAATCCATATTGGGGAATGGGGACCACCAATGCAGCTGTTTGGATGAGTCTGAGAATTGGTACTAAAATCATCGTCCAATGCAAGCAGTATTGAAGCGATACTGCAACTTCTCCCGCGATTTAGACCCTTTCAATTCATCTGCATTCGCTTTCTTCTCACCAACCTCCTCCACAACACTGCCTTTCCGCGCCCACCATCGTGCTACTCTTCGCCGTCGTGTCCGACACCACTGTGCCGATCCCTCCGCCATAGAGTCCATGTCCACAGCGCCGCTCCCCTCCACCACAAGTCCAGTGCCGCCATGATGCACCCCTCCGTCCCCAAGTCCACCACTGTCGCACCCCCTCCGCCCCCAAGTAGAGGCGACTGAGGCACGCCATCGTGCCACTCTCCTCCGCCCCCAGTTCCGGAGCATGCCACGTTCCCATCCCTCCCTCCGTCGGTGGGCACTGAGGCAGCGAGGCACGCCGACGAACCACGTTGCGTTCCCCTCCCTCCCACACGTTCGGCGGGCCAAGCTCCCTCCATGGGCGGCGGATGCGGACGACGATGAGGCAGAAGAGGGATGGACAGTAGAGTAGAGAGAGATGAGCCAATTCAAATTTCTTACCCTTTTCACGTCCAAACGTGAATTGAATTTGACTGCATCTTATGATTCCAAAATAGAATGCAATAGCCATCCAAAAAATAAATTTGGATTTAAGACCAATTCAATACTATGACTAATTGGTATTAATACCAAATAGCGCCTTCGCCGTGTGCCTGATTTTCTGCCCACGGAAAAGACCCTGTTTCACATAGTGATCGGATCCAATTCAATTCAATTCCAAGGTCTTCAATATTACATCCACACACACGTAGTCTCACTGCCATATTACGCTTTAGATTCCGTCTGTTTCAAGCTGACAATGACAGGGCAACTGCATGACTCCACACAGTGTGGTTGCGTTGTATACATACTTGGGCTTGAATAAATCAAATTAGAACATAGATACACATAACACAGGCCAGTATACCGTGTTACGCACATGGGCCTCTTGGGCCTGAATATATCATATAGATACACATACACAGCCCAACAAGTTCCCATTTCATTTTTCAAGCTGCATCTCTTTCTTGTTTAGCCTATTATTTGAGCAATTTGAAAGGTTCAAAAAAAAAAAGAGCAATTTGAAGCAGGTTGTCTGTGTATCCGGTGTGCCCTATGCGCATAAGCTGAAAGTATCCTGTGAAGTAGCGTCGCCTTTTCCTTTGCAGATGGCTTGTGGTTCAGTGCTGTGCCCGCAGATAATTGCCACGACGTTCTATTGTCTTAGTGCCACGAATTGTACTTGCATGTTCAAACAATGCCAATAGATGATCGGCATCAAACCCTTCAAGGCAAAAGGCGATCGCGAATGACAAAGATGAAACGTTCTAGAACAAAGAGTTGCAGCTATTAAACATATATCACATCTTCATGAGTGAGAGTTTGACTAACGCCTCAGCTTTTACTTTCTTGGAAATCCAGAGATCAGCAGACAACCTATATAACATGTTCTACAAATTATTTATCTAAATCCAGATGCACGAAACATATGCCAATTTCATGGTGTGGTGAGGCCGATTTCACGGGCTTTTGCCGGCTCGACGTCGCTGACGCCGTGGTATCTCTTCCATGGCTTGTAGTCCTTTCTCTCCAGCATCCTCTCAACCTCTTCGAACTGCAGGCCCTTGGTCTCCGGCACGGTGAAGAAGACGATGATGAGCGCAAGAAATGAGACGCCGCAGAAGAGGAAGAACGTGGCCGACGTGCCGAGCGCCTTGGTCAGGGACAGGAACGTCTGCGTGACGATGAGGTTGGAGACCCAATTGGCCACCGCCGCGATGCCACCGCAGATGCCCCTGAACCGCAGCGGGTAGATCTCCGAGTTGACGATCCACGGCACCGTGCCCATGCCTGGGGAGTAGGAGACGATGTACGCGCCCAGGCCGATCAGCGCCAGCCAACCGAAGTTGTTCGGGCAGCCCTCCGTGTAGAACTCCCGTTGGTCCGCACGGCAAGTCCGCCGCGACGCGTCGTTCAGCGCCAAGCACGCTCCCGGAAGCAGCTGCAAGTCCGGCGAGATCATTAGCTATTCTGGCAAGATGAACATGCAGACTTGAAAGAAAAAAAAATGTGCACGAATGTCTTGCCTTGTCTTGCTGGTGGGCGCAGAAGCCGCACGTGGAGGCAGCCTTGAGGCAGTTCACGCAGCTCCAGCTGACGTTCGGGTTGAACTCAGGGCAGGTCTGGGTCTGGTTCGCAAACAGCTGGGTCTCCTGGTCGCTGACGCTCGGGGCATGGTGCGCTGCGCCCAGGAACGTGCCGCCGAGCACGGCGAGCCACACCACGATGCCGACCAGGCTGATGAGCATCAGGAGCCTCCGGCCGGCCCTGTCCACGAAGAACATGCTAACGATCGAGCCAATGGCGTTCAGGCCCGAGGTGATGAGGGACAGCGCCATGGCCGTGTTGTTCGACGCGAAGCCGGCCAGCTGCACGATCGTCGGGCTGTAGTACATGACGGTGTTGATACCCACGAACTGCTGTGCGACCTGGACGATGACGCCGGCCATTAGCCCACGGCGGACAACCTTGCTGTTCAGTGCCTTCCTCAGCTTGCCAATCAGGCCCTGCTCGCCGACGGAACCCTCAAGGAGAATCTCTTCTTCAACAGACTGGCGCATGGCATCAATCTCTTGCTCGACCTCATGTGCAGGGTAAATCTTCTGCAAGATCGCTGCAGCTTCCTCTTTCCTACCCTGTTTGTTTCACCACAAGAGCAACTTAGTAGTTTTCCTTTTTCTTTCATAGATACTTTTTTCTTCTAATAATACTACAGCAAAGCTTTTGATGTCTCCTTGAGTAAAAAAAATAAGCTTGCATACGAACTACATAAAACACCAACCTTCCTGTAAAGCCACCTTGGTGATTCTGGAAGCATCAGCATCAGTATGAACTGGACAAGGGCAGGAACTCCTGCAATGCCAAGCATCCACCTCCAGGTTCCCGGCACCTAACGTAAATCATGGAGATAATGGTTATGCTACTCCTTTGCCAAAAGGAAATGCTTTCCCGAATTTGCATAAGATGACAAGAGCATAATGTCAGTAAGTACCTTAGTGAAGGCTAGATTAATGAGGTATGCCAAAAACTGGCCTCCAGTGATGAGAAGACCATTTGTGCTCACAAGAGCACCTCTGATCCTAGCAGGAGAGGCTTCAGAAATGTACAGAGGAGCTGTCATGGAAGCCATTCCCACACCAAGACCAACAAAGACCCTCCCAACAATGATTACTGCAGGTGTTGGGGAAAAGGCCATGACCATGGCACCTCCAAAGAACAGGGCATCAGCAATTATGATGGAAGGCTTTCTTCCAAACCTGTCATTCATCCAGCCACCAAATGCAGCCCCTACTATAGCTCCAGCGACGGCCATACTGACTATTGTTTCCTGGTATTAGGAATAAACCAAGACATCACATGTTAGCCACTTAGCCTCATACTTTTTCTTTCCTTCTGAAGAAAAAGATGTGGAAAGAACTTCAAAACCAGAGTAAACGGGCCAGAGAGAAGCCATACCCTTAATAGAGTGCTTTTTTCCACTGCAGCAAAATCATCTCGAATGTATAAAAGTGCTCCAGATATGACGCCTAGCAGAGCATAAACGTTGACATGATAATAAACCAATCAGCTAGATTTTCACTTTTGAAGTATGTAATATGGATGAAGTATATATGCACAATATTAACATCACCATCATAGTTAAAAAAAGAAAAGGATAATTTTCTGGAACCTTGTTTTCATGAGAAATTAAAACAAATAGTTCCTCTTCTTTTTCTTATACAATAGAAAAGTTAAACTGTAGCTAGAAAGAGATATTGAGCAATTAGTGATTTAAATGTTTAAACTATAATATTTTCCGTCTAGGATATCTTCACTCCAGAATACATGCATATTATTTGGCAAGTTAACTGTATTTCAATATAATTCAAAATACTAAAACTGCATTGTGAGAGAGAAGCCAAAGAACAGATGCACGTGCATCCGCTATGTGTCAAGTCAAAAGATAAATTGCTTTCATGCTTTGCCTGCAATCATAAAAGTACAGATACCTGTATCATATCCGAAAAGAAGGCCACCAATGCCAGCAGAGAGGACAAGCTGAAGGATGTAGGGCTGTGTCCAGGTCAGCCGCAGGCACTCCTTGAATTCTGCCTTATCCGCTACATTCACACCGCCCTCCATTGTATCAAGTACCTTGCCTGACGTAGGCTCAGATGCACTTGTTCAACCACTTCACTGCATCAGTGAAAACAGAACTCCACTGGAGTTAGCGCGGAGAGTTGAAGAACACAGGGCTCTATGCACAAAATCTGCTGGAAGAGCATATCACGAGGTTGTTCAGTAAAGCAAACAGCAGAATTTTTTATGATCACAAAGTACGAAATCAGCATCAGTCAAAACTCAGAGCATATGCACAAAATCTGATGCGAGACAGGAGGATAAAAAGGGGGAAAAAACTCATGATTAAATGGTGTGAAAGCATTGCGAAAATTCCCATCAATCTTATCCAAATCAAAAGGTGGGGAATCTTATCCCAATGCCTTTTGCATGAAGAAAGAAGAATATGTTCTAGGATTATGTCCTCAAGCCATAATCACTATCTCTAGGATTTGGGTAGCACACCCAGAGCATCCAGCATTGCATAGACCCGTGTCTACGGCCATAAACCATAATGTCCCAAAACCATCATGGTCGAAAACGAAACCCGCGTCATCATACCCAAAACGTGGCGAAAGGGAAACGAAATCACAGCAATGCAACGCGATCCAGGCTGTGGAGGCGGGTAAAACAGAAGGGGAAACAATCGGAACAAATCTCGTATGACGATACGATCTTCATTTGAAACCAACCAAAGGAATCGTCTGGAACGGCAGGATCTGCCGAGGGAAGCCGCACACTAATGACTAACCCAACAACCACCTCCCGTACTTCCCGTGAATCCCTTCCACACTCCGATGATGGGAAACGAAGGAAGGAAACCGCAAAAATCCCCATCCTCTCCGCGCCGAGGACGGCGACGACGACGAGGAGAACGCAACGGAATGCATGCAGCCATGGCAGAAACCTCACCGATAGGGAGACAGAAGCGAGCGCGTGAGCGAGCAGAAAACCCCCGCCGCCGACTTGACAGCAACAGCCGCACCCGCGCCGCCCAGCAGCGAAGTTCCCACCCCCGGGGACGAGGAGTCGATGACGAAGGGGCAAGTGGCAGCGACGCCGCACAGCACAGCACAGGCCGCGCGCCGCCTCGGGATTTATTGCGGGCGCCGCGACGCCACCCCGCGCGTGGGGGTTGGAGGCGATCCCGGCCGTCCGAGGAGCGGAGCGGACGCGTGCGATCCGCGGGGGCGGACAGGAGCAGAGCAGCGCCGCGTGCGCGCCCGGTCTGGTGTTGGCTGGTCTGGCTGTGCTGTTTGCCTTGCCCGTTTCTGTTCCGGCCCCGCGGCTTTAGAACTAGCGCTTTGCTCACTGCCGGCGAGGACCGCGGGATCCCCTTGACTCGCCCAGTCGAGTCGCCCGGCCTGGGTGGCTGGTGGTATGGGAATGGATGGACGAATGGTATCCCCGCGGCTTGACCGAGCCGTTCGCATTGGCTGCCGCCTGCCGAGGCGGGCGCGATTCGGGAGAGAATGCCAAACGGGGACGGATGGGGTGGTGCCGGGCGGTGGTGGCAGACTGGCAGAGCGTTGCGCGCGATTTCCCGGATCGGTTGGGTCTGCTCCGGGACAGGGATCAGGAGGATTCGGGTGCCGACGTGCTAACGATGGCGAGTGCCGTTGCTTGGAGCTTTCTAGAGCACGAGAATACCGTAACCACCACGGTTTTATCCGTTCTCTGGTACCAGAATTGAGAGGTCTCGCGAGCCTAACCATCCTATAAGGATATAATAGCCACTGTACTTTATGGACAAGAAAAGTTGGTAGTACAGTTAATGATGGGCTGATGGCCAAGTAGAAGTTTTGGCCTGATGCGCGAGTACCATAATCCTACGAGGTACGATGATGTAGAATCCTTGTACCAATATTCGCAATTTGGCATGCTAAGACTGGTCCTCTGATTTTCCATTAATCTTGCAAGTTGCAACCTGGTAACCTCTATGTTTTTGCATTGTTTTTTTCCATGTGCCTTCTCGAGAATGTGGTGTTAAAACCCTCTATGTACCAAATTGTAAGTCGTTTGATTTTTTTACCCCAACTTTGACCACTCGGTTTCTTCAAAAAAGAATTATACAAATATAGTCAAATTTAAGTCATTCTTGAAATTATTTTATTACTAAAGCTAGCCATAACAAAAAATATAATATTTTGCAAAATAATTTGAATAGGACGAGTAGTCAAAGTTGGGGCAAAAAAAGTCAAACGATTTAGGATGAAGGGAGTACATACCATTTGACTAATGATTATCCTATACTGATATTTCTTTTTTAAAAAAGTGGCTTTAATACCCTATGGTCAACATGTGTTTTGCCCCTTACATGGAATTCGAAAAGAAAATACGAAAGGAGAGGTGGAGAATTGGTAGGCGGGAAAAGAAGATATTCTAAATGATACATAGGAGCAGCTAATTTCGTCTAAAATCAGCACATTAGTCTAAAACAATTCTGGTCAAAAGGGAGTTATTTCTATTGATGTCGGCGATAAAATGGAAGGCATCGTCATTTCTCGATACGAGAAGTCGAGAATGAAAAATGCTGAATGATCGGTGCCTAATAAAAAGGCTAGAGCGCTAAACAGATATCAATCGCGTTCACGAATCACGACCTCACGCCTCGACTGAAAAAAAAAACAACGGTTTTTTTTTCAAAAAAAGCTGCACCAGCCGGGAATCGAACCCGGGTCTGTACCGTGGCAGGGTACTATTCTACCACTAGACCACTGGTGCTTCCTTCTACTGCGGCAGAGTATTTGTTACATGTTCAATCTGTATTCGCCTAAGCCCATAACCCAAAATTTGTATGTTGTTTGAAGGACGTAAACGTTGAATGGGAGTTAACCTCACCGATTTCCAATTCCCCAACAATGCAGCCACCAGTCGCTAAGTCAGTATGAGCTAATGTTCAAATCACTGTTTTGACTTTAAACTAACCAACCCCAACGCGGTAGAGGCGTAAAAGGAAAGAGCGACCTTCGCATCAGGAAAATTATCCAAAAACACTCAAACATGGAGCAGAGGCATGAAAGGAATTAGGCCGATTCACATATCAAGAAAACCAAGCAGCAATAGCATATCAGGCGAAGGGGCTGGTTAACTTCATTTATGCCAATCGGCTAATCAAAATAGCAAGGAATACTGCGTACAATGTGATGCGATTGAGCCCACAACATTGACAACGATCCACCAGGGACCAAAAAACGCACTGCAGCAATCAGTATAGATGCAGCCGGAACAAGAAGCTACAGCCTTTCATCACTATGACTACCAACAGAATAACTGGAGCTGCAAGCTTGATGGGTAGCTCATCTAATCTCGGACTTGCAGATTGGACACAGTTTCTTTCTTCTCAGCCACTCATCGATACACTGGAATGTGAAAAAACAAGTCAACATCAGAGACACGACAGGAATCATTGAAGGTAAACGAAACATAGCGATCATACTACATACATCTTTATGGAACTTGTGAAAGCATGGCAGATGGCGGATGGTATCTCCCACAGCGGGATTGTCAAGGCAGACAGCACAGGGCTCTTCGATGCTATTGGACTGTAGAATCATGGGAAACTAGTTAGGATTTTAATAAAGAGGAAATAAAAGGAAACATATTGCAGCTTGGAAGGTACCTGAACTACAGACTGCGGCAAATTATTTATCTGGCTTTCTGAAGCACCAGTGTGCTGGTGGTTATTCTCATCAAGTGCAAGTAGTGCATCATAGTCATTTCTGCAATAAGAGCTCCTTTAGTACATGATCAACATTCAGTGGGATTTTTTTACAGTAGCATAAATACAGAAAAGGAAATCTCCCAGTGAAAGAGTTCGAACAGATGAATGTGTACAAGATATATTTATTTTTTTCGACAGATTGCACAAGAACAGATTGCAATAGCTAAATGAATTGGACATGTTAGACTGTTTTAAGACACAAAGAATGAAGTACTTATATAAACTTTCGTAGGAGCCATGACTAAATGAATTGGACATGTTGACTGTTTTGAGTTCTCAAATCAGTAGAGAAGCGTGAAGGCCAGTGGAACAACAACAGATAAACAGGAGCACAATTACTTACAAATCAATATTAGGTTGAATGCGCGAAGCAGCAGGATATCTTGCAAAAACAGCTCCCTGAAAGTAGAAAACTAGTTGCTGTTAGTTAACCTTTGAAAGATCGCTTTAGTAAAGCAATAAAAAAAACTTTTACTCAATGAAGGCTCAATCGCAACATATTTCAGGGAGCAGTTGAAAATGCCCGAGTGGTAAAGTTAGAAGTCCAAAGCATTTACCAGAAAAGAACAAATAGAAGCCAATGTATGATAGTACTTCTGCTACAAGCGATCCAGTATTTACCCAATCATATTCCAATTTCAATTAATAATCTAGTAATAAAACTGAAATCTAAAATGAAAATTGTATAACTATGTCATATGTGACATGGAAATTATATGTGAATGGCAAGGAAGTTTACTATCGTGCTTGTCTAAACAAAACCAGAGACTCCTTTGCACAGGTGTTAATATATCAATATCCACACGTGATAAAGAATCAAAAGGCAAGGGGAAAAGATTACCAATCCCAAAGTTATTGGAGCAGTATTCCGCCAACGGGGAATCATATTATCTGCTGTCGCCAATTCAGCTCTAAGAGCATTTCGGTAAGAACTTAAACGGGAAGGCCGAGCACCTCTCTAAGCAAAAAGGGATAAAGCATGTCAATTTCAATAGAGAACACAGCAAAGGGGCTTTTCATGAAGTACATTTTTCTGTAAGATCTATTAGCCCATTTCAATATAGAAAAAGGCCCAACTCCATATTCACCTAATTGCAAGTTCATGGAGATTACTGATCACATATGAGCTAGGTAAAACATAAAAAATGAGTTCAGTGCCCTCACAGTATTGTTTGGGACACACCTTACAGGCCTAGATGTGCGATGTGTGTCTTCTTCATGTTGAAGTGATCTTGCTACGATCTCATCAATCTGTTTCAAGGAAATTTAACCGTTTTATGATCTTTTAAGTTGCATGAAGTACTTGAGAGAGACAATGAGAAATTACCTCTTCTGTAGGTGCAAAACGAGGAGATTCATTGTAAAGCTGCTCCTGAAGCTGGCGAGCCAGTAACTCATCCGACTCTAGTTGTGCTTGTACGGAAGGATCAACGGAGGTTCCATTGCTGTATGCACTTGAACTAGGTCTAGCCTCAAGAGGAATGCCATCAATGGTTATTACAGGAATATCATGTCGATGACTAGTATGATTTTTTCCAGCTGTTATTCTTGATGATGAAACAAAAGAAGTTCCATGATCTTCACGAGCACTAGAGCTTTCACCAGGATGGGAAGAAGTTGAGGCATATTTCCGCCTTCCTCTACCAATCATTATTGTTTTATTCCCCACCCTATTAGAGGCCATTATAGTCACTCCGGATCCATGATCCTGACCAGATGGCACTGAAGATCCAGCTTCTCTATCAGAACTACAAGTCCGCTTGCCCATCAATGACATGGGTATTTTACTTGTGTGGTTGTGTGTTGTTCTCCAACCTTGCTCGACATCCATATTAGAACTGTTGCTTAGAACAGTAGAAGCTCCAGCATCATTTAATGAAATGCTGCAACAACAGAAAGAGGTAACAAAAGTTCAAGTAACATGTAGACTCTTCAATGATACAGTGACCAGACAAACAAATCATTCATTTTATACCAATACAATATACAAGGTATCTTGCAGAATAATGTCAAATGGACAAAAAAATGACTTCTGAAGTAATCAGTTGGGTGGCACTGTAGTTCATGTGCATTAAGCTAAATGACTAAAGTTGTATCAGCTCAATTCAATTAATATTTTTTACATATGCCCAGTTGCCATGTTTTAGAATTAAATTCTTAAATGTTCCTGGTTAACTTCAGTGCTCAAACTAGCACGAAATGAATTTCCATCATAAAAAGAGATAATGACGTGAAGACACCTTTATGAGAACAGAAAACAGGACATACCTCCTCAAATTAGATTCTCTAATTTGATCATTGCCCAAGATATCACTGCTAATTTCTTTTCCTTTGTCGTAGCAGTCTGAAAAACCAACCTCAGAACAATTGCTGCTGTTGTCATGATGTGTAGACTGTGGAACCAAAGTCTTCCCATCTCTATCTGCTCTCAACCTTTTCACTGCCCTTGTGTCCATATTGTATCCAGAGACCAGTTTATCCTTCACAGCATATCTCTGCCTTGTAATTATTGGTGAATTATCAGTGAGATCAATCACATTCCCTCTGTCAAAGGAATCAAGCTGAGGGTGTGGGTGGTGCAGATGTCCACTTTGAGGCCACATTTCCTGCTTTTCATCACCTTTTACACTTCTTTTGGCTATGTTAGATGGAGATATACATCCATTGCGGACCAGCTTTTTCTGACCAACATGCCTTCGAGGAGCAACACATGAAGGGCTTGAAGGTCCTACAATAGTCTTGTTAATGTTCGCTTCCCCTTTGACCTCCCCGGAGCTTGATCCTGGACAAATATCCGCACCTGCTATACCTTTCAGCCTATTGGTGGTGCTAGTACATGTCCTGTTTCGTGGTTTTCCCACTGGGATGGTAGGAAGACCTGATCCCACACCAAGAAAGCTCGTATTCCGATGATTTCCATCTAGCTCATTAACCTCCACATCTCTAACTCGGCAGCCAGGGATCCTTCCTCCAGCCACGCTACAACTGATGTTGTCGGAACTGCTGCTGCTCTGATCCAATCCACATTTTCCAGCCCTCTTTTCATTTGCAACAGAGATTTCAGTCCTGTCACACTTCTGCAAGGAAATTTTTGCCTCAAGATTTTCTGATAATGCCAGAATCCTTGCCGCTTCAGCTTGTTTATAAATATATTCAGTATCTAAAGGTGTAGGCCCTACAGTACTAGCATTATCTTGACTTGATGAACTGTGCATGGAATTATTCCAGGTTCTAAATCTAATCTTGCAACGTGGTACTGGATTAGCAGCTGCCATTGTAGCATCCCTCCTAACAGAGCTGGATACAGGGCATGTTGACTGTTGTATTCGGTCAGGAGTGTCAGGAACCTCAAGAATTTGATCGGAACTCATCTCAGCCATATATCACACTCACACTCTAGTTATTAAGTTGCAGAAAAACTTGCCCTTTCACCTGTAAATGTCAATTTAAGGTTAAACAATTTGACCTATGCTTACTTTACAAAACAAGCATTCCTATATGACAAGAAAAATACCAAAAAGAAATAAGAACACGATTGAGGACCTTAAAGTAGGAAGTATAGCTGCTACATGTCAATAAAATATAAGTAGCATGTTCTAATTCTAACAATGCGGCGACATGACTTTGAGGATGACAAACAGAAGTGACATCTAAGATGGTGAGGCAAATTGTGAGGCAAGTTTAATTCAAGACAAAAAGAAAGAGTTAACTTTTTGAGCATATTAAGAAAGTATCGGCTTGCTCAATCTTTAAGTGGAAAATAGTCTCTAGCAGTCATGATGTTGTGTCGTGTCTCTTAATTGAAAAAAAACCAACAACCTGATCTATCAAGTTTTCCCAAATCAGTCACTAAGTTGTACAGCCACCATCTAGGAATGTAATAACAAATTGAGTCAGAGAAGATTTAGCTCATTCCAGAACCTAAAGTAGATAAATAAATAGTGTTACAAACATTAGATTCATATAATCTTGCCTAAATCCTATATTGAGGTTGACCAGCAGGTGACTGCTGTCTCCCTGGCCACAATGACCTGCAACTATGCCCCCACGAGCCTAACCGTTGCCACCGCTCACAGAGGTACAGGTTCCAGGGTTCAGCCTCACCTGCTTATCCCCCTCTTCAGCGAGCTCAACGACAGGTGTACCCCGGCCGCCGCCTGCCTCTAGGATAAGATTCGGCGGCGCCACGGGTAGAAGGGCGCCGCCGCGACAGTGTGGAGAAGAATCCCGGCCCGTGGCGGATGGAAACGGTGGAGAGCCGCGAGGGAGGACGGCGCCGGCGATGGCGAGGAAGAATGGACGCCGCGGCGTGGGTGCGATTTGGATGAACGCGAAATGCAGCCACGCAGCCCAGGGCGTATGGGATCCATGTTAAACTACCTATAGAACCCTAAGTAAAGCAACGCCACAAGGCGGCCGCGCAACTGAGATGCCTAGAACCAGCGAAGAACCCTAGAACGCGATCATCCGACGACGAAAACAACAATGGAGATTACCTTGATTTCCCCCGATCTGATGCCGAGACGCACACGATCCCCAAATCGTGCGAATCTGGAGGGGCCGATCCAGGGGGCAATAGGGCTCCGGATTAAGGGAGGCGGCGGCCGCAATAGCCGCCTGCTCCCAACGGCCTTCTCCGACTTATCTCCCTCCCGCTTCGGCTTCGGTCTCCCCCTCTCTCTTATCTATCTGTTCATCTCACCCTTCGGAGTTTTCGGTTTGAGTTTGAAATCTACTCTCTCGTCGCGTCTCCTCACAGCCCTTTCCGCTGCCGCCCGCTGCGCAAGCCGCAAGGCGGGGATCAGGTAATTGGTGGGCTGCGTTTGGTAGCCAGTGGGCTCGGGCGGTGAATCCGGCTGTGACGCGGGACGGTTTCTTTGTAACGTGAGGTCAGCAGGTGCACGTGTGGGAGGTGAGGGAGCGTCGAGCGACGTGGTGGCACTGGGGGAGGCCACGTACTCTCATTGCTCAATCAGGCCCTTTTTTGTTCTCGATTTCGGCCCGTGGCTCGTGGGCCTTGGTCCAGCGGTCACGCTCTCTCTGTTAGCTGTCCTTGAAACTCTACTACCCTTACCAGAGCACGTCTTGATAGAGTTTGCCTGGTAAGATTTCAATCTTTAGGGTTGCCGTCTCTTGCTCTGCAATCAAGATCTAAATTATTCCCCAATCCCGCCTCGTACCGGCACGAACTTTGTCCACCCTAGCCCCGATCCCCACGATGCACCCTCCATGTGCCATACTCGAACGCAAAGTGATGTTCGTGAGCACAGGAGCACCACCAGCCGGAGGACCATCAACCGGCAGCGCGAGCAAAGAAGCAGCAGCAGCGGTCGGCAGCCAGGACCAGGAGATACCCATCGAGACCATACTGCAGGCCATGAGGCCTGTTCCGGCAGTCCACCACCCTCCTGAATTAAGCCGCATCTCCATGGTGCGGCAGATGGGGGGAGGAGGAGTGCATGGTGGCTTTATCTCAAGCACCAACAAAGAGCTCGTCGTCCTCTACGCCGGCGACTACCGGCCGGGCTGCTCTAATACCCCTTCAAGCGGGTGTTATTTGGTCTACGACGCCTCCAGCAACTCACTCCAGGCGGTTCCCCAGCTTCCCTATTCGTACTCCTTCAGGGCTCGTGGGCTCGGAGCTGCCATTGTCAGCCATGGGAGCGGCAATTACGTGCTAGCAGAGCTCCTCACCTCAAAAACTTCCGGGTTCCCCAATGGCGCTCTGTACCTATGGCACTGGCCCAGCCCAAACCAAGGTCAATGGACTCTGAACTCCGTCGGCTTCCCTCCTCAGGTGTTGGCTCCCACGTTCCGCATCGACATGGCGTTCTCGTATGGAGACTCTTGTGTTTGCTGGGTTGACCTCCTCACAGGCGTCTTGATCTGCAACCTGGTCAAGTCACCGGAGCCTGAGTTCACACTCGTTCCGTTGCCCCCAGGTTGTTCAGTTGATGTCTCTGACAGACGTCGGCCACGGCCACGGCCACAAGAGTTCCGTACCATGGGCTGTGTCAATGGAGCTATCAAGTTTGTTGCCATAGTGGGTTTCAATGAAAATATTGACAGCAAAGACCTAACGATGAGAAGCTGGACTCTATCACCTGACCTTGAAGAGTGGAAGGCAGGCAATCCGCTAGCAGTCTCGGATCTCTGGGAGAGCGAGAGCTTTCGTGAACGAAATTTGCCAAAGGTTGCACCGACCTTCCCTGTTATCAGCACCACTGAATCTCAAGTCATCTATGTCATGATGAATGATGTTGATCGTGTGCCTACCAGAAACTTTTTTGGGAATGTTGATTTCGTGGACATTGTGTTGAAAGCCCGTTACATGCTTAGCCTTGACCCAACACGAAATAAGGTTCTTCACTCCACAAAAGTCTTTACAGACAATATGACTTCACTTACCCCGGAAGTGGTTGCTAGTGAGTTCAGTGCATACATATATGGTTCAAAAGGCTGTCAGGTAACAGCTCCCCCTACAATAATAGTTAAGTACTTTGTTGCAATGGCACACATCCTCTTTACTATATAAAATGTTTGACAATTAATATCTGTTTGTTACTGCTAGGAAGGGCTAGAAGCTAGCAAGGCAGGAGCAAGCAGGAAGCAGATCAAGCACTGAATGGGTCGCCAAGTGAAATTATGCTATTGCCCGGTTTTACTTACCATCAATGTTATTCGATGTTAAAGGTGCTTGTTTTGTTAACTAGCATTTGTATCCTGTCATCACTCATCACCATAGGCTACCAGTTGAATTGATCAGCATGTGTGGTTATCGTCGATTTATCTTTGTTGTGTGACTGGTTTTGGATCGCTCTGCTCTTGCAAAGACTATGTTCTGACAGTTTACCTTTTTGTCGCTGATATTTTATTTCTATATTTTTATGTGGAATTACGCGATTGCCTGGAAGCTTGCCACCAGTGTGATTCAATGTTAAATATGCATTTGCTAACTAGCATTTATATCCTGTCATCACCATATCCTACCCGTTGAACTGAACAACAGTATGCGTGGTTATTGTGGATTTATCTTTGTAGTGTGGCTAGGCTTGGATTGTTCTGGTCTTGCAAAGACTATATGCCAACAAATATTCTTTTGCTGCTGTTATTTTCTTCCTATACCTTTATGTCTTTGCATGCATTAATTTCCTAAGAAATGTAGTCTTCCATGGGAAACTTGGATGAGCTACTTAATTTCTTGCGGTTCCTCCAAAACAATGTGAACCAAATGGCGGCTAGAGTGCTTAGCGACAAGTTTTACATACCTAGGTGCACAAATAGAGAATTACCAGTATGGAACACCTGGCTCTCTGTTGCTGATTTATGTGGAAACATATATTGTTGTTTGGGAATCCATGTCATTTTTCATGCCAGATTATAGCCTGACCATGCTAGTTTTAACTTTAAAACCGTATGCTACCCTGCTGTAAAATGGGGTTCGTTTTTGCATGTCCACAACATGTGGTTTTTGGATTAAGAAAGTAGTATATACTATCTGCACCATTGTTGAGGTGACAAATGGAGACTTCGTTTAGGTTTCAATTAATTTGAGTTTGATAGAGAAAAGTTTATAAGCTACGCTGTAGCCATTAAACAGAATCACTTCAAATGAGGACGTGCCTAATGTCGTTTCTTTGATTTGAGCCGCTGTGATGATTTTATTTCCCACTGCTTTGCTTGAAGCCCATGTTCTTGTACTATAAGACGTTTACACAATTGTACTTACTGATCACGAGTTGGAAATTCTTTTGCATCACTGTCTTTTTTAAATTGTAAAAGAATATTTGTTGGATATAAAAAGAACTAGATTTGAATATGTATATATATAATATATCAAATAGGACACAAATATCAAAGTCCTAGGTGTACTGTTTGACCATCAGTTGACGAAGTGCCGCAAACCTGTTTCCCCTGCTATTTGGTCTCTTTGGTTTGGAGTTGTAAAAGAAATTTGATGTAGTGGAAGCACAGAAAATGACCAGCATACTTATAAGTTGAGAAAATCGTATGCAGGTTTGTGCATCAATTGCGTACAATAACCATGGCAGAGTAATAAAATGTATGCAGATTGGATGTAACTTGTTGATTTTTCAGTAAAAAGGAGTGAGTATGGCCGTCTTTGTTTCTGTTGTAGTTATAAACGTTTGATAACCGCAAAGAGGTGCACATCTGTTTCGCCAAAAAAGAGGGGACACACACAAAGGAGGTACGTGCATTAATAATATAATCCAGTAAAATGTCGATAACACTAACTAGCACGAAGGTACATAATAGTACGGTAAAACATGAATAACTACAAACACGGAGGTGCATTAATCCAGTATGGTTTTGTGCGCACAATCTCCAAATCTTTGTCGTGAACCTGGACAGTCTCCATGGTTTGCCCTTGAATGTTATAGATGCATAAATCCCCCATCATCAGTCTTGAGAAAGTAGATGGTGTTCCCGTCGAGGTTGTGAGCGCTCGCGGAGCACCATGTCGCCATATTATTGTCGGTCAAAAGAAAAGCCCTGTCTCCAATGTCACACCCTACGCCAGCCTAGGGGTTCCTGGCTCTCATCGCCAGAGAAGTCCATCTTGTAAACAAGGACAGCGCCAATGTTTTCCACGTCGAAATCCACGTAGCAGATGCAAACGGCGAAGAGCTCCTCCAGGGACTCTACCAAGAAGATCGTGCCAGAGCACATGTCTTGTGGGAACTTGTGGATGTCAGGGACATCAAACCTGCGAAACTCCGCGGTAGGAGGATGACGATGGTCGTGAGGGAAATCCAAGTCGACGATGCACATCTTCTCCTGCCTTGATTCTAGGGAGGTGAAATGCAGCTTCCCTCTGAGCGCGGCGACCTCGGCGATGACGGCCTTCATCCGCGTAGAGGGAGTCCGGAACTCCTCGGGGAGTTGGTAGTCGCCAATGTCGTAGGTGTGCTGCCCCCACCTCCGGTCGCTCCCGCCGTCGACCTTGCAGATTCACATGACCGGGTCGGCGACGTCGAGGAGCACGGCGGCGCAGTCCGGGTGCGCGGCGGAGCTGTGGGTGAGCAGGCACTTGCAGTCGATGGGGATGTAGTGGTCGTAGTGCATGGGCGGGAGCGTGATGGTGTCGCCGGCGAGCGGGTGCCACAGTGTAACGACCTGAATCTTAAACTCGTGATCAACATGTAATCACTAGCATCGTTAGTGCACAAAACTAGCATCATGACATAAGCATTGTGTGCATTATTGAATTGTTTGAATTAAACTAATTGTCACTTTGTTAAGGAAGTCCAAATTTCGTGCTGCAACTGTGCTGTTTTAAAATTTTATAAAATACTAGATTTCAAATGTGGAATTTAGAGTATTTTTGCAAGATTTTTGGAGTTCATTTGCAGGGGTCAAAAATTAGTGAAAAATCTAAATTCGTATCTTTTGAATTCAAAACTGCAACCAAACCAAACATGGTTTTCAACTTTTTCAACTTGCAGAACCTTCCTTGTGCTCTAAGCTTTCCAAAATGTATTTATTTGTGATTTTTAGACTTCGGGAACTATTTCTTTTAAAGAAAAACGTTTGAACTCATTTTCAAAACTGTCTCTTTTACGTGTGGGCCCGCCTCGTCAGCGTCATCTTCTTCCTCCCATTGCCTTCTTCTCTCTGGTTGGGCAGCAGAGGCGGTGCTCGCCACGTCGCTGCAGCTCACCGGTCGTCGATGCCCGGGCCACGCGAAAACTCTCTTCTACCCCGCTCTCCCTTCCTCTACTTAGACCGAGCAGCCGGCCTCCCCAAACCCTAGCCCCTTTTCCCCCAGTAGCCGTCACCACCATTGTTGCATTCGAAGCTCGCCGCCGCTGCCATTTCACCGCTGCGGGTCACCTCGGCTCGAGTCGACCTCACCAACAGCTTCTCCTCCACTCAACCGAGCTTCCAAGCCACCCAATCGCCACCCCCATTGCTCCAGCGCCGCCGCAGTCGTCGACCAGCACCGCCGTCCGCCGCCGCACGCCGACGCCCCCTTTCCGACCTCTATTTCTTCAATCCAAGGTACAAAACGGATGCTCCTCGTCGTTGTGGTGCTCACCGGCCACTTCCCCTCGCCGGAACCTCACCGCCGGCGAGGAATCGACGGTCAAAATCACCTCCGTCCGCCATTGACCATGAGCTCTGTCTGATCCGTGGGGTCCTGCTGTCAGTTGCTGCCGTGCTGGTGGTCGCGCGCGTAGATCTATGGTTTTCCAGGATCTTGGATGCAAAAGCGTTTTGGATTTTGTTTTGAATCGGCTGAAAACTCGTAAAATGTGTAGAATTGTATACTGCTCCAAAAATGGTGAAAATTGTTTTGTTGGATTCCTAGAAGGATGAAGTTTCATAAAAATCTATGTTTGCATGTTGTACTGCTGGGTATATTTATTTATAATTTATATTGCTCAAAGCTTGATTAATTCATATTAAATGTTCTACTGCTCTAAAAATGTCAAATCCAGTTTTGTTAGAACTCTTGTATCATATGAATGCTAGATCTATAACTTTTTACCCATGTTTATATGATTTTACCACTGTTATTATTAAAATATATGCTTGCTGCCCGAAAATGAGAAATGGCATAGTAAATAGCTCAAAAATGATAAAATGGTAAAACCAATTTTATTAATCTTTTTTCACTGTATAGAATCTAGGAAAAAATCCTTTCGTATTTTTTCTGTTGCTAAACATGGCTTTTAGGATTTAATTTGTTTCCTTAGGTGTAACTTGATTTAATTTATAATTAAATATGCAGAAGTAATTTTAATGCATAGCCAACTTCTTTAATCTTGTAATAACAGTGAGCATGTTATATATTTTATCTAGGCCTTAATTCCATGATTTAGAATTTGCATGTGTTATTCCTTTGCTTGCTAGTAGTTCTACCTTTTCGGTAAACCTTTATCCGCGTCCTAGTTTTGCGGGTGTTTTAGATAGTTTGTTGAAGTGCTTTTTATCAACAATCATGCTCATGCATTTCATTTTTATTCGCATCATGTCATCATCTCTAATGCATGCATGCATTCACTCTTTTAGTGAGCGAGACGCCGGAGTGTGAGACCGTTGAGCCCGAGGCCGAAGGAGAACCGGAGGAGAACTAGTTGACACCGAGGAGAACCAAGGCAATCAGCTAAGCATGTTGAAATACCTATGTTTGCAAATATTTATATTCCAATATGAGTTATGGGTTGCATTGGGTTGTATTTTGTGGTTAGTTTGTAGATCCTTTTTGATGCATTTACCATTCCTTGATGTTTCTACCTTATGCCTTGTCACTCGAGTAGTATGGGTTAACTTGATTTAAGTTGCTTAATACTTAGCCATGCTTAGTGGTAGGGTGGTAGGCTTTTTTGGAATGGAATGGATAGGTTAATCAACAACGATGTCGTTATGGTCCTTGGTTAAAAAAAAATGGTTATTGGAACTTGTTGATGAAAATGATTTACGAGACTTGAGCGGATATGGTGTAGGGCCTTGAGAATGGAGTCTCGGGCATAGATCCGCTTGAGTTGATTAAGGACCGTCCGTTGTTGACGTCGGCTTGAGTATTTTTTCGTACTACCACATATCATGAATGGGAGGATAAGCTAATTACCGAATTTGAATTGGTCATCCGGGCACGGTCCTAGATATGTGTGTATGGTGAGGGCCCTAGAGTGTTCATATTGGGCCTAGGCAACCCTCCGCATAAGCTAGGCATGAACTTCCGGACGTCCAAGGCTTTTCGGGAAAGGTTGACATGAGTACCCCCTTGTCCATCTTTGTACTAGTGGGCAAACCGCAATGTCCTCGAGTCGTGTGGATAAAGATGTACACCCTTGTAAGGTTTAAAATCAGTTTGAATTGCCACGCTCTTGGTTATGGCACCGCTCAATGTCCCATGGATTCATCGTAGAGTACCGCATGGATGAGAATGATGTTCACATGTTTATGCTCTATGTTCGCATGATTATGATATATTGTTGCTCACTAAACATTGAGGTGGGATGGACAAAACAAATAAAATTTGACTACGTCTATAGGAGGATTTATCACTTGCTCATGTTATATAAAAGTTAAGGGTAGGATGAGATAGACGTTTATGCAATTTATTTAACCTTAAAGCCTCATTCCTTGCTACATCCAAATATGCATACTCCTTGGTTATATTATATTTGCGTAAGTCTTGCGAGTACCCTTTGTACTCAAGTTGCTATATTTCATCAAGTTGCAAGCGAACCGGAGGCTGTGCTTGGTCTCTTCTACCCCGTTGATCCTCATACGGGTGAGGAGTAGGCCGGGGTGTGATGTTTGTGCCATTGGTGTGCTCGTGCTAGGCACCTTTGTTTTTGTCTTACCGTTGCGATTTATCTTTTATCGTTGTGAGATCGTCATAGGAAACTGGAACTTTTAATTCATGATACTTATGTTTTATTTTGTGAGCTCAAGACTTGTATTTGGAGCTCTCATTTAAATTTGAATCTCTATGTTGGACTTGTAATATTTTTAATGTTGAACTCTCATGTAATGATTAAAATTGTTCTATATGGTTAATTTGGTGATGTGTTTATTTGTATGAACGGTATGTGTATGCTTGATCTTGGGTATGTTGTGGAACACATACCGGGACTACCGGATTTGCATTGTTTTATACCGGGACTACCGGATTTGCTTTGTTTTATACCGGGACTACCGGATTTGCATTGTTTTATGTGATATTGCATTTATCATGAGCCTCTAGATATGGGTTACTACGTGGCAAGTAAAGAGACGGACGCGTGCTAGCTCTCATCTTAAAGGATTGATGGATGATTTCATATAAACCAAATATAAATTAGGCGGTTCTTTACGCACAGCCAGGCGTCGGACACTTCCCCAACGACGAGCCCTAGCCCTGCGGCGTGCTGAAGCAGGTGTTGCCCTTTGCGGCCATCGCGTCGGGCCTCTCGTCCGTGTAGATGCGCCGCTGGGACAGGCTGTACATGAGCATGCCTATGGCAGCGTCGTCGCCGTCGTCTTCGTGTCGAGAGTCGTCGCCGTCGTCGTGTCTCGAGTCTGGATCAACATCCTCGTACTCGAAGACGAGGAGCGGCAACGAGTTAAGTACCTGATGAGGTGGCTTGATGCTGCTACTAGTCCCGCCGTCCTTCATCATCCCCATGGTTGGATCGCCGATTCGCCGTGAACAGAGCAACAGCAACGTGCTGGTCTGGACGTCTGGTGTATAGAATCCCAGGCAGGCTGCGGTCGATGCCGATGAGACCGTGCAAGGGCTCGCAGCGCTCGCTCGATTATATAGCCGCGCCGCGCGTGAACGAAACGGAACCGACCCGCGTTGTTGGTATCCGCCACAACGTCGTCGACGTATGCCGGCTTTCTTTTCTTTTGGAGGGGGCTCGGGGCCTCAACTCTGGGGCTTTCCAAACAAATAAATAGGTTAATATATAAAATATTAGGCTTTGGCTGTTGTGTTATTAGACCCCATATGCCTATTTGTGGACACTTATTCCTTAACGGGCCTCTAGGCCCATAAAAGATTCAGCCCATAATGGTGGGAATGACTAACACTCGGCTGTTTATATTGCTTGACGTTTCTGTCAATTTCCCAAACCATTCAGGAGTACAGCAGATTAGGGGCCGGAAACAGTTGACGCGAACAGAAAAAACTGTCGGAAAATTACGTCCGGGTCAGAGGTAAAATCGATTCAAAAGAACAAAGGTGCAGAAATAGATACAACAAATATTGGAAGAGCCCATAAGGTAACAAAAATCGGTTACAAATGCCATCGCCCCACAAGGCTTTGAATACCGCAGAAACTACTCACTGATACAACGAGATCTAGCAACCGCTGAAAGAACTTCTGCTGGGGGAACAGAACACCCCAAGCAACGCATGCTTACAATCCTTCGACACTAGTCTAGATTGAAAATCAGACAAGCGAGGTTGTAAAATGGTTTTTTTTTCCCGGTCGAGTACCAAACCAACTAGGCTCCAGTTAGGCCTGCCGCTAGAATTGGGCCCAAAGTTTGCAGGCCGCCCTTTCGTTGTTATGGGCTGCCGACCTGCAAAATGATCCAACACTTTGTTGTGGATGC
The DNA here is from genome assembly GCA_015342445.1 of Digitaria exilis. NCBI lineage: Eukaryota > Viridiplantae > Streptophyta > Magnoliopsida > Poales > Poaceae > Digitaria > Digitaria exilis. The sequence goes on along the minus strand of JACEFO010001776.1, from coordinate 1,453,408 downwards.
AATCGGTAGCAAAAACACCATGAGGCTCTACGCTGCATATATACTATAACATATATATTAAGCAAAGAAACCGCAATAAAATACTCTCCAAGGAAAAAAAACTGCATGAATCTATCTATAAAATAACGAGTAGAATTGAAAACGTTTCTCACATGAATTGGGTCCACCGTACCCCTCACGCTGGACCCACATGTAAGGGTCAACGAAGGTGGGGAGGAGGTCAACCCACAAAAACTAATATTTAGAAAATGTTTCTACCAAAAACGATTTGTTTTTCTCACCCACGTTTTATCTACCCACTGTTTTATTTTTTTTACGCGTGTGGCCGCATCAGGCAAAATTCAACTTGTCGTGACCGCGCAGGAGAACAGCAAGCGCGTCGGTCCATTGAGGCGGCCCACGGGAGGGTGTGAGCAGGCCTGTCTGCTCAGACCGAGCCCATCATCCACCCATTGGCAGACTGCTCAAATGAGTCACCAAACAAACGAAACGAGCCAGCAGCCCAAGACCCATGATAGCATAAACAGGACACGTTGTGGGCTTGCAACCGGCTGCGCCTGCCGTGCAAGGACGACAGTCAGGACCCAACGATGATTCCGGGTTTTTTTTTCACGCGAAAACAGCCTTTGGCTCGAAGCCAGCTTAGCGACCTTCTCTTTATCAATCATGCAGTTTGGCGACTGGGTAGACCCAGAATTATAAAAATAAATATTTAAATGAAAAGCCAATTACCAAAATCAACTAGGTAGCAAATCCAAGTGATACTAGTTGACAATACAAATGATGTACAAGAGATTTTTACTTCTATGTAGGTGATTTTCAGAAATACACACTAGATGTGGTTCCCACTGGTGTAATGGGAGGAGGAGGGCCCAAGTTATTAGGGGAATGTCGTATGCTTCTAACCACACGATAGAGATTTTAGTTGGCGATGGTTGGTGTTTTAGTGATAAACTTCTTTTTGTTTAAAGTTATGACATGATATATCATGCTTCTTCATATCTTATTTATAATTTGTGGTCGTCGATGTAATAATGAGAACATCTATATGCATCTCTCGTGGTAGAGACTAGAATATTAAAATATATATATATATTCTCATTTCTAAAATAAATCTTAACAATGATATGATGTGTCATATTGATGCTTGCTGAATTTTCATTCAACCATGTGCGTGTCGCACGACCTATGCATAAATATAACACTTTTTTACTACATTTGTTTTTAAGCACGTGCGTGTCGCACGTGCGTCTTTGCTAGTACAATAAATAAACGAGTGCTTGAAAAATATTTGTGCATAAATACTCAGCAAAAGCAAATGTATCATCACCAGACGGATGGCCATGAAGTGACTAGCGGTGTAACCTTTCACGCCTGTTGGCCAAGATTACGAAATCCGCAGAGACACAAGACATGAAAAGATAGCCAGGGCTCTTTTTTTTTTATCCCCACAAACGTTACAACCATTTGCAATATACAAACGCATAAACATGAAAAATACCTTTCAACTCCAATGTACAGCGCAATCAAATTCAAACATGAAAAATACTAGACCAAACATAGGTGTCGTGTATAGGCAAGCCTGTGCATAGAGGGAATTTCTTGCTACTACACATTGGAAGATTCAATCTCTCCAAGACTTGAATAAACATAAACTCATACGGAAGTTTTCTTCAGAGCTCTATCCAGCCTCACATTGAAGGGAGTCGAGTGCCAGTTCACCTTTTTATCCTGTAATAATCCACCAAAGGACAAGTGTACATCACAAAAGTGTCCATCTTTCTAGGGAATGTATGACTTGGCATGTTTACCATACCTCTCTGTACTTGCTTGTTGTATTGGGGATTCCATTAGTTCCTGAATCCGATCTAGAAGAGCAATACTCCTTGTCTTGCTCTGTGCATCGCCAGTAACTTCCAACGGTACCCAAGATCAGAGCTCCCTCAAGGTTGTTTCTTGGAGAACTTTGTGGAGATGATTGCTTGAGGTCATCAACAGTTAGAGCACCCAGAACAGGCCTTTCCTCTCGGCTTACTGAGGAGATGGAACAAGGAGATTTGCTCTGTTCCTTATCCACAGTGGAACCTTCAGATGAATTCAACCAAGTCGAGAGACTTGCATCGACATAAACTTCTCTTTTGCCAGATAATGTAGTGCTCATCCTTGTCTGGGTTGCAATAGAGTCATGCCCTTGACCAACATCTAGTACTAGGTTCACATTCTCCTTGCCCAACCTTGTACCGGGTACAGCTTGGGTCTTCAGACTCTTAAGTTCCTTCCACTGTGAAAGATTGCGAACTGGGTTCAGCATAGGATGAACATATTGGCTTTTATCACGGAGATTGTTTCTTGTGATTAGAGGGCTTTCAGCGTCTGCAGAGGTGCCACTATTCTTGGGTGCTGGACTGATAACTTCTTGGTCATTCTGCTGATCATTAGACATTGACAAAGAGAATAGAGACTCGTGAGACTCCTGCTTGTTCTCTTCAGTTCTCACTTCCTCCTCATCAACCAAATCAATCTTGCAGTCCATAAAATCCTCCTCCTCTTCATCACTATCATCATCATATACATCATCTTCAGCATACTCATCTTCAACATCATCATCACTATCTGAGCAATTCTGGTAACGGTGATTCTCTGGGAGCAAAACAGTCTTCTGTGTGTGTTTTTCACCTTCCTCTGGTGGTTCCTCCTCTTCATCAAGCAGTATTGCATTTTCATATGTTGTGACATTCAGGTCGAATGTTACTTTCTTCTTGCCACTGCTCCGACTCCCATGTTCACTCACCTCCCTACACATCACGAAAAATGGTGGCTTATTAGTCCCGAAATTGCATCATGAATGATATAAAAAAGATACAGTAGTTCCTTCATCTACCTTAACTCTGAAACAGGAGTGGAAACAACAACTGCCACCACAGGTGAGCACTCTACTGAATCCTGAATCGCAGCCACAACAGGAGAACATTTCACAGGGGAGAGTGGTGGTGTGGCTTGCTTCTCTGTCAGCAAAGAGCACATAGGTGGCGGCGTTTGCTCAATCAACTTCCTGCAAACAAATCAGAGTAAGAAGCACTGCAGTACAAGCAAATTACTGCAAAAAATTATGGAAAGCAAGAGCATCAAGGCATTGGCATATGTGGGCAGACAGTTGGCGCCATGGGCAGCAGTGAGCGCCAACAGCACAAGAGTGCACGTTGCACCCGTGAATCAGCAAATAGCTCCTCTCTAGTTTTTATTTATCACATTGCCAAGCATTGGCACCCACAGACAGCCGCTGCTGGCGACCCCCAACAGCAAGAGGCTGTGTCCATGGAATACATTGATGAACAGTGGTGCATCACAAATTCATCTGAGTGGAATTTTAACAAGCACTCCAGCTGCAGCTTTCTTCCTCCCGGGCCCCAAACCCGTTTCACTCGAACTATCAAACACGCATGCGCATAAACACGAGTAATGGATGGAGCTCATACGCACCTAGGAGTAAGCGCCTTGCCGGAGTTCACGTCGTTAACCGCCTCATAGGCAACTACCACAGCCGAAGGCGGCGAAGAAGCCAGCAGTGACGCCTCCTGCGCCTCCGTCGCCGACTCACCGGCCACCTCGTCCGGGACCTCCAAGGCCTCCGCCAGCATCGAAGGCTTCGCCCCTCGCAGCGGCAGCGACGCCTCCTTCACCACCGCACCCGCCGCCGCCTCGTCCGGCACCTCCACGGCCGCCGCAAGCGTCGAGGGCTTCGCCCCGCGCAACGGCGGGGACACCTCCTTCACCACCACATCCGCCGCCACCGCCGCCGACGCCTCGCGGCCCACAGCAACCTGCGCGACAAAAAAAAAAAAAAAACCCAAACCTCGTCAGAAACCAGCCGCCCCCCACCCACGGTCGCGGGCCTCGCGGCGCGGGGCCGGGTGCCCCAAGTCGGCAAGAGCGCTCACATGAATCGACCGCGGCGGGGACCTCGCCGGCGACGGCCTCCGCGACTTCCGGTGGCGGCGACGCCGGTCGCCGTCGCCGCCGAAGCAGGATATGAAGCAGGCCATGGATCCGGGCTCTGGGAGTGCGGTCCGGCAGGTGGAGGATTTGATTCCGGGGGATTTGAAGGGGATGTTTTGGCGTCGCTGCTTGGCTTTGGATTCGTGGGGAATCTGACCGTTGCGGTGGAGGCCAACAAGGGCGCGGGCCGCGGGGGTGAAGACTGTTCGTGGGGGTCGATCTGCTGCCCAGCTGCTGTTCGATTTTAAACTAGTACATTGGCCGTTAACGCTACGGTAACATTAAAAAAACAACGCTATTTTTTAAAAATAATCTATTTTAGAAAGATATCTATATTTATCTCTCATAAATCTTTTTATTGGTATTTTTTTTAAATGTTCTGAAACATTGCAACATGTATGGTTACTAAAAGCTCATGAAATGGTTAGTTATAAGGCAAAGATTAGTCAACACCATGTCCTATAGTCATTATTTTTCAAAATAAAATGACCAAGCATATGCATTATATTACTTATGAACCACCTGTAAGGGTCAGCGGAGATGTGGAGGGGGTTAAACCCGCCAAAATCGCAAGTTAGAGAATGTTTCTGCCAAAATCGAATTTTTTTTGTCACCCACGTTTTTCTACCCACCGAAATTATTTGTTTCTTAATTGGACGCGCCACCGAAATTATTTACTCACCGTGTCATCCTAATTCGTCTCGGTGTAAAGCCGCAGGACACCAGGTGTAGCGATCTCACCCGAGAAATGGGCCCATTTAAGTATATTCCACCTTCTATTGGTGCTAATACACGAAAATGTTCCCAAGTGCGGATTCGACCGTCGAGTCAAGCTCGACTAATTGCTACTGAAGATCGTCCGTTCATACACTCACTCGAAGGCGAGTTCCAAAGATCACATCATTCCACAATTCAAACTACAACAAGTCTTAGAGTTATTACAACCAAATTGAAATGATAAGGTAGATAAGATAGTTCGAGTTCATGCAGCGGAAAATAAACGAGATACTAGCGACGACCCATAGTATCGTCACGATGAAGTCAGCCGTGACGCTACTCCTCACGATCCTCGGGAGAGGTCGGCTCCCACTCGATGCTGTAGCCAGGAGGAAGCTGGGAGGCCCAAGCCATAGAGGCAGCTACCTCCTGAGGGGATGGTCCTGAAAATTTAGCCACAAGCAAGGCTGAGTATACTAGTTATACTCAACAAGACTTAACCGACTGGTGATTACTACATCACCGACTCCTAAAATGAGAGGCTGTTTGGCTAGTGGGGTTCTTTTGCCAAAAGCGACTAAGCTGTTTTCTACTTTCTTTATTTTGATTTTAATTTCCTTAGTCTATCCATTCTAGGTGAGCCTAGCTAAACAGACAAGTTTTGCAATACAATTATTCCATACAAAGATTTCATCCTTCCAAGTTTCACTTCATAATATGCCATACATCGGTCAAGCAGTCTCATTAACCGCGAGAAGCGGACAGTTCGAACCGAATTTACTACCTGGCCAGGGAAAACCCAAACATACGGAATGGTTGGAAATGCCAACACACCCCAATCCTTTCTCCTCTCTCTGCGAGTGGCTCCCGAGTCCCAATGCCTCAGGGTAAAGGTTTACCACTACTGGGACTCACGCAACTACCCTCATGTGCCCATGGGATAACGTTTCCAAGACAGAGAGCTGTCGGACCTGCTCGCATCAATCGGATACCGGGACTTACCGGTCCCATAAACCGTGCATATGTGTGGTACGTTCAAACGCTTGACACAAAAGTACCACATGTTTCCACTTAAAACATCGATAGACGGGTATCTACAATCATCCGCCCATCGTCTCTAGTGTTTCTGATATGAGTAGTCATACAACTCCTATATCTCGCGAGTGTCGGAAAACCCTCGACTTCTATCGTTCTTAAGCATAGCAACTATCGAACCTAACATACTAGTGTTCAATCAAAGGAACCTATGATCATGCACTCTAGGGTTTCATTCAACTCCTTGAAACTTAAATGCACAAACATATAATCAAATAAATTGCGTAAGTAAAGTTAGGTTATGCTCCGGGGCTTGCCTTCCGGCTCGAAGCGGTACTCCTGCTCGGGGCTCGGATCCACGTGCACCACGTTCACCTCGGACTCCTGGGCGATCTCCTCGGCAGCGGGGACTAGCTCGTAGACTCCGTCGGCGAGACCCGAATCTACACGAATGCATGAAATGCTTAAGTATCGAGATTTAATTAGTGAGTGTTTATTTAAATCTTGTTTAGTGAGTTGGAAAGGATAAACATTAATTATAAGTGAATATACCCTTTTCATTTTGAACCTTTACTTTGATTTTAGAGTTTTAGGTTTTTCTCTTTTCTTTTCTTTTTCTTCTCTTTTCCTTTCTTTTTCCTCTCTTTTCTTTTCTTTTTCTTCTCTTTTCCACTATTTAAGTCCTTTTTCCATTATTCAAAAGGTGAACTTAGGAATATTATTTTTAGGTGTCACTTGACCAGAGGCCTGCTCATGCCAAGGCAGGAGCTTAGCCCAAAATTTGGCTCAAGATAATTTTTTTATAATTTATTAAAATTATTCTTATCTTTTTGTCTAAAATCAAACTAAAATCCTACAAAAATAACTACAAGGTTTTTTGTCCAAACCACTTGGCACAGTGACTTAGGGTACCAAGGGTGACCTCTCTGCAAGTTTGCATGTGATTTTGATTTATGGTTATTTTTGTGGAATTTCACCATGTTTAAACTACCAAAAATCATTTAACCATTTTCCAGTGTCCAAAATTTATCATTTTCATTTTTCTAAGGTTTCTTATGTCTTGATTTAGTTCCTGTGTGAAGGAGATGATTTTTCACTGAGTACAGTATTTTCTGTGATTTATTTGCCAAAACAGCAGGGTATAAGTTTGGAAAATCATAACCCTAAATCCACTGGGAATTTTTGTGCACCCTTTGCGCATTAGGCTAATGATAACCACCCTAACAACATATCCCAAGCTCAGCTCTAGTGCATGTATAGATTTTGAACTATGATGAAAAGTGCTCAAACTAAAATGAATTGATATTTCAAAATCTACAGCTCAACTGGGTGAGGTGCAAAGGAAAAATTTGTTCTTCTAGATTCACTGGTTACTACAAAATTGGTTTGGCATTTTTCTGATTTTTCTACGATTTTCTACAAATTTTTGAAGATCTCAGCGAATTAATCCAAAAATATAGAATCTATTTTACGCGGCTGACCCTAGAGTTTTTGAAACCCTTACGAACAGGTCCCTACATTTTTCGCGCAGCCCCCTGGAAAGAGGTTGAAGACACAACCGTGTCCTCGAGTTCGCCGGCGTGGTTACGCCGGCCAAACGGCGGCGAGACCGGGCCGGGGAAGTGGGGGGAAATGGAGAGGGGCTCACCGTGATTCGTTTGAGCTAGGTCTCGAGGTCGGGGATGGCCGGGAACAAGGTCAACGACGGCGGTGGCGGCTCGGCTTGCTCCGGCGAGCGGCTACCGGCGACGTCGGGGTCGGAGAGGCTCGGGGAAGCGGTCGGTGAGCACCAGCGTGGCACGAGGAAACTAATGGTGCCCTCGGTTCGGCCGGAGGTGGAGCGTAGCGAGCTGTGCGCGTGCGCGGCTCGGCGGCGGAAGCCCTGCGAACTCCGGCGAGCTACGCCGGTGGCTGCGGTGGCGGAGAGGGGTCGGGAAAGGGTCGGGGAGTGGCAGTGGAGGATGGGGAAGCTCGAGAGAGCCTTGGTTTGGCCGGGGGAGCAGTGGAGAGGGCTGTGCACGTGAACGAGCTCGGCGGCGCCTCTGCGAACTCCGGCGAGCGTTTTTCCGGCGAGGAAGGGAGGGGAACTGTTGAGGGCTTAAGTAGGAGCGAGAGGGGAGTAAGGGGATGCTCGGGAAGCTCGAGATAGGGACCGGGGCAGCTCCGTGACGTCTCGCGGCGACAAAGGCTTGCCGCGGCCGTGTTGGCGCCGTGCGCGGCGTCAACGCGCGCGCGCAGGCGTGCTGCAGGCGGCAGACGCGCGTGGGCGAGGCGAGAAGGGACAGGGCGAGGAAAAGGAGCACGCGGGGGCGCAAAAGTCGCGCTTTGGACCGGCGGGCAACGGCGGCGACGGCAAAACCCGGCGGTCCGCGGCGGCGACGCGACGGCGAACGCGGAGTCAGCGCTACAGTGCGTCTCCGACCATGAGACCTTGCCAGAGGCGTGCACCGTGAGCGGGGACACCCGGCCATGTCACTTGTCGGCTCAGGCGAGGCCGGACGGCGGCAGGCGCTTGCCGGCGGCGAGCGCGGCACGCGCGGGCGCGGCGCTGGCAACCCGTGAGCGCGCCGTGAGCGGTGCAAAGGTCAACTGATTGGCATGGCTCTAATTTCAAAATTTTGAACATGACTCGAAAATCTTCCAACATGAAAGTTGTTTAGAATTTCATGAGACACGTCCCTGCACTGGAGATTTTGAGAAAAAGTTGGAAATTTGGCCGTAATTCGAAAGGGGGTAATTCCCTGTTTTGAACTGAATTTTTGAAATTCGAGGGGCTAAATGGCTAAATTGGCCAAAGTGCCCAAAGGGGAAAAGTTCGGAAATGTGATGAAGAACAACTTTGCTTTTTGGAGATTTTGATGTTCTGTGGTAAAATCTTGAGATTTGGCTAAGATTCCATTTCAGCTTTGAATTTGAATCGAAAATTTCAAATTCCCTGGTTTGGGTCTGAAATTTGAGATGCTTCCAAGCATTTTTAGGCCATGGTTTGAAAAGAGAAGTTTCTTGGTTTGACTTATTCTCCAACTTTCATATTTGCACTTTTTCAAGTTTGTAGGGAATTTCTCAAGTTTCTTTATTGCTCCTTTCAAAGGGTTTTTGACTCAAAATTGGATGAATTTCCTCATTTTCTTTGATTTGGCTTTTGAATCATGCTTAGCTTAGCTTAAACATTGGTTTAGTGTTAATTAACACCAGGGGTGTTACACCAGGCGCACGCGGCCCGCGTGAGAACGCCCCCTGCCTGCTTGCGTGCGCTCTTCGACCCATTAGTGGCCCACGCAAAGTTTAGCAGCAAGCCAGCAATAGGCAGGCTTGAGCAGCAGCAGGCCTCGCTCCTGTCCTCACCCACACCGTCGCTCTCGCCTGCTTTTGCGCGAGGAGATGACCGCCGGCCACCGCACCTGCGTTGTCACCTGTCGTCGCTCCATATTTCTCCCATGCATGGCCGCCATGCCACCCGCGCAGCCGCGACTCTGCCGGCCCCGCCGCGCGAGCTGGCCGCGTCGTCGTGCCTCTGCCGGCGCCGCCGTCTGACGGTATCTGAGCCTGCTGCCGAGCAACACACGCTGCCGTCGCTTCCCTGCCATGGCAGCCTGGAAGGATCTGCTCCTGCCGCCGAGGAAACGACATAGGCGAGATGGAGCTCCTCCCCTGCCTCCACTTCCCAGTCCGGGCAGAGTCTTCCACTCCCAGCGTCATTACTGTTGGACTTCCCAATCGGTAATTGATCAAACTCCCATTGGACTCTGTAATCAATCATCAATTGGGAATTGATCAAACTCTTAAAAGGTAATGCCGTGTCCGATCCCGTCCCGTGTTTGTTCCTTTTTCTTTATTGTACAGTTCGACAAGAATATAGTAAAAAATTCTATTCCAAGTCTGTGCCCGTCTTGCCACTCTAATTTGGATTTCTTTTGCCGGTCTCTCAGTTCGCAACACACCATACCACTAGGCATGTGCTCTGAATTTCGAGGCTGCAGTTTGATTACCACTGTTTTTAATTGATCCTTCGCCCAGTAATAAGGAATGATTCGTGTGTTATGAGCATATACCTGTTGGCTGAAATAATGCATGTTGCGCAGTGATGGAGTAAAGGTCTTGAACATCAGAATCATGTGCTTTCTTCTCGGCGTCGGCAGCTTAGATGTATGGCCGCCGGATGAGGGCTGCTGCTTTGACCGAGCAGCGTCATGCTGGCGTGTCTAAACTGTTGGATCATATACGTTCTGGAGATCGAGAAATAGAGCTTGAGGTTCGGAGTAAGCAAAAAAATTGAGCATGAGATTCGGAGTAAGCAAAAAAGGATGACAATGACAGATGCATTGATTGTTGGGGAAGTGTTACACTACTACTTTTTTTTTCTTGTGTGCATGTTAATTTGTCCCATTAACTACTTATTACTAGTATAGTGTCCGTGCTAACGCTACGGCAATATCAAAATTGAATAATATGCTTTCCAATCACTTCAACTAAGGTTGTAGCATTCCAGGGTTATCATTGGTCATTTCTGAAATAAACATTGATTAAGAAGACAATATGACTTAAATGCTTGTTTGTACTCACAAATAAAGTGAACGAACCAAACATAAACAAAGTTAACAATTAATAAACACAGTCAAGTGCACTTCTTGGTGACAGAAACTCAGGCACACTCTCAGATCCATGGCTTGGCTCCCCTCACACAATCCAACAATTAGGCTGCCAGTCAGATTCGCTGCCAAGGCAGCAACAATTCAGCTAAAAAATTTTCAAGCTCTGTTTTGGAATGCAACACGTTCCTAGGGATGCTTCAGATATGTCAAGCGCCACCACTCCTTCCTGCAAGGCAAAGATAACAGGATGCAACAATCTGTTATGAAACACTTCAATGATTTTTTCCCTTCTATGCTAACTTCCAATTTCTTCAACCCTTTGGAAACCGAAAGAAATTAGAATGAAAAGAAGAGCATCAAGATATATTAAACAAAATAGTAGCTGGTAATACAAATATATACTTGTTGGGATAATTTTTTGTTGTAAAGCTTGAAGCTATGGGCTAAATTCTTCACTCATGTTCTGGCATTCCACTCGTACTGATAAAAAGAGTTTCAATTCAGTCTTCGATAACAGGAAAAAACCGGATTAGCCTAGGATCAAAATATTATGGAAGAACATTGAATATACCTGCTTGCGTTCATTTTCAGTCATCGCAAGACTTTTTATGAGAGAAACACATAGATGGGTTAATATAGGAAAACAATAATTCCCAAATCAAGAGCCTGCTATAATCGATAGCAGAGTTATAAAATGGATCAGTGGAGCAGCAAAAAAAATGTGCAATTTATATATAGAAAATAAAACAGTCAATTGTACAACCAATCTGTACCTTGTAGTATGGCTAGTAATTGCAGTGGAACATAGTATATCCTCACGACTTCTTTATATAACTTTCTGTGCCACAAAAAAAGGCCGATGTAAGAAAATTAAAAGATATACATTAATGACCCGGCAATGAAACCAACATACTATTGTCATTTTCTGCACTGAAAATTGTAGAAGGCCACAGAAATGCTTTATCTAAAACAAAACTCAAATCTGTCCTGTTACTTAGAAGTATAGTGCCCGTGCTAACGCTACGACAATATAATAAAATTGAATATTTAAAAATATTTGAATATTATAGAAAAAGCCACAGACTTATGTTTGTTAATTGCAAATAATTAAGAATACATATAAGCACCAATCCTAGATTTACAAAACTGAATATACAATGCTCGTGGTGGAAACTTAAGAAATAAAAATGATTATGAGTTGTCATGATTTACAGAAACCTGATGCGACCTGGAATCCATGGGATCAGGGCCCTCAGAACAACTGAGAGGGTATTTTATCAGCAGAGTTAACATCTCAATTAAATTTTTATATTAATATAATTTGAATTACTTCTTACCTGTCCATATAACCAACAACTACAATCAACATATTGAAATCTGCATGTATTTCAATTACCAGATGACAGGTAGGGCAGATCACAATAATTATAGATCGAGCTAGCAGTATTAACAAAAATGATCGTTAATAGTGAAAACTAAAATCCCTTGGGTCGTCAGAAATGGCACCAAGCTCTTAATACTGGTATATCCAAAAATACTGAACTGCTTGCAAACCAACCTGGAGTTCATCATCTCCTAGCTAAACCTTAAACTTGTGATGTGAAAAGAAGTCTCAAAGCTAAGAAAAAGCTGCCAAAGTTTTTTTTTTCTTTTGGATAAAACAGGAGGGGAAAAACCGCTGGTGATATTTTTTTTTTATAGAACGGTAGAAAAGGTATCCATTATTAAATGTGTAAAGAAGACAACATCAATAGCTTTGGAATGGTAAAGATAACCATTTAGATGTCATCTTATATACATATATTTGCAATTATATATATATTCATTTAATCTAAACACCTCAATGCATTATGCATATGATTTTTTATGCAACCAAAAAGTTGCTAACATAACTCTACACCAAGATTAGCCCCACTGGAGATAGGAATTCCTAAACCATCTTATATCGCCCTTCAAAAAATTCTTTATTAGTCACTGAGAATGCTAGAGTGATGAAAATACATACAACATCCTCTGATTTCAGTTACAGGATTAAGCCCCAAAACTATACAGCAAACAATTGAAATACTGAAGTATCTGCACGAGGAAAGAAAAATATACTATGTTAATTATTAGTAGAGATGAGCTATAGGATGATGACCAGGAAAGAGTACGAGCAGCAGGAAGAACATAAGAACCTTGATTAGCATGATATAAATTATGATACGGCGACGACGACACTCACTCACTGGATCAACCTCCGATGCAGCGTTTGTGTAACTAACACGCCAGAGCTCGCAGCGGATCTGAAGCAGAAAACAAATGGAGAAATAAAGGAAGCCAATGAATGGATAGAACCAAGTGGAACGGAAGAGGAAGAGATATGAATTCGATCTTAAAAAGTTCATGACCTGACAAGGAAGCCGTCGTGGCTGAGATCCAGCGCCGTGACGGAGGCGCAGGCGTGCCGAGGAGAAACATGGACGGGCAAACCCTAGGAGACGACAAGATGAGTCGTCGCTCGCCCTTGATGGCGAGCCGTGAACGAAGGTGGCGGTGGCGGCGGCGGAGTGGTGCAGGGAGCCTGCGGCGTTCAGTGCGAGTTCGAGTAGGGAGGTATGCGTGCAGTGGCTTCAACCAAAGCCAGGAGGCGGCGTAGGCCGAGTAGGAGGAGCAGGGAGTTGCCCGGCGGATGAGCAGGGAGTTGCCCGGCAGATGAGCAGGGAGAAAGGAGGGCGTTGCCGCGCTGGAGTCGATGATCGGCGACGACGGTTCCTGGCGCCGTTTTCATTGGAGGAAAAGGAGCGTGCTTTCCTGGGGGCGCCGTTTTGCTTGGGGAAAATTACGGCATCCGCCGGCAGGGACCGTACGTGGGTACGCGGGGAAGGGTGGGAGGATGAGTGATGATGAGAGAGGAAGAATCTGAGAATAGCTTTTATTTAGATTTGAGTGATGAGAAATTAGATTAGATCTGGATCCTTACTTTTAATGGGGGTGTTATTGTGGGTACACAAACTTGGGTGGTTTTAGGAAAATTCATGACTGTTAGGGACACAAATATGGGTAGACTTAGAAAATAGTTGAAGTGGTGAATTTAAGGGGTGGAGATGGAGAGGAGAAGAGGAGATGGAGAGGAGATGGAGATGGAAATATTGAGGCTATAACTGACTGATGGACAAAGAAAAAAAAGAAAATGCACAGTATCCAAACCTTAGTTTGGTTCTGCATATTTCACCTCTAATAATATATACAATGATCACAAACCTTCTTCCAGATGGATCGTCCCAAAAATTATTGATTCGCATTCCAATATCTCATACCTTAAAATACCTTAAAAAGATAAATAATTTTATATCACGTGCGTGTCGTATGTGCGTCTTTGCTAGTATATTTAAATGTTGTTGCATAACTCATGGAGTAAATATTCATTTGCACGGTTGAGAATCCTGATTAACCAAAAAGACCTCATGTACTTCCCTCTGGAAATAGGCAGACTTGCAAGTGTTAAGGTCTGTTAGGACTTACACTGAAATGGAAGCAAATATAGTTTATAGTAGGCAATATGACACTATCTAAAACACAATGAGTCTACGACAAGCTCTAACAACACCCATAGAGAAGTAATAGTAATGATTAAATTTGCTTAAAAAATAGTAGAAACAAGCAGTGTGTGAGTACATGGGACCAAACCACAGTTCCATACACCTTTGATACTGAAGATGTCAATATCCTCAGGTCGACGCACACCATCCCGAAAGCCAAGCCCAGACTCTGAGTACCGCTCACCGTTGCTCGGTATTTTAGGTTCAGCAGCGACTGCGCTCAATACTCATATGCCGCGGCTGCCGCGCGGATCCTCGCTGGGGTCATCACGTTCCCGCAGAAAGCAGAGAGCGACAAGCGAGGTGCATCGTCGACAGGCCATGTGTTGCAGTTGGCGGGTGTGAAGATCGACGCCAGGTTTATCGTTCTTTGGGGCACAGATCCAACAAACAAAATCAGCCAGCAGTGGAATGGATCAGTAGCAGAAACAATCAATATCTGAGAGAGAAAGAGGGAGAGAGGAATAGAGAGATGGGCCATCGAGCAGGGTCCACAGCGCCCTCCTCATCTGCTCCACTCGACAGATGCGTCCTTGTCCACCACGGTGATGCGCAAGAGTTGAGGATCGGAGTGGAGACGATGGGGGTAGAGCGGGCCTTCATCTGTGTGCGGTCGCTCTCGTCCTCCCCGCCGCCGGACATGGCGTCGAGGTGGTCGCTTCACGAGCGGCTATCGTTCTCGGCGTCCGCATTCCTCTCAAAGCCTCGCCACGCCAACGCACACCGGAGGGAAAGGATAGGAGCCGAGGAGATGGCGTGGTAGGAGCGAGGCTTTCGGAGGGGGTGACATTTTCGTCGGGGAAGTTACGGCGCCCGACGCAAGGTAACATGTGTGGGTACGCGGGGAAGGGTGGGAGGACGAGTGATGATGAGAGAGAAATGATCCATATTAGCTTTTAGATTTAAATGATGAAGGATTAGATTAGATCTGGAGCCTTGGTTTTAATGGAGATGTGTTTGTGGGTACACGAACTTGGGTGGTTTTAGGGGATTGCATGACTGTTGGGGACAAAAAAAAATGGGTGGACTTACAAAAGAGTTGAAGTGGTGAATTTAAGGGGTGGAGATGGAGATTGAGATGGAGAAGAGGAGAGGAGATGAAGATTAGCGAGTGAACGGTGATGACTGAAGTCTGACGAGGGATGAGGGCAAAGGGTTTTCGTGGTCGCCATTTCAAAATTTTATTCTGAAATTTGCGAGGTTTCTGGAGGTAAATGCGAATTTTCCGCCTGAAAATTTGGGGGTGGGCCGCACAAGGCCTCGCACGAGACCGGCCGGCCCAAGCCCAAACAGCCCGACCCACCCGCCTCCGGGCTGACGCCGTCACGCGCCCGCGAGGCTGCGACGCCGACGGCCAGTTGGCCGGCCACGGACCAGACGCCTGCCTCGGCGGCTCGTCGCCACCTCCGTCCCTTCGGTATGCTCCGGCGTCCTCCAGCAGGAACCTAGCTAATCGCATGCGGGCCATCTGCCGATAGTTTGAGAGTTGAGATGGAGGCGACCTGGTGCGGGGAGGCCTCCGCGCCGCTGACCGCACTGGTACTTCAGCTTGGACGGTGATGTCTTCGCCTGACATTGTTGGCCCAGGTAATCCCCCCAGTTCGACTGATTGCCTTGGACGAATTGCTTGTTCGATTTTGGAATGCATAGAAATCAAAAGTTCTAGGTCTGATGCCTGCACAACGTTTCTGGTTAGAAAGTTATGTTAGGTGTGTGGCGTCAGGATAGTTACTGCTACTCTTTCAGAGAGTGTTTTGATTCGCTGCACTGGATTTTGGTTACAATCAACATGAGTGGTTGTGGAAAGTGGGCATGAAGTAGCATTCCAAGCTTGGGCAGATACTACATAGTATAATGTTTGGGCAGATACTACATAGCATTCCAATCTTTGCATAGGATACATGATTCATACTTTACTAGCGAGATACTGCATAAAAGCTCGTGGTACATATATCACATTCGTACAAACAAGCACTTTGCTCTTGATAGAGTTTGAGTTCAGTCCCTTATTTTGTTCTTCCATTCAGGATATTGCCATGCAAGATCTATTTGATGAGGCTAGTAGGCCAATAAGAATAAGTTATGCTTCTTCAGAAACTTGACTTCACATCATAGTTGATTAACCTGCAACATTAGGGGTGCCTGCTAGGTTACAGAAAGAATCAACCTTTCGTCAGAGGAACAAATCCATGCTTAATAGCTGCCGACCAAGTCTTCTCGATGTCCATCATATCATCCCCGCACTCGTGCATGTCCCAACCTTCAAGACCGTGCAGTATTCCAGCAATGCGCCAAGCACTCATGACCCTTCTTGGCAACCAATTCTGTGCATACAACCAGTCGTGTCATGCATGCTGATGCGGATTGCATTATCTATATTAGGCTTTGGAAAGTTGTTCTTGCTGATAATTTGGTCCCAGGTTTGCTTAGCTTAAAAGAATGTGCATGGATAAGTAACAGAAACCACTGTTATTACCTCACAGGTGTGAACATTTTCCATTGTCTCTGGGATCTTCATTGCGGGAGTACTCAGGTAAGTGCAATCCTTGCGAAGCTTCTTAAGTGGAAACTGTGATGTAGGAACAAACGTTGTTGCTTTTGGTGCCCTCTGTTGCTGTTTATCATCTATGTTATCTCCTATCCAGACCTGTCAAAATAGAAGTTCAGTCAATAGTATATTCTTCTTCCTGGAGTGTTTAGTTATATCATATCCTAGTTATAAAAATTATTCCTGGTAGATGATAGTGCCAAAAATCTTCTAACACTGAAGTGACACAGGTTTAGTGTAGATGCCTTTTAGAATGCTTTAACAGCCAGATTTGTGTTCGTAATTGTAAAGGCTTACGATACAGTATGCACACTGTCCTTTGATGCACCTACTAGTGAGACTCCTTTACAGCATACTGCATACTCACTCTATGCCACTTCCCAAGGATTTTTTTTTGCCTGTTCCTTATTACTTATCTTTTACCTGAGGCGTGTCCTTATTGGAGAACTTTAGGTAGACTGCTGTACCCTCTGGAAGTCGTGACTTGAGCAGATCATATTCCTTCTTCTGATTCATGATTACCTGCGCAGAGTTATGTTGGTGAGCTGCGTTGGAAAAATTAAAAAGGATCATGTTATAGTAACAGCATCCTATTAGACAAATAGTGGCAGAATGACAGATGTACCTGGACACCTTTCTCACATAGGGCGATAACTGTTGCATGGGCTACCTTGGAAGTACTTCCTGGAAGAAAAACTTTCTTTGTACCTAATGGGATGCTCTTGAGCACCACCGCAGTTGCTAAACCACTTCCGTCAACAAGTCGCACTCTTAGTTTTGGATATTTTTGTATAAATAGTTCACCGCTTCTATTAAGCAGCTTTGCCTGGAAAACCAAATATAGTGTTAAAGTATGATCAGTTTAAACTTTGGATGAAAGCAACATAAATAGTTCAGTTTGAACTTCTTATGAGCAACTTGTGTGTAGTGTGCACCCATTTGTGCAATACTCTGGCTTAAAATTTATTCCTACAAGTGTTTTTGCTAATACGTTTTTGTGTGTTTTCCTCATCACAGGAGAAATTATGTACACAATCTATAAACTAAGTCAAGTACAATTATCATGCCTGATTTAGCAGTCCTAGACTGAGCACTTTAACCCCCCTTTCATCAGCATCTAATATTGCCTTTTCGATCAAGCTGTTAATGGATTCTCTTTCCCAATTCATGCCATACTGCATGAAAAGAAACTGTTAGTAGACTGCACATGATCAAGGAATTAGATCATAAAGCACAAAATAGATCAAGTACTTGGAAGTTATATCTTGGTATTGCCCATGTCTGCATCTTGAACTTCTTCATCCGGAGTCTCTCAATGACAAATGCTGAAGATCCATAAACCCATGCCAATATCATTGATAGCCATGCCACAGGCCATATCATCCAGCTATACCATACAGGGTTGCCAGATGGTTTGGAGGCAATGGACGCAATCCCAATCCTAAGATGGTAAGTTGATTGCAAGGTGGTCATATGTGTCAGGTGAACCAGATCTGGTGTTTCGTCTCTGACTTTCAGTGATTTCTCATACAGCTCGTTGCTTGACTTGTCCATTGTGTTGTACATGTAGTCGTAGAATGGCATGAACAATGAGTAGTTTGTGCGGAACTGGGTATGATGGAGAGAGTGAAACCTGTAGGACAAATGGACAATACAACAGTTGATAGGTGTGGTATGACTGACAAGGTAGCATTGCCCCTCTCTTCCCCCCCCCCCCCCCCCCCAAAAAAAAAAAAAAGAAAAAGAGTAGAGTAAAATGAATCACTATGACATGAGAATTCAGGGGATCCCATATCTTATCACCTGGTATTGATTGACAAGATTTGTAGCTTCGTGTTAAAAATATTATACTTATGATGGAGTGTACATGAGATACTTCAGAGGAGGGAAGGCTTTGAAGATCCATTTTGGTACCAGCTCAAAATTGCAGTGCCCCATATTATTCATGAAGTCGATGTACGCAATGTACAAGACAACACCCAGAACAGAACCACAGCCCATAAAAATCGGCGTTAATGTTGGGATCGAGAACAGCATGAAATAAACCACATGTTCAGCAAATGGATGGATGACAGCTGTCAACCATATATTAAATTGTGTTAGAATGAAGGGCAATTGTGAATTCACTGCAAAATATGGCATATCCATGCTTTCTGTATGTAACACAAAAACACTCATTTTGACTGAACACACAATGACCATTTAATGATTTATTCCAGCAATACAAGTGTAATGTAGGGAAATTTTAAGTAGATTGACTGCTGGAAGGACTAGCAACTATTCTTCTGGCCATAACTGTACTTTAAGGTTTCAGAGGACTGCCCTTGTAGTTTCGTTACTCTATTTTTTCCCTCTTAGGTCCATTTATTCTTTCAAATAATTATGCTCACAACACCAAGTTCTCCCATCAACAACAATTATCAAAACTATCTGTCTTGCTTCATATGGACATTCTTTATTCTTATTTAAACATCTTGGATTCAATTAGTTGAGCCACAAGAAGTAATGAGCAGGATTCACCATTTTTTATCTCTTGTACGAAACTTGGAGAATAACATGATGCAATTTTTGTGGTAACTCAGATTGCTAATGCTGTAACTTACAGGTTATGGGTTCTGTCACAATGGAGGCATGGTGGTGTGAGTGATACCGAGAGTAGAGGAAATGGTGGTGCAGGGCCCGATGGAACCAGTAGTAGAGGAACTCAACAGGCCCCACGTGAAGAAGAGCAGTAATGATGGCTCCATCAGTTCTCCAGATAGGAAGGAGCCTGACATTAGGGATCATCGCATAGGCTAGATAGAACTCGAGCCCATTGAAAATGATCTGGTCATCCCTGTACAGAATGGTAAGTACTGTGTTATACTGCAATATAGATGTGCACGCTCGAGTGTATGAACTTATAAACAGCTGTGTATCCTACTTACCAGGACCTCTCCCTGTCCACCTGCTCGAACTCAATACTACGGTCAACAATCAAGTTCTTCCTGCGAGCCGTCTGATAGCGAGACAAGCTGATCCAGATTTGGTTGTGGATCATCCTTAGCAGCAGTGCTGGTAGCATGGTGACATATGCAGGGTCTAGGTCTCCCCAACCCTTGGTGGCCACCCTGTGGGCTGTGTGCAGCACAGCAGGTGCCAGGACCAGGTACTGTGCGTCAACATAAACTTTTGATCAGTTCTGGTAATGATTAAGTGAAATGAATGCTTGTCAGTAAATGTGTTTCAGATATTTGGTCCTTCTGAAGTTATTGGTGTGGGCTGAAGGCTGCATGTCAGTTCAACCGACTGTATTTAGGGTGTGTTTAGATTGTAGGAAAAAACACTGTAGCATAAGAAAAACACTGTAGCATTCGCTGGGAAACGTGTTTTGTGAGGGAGGAATAGTGAAAAGTTGGAATGAATAGTGAAAAGTTGGAATGAATAGTGAATAGTTGGGAATCTGAACATGGCCTTAATTTTCATGAAGTAATCGATATGTACGGACTACAGCCAGGGATTCAGGAGTTATTTAGTTCTCCTAGAATTTACTATTCCTTTAGTCTTTTTGTTCCATTGAAAACCAGGATCTCCCTTATTACAAACTTTTGGTACAGTTCAGGCTTGATACAGTGAAAGCTCGGGCTTCATCAGGGCGAGAAGTACTCTACACAGGCAGCTTAAAGCTCTAAGATATGATATTCATTTATTTTCAGCAAAAGTCCAATGAACCTGAAACATTGGCAGAGGATTTATTTCTGCGGGCCTATTATTCGTGCATGCTACTAATTCCACTATGAAAGATGCCAGCGGTGACCTAATCAGCATCATGATAAAACTGCATCCTTTTCTTAACCTTTTTTATGAAACTGACCATGCCTTTCTGTGAAAAGGAACACTCCCAACTGAAATCATGTCACAGTTAATCTAAAAGGAGCCACGTAGCAACTCACACATAGCAGATTGGGAATAAAACCAACAAGCTGGAAAATATTTTCTTATGTGCATATACCCTGCTGTATAATTTGTTAGAAAGAATGAACTACACTTGTTGGATGAATAACATGATTCTTTGATTTTTTTATTTTTTTATTTTTGCATTGTTTCCAATTAAATGTGCATGTCCTCCATTAGATATAGAATCTCAACCTTATAGCTCAACTTCTCAATCATAGGGCAACATATCAACCAGTTTATCTTATTTTCTTTAATTTCTGTATTGGCTTGTCATCTTGATCATTGTGGCCATATCATTAACATAAGAACAGAAACACTATCTCCCCATGTTCAAAGCCTAAACAAAACAATCAAATATCTGAAAGAGAATTAGCGAAGGGAAGACACCATGGAAATGCCAGCAACTTTGCATACCTTGAAGTTGCCCATCCATTGCCATGGCCATTCAGTCAAAGGGCCAGGCCGTGTTGCCATGGTGTGATGGGAAGGAGACCTTTCTTCCTGGTATAAGCAGCTGCAGCTCCCTCCTCCAACCGTCTCCCCCAGCTAAATCTGCTAACTTGGTAAGCGCTTCAAGCTCCCCTCTGCATTTTATATGCATGGACAGTTGGACATTGCGAAAAACACCTCCATAGGTGTATGTTTTCAGAAAACCCTAAGGCTCATGTACTAGACTTAAATATCTGTTAGACACTTAGACTTACTCATGGGGCTAAACCTCTTGTCCTCTTGGGCCATCTGTTACCATGCAAGCTGCCAACAAGTCACGCCCGATTTATTAAATTATAATATGATAAATCCAAATTGCACATGTATTTAAGTTTGAGGAGGTCGAGGCTACCCTGCAAAAGAAAGTTGTGTATGGGTTTCCATAAGTTTTTCTTCACCTGTGTTTCTATGGAGCTTCTGTAGTATATCTTTGGAAATTTAGAAAAAGAATGGGAGCTGAACAAGTTATATAAGAACTCCTAGTGATATTGCAACCTTCATGCATTCTGATTTGTTGGCACTACGTCATTATTTGTTCCGTTGGGTGCATACATTTTGTATTGTGTGGGTTGCTTAATCGGTCAGCTATGGTTGTATGTAAGCACATATCTGTTGACTTTTTAGGCACAGCAACACTTGTTTTACTTAATATATCATGTTGACTCTTTACATGTTGACCAATCGAACAACGAAACCAGGCCGTAATTCATTGTTGCTGCGTGGAATTAGCAAAAGCGATTCTGCATGTTTCTGCGGGAAATTTGTGAGTCAGTGACAAGTCTGCATGTTTCCTAGTCCTTGCATATTTTTTTTATGTTATTAGTACATCAATAGTGCAAGTCTGTCATATCAGCGGAGTAACTGGTGAGCCCCCTGGTTAGAGGATGCTTTCATACCTGCACAGTACTGTGACCAAATATTCTTGCTATCTGGTGAGCCCCCTGGTTAGAGGATGCTTTCCGTTCCTATCGCTAGGTTCGTGGCGTCCCTTTCTCTTCTAGTACGTAATGCGGTTGATATGAGTAAAACAAATGGATAAGAGAAGGAAAATCATGTTGCCAAGAATTTCTGTAAGCCCCAAGGAAGTCGGTCAAGTCAAAGTGGAGGAACTTATGTTCTTAAAAATAATCAGATTGATGTACAGGAATTCACAGTTTTGCGGTGGAAACTTACGGAACAAGGCGTTAGACCACTTCCAGGAAAATTCACAGGTCAAACCATGATGAGGTATTTTTGTCTTGTGCGTGGATAGACGAGTTTATATTTTTTTTTAAAAATCCTCATTTTAGAGAAACACTTTCTAAATTGTAACTTCAAACAGAGCCGAAGAGGAATGTAAGTAGCTAATTTTCATGTTCTGTATTTTGACCTCATATCATTTAGATTTCATAAACTCAGATGAAGTCAATATAACATCTCTACCTATTACTAGCACATGCGCATTTGTTTATAAAAAGCAGCTCGATCTTATAAGCAACTACTAACAGAGAAAAATGCTTTCGTGGTTACATAACAGGCTATTCTGCCAAATGCCCAAAAGAGAGAAGGAAAGAAAGAAATAAAAAAGGTATGGATCAGAAATGAAAGATCGATCTTGCACCACTAAATGATCACATTCTGGAATAGTGGAATTACATGTACAATAAATCAGTGCAGATGCAACCACACACTCTGATTTATTGTACAGTAAATCAGTGCAGATGCAACCACACACTCTAACTTTGTCAGCCAAACTAATTAAACAAGCGCATCGAGCAGTTGTCTCCTTAATTCTTATCCGAAGAATGTCGGGCTCGATCGAGGGTGAGAAAAAGTACAGCAGATCATGAGCCATCACGCGGTTTATGAGCCTTGCTGGACATTAGATTTCACTTGCCTAGCTTGTGGTATCTGTGCACTTTCCTGCGTGGTGATGGCCCTGGGAGCTTGGGCACGGGGAAGCACTGGCACTGACGCCGGAGCCGGTCCAGGCCTTTCACCCTGATCCTCAGCCGCAGCCGCTTGATCTTGCCCAGTACGGCCCTGAAGCCCTTCTGCAGTCTCTTGTTGGCCTTGGCAAAGCTAATCAGCCGACTCTTGCTACCCCTCTTCTTCACTACCGCTGAAGAAAAAAAAAATAAGTTGTGTAACATTGGATATTTTAATTTGAGGAATGAGATTGGTCGTCTCACTTCTCACATTTTTTTGTTGGGTTTGAGAATTGGAGTGGATGGGTTGATCCATCAGACCATCACCACATTATGAGCAAACATGAGGAATGAAGTGACGCGACCAAAAAATCATGTCACAAACTAATAAAGCGCTACATAAAGGACACATTTGGCTGCATATATATATCCATATGGTTATAGTAGGCCCTCTTTTAATTATCCTTTTATCTGAAAAACATATAGGAGAAATTAATAGGATAAAGAATATAATTTCTTAAACCAAACACCTTTTCTTGGTTTTTTTTACTTCTTCGTATGGGCCGATTTTGAAAGATCTTTAGAAAACAGAGTCCAAAGAAATATCCTCATTTTCAAAAGGGCACTACACATGAAGGAAATATCAAGAGGAAACTGACAAATTTGGCCACCATGATCCCACGAGGCTGTGCCATTCCATTTCATGTGGTTGGCAAATGCACGTCTGAAAAGGTCCTTGAATGATGGTCCTTGCTATTTTAACTTCATGCTATTTTCCTTGATCTTTATAAGGCGCCATGTATAGCGAAGGCAACGGCAGCCTTTTCAGACGTGCATTTACCTCTGCCTACTACTGCCTGCATGATGGTCCTTGCTTAGCTGCATGGTTGCGAACTTGCGATTGCTATCCGACCGAGCATATACACACATTGGCACTCTCTGCGTACTACAGGCCAGTTATTGCTCGAGAGGTGCATGTGATATATCCAGGGACGACGACTAGGTCACTGCTTCTCGATCGAATCGGTTTGCCGATCGCGTCAGCTCAGCTCAAACAGTACGCTAAGGACTCGCAAATTCCGAAAATTTTCCGTGCCAAGTTGAACCATTCTCCCAAATTCTAATACCTTGTGACTTCCTGGCGTCGTCGTTCCCTCGCAGCCTCGCGCCCTGGACCACCTCCGTCAGGGCCTCTAGCCGCTCCCGCATCCGGCTCTGGATGTGGCTCCGTGTGCACTGCAAGCGCGAGCTCTCTCACAGCCGGTCAGCCAGCCATGGCGTTTGGGAATTGGGATCAGAAATGAGCGGGGGGGCACTGACCTTGATGTGGTACTTGACGTAGGCCTGGAAGTTGAGCAGGATCCACGCGGTCTTGGCGGCCCGCTTCTTCCCCATCACGTGCCGGGGCAGAACGCCTGCAGGCAGATGGGGGCCCAGGTGAATCATGCGTGGGCCGGGCACTACATAGCAAAAGAAGAAGAAGGGGGCCCAAGAGCAGCAGGTACCGAAGGAGACGAAGCCGCCGTTGGTGGTGAGGCGGTGCACGTGCTCGCCACGCAGCTCCGGCGGCGGGATAGGCGACCAGCTGCACGTAGGCGCCTTCTTCACCAACGAGCTCCCGAGCTCCTGCAGCTCCTGCACCATGCACGCGCGTCCCGTTCATCACCCGGCCGGCTCTGCAATGGCAATGCAATGCTGAGAAATATATGCACCGACCTGGAAGAAGGAGGTCGCGATGGCCAGGTCCGTGTCGTCCCTGAAACGCATCGGGAACACGGCGTTGATCTTCTCGTCCTGCAGGGCGTGAAGAAACGCATCATCGTTTGCGCGTCCATTTGATTCTCTCTGAAGATTATTCATTTTGTTCTTCAAACAAGAAAAAACAACACGTACCGTCTTGCTGACGAAGAAGGGCTCCCTTTGGTTGTACACGAGCTTCATCGTCCCGGACGAGACGAGGCTCCCCAGCATGTCCTTGAGCTGCGAGCTCAGCACCACGGATTGCAGCCGCGACACCTGGGTGATGGCCTTCACGCGATCTTTGCAAAAAGAACGACGGCGATGCGAACGATTGCAGATGGGTTCAGATATGTTTCTTGCCACCACTACACCAGAACAGTCTGTTCGCACCTTTTGGTCGGGTGAGGCCGGAGAAGTTGAGCTTGAGTGTCAGGACGTACCCTTCTCTGGGCGGCTCGACCACCTCCGCGAACCTGTGGTACGTCTTCCGCGTCTCCTGCAGTGTGGCTTCGGGCAAGCCGCTGGAGGAGGGTGAGGCTTCGAGGGAAAGAGATGGCGTTGATATCGACAGGTACACATTCTCATGATCCGACACCGAAGCCTGCAACGTTTTGCAGGTGTACTATCATTCCTTTCATGTTTCTTCCGAGCTGCTGAGGAAGGAGGTGCTTGGGAATGGTATTACCTCCACGTGGTACCGGATTGATCCAAACTCGAAGAAGGTGTGATCAACAGGCATTGGTCTTTCAGCACTGCAAAACCAAAAGAAAAGAAAACGTCGATCAGTTTGTGATCGAAGATAAGCACAGCTCGATCAGCACAGCTCTAAAAACATGAATAGTCTGTCAGGAATTCAGGATGCATGTTCGATCATCGTGGAAGTTTTCACGGACAACTAATTCCCTTTTGGATTGCGTTAGCAGGGGGGCAGGGACATATAATCAAGGTCCAGGCATTTCAAGAATGTCCCTTGCCATGTTAAATTATAACTGTTTTACCACCACATAGAAACTTAGAATTTTACAGATAAAAACTACAAGATGGTAACAAGCAGCAACTCACCTCTGCATCCTCGTCAGGATTTCGACCAGTGCCCGCGATCCACTGCTGAAGAACGCCATGGTGCTGGCACAGCACCCAGGTTGTGGATTCTTAAAAAAGGACAAATAAAAAGGGAGAGTAGAAGAGAGAGGTACGAGTGTTGCTTTGATATCAGGATCATGGTCTGGTGGACGAAAAAACAAATTCAAGAGACATCTGGGAGAGGACACTGGTGACTCCCTGACTGGTGAGACTAGAGGGCATGAGGGGGACCTCTACTGGCTGCTGGTGAGCTGCTTCTGAAGCAACCTCCTGAGCTGTGAGCTCAGCCATCCCCGTTTGCTTTGTTTCCAATGCACTCCACAATCATTTCAGCTTTTTTCTCCTATTTCTGAAGCAGTGGAGAGTGGACGACTAGCTCCACAGCCGAATATGGAAATTCCCAAACAGTGCAGCATTGGATCTGAAACACACGGTGAAGATGATATCCGTCAGATTATCTCTTTGCCCCTCGAATTAAGAAGAAATTGGAGTTGATATAACCCAACCTACTAGTTCCATCTTTTTTTAGTTGGAAAGAAAAATCAGACCAACTGCACCTATCAGTAGGTGAAACCTGTGAATGACATCACCGACAGTAACATTGACTGAGGTACATAAGTTTATTCAATTGAATTGCTCTCATGTTACAACATCTCAGAAGATATTTTTGATCAACAAGACAACATGTCAGTCACATCATAAACCTTCTTTTTGAAAAAGAAAAAAAAAGAAACTACATATTAGCAATCACGAGTCACATTCGAGTTCCAATTGTTAGTTACGGTGATCCCAGATCGACCAAAGTGCGGTGGAACAATAATATATTTTGTTGTATGGTGGGTAAGTTTTTTTAAAATGAAGCTTGCTATTAATGCAATGACAGATAGGAAAGATTTTTATGAGTCCTGTTCCTGTCTGCCTTCGATCATGTTTAGCCACGAGGCGAGTTGGGTAGGCACGAAAAAAAGAAGTCGTATACTAGTCTGATCCGTCGTCCGTGGACAGTTCGTTTCGATTTGTGTTGGGCCCGGTTACCATCGCTGGCCCAGTGGGCGAGGATAAAACACATACGCAGCCCATCCCCAACTCCCACGAGGCCACGACTCGACACGGACAATCGGGTTGAATATCGTGATGGGGATAGTAGGGTCGCTGCTGCGCCGCCTCGGCACCGGTGATGGCCGCCGCGGACGCAAGCCGATCTCACGGCGGGAGGAGGAGGAGGAGGAGCGCGAGGTGATGCGCGCCGCCGCCAAGGGCTTCAAGGAGACGGCTTTCTCTCACGTCCACGCCAAGAAGTGTACGCGTTGCCTCTTGTCATCTTAATCGATCTGTCAGCATTGCTCGCCCCATAAATGATGATGACGATCATGGTGCAGGGAAAGAGGCCGCACTGGCGTTCGGCGAGCAGGCTGCCTGTGACCTCAAGGTTTGCTAGCTCAAAAAACCGGCCACACATTCATCCGTGAACGTACGCATGATCTAACTTGCCGATTCGTCGTTTCGACCTGCAGTTGGGTGATGAGCTGAGTGCAGCGTCTGCGCTTCTACGTTCCGCTCAATCCTATGCTTGGATCCACGAAGAAGGCATGTCGTCCCCTCCCCGCACGTACAGAACACCTTTTTTTGAGCAAATGTATAGAACGCCTTCGTTCTTGTGTGCCCTGACTCCGATATTGCGCAGATGAGGGGTCGGTTGCTGCCACGAAACTCGCACTGGACCAAGCCCTTGCGCTGTTCGTCAAGCTGAACGATCTGCTAATGGCTGCCGTCAGCTGCGCGGAGGTGGCAGAGATGTACGTGGAGCAGAGGGAGCTACAGGCCGCCATGGAGTTCTTCGAGAAGGCAGCGGGTTATTATGGTAGCAATCGCAATAGCCGGCACTACAGATACGAAGCTGACCGAATCAGGTTCCTATTGGCCCGTAAAGAGACCTATCATCGCTTACCTAAGACTGAGTTGCGCGCACAAATGTACGAGGTGCTTGCTACTGGTATAATGTAAACACTCCTTTGTAAAAGCTGCGGTCCATTCAAAAAATTTGTAGAAGCGGCTGGTACACCAATCAAATGAACCATTGTTTAACGTTTTGCATAATTAGTCCTTGAGGTTGAGTAGGGTGTGTATAGTTTAGGGAAAAAACACTGTATATAAAAAAACACTATAGGTCATGCTGGGAAGCGTGTTCTGTGAGTGAGAGAGATGTGATGAATAGTGAAAAGTTAGATAAATAGTGTTTTTTTAGAAGAAGTTGAGTGATCTAAACTCACCCTTAATGCTTTGTAGAAGATTAACTGAACAAGACCTCAAGAGATCTTTCCGGTGCCCTTTAATCCCCCGTAACCAAGATTATAACTGAAAACAAAGGTCCTTCAGTGTTACAGTATTCAGGATCCTCTGAGAAAAAGCTCAACACGATTACAACTCCGTTTGCGCTGGCATCCATCGGAGAAATTTTGATATTTAACCCGGTATTCGTAAGCCTTTCAAAATATAACCCCTAATTCGTAAGCCTTCAGATATTTAACCCTAAACATGCGAATTGTTTTGAAATCAGGGATTTTCAGCATTTTTCTTGATTTCACGATTTTCCTTATTTTTTTGCCATCCAGGGCACATGACTGGACGATTTTGCCCCTCCTATCTCTCTCCCCTTCCATTGGGTCCTACCTGTCAGATCTTTCTTCCTCACTTTGCCATTTTTCTTCGGACTCAATTCGTTATGTGTGAATGGCGGCCACAAATCCACAGGGTGGGCTCCAGCACGCCCTTGGGCATTAGCCGGCCGGGACCGGCAGCGACTCCGAGGCCACTGTCGTCGCCGCTGCGAGCACCGGAACCTTGTAGATGCACCAGTCCTGGTCGACGGCGAGGTGACCAGCAGCAAGCATCCACGGCGAGCAGAGGAGACTGGAGAGAGCAGCCCCTATGGTTGGCGCTGCCCCTATGGTCCACGCACTCGATTGATTTGCACACTCAGTCCATGCTACTAAATCACATGAAGATGAAACAATCTTCCTACTGATGCTCAAGCAAACAGAAATAGAAAAGAACGAGAAGCTCGGATGGCTCTGCCGCTCTGCTTCGGTAGCATTAGTTGACGATGGCTTCAGAGACCTTGCTGTTGGCCTGTTGCTGCTCTGGCTAGTGGCCTTGGATATGCTCTGCAGCGCCATAGGGGGGGTTGAGGACCAGAAGAGGAGCAGGAAAGCACAACTTTGCAGGGAAAGAAAAAGGGGAAGGGGAGGAAGAAAGATCTGACAGCTGGGACCCAATGAAAGGGGAGAGAGAGGAGGGGTAAAACGGTCCAGTAATGTGCTCTGGATGGCAAAAACATTAAAAAAAATCATGATATCAAGAAAAATACTCAAAACCCCTAATTTCAAAACAATTCGCATGTTCAGGGTTAAATATCTGAAGGCTTGTGAACTGAGGGTCATATTTTGAAAGGCTTCCGAATACCGGGTTAAATATCAAAATTTCTCCATCGCTTTTGTCTTCCTTTAGATTAAGTTGAATCTCTCCACCAAGCAGCCGGCCCCCGATGAAAGCGAGTTTGCAGGAAAAGAAACCTAACCGCATGGGCTTGTTGTAGATTCAATGTAGGGGTTTTTTTTATCGCGGTGCCATTACAATTTCTAAAGCGATATATACTATTACAATTCGCCTATTTTGAATCATTTCATTATAATTTTGATCTTTTTCGATCCATGCCATTTTATATGTATTTGATGCTAATGCTCCACCTGCAGATTTTATTATTTTCTATATAGACCATAATGTCCTCATTATACACCTTTTCAGCTCTTACCTCCACTCGCTGGCATGTGGGGCCTACATCTGTCTACCCGTCACTATCTACCTGGCCCCTCATCTCATATCCTTCTTCCCAACCACATCTCCTCCATCCGACTGGGTAAGCTTTAGTGCCCCGTCCCCCACGTCCGCGGCTCTGCCAGCCCATCATTTGCACCACCACCTGTCGTCGTCCTCTGGAGCCGTCGGCACACTCCGCGTCCACCTGCCCAAGCCACATCGTGCGAATTGGACGCACCGCGGGCCTGAGGGGCGGACCTAGGACAAAATCCCAGGGGGGCACCACTTATGAAGCAAAGTGCTATACTTACACAAAACAAACACTTGAATATCATATTGGCAATTCAGTTAAAGTGAAGTAGCCTTAAGACAAACATTTCTTACAATACATAACATAGTGTTAATGCCTACACTTGAAACTTGGAAAGATACCATGTGCCTAGGTTCACAAAATACCCTAAAAAGATAAACATACATGATGTTACAACTAATGATAATCAGCAAAGTAAGCAGCCATAAAGAATAATAAAATTAAGTAGCATTGCTTACATTTCAAATCTTATATTTCTTCGGTTCGACGGTCTTATGAAAACTATTCACAATCAGTTTATTAGGAATATTTTTCAACCTATCTTTCTCCAAAAAAATACTAGCAAATGACCTAGATATCCGTCACCAATCTTGTTATGCGTGGCATTCTTCACACATTTCATACCGGAAGAAACATCTTTCAAGGGTTGTTGTGGCAACAGGGAGTGTCGTCAGGGCTAGCTTAATAAGACCATAGAGTAATGGATAGGAAAGATGCTTTCTTGAATCCACCTTCTGTTTAGAAAGATCACTTATGCTTTGCAAGTTTGCTGAATTTGAGTTTGTTTATTCAAGGCTTTAGGCATTTTATAAGCAAAGTCTACATAACCCCCCTAAACTATCTTTTGGTGCATTTTACCGCCTAAACTATGTCACTTGGTCCCCCAATACAATTTGTCTTGTTTATTTCTTCATGCAAAAGTTGAATTTTATATGATTGTAGTGAACATCACAATGTATGTTAAAAATTATTATGAATTTTTCATTATTAGTTTTTGTATAATGTTGTATCCTAAGGATTAATTAATTATTAAATCTCTTACCCCCATCAATATAATAACAAGCAATCATTTTATATTTTTATATCATGCATTATGATGTTTACTATCATCTCTCAAATTTTGAACGTAATATGACACTTATACATGAAAAAAAAGCAAACCGTATTAGGGGGTAAAATATGCCAAATGACATTGTTTAGAGGGAAAATAAATCAAAAAATAATTTAGGGGGTTATGTAGAGTTTTCTTATAGTTCAGGAGAGTAATTTATACCTTTTCCTTTTCAATATATCCTCAGATGCTTTGAGTGCCTTGTTGTGAAAGTTGATGTGATCGCCGACATGAAGTGCTAGAAGAAGGCCATCTTCTTGGCAGCACATACGTGTTTTTCTTGTGCAGGTGTATGAGACTGAGGCTCTCTATATTTCCTTTTTAAGGTGCTTGACGCTCATCAAGATTGTGAATCGGTGCATTGATACACATGTGTATTTCCATCTCACAAGTTTACCCGTCTATATGAGAGGCTGAGTTATATAAAAAAAAGAGTATCATCAGGCGGGATGAAAGTTTTATTCTGTCATGAAGGGAACTTGGCTAAATGTTCCAGATTAATTTATTTTGTTATTATCCTCCCGAGACCGACGAGACAGGGAGTCTTCATTATGTCCTGACCGACGAGGCTGGACACTCTATGTTCGTGGCCGACGAGGCCGAACACAGATTCCATCATTATCTTCTGAGACCGTCAAGGTCAGAGAAGTTTGTTTTGTCCTCACCGACGAGGCTGGACACATCTCGTTTGCAATGGAACTTTTAGCTAAAATTCCATAAATGACGAGATATGGCATCGTTTTGCCTGGTGTTTCCTTTTATTTATTTTATTTCATACAACACCCATACATGGAGTACAGGAGAAGAGGATCGATGACGACGACCATATGGCACAACTTAATCGGAGGTATTCTGCAAAGTCACTTGCAGATGTAATTAACTAGAATTCTCTCGAGGCTCTAGGAATCATGATCTACACAATCGCTTGAGTAATATGATGTCGGCCACTATGATATTTTTGCTACTTCGTTTGTATCTTTTGTAAATCGCACAGGATGAGTTAATTACTCACTGTTAATCCCCTGCCGTGTAACTCATTTGATATAGTGAAGTTCGCCTTCGGGCCACCGTGGTTTTTTACCCGCAAAGGTTTTCCACGTAAAATTGGTGTCTTTTGTGTTCTTGATATGCTTAATTATCTCTGCACTTGTAAATATTTATTTGTATACAAATTGTATACTGGTACGCCTGCAAATATAAAAGCCATACGCTGGGAAATTTTGAGTATTTCTCGAGCAAAACAGCAAGTTTGCTGAATTTGAGTTTGTTTATTCAAGGCTTTAGGCATTTTATAAGCAAAGTCTACAACCCCCCTAAACTATCTTTTGGTGCATTTTACCGCCTAAACTATGTCACTTGGTCTATTCTACCCCCAATACAATTTGTCTTGTTTATTTCTTCATGCAAAAGTTGAATTTTTATTTTGAATTTTATATGATTGTAGTGAACATCACAATGTATGTTAAAAATTATTATGAATTTTTCATTATTAGTTTTGTATGATGTTGTATCCTAAGGATTAATTAATTGTTAAATCTCTTACCCCCATCAATATAATAACAAACAATCATTTTTTATTTTTATATCATGCATTATGATGTCTACTATCATCTCTCAAATTTTGAACGTAATATGACACTTATACATGAAAAAAAAGCAAACCGTATTAGGGGGTAAAATATGCAAATGACATTGTTTAGAGGGAAAATAAATCAAAAAATAATTTAGGGGGTTATGTAGAGTTTTCTTATAGTTGAGGAGAGTAATTTATACCTTTTCCTTTTCAATATATCCTCAGATGCTTTGAGTGCCCTGTTGTGAAAGTTGGTGTGATCGCCGACATGAAGTGCTAATCTTCCTGAGTTTTCCAGCCTTTGTTACAAATGCATCATGGCCATTCTGGGTATCAACGTTGTTGTCCCTAAACAAGTAGCAACATAAGCATTAGGGTTTGTCCTACGTCTCATTGTACTCCAACCAATTAGCATACTGATCGAATTAATCAAGATTGAATCATCGCCTCTTCTCCCCAATCATTTTGTAAACAAAGTTAAAACTTCAAAGTGAGAGGTTGGTATGGTCCCCCACAATAAATACCTTCTCCTTATTTTGTCTTGTTGATTGGGATGATAGTCTGACATTCTCTTTCTTTTTGCTGGATCTCTAGGCAAATCATCCAAATCAAATAGCTCAGGGGCTGAAGAATTGTGTTTAGGCAGTTTCCTATTATGCACGGAAGGAGACGGAATTCCACTTGAACACAACATTATCATCTGGTGTCACACACATTGGTTTGAAAAATTGCTTCATTACCAACCTGCAAATTAGTTGGAACCCTCACATCGTCGAGAAGAAACTTGGTACTAGTTTTTGCCAAAAAAAAAACCGAAAATAAATTTCGGGTGCTTACCTCTACTTGGTGGCTTCAAACAATAGAAGAAAGGAGAAATGCCTTATTTTACTTTTGTTGGGCTTCAAACAATAGAAGAAAGGAGAAAGGCCTTCTAATCTCTCTGGAAAATAGGCCAAGTCTAAATTTGCTCCCTAACCATAAAACCAGGTAACCCACATGTCTTAACTTTTAAAATCATATGATTGAAGTCCTTGACCCGGATATAACCAGTTGTCTTTTTCTTTTTTATTTATTTTGACTTAAACTTTAAAAATCATAGTAAATCGAAGAAAAATCATAAAATAGAAAATCCAATTTTGTTCGATACTACATAAGTATATCAACACAGATTTTCCATTTTATTATAAAATAAAAAATATAAATTTTTATTATAGATTTAGATCTATTTTTTCTATAGTTAAATGAAACAACTCATAACTATAGATTCTATGGTCCAGTTATGATGAAAATTTTATGGCGGCCTAATTATTATATGCTTCAACTGTATTACAAAATTCATATCATGTATAACTTTGTTCTAGATTTTTTTTAATATGCTTTACCCTAAATAAATCTATAATTAAGTTATATTTGATCTTGTGTAAATTTTTAATACAATTTAAGCATACAATAATTAGGCTGCCATAAAAATTTCACCATAGATGGACCGTAAAAATGTAATTATGAAATAATATATTTAATTACAAAAAAGAATAGATCTATATTTAAGTAAAAACTTTGTACTGAAACATAAATATTATATAATTTTATGTTTATATACTTATGTGGAGTTCAATAAAATTAGGTTTTTTTTATTTTATGATCTTTTATTTACTATGATTTTTAAAGTTTCAGCCGAAATAAATAAAAAAGAAAATGGCAAACCTGCCTTCCAAACCGCTTATATTCTGGTCAAAGAGGTAAAACATATGTTTTCAAAAGTTGAGAGAGATATGTTACCGGATTTTGCAATTTAGTGAGCAAATTTATACTCGGCTCAATATCAATATCTAGAGAGGTCAAAAGACTTTTCTAGAAAGAAGAAATGTGCAGCTGAACCTAGCCAGGGCCTTTACACAAACTGGGCCAAATTGAGGTTGGGCACTTAGCTGGGCTGAGGTGGGGCAGTCGTGAAACACTGGTGCTGAAAATAGAGTGGCACGGCCTGGGCCTCCGCTCGGGCCCTCATGGGTCCGCCGTTCGCACCTGCCGTCGCCTCAACTCCGGCGAGGCTACCATTGTCGCCGCAGCGGTGGGATGCCCGGCGGTCGCGGTCCACGAACAACCGGCCGCGGTGTGGATTAACACCAGCGCCTTGGAAGAAGGGAGATCGTCGAGAAGGGCCTGCCAGTCTGCCACCGCGTCGGCGGCGTGGGCAGCGCTTCCGTGCCGCTCCATTGGAGGCGGGGGGCTCCTGTGTTCGCCGCGGTGGGGCCACCACTCCTGGCGCCCCGCGCCATCATCATGAAGGCGCTGCATTGCCTTGCCACTTGCCAGCGTTCTCGTGTCATTACGGTGAGCTCGACGGGTCGCGGCCGCGTCCGCCCGCCCTCCCTGTAACCGCCACGGCCGAACCCCAGCTTCTGCCACATTCCCCTCGAAATCCTGAGACATTCCCCTCGAAATCCTGCCCCATTCGCCTCAAAATCCCCAGCCATGGCACGCCGCCTGGTGCTCATCGACCGAGAAGGAAGACCGAGGATCATCGCCCTCCTCCACCAAAACGGCGGAGCCCTTCAGATTTCCCTCCGCGTCCTCGACCGCGAGGGAGCCCCGCGCCTCGTCGGCGCTGTCCTCGTTCGCCGGGACGGGACGGGCGCGCTCGCCGTGGTGGTGCTCGACCGCAGCGGCCCGCGGCGGCTCATCCTCGTCACCGTTGGCGCACGCAGTGACTTGCCTGCGCTCCCCAATACCATGGACGACGTCTCCCTCGCCCTCGCACGACCCGCCACTGACTCCATCCGTGGCGGCGACCTCCTCCGCGCAGCTTTCACCGTCGAGGGCTCCCTCCTTCTTCTGCTGGGCGCCGTGGCGAGGGGCTTCGACGGGCACATGAGATTTCGTGCTACTCCGGCGGACGGCCTCGACGGGAGGAGGCTGTTCGGGCACGCTGAGGTGGTCGGGCTCGACGCGCCGCCGCGGTTGCCGCTCATCGACCTCATCCGTGGCGGCGTCCTCCTCCGCGCACAGCTCACCGTCGACGTCTGGCTGGTGAGCGCCGCGGCGGGCGACTTCGGGATGATGAGGTTTCGCGCTGCCCCGGGGGACAGCATCAACGGGCGGCGGCTGTTCGGGCTCCACGCGCCGCCGCGGTTGCCGTTGTTGGACACAGTGCTTGTCGGCGACGACGGGCTGCTGCGGTGGCCGCGGTTCCTCCCTGCGCCTGCGGTAGTGGCCGAGCTCTCTGCGGCATTTGGTCTCGACGGGACGCTGGTGCCTCCCTTCCCTGTCGCGCCGCTCCCACTGGTGTTCCCTGCCGCGCCGCTCCCGCTGGTGCCTCCGTTCCTTGCCGCGCCGCTTCAGCAGGTGCCTCCGTTCCCTGCCGGGCTGCTCCCGCAGGTGCTTCCGTCCCCTGCCGCGCCGCTCCCGCTGGTGCTTCCGTCTCCTGCCGCGCCGCTCCCGCTGGATGGTGAGGCACTTCGACGGCTAGAGGAGGGGAGGCTCAGTATTGGTAAGCAGCTGCCGTCTGATCAGACTAATCAGCCCAGGTAACAAGGCTCAATTCAACTCTGATTGGTTCATTTTAGCTAGCTGAATATCAAAAAGAAGTATATGCTGTGTTGATTGGTTGAAATACATGCTGTGAATAGAATAAAGTTATTTTAGTTAGCTAAATGATTTTATGAAGAAAAGTATATTACTGTGTTGATTGGTTGAATTGTTTACAGTTCTACATCAGTTTTGTTGTCAATGCTACTTGACCTCATTACAAGCATGGGGAATGTTCCGTACAACCTTGATGACAATGCAATTGCAGAAGCAGCAATCAATTTGATGACAGAAATTCTGAACCATTTGTCTGAGGGACTGTCTGAGAGGACACGCAATCAGTTAAATCAAGTGCTCTCACCGTTGCACAACCAACACTCAGGATTGCTTCCCAGACCTCCTCAACAGCAGAACAACCAAAGCAGAATGTGGACAAGCTTTTTCACCACAGTTGGGCTTTCTGTTGTATCCAATATGAGTCTGTATTTTCTGTCTGTGCTGCTAAGGATTCTTGACCAGGGTGAGGAAGGAAGTATGTGTGCAGAGGCACCGAGCGCACAATCGGACTGGAACAGGTGGGTCATGGAATTCATTGGTTGGCTCGCCGAAAGAGTTATGGCTCCAGTTCTACTTACCTCGTTGGTTTTCTGGGTTAGAGAATCAGTAATCGGCAGCGAAATAAATCTGTTGCAGTATGACAACAATGGGATTGCAAATGTTCTCATCAACGGCCTATCAAGGGCGTTTTTTCTCGCCATCAGAGGATTTCCAGGCATTAATCACCCTGACCTATGGGCCCGATTGGCATCGACTATCATTGATCTGATAGGAGCTGCTTTCCTTTGCTGGATGGGTGGATTTTGGGACCCTGACATAGCAGATATGACCTAGCTGATCGATGAAGACAAAATGACCGAGTACGATATGTCATAGTTGATGGATGAACGAATAGTTGATGGATGAACGAATGTGCTTTCGGATTCAGAGTTTGAACTGAGGACATTGCACTGAGAGTAGGGATAGTACATGGAGAAAATTGCACAGTGTAGGGATAGTACATGGAGCTGTTTCTACAGCTTTTGAGGCAATCGTAGTTTTCTCTATTTCTTTCTAGCCTGTTCGCTTGATCACGTGGATCTGTATAGGCCGAATAATATAGATGCAATACGTTCTGTGTTTCTTCAACATCTCATCGTGCCATTACACTTCAACAAGATATCCTAATCTCTAAATTTTGCAACAAGATCACTTCAACGAGATATCCTAATCACTAAATTTTGCAAAAAGATTAACACCACCGTTGCGAAACATACTGCTGGAGGGCTCACTATACAAAACAAATACCGACGGACAGTTCAAGTAGAATAATTTCAAATAGACTATACAAAACACCGTTAATCAATGTATAATAGCCCAAATTTGTTATTTGTTCATCATTTTAACCCCAAGATACATGAACCACAAAAGCACATAATATCAGCATACAGAACATTGACATTTTAAGCATATGAGCCTGTCCAAAGAGCGTTCTACAATTGTAGGAATCAAAGGTAGTAGCAAGTAAAAAAAAAACAAGTGACCAATGTCTATGAAGCTTTCAGTATACAGACAGGAAGGAGCTCAAAAGCTACAGACCAGGAAGTACAAAGGCAACACCCTGACACAGTAAGCCAAAAAGCTATAGGCCAGCAACAGCTCCATTCCTAATCATCTTCTTCGAGATAATTGTTCCTGTGTATGATCTCTCAACTTCAGTTCCAACAGGAAGTTGTGCCAGCACCAGTGAATCTGCATGTTCAGCTGCTGCAGTACGAATATGCATGAGGTGGTCAGATCAGTGCATATACAAATAGTGATAAAAGTTGCTTCATTTGTTCTTCCCTTTGAAAACACAATTCATTCCAACTTTTCACCATTCATCAACTTTTCACTATTCATAGCAAGTGCTACAGTGTTTTTCTTTAGCTACAGTATTTTTTTTACCCCAATCTGAACAATTTAGTTTTATTAAATTATTCGATCCAGATATAACATTTTGACATTGCACTAAGACAGCTTGTACCAGGGAATGCAGACAGAGAAGACAATGGTATTTATTTTACAAATGGGATCCACAGCTAACATCAGTAAAAGCGCTCTTCTCAAACATATGGATAACTTAATAAAAAGAAAAGCAGAAAGTAAGTGGGCTTGCGACCCACACCAGACAGCCAAATCAATTCAATCAATCACATACTACATATTTAATCAACCAAGCAAGTACATTCCCTCTTGTAGCATATCATAGGCACATAAGTAAAGCAAGAGAAAATATCAGATTATAGAAGGCCTATAGCCATCAATGATCAATCAATGCCAAAAAATAACCATATACTAGCAGAACAGATGACATTGCAATAGCAGATCACATAGGAGAGGAGGGACACCGGATTTGTACCTGGTTACCTGGAGGAGACTTTAATTACTTCCATCGAATTAGAGGCAGGCAACAAGGATAGGATTGTCAGTGCAGCATGTTCCTCATGCAGGTTCAGGGGTCGGTGCAGAGACTCCCACGCCTTCATTACTCAACTATTGCAGTCCTCAGCAAGCCCTAAGGAGTTCATAAGTCACAGTGACCCCAGGATTTGGGATACAAATCTGCCGTACGATTTTTTTTTCAAGTTATAGGGACAAAGCCCCGGTCTTACCTATGCAAAGCAGACCGTCAACGTTTACAGCTCAGATAGAACCCCCAGTAGCAGTGTAGCACAGCAAGGTACTGGGAAGGGCATTACAGTTAGGACGATTACAAGCATAGGGACTACCACGTCTCCTCACAACATCAGCATCTGCAGCGGTTTGCATCAGGCCAGAAGTGGCACCAGCTTCTCCGGTATCTGCTTCTCCTCCCAGTTCCCGCCGTGGTTCATGATGAAGTATTTGAGAGGCCCAGCTAGATTCCCACTCTTCCAGATCTCGCTGCCAAGGATTTCATCTTGTCTAGCTTTTGCTCGAACTCTCGCCTCTTCTCCTCTGGACACAGAACTTTCCAATTCTAACTATTCCAGCTATTATCCGAATCATCGACGGCACATCTCTCCATTGCCCTACGAATCTAGCATCAAATCCGGCGCACAAAGGAAAACGGGAATATACAACTACATGTTCCCAATCCCAAACCAAGAAACAGAGATGCAGGAATGACCACACCAATCTGGTCTGGTGGGCAGTGATGGATTTAAAAGGAGATTGGACGAGTCATGAGAGTCGAGAGCGAGGGTGATTGCTCACCTAGAGCTTGGGTGAGGAGGAAGACACGACGACGTTGTGTGCGTTGGGACGGGGCACGTCCAGTGCTGCTCGGGGTTACGCCGAACGAGGTCCAGCAACGGCCAACTCGACGGGGAGCCGGACATACGGGGTGGAGGGCGCGGCAGCATTTTGGTTGAGCGAGTTGGCGTATGGGTGGCTGGTGGATCTGAGGGTGAGAGCGGCGGGATGGGAGGCGCACGGCGGAAGAGGCGCGCTGGCCGGCGAAAATTGGGGCGAATTTTCGCGGCCAGCGGCGCGAGGAGCTGTGACGTGAGCTACCATTGACTCTGTGAGAGATGGCGTGCGCGGGGGGGCGGGGGCGGGGGTCGGTGGGCTATGAACCGACTTTTTTTTTTTTTTTGTTTTGTGGCCCTTTTCTAAAACTTTTCTCACAAATGAGCCTCTGGTAGAACGTTTGTGGCTTTTGGACCCTATGGCTCGGCGCTAGAGATCACGGCGCCAAGATTACACGTCTCGGCGCCAAGATCTGCGGCGCCGAGCCCCGTGGCTTGGGCAGCGGAGCATGCCCACGTGGTGGACACGTGGCGTTTAACCTCGGCGCCGCAGGTCTTGGCGCCGAGGTCGGCGCCATGGATCTTGGCGCCGAGCGAGACGCCATACGCTGTATACCTTCTGTTTCGAATTAGCTCCACAGACACCGCCGCCTTCTCTCCGCTCAGCGCTCCAACCGCCGGCGTCGCCTGCTCCTCCTCCTCCCCGCCCGCTGCTATGCTCCTCCTCCTCCCCGCCGCCCGCTGGTCCTTCTCCTCCCCGCCGCCCGCTGGTCGTCCTCCTCCCCGCCGCCCGCTGCTCCTCCTCCTGAGCGAGGCGGCGGGGTGGGCGAGGCGGCGAAGGAGGGGAGGGCCACTCGCCCGACCCTCCGCTCCCCGCCAACCACCCGGGCGAGTGGACGGCCACTCGTCCGGTCGCCACCGCTGCCGGCAGACCGGCGAGGTAAGCCTTTTCTCTTTTTTTAAGCTATTTTTTATTTGTAAATATAGCTAGGAAATTTGGATATATAGGTTAATTTGCATGTGTAAATTTAGGTTAATTTGTATATATTAGGTAATATACATAGGTAATTTAGGGTATATATAAAAATTTGTATGGGTAGTTTGTATAAATATTTATTTTTTCTAGCTATTCTATATTTATATATATATTATGTAGGTAATTTAGATAGCTAATTTGTACGTATTGAATTTTATCTCTAGGTAAATGATATATATAACTATATATATAGTTTAGCTAATTTATTATCTTTAGATGGAGAATATTGTCACATTGCATCATGGAGGAGTTGTGCAGAAAGGTGATTTTGGGAATGTTTCTTTTGTTGAGATGGAGACGGAAAGTCAGCTATTTGATGACCGACCATTGTTGAGTGAATTGATTGGTAGGACTCGTGAGGTTTTACAATGCAATTCAAATGATGATGTCATCTCAGTTGAAGGAGTTGTGTACTATAGGAAATTTGGGAGGGTTTGTAGCAGATTGATTGGTATTTCATCTGAGTCATCTTGGGAGAAGTTTGTCAATATTGTCATGAAGTCTTGATTGTCAATCAGTGGAGGTCTATGTGAGGAACTTGTCTAAGCATCCAATTACTCGTCCACAATCACGTCTTATTTCCCATGGTCCTGTGCATGCCTTGTCTCCTCTACATGGTCGAAGGACTTGTTCTGACCCTCCCCGTCAAAGTCCTGAGGTGGATGTGCCAGCTGTGGCTGGTCCCCCTGACACTGAGTCAGGACCAAATGAGTTAAATGAGCCTCATGAGCTTCCATTGACACAGAACCACCCAAGTAAGTGTCCTATTCCCAGACGACACCGGTGACATCGCTTCTTGGATGTACATCCCTTGCCTCACGAACTGGGACACAGCAGGGGGTTACAGCTGGGCTTCAGCTGTGCTGGCGTTCCTCTACCGCCACCTCTGCGAGGCCTGTCGACGCTCGTCGCAGAACCCTTCCATAGGTGGGTGTGTATACCTTCTACAGCTTTGGATGTGGTCTCGGATACCTATTGGTAGACCTACGGTTCTTCCTGCTCGGCCATGGTTTGAGGTTCATGATATCCGTCTACGTCCGACCGTCGCCTACTTGTGGGACCAGGTCTCCATTCCTTTTGCTCGGCCCAAGCGGGCATACCTGGAGTACACCAATGAGATGGACGCACTGACACCCTCCATGGTAAGAGCAATAATACCTATCAAAGCCTAGTTGTGTTCCTATCTCTAATCTTGTTTCCCTTTGGTGATCCTTGTGTAATTGTTGTTGTAATTGTGTGCAGGTAACTTGGCAGCCATACAATGAGCCAAGTGTGGTGCAGTTGCAGCTGAGTACCATGTGTTTCGTGGATGATGACTTGTACAGGATGACCTGTCCGCTTATTTGCTTCTACGCCGTGGAGTTCCACCTTCCGGATAGGGTGTGTCGGCAGTTTGGCTTGAGGCAGGAGTGGCCAGTTCCTCCTTTTGACACGTCGGTGGAGCTGCACAAGTAAGTGTTTATGATTCAGTAATTTTCTTTACCGCTGAATTGTTGTACCTTGCTCAAAAGCTCATTACAGGATTGATCGTCAGAAGCAGAAGAAGACAACAGATTTCGAGATGCTACACCTGGCGCACATTGACAATTGGGATAACTTTGGAGATAACATCAATGAAAACGATGAACAACACTCGAACGAGCACTTCCGTGCCTACTTGACTTGGTACTTAGGTAAGTAGTGCGCTAATTGTTGTCTTCATACAATGATTATTGTATTCTTAACATATTTTTGTTCTTTAGGTACGACAAGAACAAAGCTGAAGCCACAATGGACGCAAGCAGACTATGCTGACATCCAGTCCTTGGAAGATGAAGATACGGTTGCTTGTGGGCTCTTACCGAAACTCTAGTCATAGGTCGGAGTATATATATGAGAGAGATTGTCATTGTAAATTATCGAACATGAGGAATAAAGAGAAGCTCCACCTACATTGTGTCTTGTCTACTTTGTTTCTTATGTTTATCATGAGAGACGTGAGAGGGAGAAGATCCAACCGTTGACGTCGTGTTTTACAACACGTTCTCAGCACGAACGCTCTTCATCGACTACGCTGGAGGAGTCGCCATCAAGCTCGACATCGGTGATCTCGTTATCGCCATCGACATCAACTACTTCGACGACTTCGACTACATCAACGTCGTTAGCGGAATAGATCTGCTACCTCTACCAGCTACCGATCTACGCTGCATCTAATAATGTTCATCAAGCACGCAGGTTTACGACCATGCCTAACGCCCTATGCGGTATGTATCTAGTGATAACTGCCCTATGCGGCAAGTGGAGTAGATCAATTGTTATCTGATAAGGTACATTTTTTTTATCAAGTAGTAGATTATATTTGCGTTTCGGCCGTAGTGTCGGATTATCTACTTCTTGATCAGTATTAAGGCAAAAGCTGTCGCCTGCATACGTCAGTGACCTATTGAACCATACCGAATATGGAATAAAACTACTATGAATCAGATTTATGGCTGTCACATGGTTTTATACTATACGTCAGTGCTAGCATGCATGGCCTGTGTACTGATAATTTCACTGTTCATCGTAAATCACTATGTACTAATCTCATCCGAGGAGGCTTGAACGCCAATAATCCTGCAGATGTTATTGCATCCCCAATTTAATATATTGATCAGAACATGAAGTTCGATCTCTTCAAGTGGGATTGCATGTATGTGACATTGAAGCCCACATACACACGTACATCCACGAATAAAAACAATGAATTGTGCATAATTATTAGTATATATGAAAGTTAGTCAAGATAGTACCAGAAGACAATCGCGAATATTATCCTGTTGATACTCGCACACTTCAGCAATAATGATTTTGCTGCTTGCCAACTTTCTTTGCATTGCAACCCGTTGTTGTGACGCTATCGCAACTTGTAGATTGCCTTTAGTGCCTCGATATGTATCTTAACAATGCCTGCAGCAAATCATTATCGACTAGCACATCAAAGATCAGGCAGAGCTTGCAGCTTGCTTCCAGCCATATTTCTCGCACTGCCTGAAGCCGAGACTCCGCAACCTCATCATACAACCAGAAGCCGAGACTGAATTCCATACGCCGAGGAAAATCCGTCCCACCTGCACTCAAGGTCGAGTTCAAGCCCAGCCCGCAGCAGAGGCTGAATTCTATAGTCACTGTCACGGGATACTTCCTGGGCTGAAGCTCAGGGTGACGACTGTTAAATCGTGCGCGTATCCTCCTTGAAGCGAGCCCGCCGCTGGAAAGGC
Organism: Digitaria exilis; assembly: GCA_015342445.1. Classification (NCBI taxonomy): domain Eukaryota; kingdom Viridiplantae; phylum Streptophyta; class Magnoliopsida; order Poales; family Poaceae; genus Digitaria; species Digitaria exilis. The sequence goes on along the minus strand of JACEFO010001776.1, from coordinate 1,410,079 downwards.
CGAACTGAATTCCACGCACGTCAGAGCACAGCCTGTAAGCTGGTCTCTTGTATATTCTTTATACTCGATGTAATGAGTGTGCCTGCATGCGCATTTCATTTGGTTCAGCGCCTACCAGTTCACTGGAATTGGCTGCATGCGCATTTCATTTGGTTCAGCGCCTACCAGTTCACTGGAATTGGCTGCATGCATGCAATCTGAGGAAATAAATTTCGAGTGTTGCTGGATTTTTCTGGATAAACTTCTAATTTTATGGAATTAAGAGTTTTGAAAAATTTCTAGCAGAAAAGATCTCGGGGTAGCTGATTTTTGCGGCAGATTAAGATATCCTTTATCTGAAGATTACTAATCATGCAATTTATTTGCTGTTTTATCACTTTATGGCATATTGTTATATTTGTGCATAAATACAGTAATATAATGCCTTTAATCATAGAAACAAGGTTTTGGGTATATGAGCTCTCTATTGAAACCCCCTTTGAGGCTCATATTTTATTTTTTTAAAACATGTTTAATGGTTATATAATTCTGAAAATTTAACCATTAATCCAAGAAGTGATATGATATCTATCAATCTTGAAGAACCTTAGACATAATACCTCTGAGAGTTTCATATTCGAAAGTTTTCCTGGCAATTATGTGAATGGGGTAAATATTTTTTTTTGCTAGGAAAGTTCTGGGAAATTGTGTGAATAATATGTTGAATAAATCAATCTTAATTAATTTTGCACTTATTTCATGCATTTAAACACATGAAGTGTGCTTGTAGCAATTGCATGAATAATGTAGAATATGACATGAAGTCAATTATTTCTTGAAGAAATATGTTATTGGTTCGAAGCCTACACCCTATAATTTCTAGAAGAGATACTATATAACTCTGAAAGTTATATTAGCATTGGCATTAATATTTACTGGCAGTAAACTGTTTAGAAGTATATTAATTATTTGAGTTCAAACATAACACGAAGTTATGCAATGTGTTTTCTTGAAGAAACATATTGTTTGTCATGTAGACAATTTTGCAATTCAAGAAGAATGTGCATAAGCTCAATACAAAAAGTATTTATGCAATCTGAATATGCAAGCCATAGAAGTGGAAGGAAATAAAATGCATTACAGAAGTGATGTTAAGCTCAGGGGGAGAAATTTGGGCCAAGAGGTATACGAAAAATATGGATAAAATTACAAAAAAATTCAATAGGCATATCCCTAATCCTGTAAGATTGTTGGTTCAGGGCCTCATCCTATTAGATGTGGGACAATCAACGTCAAGTTGGCCTGTAGCCATAGTCACTGCAATGACTAAGCATGCAGCTCTGCACATACTTTTGTAATCCATATACCATTGTGTCAATTAGAATGACCAATTAATAGTTATTCCATATTAATATAAGGACCACCATGTCGCTACATTAATTAGAACCCCTTTTCACGGGAATCATTGTTTTCGCAAGAGAAATACTCAAAATTTCTCAGCGTATGGCTTTTATATTTGCGGGCGTGCCAGTATACAATTTGTATACAAATAAATATATCACACAGAAGGACAAAAGAAATAGGGAAAACTTGCTTTCTTTATTCATTCTTTGAATATACATTTTTTTTACAAGTCTCCACATACGACTCTGTGTAGCGCCTCAATACATAGACGATTGCAAAGTTCCTGAATCCTAGAGCCTCGGAAGAGCCCTAGTTAATTACATCCGTAAGCCCAAGCCTACAGATTACCTCCGATTATGCTGCGTCAACGGTCGTGCTCAAGCACCTTGTCCTGTACTCCACATATGGATCTGTAAAATAAGACAAATAAAGCAAAGATAGGAAATATCAAGCCAAATAATGCTATATTTTATCATTTATGGATTTTAGCTAAAGGTTCCATTGCAAATGTTGTGTCCCGCCTCGTCGGTCAAGACAAAATAAAATCTTCCGGCCTCGCCGGTCTCATAAAATAATGATCAAATTTGTATTCGGCCTCGTCGGTCACGAACATGGTATGCCTAGCCTCGTCGGTCAAGACATAAAGAAGACTCCCTGCCTCGTCAGTCTTGGGAGGAAAATAAGAAAAATAAATGCATTGGGAACATTTAGCCCAAAACTCCCTTCATGACAGAATATGACTTTCACCTTGCTTGATTATTTCCTTTCTTTTTATAAAGTATGTGAAGGAAATTCTATATGCCAAACACGACGGCACAACCCCCCTGGGGTTCACCAATTTACTATGTTGATGAGCCTCCAATACCTGCAAATACAAGATCTAGAATCGTACACCTGCAAAAGAATGAAAGGAGGTGCACATATGCACTGCCATTGCGATGGCCTCCTTTTAGATCATATGAAATGACCAAGTGTTTATGGCCATGAGATCTCCTGTGTCGTCAAGCACCTGAAAGAAAAATATAGAGAGAGACATACTCTAATACACCTGCAAGAGAAAAGCATGTATTTGCCATCGTTGAGATGACTTCTTTCAGATCCTGCAAAAAATGATCAAAGGCCGCCGGCCATGATCTCCTATTTCTCTCTGATCTCACTAGGCACGCAATTGCCGCTGCCCTTTGTGTCCTGCAAAAAAGAAGAAGAGAACGTAGGTGCCCTGCAGATCACTCACCATCATGCAGTGCCATGGCGCAGCAGCGATGATGCGCCGCCGCCGTCGATCTTGCCAAGACTACGAGCTCCTGCCGAACTTGTGGACGGTGGCGTGATGAAGACGAAGGCCGGAGAGATCGATGTGTGGATGAACTGGTGTGTGTATGTGTGTGTGCGTGATGGTGTGTGTGTGGTCAACTCCTCCTTTTTGCGTGAGGGTCAGGAGATGCTTTTGTAGGCAGAAGAGTAGAGGTGCGTCAGCGCTGAGCGCCACCTCCATCCGTTGCGCCGTTGCGAGCGAGCCGCATGATCGAGCGAAACGGCAGGCGCGTTACTCGCTCCACAGCCGCTGCGTTTGAATTTTGAAATTGAGTTGCCGTCGGCCATGATAATTCCTATCTTTTGGCACTGTTTTGCTTTATCTACATGCAGATACATGCAAACTTCCTTCTCCGACGGATGGAGCCATTAGAGATGAGGTTCATGCAAATCGTATCATGCAAATCGTAAAGGACTTTAATAAACTCATTAACTGAGTTAAACCATTGACATGAGTGGCTTCTGGAAGCTGTGGACACCTGTAACTTATAATATACGATTAACCCGTATATAGTGTACGCATGCATGTACCGGATCAAGTCTATACATGTATCGTATATGACTGCTGTTGATGAAAAATGCTTACATGCGCCATACGCAGGCCATTACGTGAGCCCATATATTATCAAAGAATAATGGTTGTATAAACCATCCACAAATCAGCTCGACAGTATATTTTAAATGAGATCGTTGGCACCCATGTACTATGCGCGCATATAGATGGGAATGCACACACGCTTATCTGCATCCTAGCTAAGTCTTATATATATATATATGTATGTTGTGTCCATGCTATTTATGTCTTTATAAGCATACATATATGAGTATCAAGTTTGTATTTGTCATGTTGTGCTAAATTCTCATCAAACAATCATATTAAAAATCTGCTCTACACGGGCTTGCAGTCATTGTGTCATTCTTGTATTTGCACTAGCCTGCATGCTGTGTGTCGCTCAAACTTCTCCTGTTGAGTAGCAACCCCCATCACACTAGGATGGCTAGTAGTCCATCTTAACAATCAACCAACCAGTTAGTAAACTAGCTAACTTGTGCGTCGTATGCACTTATACTAAATGATCAGAAATCATCAAGTAATTTTTTTAGTCAAGAAGGCTAAGATCAGGGGGAGAAAAATGGCCTAGAGCTGGCTTAGTATACAATTAGAAATTGGTTAACTCAAATCAGAATGGGTTTTTGCGGATAGATAAAAGACTATAGACCTGATAGTCTATTATGTGGAAAAACATTTTATATTATGGAATCAAAAGTATATGGGGAATTCTTGAATGAATGAGTAATTATTTTTCTAGAAGAAAATTACATGTAGATTATATTTTCTATATTTATAAACTGAAAGTTTATGTTAAATACTTGAAGTATATGGTATGAGTATTATGCTTATAAATAGGCAAAATAAATAAAAAAGCTAGACAATAAAAATAGTCTCGTAGACTTCGAATAGTGCAAATTATAGGTATACCGAATATACCGCATTGCACACTATGCTAATATAAATGTAGCGTTCATGTTACTACATTAATAAAGTCTAGCTCACTGCGTATAAACAAATAACCCCCTATATTTAAAAGAAGTGTGTGTAACTATTATTTTATTTCATCATAATAGCATACATAAATAGGCATCAACTTGAAGTTGGAAAATAGATTTGAATTTCCATTATACTGAGCCCATGGGGACCTTTTAGAAGTATGCTAGTAATGGAGATATAATATCGGCATTAGGGGGAGACAAAGTCCATATGAATGCCTAATATTTGAAGCAAGAAATATCTTCATATAATAATCCTGGAAGCTTGAAGCAGTAATATAAACACACACTATATTATACTTGCATGAAGCAAAGTATATTGCCAGAAAATTGAAATTGTGAGAAAGCCCACGGGGGCGCCACTTGATGTGGCCAACACTTGAAGTAAAATTTCTTGAAGGACTTGATCCCAGTGAGAATGTGCACATGATGAATACTCACAAAAGAGACATCGGAAATTAGGAGAAACAACCTGAAGTTTAAGTTTACTTGTAGTAAACAAAATGCTATGTGTGGTATATCCCGGGTATCTAATAATATACTCACATTGGCAAAGGACTTGGTCATTAATTTAAAATCTATGGGGATGCCTGTTGGTTTTAAATAAAATGAACTTGTCAAATAATTTAAATAGAATCTCCACAAATTCTAAAGCAGAAGACCTTTAAGGTTAATTACCTCACAAATTGACAAATATTCATTACGAAGATGAATGCCTAACACTTTAAAGCGCGCGCAATATTTTGTGTTGGGATAAACAGAAAAATATTGACTATATAATAGTCTTATCCTGAAGATGTGGGAAAATTGAATGAATGTCGACAACATTACCTCTATAATTGCAAATGTCTCTCTAAACGAGAGTACGGATCCAAAACTAAAGTCCATGGCAGAGTTGCATGAAGCACTCATATCGGGTCAATGAAAAAATGCAATTGAGGTTGAACCTTGAAGAAAGTATTTGAACCTAGAAGTTCAAACTATACGAGTCATTGTGAAATAATGATATGGTGAAATACTATGGTTCATAAGTCTTTCAAAGGACTATTAAAATCCCATTATGTATGAATAAATATTCTATAATATATCTGGCAAATGACATGAATAAATGAATAAAATATTATGCAGTTAATCAGTGGATTCTGAAAATCCCTGAGAAATTATCCTTGAAGGACCCATTTTTCTCGAAGGAATAAAATACTAAGAAATAAAATCAAAGGTCATACTAAACATTAAATGTCTAAGGTAGATAATATTCTTAAATGAATATTAAAATGTCTCACGAAAAGCGTATCCTAGAAGGAGTAAAAGTAAAAAGTTCATAGAAGAACTCAAACTATTGTGAAAATTATTTCTCTCTATCATGAGAAAATTTCTCATAGAAGAGAAATATTATTCTTGAAGAATTAAAAATTCCCGAAGAAAATAGTCATTGAATGACTTATCATCAGTCAACTCCTGCATGAGCACCAACAATCCTGAAGATACAAGTGAAGACTCGTATAGACCCGAATGATTAGACTAGTGCAAGGAGAATGGTCTTGAATGTACCATACAAGCACTCGTATGTGCATAAATAGCTAGCTATCATTGAATAGTGTCGGTGCCTGATTTGGTCACACCGGCGCGAACAAGTGATTGCGATGCTAACCACTCGTTGCCCCGATGGCGGATGGAGAGACAGGGGTTTTTATCCTGGTTCCGGCTACGGGGCCGTACGTCCAGCAGTGGTGCGGAGCACCGGTTTCGTGTTGCTCGTAGTAGGGGGTTACAAGCAAGGTGGGAGAAGGAGATAAACTCCCAAGTCCTTGAGTTGTAGGTGTAATTGGCTAAGTGTTTGTGTGTGTTCTATTGTGCGTGTGCTCTTCGCTTCTTGCTTCTCTTGCTTCCTTTTGCATGGGCTTCCCTTCCCCTTTCATAGGTCTAAGGGGGAGGGCGTGAGTACATGTGTTCGTGGTGCTGACGCTGCTAAGTGTACTGTGCCACCCACGCCGCGCATGATGCGAGCAGGAATCACGCCTTCCAACTCCGGCTGACGTCATGGTAGTGGTTGACGTGATGTTCTTCTCGTGACGGCTCACGGCTTCGAGGATGGCAACTTGAGCATGGCGTCCGGATCGAGCCTCCGTAGTCTCCTTCGAGGGTTGCCTTCGAGGATGGTAGCGCATCCGAGGCGAGCAAAGTCAAGGAGTGGTTGGCACAGTATCACTGCCAGGACCGATCTGTGCAGTGATAAATCAAAATCCACTGTGCCAGGTGGATTTGACCGGTGTCTTCTCCACAGTATGGGCGGTGCCGTGGTGCGGTGAATCCCTCCTTCTTTTTGACCAGGAGAGTCATTATGATCGGTGGTGATGGTCGCAGAGCACTGGGCGTTGTTCCCGGCGTGGCAAGCTCGAGCTTGGCCCGCAAGCTCGAGCTTGCTGAGCCTCGAACGTGACGGAAACGCCCGCTCGAGGGTGAACGTCCTCCTCGAGCTTGGTTGCTGAGCCTCGATCGCGACGGAAACGCCCGCTCGAGGGTGAACGTCCCCCTCGAGCTTGGCTGGGCTCGATCGTCACGGACATCCCCGCTCGAGGGTCTTCAAGCGGGACGAACGCCGTGGTGAAGTTTGTCGTGATGGGCCTTTGCCGGGCTACGGTGCGAGGCCAACTTCGTTTGTGGGCCTTGTTGCCGAGTAATTCTGGGCCCTAGTTAGGGTACCCCTATTATAGGTACCCGACAAATAGCACGTATCCTCGAATACCATAGAAGGTATATTGGTGATTGGCAAATTGAATTATCCCCTTCAAATGCCAAATGAAGACTGACTAACCTCAAACACCGAGGATTGAAAATATAATACCTCGAAGGTATACTAATTTGTAACTCATTGTCCTATGTTCCTATGAAAGGATAAAATTTATTTGTATTGCATAATTAAATAAGTGGTTATTAGTGCTCGAAGCATTGCTTCTATCATAATCTAGAAGAACTATATTAAGTCCTTGAAGGACTAAATATTTTGGTAATTGAATACCAATATTCTCACACATTTATGAAGAATGTGCTTAAAAATCATCATGAACATGAAGTTCAAAGAATGTCGTTACGAGGGGGAGCACATATTTTCATTAAGTATTATCTAGAATGAATAAACTTAATGATTATTTACCATGAAGGTATGCCACTTGATTATTAAAAATCACATATATCATTATTGCAAGAACCTAAAGTTTATGCATAATCTTGAAGATTGATCATTGTTCATGAAGAATGATGAATGTATAATTATATAGAAACCAAGAAGGTTTGATGTTGTACTCTTTTTCCCCTTGTGAGTTTTTATTTGAAGGTTTCTCACATAAGGTTTTTGACGAGGCAACATATGCAATACAATTGCGATTGATATGTACTCTTTTCTCCAATAACAGTTTTTCCCACTGGGTTTTCATATGGAGTTTTTAATGAGGCATATACATTCGTGGTAATCGTCCAAGGGGGAGTGTTGTAATATAACTGGACTTGAATAGAAGGAAAGGATTAGAATTCCCAGTCCATGTCCGGTTGCCCGGACTTGTATAGAAGGAAAGAAGGACTAGACGTCCTAGTCCATGTCCGGTTGCTTGTGGGCTCTTACCGAAACTCTAGTCATAGGTCGGAGTATATAGATGAGAGAGATTGTCATTGTAAATTATCGAACATGAGGAATAAAGAGAAGCTCCACCTACATTGTGTCTTGTCTACTTTGTTCAAATGTTTATCATGAGAGGCGTGAGAGGGAGAAGATCCAACCGTTGACTACGTGTTTTACAACAGTTTGAATACTACGGGGTAAGGTGGCTCGGTGAGAACATAACTAGTCCTTCCGTCAGCAAAGTGAAACTCCCCTCCTCTAGCCTTGTTACAGTGGTGCGTGATGCACGTCGAGAGTGGTCGCTATACTGGTATTGTGAGTTAATTGCGTCATTAGTATATACATCTTTCAAATTGCTTATTTAGAAACAACAACTTGACATGTGGGTGCACATAGGTACATCATCTTGCAAATTGTTTATTTAGAAACAACAACTTGGCATGTGGGTGCATATAGGTCACCTAGATGGCAAATGGGAAAAAAAGATCATGTGAAGCTTACATGTTATCTGGTACTTTATTGAAAAAGTAATGCATATCCTCCAATTTATTATAAAAACAAAAAAAATCAGGTTATCCTCTCCTAATCCTTTTCTTCTCAAGCTTGAGATATCGATTCTACTCTTCGTTCCATTCTTTTCAGTTTATATTTAACCATGACTCACTCGTACTCTGCTTCATTTTTCGTTGGAGAAGAAATTAGATAACTTTTATCCCAATTAGTGAAAAGAAAAAAAGAGATATAACAGCTGGTGACATAACCCTAAACCAAATCTTCTTTATCAACAACGCTAAAAGAAATATGCAAAATCCTAATTAGCGAAGTATGAAGAGAATCGATAACTCAATGTAATCGTGAAAGATCATCTATCTACGCGTTGTGCGACGTCTGTCTTCACATTAAAATTTTTACGTGAGGCCAAAATCGTCCGTCAAAACCATCTCCCGTAGAGACCCAAAGAAAGATGGGCAGATAAACCAATGAGCAAATAAACTAAGAGTCTATTTGTAATAATTGTCACCATGATTAATGTACACATAAGCATCCACATCGTTTTTTCCCACATGCCATCCAGGTGACCTATATGCACCCACATGCCAAGTTGTTGTTCCTAAATGAGCAATTTAGAAGATGATGTATCTAAATGCACCCACTCGCCAAGTTTATGTATTAACGACGCAATTAACACCTGGTATTGTGGTATTGGTATAGTGGCTATTTTCAGATAAATAAAGCTCTAATAAAGTGGTATGAATTCCCCAAGAGGTGAAAAGTTACAAAAGCACTAAAATCAACATAATCATCCGATCCCTACATCCAGGGTTGTATTGTGCTTGTCGAACTGAATAGTTGGCTCACTTGTGCACCCCAATCAGGATCAGATGACTTAATATGTTTGGATGACCTTCTTTTACAGTCCTTAAGAGGCACCATTCCAATGGCACAAAGCATCTCTTCGTTGGCCAACGTAAATCTGAGCAGTTTAGCTTTGAATCTACAGAACCGCTTGCTTCGCCGATTGGCACCATAATAATCTGCAGCTTGTTCATAGAAATCCGAAGCATGGAGCAGTTGCTGATGCTCTGTGTAAAACTCTGCAAGCTCCCGGCAACTAGTGGCAGCCAAACGCAGATTGTTTTTTCTTGACGAACAATGCGATGGCCTTCTCCAACGCATGCTGAGTGGCAGCAATCTCCCCCTCCTCTGCGCAAGATCGAGGGCGTCAGTGCACAGTTTATAACTACACGATTGCTGCAAATATCTGCACACCGTACCTTTGTCTTCAATCTGAACGTAGCACTTCCCGGATCGTAGAAGCGCAGATGCCGCAGTGAGTTCATGTTCATCACCAAACTGCAGGACACAACAGATTGATGACGGGATCAAGTTTATCCGAGATCGATCGAAATCAACCAACCTGGAGGTCGTATGCGGCCTGCTCGCTGAATGCCAGCGCAGCTTTTCTCCCTGCATCAGATTAGGAGCAGATTAGGATCGATTGGTATGATTGCAATCAGAGAAAAGACAAAGGGGACGGACGCAATCTACAGTTTTCAGCGAAGACGTAGGCGTAGGCCGCCGCCTCGAAAACCCGTGACATGGAGCAACTCCACCCTCGCCGGCGCCGGCCAGTAGACAAGAACCAGTCGCCGCGCGCCTCCAGAGCAGCTGGCCCGAGTCTCTCCTCCTCCAAGGGCATCACCGCGTACTCTTCCTTCCCCTCCTCGCACCGTGGGATCGGCTCAACAGCGGCATCGCGTCGCAACAACGACGACACCGTACCCATCGCAACAACCAAGGCGGCGGCGGCGAATAGCCCTGTTTTGTTGGAGGCGATCAGGCTACTCTGCTACTGTATATACGCATACGAACAAACTTCGGCAAGATCGCGCGGAAACTCGCAACCGAATATTTTACTCAACGCCTTGCTTATTCCATAAAGGGTTCAGGTCTTGTCACACCCGGTTTTACCATATCTCTTCTTCTCTGTTACTCCCTCCGTCTTAAATTATAAGTCGTTTGACTTTTTTTACCTCAACTTTGACCACTCGTTTTATTCAAATTATTTTACAAAATCTCATATTTTTTGTTATGGCTAGTTTTAGTAATAAAAGAATTTCAAGAATGACTTAAATTTGAATTTTTTGTTATGGCTAGTTTTAGTAATAAAAGAATTTCAAGAATGACTTAAATTTGACTATATTTGCACAAATTTTTTGAATAAGATGAGTGGTCAAAGTTGGAGTAAAAAAAGTTAAACGACTTATAATTTGGAACGAAAAAAGTACTAAAAAGACTGGAAGAGAGAGTCGCGTCCCCCTGCGATCGTGAAGCCGTCAAGCCTCCCCCGAACAACCCCTCCCGCTCTCCCCACTTCTCCCGTCGCCCGACAAACTCGCATCGCCCTCCCCCCCACGTCGTCCACCCGTTTCTCCGTTTTTGAGATCTCCCTTCCCCGTCCAGGCCAACGCGAGACCGTCTCCCATCGTGAAGCCGGAAAACAGATGCAGTCCGCCGCCCGATATCCCGTTCCTTCAAATTCGGTCGTCGTTCACACTGATCGGATTTGATTTCCATATCCCCGTTTGTCCGCCCATGTAACACCCTAAAAATGCCCTATTTAAAATTTAGTAATTAATTGTTTTTTTCTTAAAGTGCTCATAATTAATATAGGGAAATAAAATTTTGAGGAAAATAAAAGAAAATATAGGAAATAGAAACATTATTGTTGCATTCATGCTGGTGCATTTATTTTGATTGTTGAATTCAAATTTGAATTTGAATTTGAATTCAAATGAGTGTTTGAATAAAAGAAAAACCTTTTCTTTTTCCTCTCTTTTCCCCTCTACCTTTTCAGCCCAGCAGCCCAGCTTCTTCTTTTTCTTTTCCCCGCGGCCCATCTTCTCTTCCTCCTTTTCCCGCGGCCCAGCTACCTTGCACCAGCCCACTGCGCGGCCCAGCCCAGCCAGCGCCGCACCCTCTCTATCTTCCGCTGCGGCTGACAGCGCGGCCCCACCTGTCGGCGCCCTCTTCCACCGCCAGCAACGCCGCGCCCGCACTCCGCCTGAGTCGCTGACCGCCTGGGCCCACGCGTCAGCGCCGTCTCCTACCTTCAGCCGTAGCCGAGCAGGACACCGCGCCGTCGTCGAGTTCGCCTTGCGCACACCTTCCGCCCGGCTTGGTGCGCACGCCTAGGACTCCCCTCGAGCCCCTTTATAAGCGTCGCCTCCCCCTCGCCCAAATCCCCAACCCTAGACGTCGCTTCCAAGACTTGTAGCGCCGCCGCAACCCTAGCCGCCGCCATCGTCTCGAGCTCGCCTCGCCGCCGCTTTGCCGCCTAGAACCACACCAGGAGCTTTGCCGTGAGGTAAGCAACACGCCAGGCCCAAAAGCCCTCTTTTCCCCGCTCTGCAGTGTGCGCACGCGCTCGTCGGAGCTCTCCACCCGCCACCGCTCGTCGTCGGCCTCCACCATTGCCCAACCTTCGAGTAGAACCCCCAAAATCGACTCCCCGTCGTCTCCTCTACCTCTAGGACCAAACGCGGCGAGATTTGGACCACCGTAGCTCCAAGCCGAGTCGATTCCGGCGAGGGCACCGCCGCACGCCGCCGCGAGCCGCCGTCCCCGGCGAGTCGAGCGCCCCGATCTGTTTGCCACCGTTCGATCTAGATCTAACGGTCTAGATCTGAAACCGATCTAAACCGAGCCGGTTCACCGTGAACCCGTGAACCGCGGTTCAGGGCCGGTCCACGGTTCGGTCCACTATGACGTCAGCCCACGTCAGCATCTAGCCGTCGCCGTGCCTGTTTTGCAAAAGAGCCCCTCTCCTTTTTAAAAATCAACCCGCGTGTGACATCTCTGATGTCAAAAGAATTAAAAAGTGCAATTAAAATCAATGCAACAGGGAATTGGGTTGAAATTCAAAAATTCGTCAAAAATTCAATTATAATTCAAAAACAAGGGTTGTTTGGCACCCAACTGAAATCTAAAAATCTCGGACCAAAAGAGTAGTTGTCATCACCAACAGCCCTTCGCGACAACCTCGCCACGGCGTTCGTTCCGCTCGATGACCCTCGAGCGGGGATGTCCGTCACGATCGAGCATTAGCCGTATATCCGTCCCGATCGAGCTACGTCCGTGACGATCGAGCCTAGCCTGTAGTTTCCGTCACGATTCGAGGCCGCACGATAGGACCCTCGAGGCTCCGCAGCCAAGCTCGAGGACTTACCCTCGAGCGACGTTTCGGCACGCTCGAGGCTTCGCAGCCAAGCTCGAGGAGGGCACTCACCCTCGAGTGGCGTTTCCGACCATTCGAGGCTCGGCAAGCTCGAGCTCGCGGTTCAAGCTCGAAGCGCCGTAGCGCCTGGTCGAAGTGCCTGGTCCAAGCTCGAAAGTTGTGTCCCACACCTCAGACCCCAACTTTTAATTTTACACGTTTCGAAGTTCAGCTCAAATTTTTGGAGAAAGTTCAAAAGGGGCAAAGGAGCTCCACGGGGCTGCCAGCTCGCCCCTGGTGCGCTCTGCTCTGGCCGGAGTCCGGCCGCCACGTGGCCGGCGCGTGGCGGGGACCGCGTCGGGTCGGCCGAGCCGTGGCGGCAGCTAGCTTTTGTCCTCGCGCGTTTGTCCCAAGCCTTCCGTACCGTCGCTTCGCGGGCGACGGCGCACTGCTGCCTCGCGCCGCGGAGCGCCATCATGACGAGCTCGCTCGGCACTGGTCGCAGCCGCGCAGCGCCGCCCCGCAGTCGCGATGCTCGCTCGCTACGCGCCAAGGAGCACTGTGGAGGATCCCCAGCGATCACGCCACAATCTTCCCCGCCCAATCGTGTCGCGCGCGCTCTGTTCGAGCTCGGCGTGCATCAATGGCGCGTCACGTCGACCTTTACTCACGCGCACTCCCGAGCCATCACTTCGCCGCCGTCGCCTCGCCTCGCGCCGCGGAGCGCCATCATACGGTCGCGCGCCGCCGTGGCCGCACGCTCGCCTTGCGCCGCGCCGAGCGCACTGCAGGCGGTAGAGTCCATTCGCGTCACGCCAAAGCCTCTGCTGAGGATCTCCACTTCATCACGCGATGATCTTTGACGCCCAACCGCGCGTGTGCGCTCTGTTCGAGCTCGCCGCGCCATCAATGGCGACCGCGACAGCTACCCACGCGCTCGCACGCTCCCGAGGCAACACTGTGCCACTCTTGCGTGCTCAATCACTCCACCAAGCACTCACACCCCTCCTCTCACTCGCTCACTTGGCCATTTCCACTTCCCCGCGCTCGCTCGGTCTTCTTCTTCCTCGCGCCGCGCGAACCGAGCCGAGCTTCTCCGAGAAATTCACCCTCCACACTCCACCATTCCCAAGTTCGTCCCGCACGAGGCTAGCCCTCTACTCCAGCTCCATTTTCCCCCACTTTCCCCTAGCTATTGTCCCTTCTCCGGCGAGAATTTGAGATTTCCCCCAAATCGCGAATTCCGGCCGCCGGAGCACGCGCACGTCGAGCCCCTACTTCGAGCCCTCCCCGAGGTCAACCAAGCATCCCAATAGCTTCCCGAGACCCGCTGGTGCTCACGGACCCCTCCAACTCCGGTGAAAGCCACTCACTTCGCCGGAATCGAGCCCACGGCGACCGCACTGCCACCGCACGTCGCCGGCGATTTACGAGCCTCTTCCGGCCTCCCAACCGTCATCGTTCGACTCGTGGTAAGCCACTGGTTCTTTTCCCCACCTCTCCGACCTCCTTTCACCGCCGTTCGTCGGCGCAGTGATAGCCAGTAGTGGGCAGGGTTCTTCCTCGTTGAGAGCCCTGTTTCGAGCCAGGGTTCTTTCTCGATGAGAACCCAGCCAACGAGAGCCAGTAGAGTTCTTTTCCTATTCGAACAGGGTTCTTTCTCGATAAGAACTCAGTTTCGAGCTTCAGGGTTCTTTTTCCGATAAGAACCCAGACTGCGGGAACCAGCAGAGTTCTTTCTGTCGAGAAGAACTCGGTCCTCGAGACCAACCGAGTTCTTTTCCTCGAAAGCAGGAGATTAGAAGAGAAAAGAGAAACTTTGTTAAAATGTTAAGATAAAAATCACCTAGTGCAGTCACCTCGAATCATGTTTTGGCAGAACGCTTAATTTGTGCATCTCATGTAGAAGGCGCACTCGTTGACGGCTTCTACGACCTCGTCCCCGTCGACGGAGAGGAGAACCTCGAAGGCGGAGCCAACGTCGACACAAACAACCCGGAGGCTAACCCCCAGCTAGCACAAGAAGGCAAGCCCCGGAGCATAACCTGACTTTACCAATTATGCATTATGACTTCTCTATGCTTGTGCATTTACGTTCAAGGAGTTGATTGAATACCTTAGCTGCATATTTTCCTAGTACCTATGACTTGCAATACTAGTATGAAAGGGGTCGATAGTGCATTGCTATAGGTCCGTTACAAGTCGAGTGATTTCCTGTCACTCGCGAGACATAGGAATTGCTTGTCCTTACTTATGTTGGAATCATAAGGATTGACGGGCGGGATGATAGATGTAGATCTCCCGTCCGTGTATGATAATTGATTTAAGGTCGAAACGTGTGGTTGAGTGTGTCAAGTTTTTGAACGTACCACATGCATGCCGATGTATGGGGATCGGTAAGCCCGGTACCAGATTGAAGCAGCTAGGGCCGATAGCCATCTCTCCTTGGAAACTTTGTTTTCCCCTGCCGTACACTTGTGGATATATGCGTGATGCTGTGAGTGAAGCAGTAAACCTTTATCCTAAGGAAATGGACCCGGTTCCGAATTGTGGATCGATGGGAAAGGTTGGGAAATGCTTGTACCTTTTATAGCAAGCAGAGTATCCGTGTGTGTTGGGTTTCCCCTGGCCAGGTAGCACAAATTCGGTTCGAACTGTCCGCTTCTCGCGGTTAATGAGACTGCTTGACCGCCTTGCTACATTGAGTAACAAGTGGAACTATGAGAATGATGAACTTGTTGTATGAAATAAATTGTACTGCACCACTTGTATGATTAGACAGGATGCTAATCTAGAATGGTTAAATCTACTAGAATATGATGCTAAAACTTGAAAGCAAGGACCTACTCTTAGTTGCTTTTTGGCAAACAAACCCACCAGCCAAAAGCCTCTCATGGTCTAGATGTCGGTGATGTAGTTTTCACCCGACGGGTAAGCCTTGCTGAGTATTAGTATACTCAGCCTTGCTTGTGGCAATGATTTACAGGTACACCTTTGGATGTGGATGCCTTGACTTGGCCCGTCCAGGTTCCACCTGGCTGGCACATCGAATGGGTTCCGTCCTCTGCCGAGGATCGGGAGGAGTAGCTTCGTGGCAGGCTTCAGCACGGAGTTATCTGTATCGTCGTTAGATTATTTTCTTCCGCTGCAATGAAACTCTAATTTCAGCTACTTTGAACTTTTATTTCCGCTGCAAGGCTTTGTACTCTGAATTAAATTTGAACTTGGTTGTAATAACTTGTGATACCTATTGTGTATGTTAATTTGTGGAATGTTGTAATCTCTGGAACTCACCTTCGTGTGGGCGTGCTGTTGTTTCGATCGAGAAAAGAACGTGGTTAATCGGGTTTAATCCGACGGCGCTCCAGCTTATTCCGGATTAAGTGCCTGACTACTCGGTTAGTGGTCCCGGGGTACTTAACTTGGAATAATTTCGGAGTGGTCCGCCACAGCTGGCATCAGAGTCGAAACAGCGCACCGGAGAGACCAACAAACCTTAAATAAATATTTTTGGAATAAAATTTGCCAACTCGTACTTCCGCCGTGCTTTTCGGTGGAAGGTTGTTGTTAGGACCGCTAAGGATGTTACCTAGAGCGTGAAGCCTATGTGGGTTAAGGGATCACGATATGATAGGTGGCAAATAGTATATTATACTGACTTCCAGCACATTTCATTCTGTCATTTACTTTACGCAATGGTGGGCGCAAGGTACGGCGATTGCTGTAACGTACCACGGCACTATATGAAAATATAGTGGCGGCACATAGTCAATACGCTGTGATGGCGTATGAAAATAGAATAGGATGGTGGGCGCAAGGTACGGCGATTGCTGTAGCGTACCACGGCATCATATGCAAATATGATGGCGGCACAAAGTCAATACGCTATCTCATGAGCGTATGAAACTGTCAATATGTTGCTTTGGTGACATATGAACATTGCCCGTTCAATGTTAAACGTTCGGGTGCCATCTCTATAGTGGGTGGTAATGAATGGAGACGCTTTCGTGAGTGCTGGCACGAAAGGTTGATTATACATGCTCTGGAATGGAATTTTCTGCAGGTACACTAACCGCGAATCCGTATGTTGAAACGGTTAGAAAAGTTCGGCTAAATAATATAGGGAGAGACGGATATTGCCTAGCCACCGGCACTAACTTCGTAAGCCAAAAGTTTATTGGCATGTGTGTGGTGAGAACGAATAGGCCGCTCATGCATTGCACCTCACTGAATTAATATCAATTTTAAACCATGACCAAATTGAACCGCCGTCAAAGAAATTGAAATCAAAACCCAAAATCCTGCTGGGAACAATCTGTTTGCACCCTTAATTCGAAACTGAAAACGTTGTCGAACGAAAAAGTGTTCAACACGAAAGTTGTCATAAATATTATGAAGTAAATGCTGGAGAAATTTCAACGAAAATGGTTCAGTAAAATTGGAGTTATGCTAAAAATGGTAACCCCCTGTCTGCTGGAAATTTCGGGGGACAGTGACATAAAAATTTAATTTTTACACCATCTTAACGACAGTTTCTGCTCGAACCTCCAACATGAAACTTGTTAGGAATTATTTAAACAATGTCCTGGCCAAATTTGGGAATTTTTGAGCTTGTAGATTTCGAGTTTTGTAATTTTTACCACCCTGCAAAGAATCTGTTTTTGCTCTTTGGCACTAACCGGTTCTCACCCTTGCCCCTTTTCCTTTTGGTTCAGATGGACGCCCTCGCTGACCTGGCTAGCCACCCCAACGACGTGTCCTTCTCTGATTGCTTGGGATGGGAAGGCTTCCCTAGCATCTTGTGGTCAGTTCAACAGGCACTTGGCTACGCTACACCGCCACAATATGAGAGAATCCTCATCCGAGACCGTGGTGTGACTCGTTCCCGTGTGCGTTTGGTGGTCTATCGCCACCCGCCGTGTCCTAGTTCCCCCACCTGGACGGTGGAAGTTCATAGACACCACATGGAGACGACTTGTGAGCTAGCTGCCTTGAATGGCATCGGTTCTTTTTGTGCTCAGAACCAGAGCTTGGTAGAGCACCAGTTGCTTGGGCTGTTTCCACCAACTCAGCCAAATGATCCCCACTGGATGAGACGCTACCTTAGCTCTCCTTTGAGGATGGCGGAGAATCCCGTCGCTGCAGCCGCTTTGATGATGAGGTGGATACGGGCGTATCACCGCTTGCAGGCACTACTTGGACGGTCACAGAGCGAGTTGCTCAACATTGCTATGGACATGTCCGCTCGCGCCCGTGACATAGGGGTTGAGAGGACCTCCTTGTCCATTGCGGTGACCACTAGAGATGCCATGATTGCTGACTTGGAGAGGCAACTGAATGACCTCCAAATTGCACACAACAACACCCAGAATGAGTTAGCACAAACTAGAGATGAGCTTGAGGAGGTACATGGTACCTTGGAGCATGCGAATGCTATGCTTGCCGCCCATGACGCTCAGCACCTTCTTGAGCAAGAAGGAGGGAATGGTGAAGGAGAGGCTCCAGACTCTGACATGGGCACCGAGGACGACATGCCGCCCCTTCCAGCTCCACCTTCTCCTATGGGCAGCGAGGCTACCGCTAACAACTTGGATGATTTTTTTTGAGTGGTAGTAGCAAGTACTCCTCCGCTAGGCCTAAGTTTTGGCTTCGTCTTGTATTAGGCTAGATGGAGTTGAGCTCCCCCTCTTTACCTTTTGGTGGCAATGTAAATTAATGGTGTGGTTGTGGTGTAAAACTTGATGAAGTGTAATAGCTGTGTTGAAAACATTCTGCAGCTGACCTTGTTTTAATTATTGATGGGTTTTCCATTCATTTCTGGGCTGTGATGTGAACTACAAAGTTGTTTGGAATTTGTCAAACAAAATGATCACCAAATTGCAACCCCATTGGTTAAGCGGAATAAAAATGACGACCAAAACACTACAGCTCAGCCTGCTGAAAAACAGCAAATGCAGAGAGCCAAAGATTGAATTTTTCGGCTTAGTTCCAGTCCGAATTTGAAATTGAGCCCAAAATGAAAGTTGTAGAGCATAAAATTTCCGAGCTACTGACCGAATGGGAGCATTTGACTTGTTTCCTGTTGGGAGATATGATTTTTCTTCCAAACTGCGTGCTGATGTGTCATTCTGCGCAGTATACTTCAATATGATGTCACATTCTATCTTGTCATTTGTTATGTAAGCTTATGAGATGTGGCTAATACAAGTCCCTACTGCAGATGGCAATCACCCGCAGCGGTCACGACGCTAGTGGCTCCAACGCTAACCAGCAGGGGCCAGAGGGGCAGCAACAGCCACCGCCACCTCCTCCTCCGCAGCAACCTCCGACGTGGCAGCAGTTATATGCCACGCAAACGGAGATTCTCCGGAACCTGCAGCATCAGCAGCAGATGATGCAGCAGCAGATGCTTCAGCATGGAGGTCAACGGGCCCCTCAGCCTCAGGTGGCCAGATACGAAGATTTTCTGGCAACGCACCCGCCGATTTTCTCTCGAGCTGATGAGCCCTTGGAGGCCGACACCTGGATTCGAGCCATCGAGTCCAAATTCACCATCCTGGCGACACCTTGTGCCTCTAACCGCAAGGTCGTGTTCGCGGCGCAACAGCTCCGCGGCCCAGCTCTCCTTTGGTGGGAGAACTACCTGGCCCTGCAGCAGGAGGGTCACGTAGTCGAGTGGGATGAGTTCAAGGCTGCATTCAAAGCTCATCACATTCCGGCCGGTCTGGTTGAAAGAAAGCTGAATGAGTTTCTGGCGCTGACCCAGGGTACTCGCACGGTGCTGCAGTACGCCCAGGCCTTCAATGGTCTGTGCCCCTACGCGGGTCATCACGCCGACTCAGATGAAAAGAAGCTTGAGAGGTTCCGACGTGGCCTTAACACTAAGTTGAAGGCACAGTTGGCCACCACCCGTGCTCCCACGTACGGTGACCTCGTCAACCTCGCCATCGCTCAAGAAGACGCCAATATGGTGCACAAGGCGGAAAAGAAGAGGAAGACTCCCGCTGGACCGTCAAGCGCGCAGCCCCAGAGGTTCCGCCTGGTTCCCCCGGCTGCACCGCAGGGACAGTCCAGGGCACCTCAGGGAGGTGGATGGGTTGCTAGGCCGCCACAGCCCAACGCACCCCGTTTCCCTCCACCGCAGCAGCAGCAAGCACCAAGGCAGAATGCGCAGCATCCAGCTCGCCCAGGAGCCGGCTATCAGTGTTTCAAGTGTGGGAGCAAGGACCATTTTATCAAAGATTGCCCGCAGAACAAGCAGCAAAACCAACGCCCGGGAAATCAGCAAGGCAAAGGCAAACAGCAGCAGCGTGTGCAAGTTCGCCAAGGACGGCTCAACTACACCACCTTGGCCGACTTACCCGAGGGAGCCCCAGACATGACTGGTACCTTCCCTATCCGCACTCAACCTGCTGTGATATTGTTTGATTCCGGGGCAACACATAGTTTTATAAGCACAAGATTTCATGTGAAATGCGGATTAAAATCATACCATACCAAATCATCGTATGTGATATCAACTGCGGGAGGTAAAATTGCATCCAACCAAGTCACACGACAGGTTCCAATCAGGCTGGGAAGTAAAACATTTCCTACTGATTTAATTCTGCTTGGTATGGAAGGAATTGACATTGTGTTAGGAGCCAATTGGATGACTCAACACAAGGTTGTCCTAGATGTTGCGGAAAGAGTTGTTGAAAAAAACTCACCTACGCATGGCCCGAGTGTGCTATATCTGCCACAACGGACTTGCGTTGATGCGTGTGCTTATACCATGGTCGAAACCCAACTAAAGGACATTCCGGTGGTATGTGAGTATGCCGATGTATTCCCGGATGACTTACCTGGGATACCGCCGGATAGGGACGTTGAATTTGTGATCGAACTTCAACCTGGCACAGCACCTATATCAAAGAGACCGTATAGAATGCCACCCAATGAATTGGCTGAATTAAAAACTCAACTCCAAGAATTGCTAGATAAGGGTTTCATTCGTCCAAGTGTATCACCTTGGGGATGTCCCGCTATCTTCGTGAAGAAGAAGGACCATTCCTTGAGGTTGTGTATTGATTACCGGCCTCTCAATGCGGTAACTATTAAGAACAAGTACCCACTCCCCCGTATTGACATCTTGTTTAACCAACTAGCTGGCGCCAGAGTGTTCTCCAAGATTGACCTTCGCTCTGGCTATCACCAAATCAAAATCAGGCCTTGTGACATTCCAAAGACTGCCTTTTCCACACGATATGGACTTTATGAATTCCTGGTTATGTCCTTTGGACTCACGAATGCCCCAGCCTATTTCATGTACCTCATGAATTCGGTCTTCATGTCTGAACTAGACAAGTTTGTGGTGGTTTTCATTGACGACATTCTTGTATATTCCAAGAATGAGGAAGAGCATGCTGAGCACCTTCGCATTGTTCTTCAAAGGCTGAGAGATCACCAGCTCTATGCCAAGTTCTCCAAGTGTGAATTCTGGCTTGAGAGCGTGAAGTTTTTAGGTCACACGGTTTCCAAGGATGGTATATCCGTGGATCCAACCAAAGTGCAAGAGGTGCTAGATTGGCAACCACCTACATCTGTCCACGAGATTCGGAGTTTTCTGGGTTTAGCCGGTTATTACCGTCGTTTTATTCCGGATTTCTCTCGGATAGCAAAGCCCATGACCGAACTCTTGAAGAAGGGAGTTAAATTTGAGTGGAATGACAAATGTGAGGAAGCTTTCCACACCTTGCGAAGACATTTAACTTCAGCCCCAGTTTTGGCTCAGCCCGATTGCACCAAGCCTTATGATGTCTATTGCGATGCATCAGGCACCGGTCTTGGCTGTGTTCTCATGCAAGAAAACCGAGTGATTGCTTATGCTTCTCGAGCACTTCGGCCTCATGAGCAAAACTACCCCACGCATGATCTTGAGTTAGCAGCGGTTATTCATGCTCTCAAGATGTGGAGACACTATTTGATGGGTGTTCCCTGCAACATATACACAGACCACAAGAGCCTCAAATATGTTTTCACTCAGGCACATTTGAATATGAGGCAGCGAAGATGGTTGGAGTTAGCAAAGGACTATGACCTTAGTGTGCATTATCACCCCAGGAAGGCTAATGTAGTTGCGGATGCGCTAAGCCGCAAGGCTCGTTGTCATTGTCTTTCCGTGGAGTCCTATGCCGACACCCTGTGTCACGAAATGGCAAAGCTCAATTTAGAGATTGTTCCACACGGGTACTTCAACCATATTGCAGTGGAACCAACCTTGCACGATCAGATTGTTGTAGCCCAATTAAATGACGCGGGCATTAAAGTTCTTAAACGGAAATTGTCTAAGGAGAAGGTGAAAGAGAAGTACAAATGTTTCCGGTTGGATGGGCAGGGAGTGATGTGGTTTGGACATCGCCTCGTGGTGCCCAAAAACACGGAACTCCGGAGGAAGATTATGGATGAGGCACATCTCTCTAAATTTTCTATCCATCCCGGCAGCACTAAATTGTACCAAGATTTGAAACAAAACTTTTGGTGGACTCGGATGAAGCGAGAAATTGCCACATATGTGTCGGAATGTGACACATGTCAGCGGGTTAAGGCCAGCCACTTGAAGGTAGCAGGCACGCTTCAACCTCTACCTATTCCCTCATGGAAGTGGGAAGATATAAGCATGGATTTTATTGTTGGACTTCCCCGGACCCCTCAGGGCCACGACTCCATCTGGGTAATTGTGGATCGCCTTACCAAAACCGCACACTTTATTCCAGTCAATACCATTTACACTGCTAAGAAGTACGCGGAAATTTATTTGGAACGGATCGTCTGTCTACATGGAGTACCCAAGACGATAATTTCAGATCGTGGTACTCTGTTCGTAGCACGCTTTTGGGAACAATTGCAAATGTCCCTAGGCACCAAACTGATCCGTAGTTCGGCATATCACCCACAAACCGATGGGCAGACGGAAAGGGTAAATCAAACACTTGAGGATATGCTTCGAGCTTGTGTTATCCATTACGGGAAGAATTGGGAGAAGTGTTTATCTCTGGCCGAATTCTCTTATAACAACAGCTACCAAGCGAGTCTTAAAATGGCACCTTTCGAAGCCTTGTATGGTAGAAGATGTCGGACCCCGTTGTGTTGGTCCCAGGCAGGCGAGAGATATACCTATGGCCCTGACCTTGTGAAGGAGGCAGAAGAAAAGGTTAGGATCATTCGGGAAAATTTGAAGACCGCCCAGTCACGGCAAAAGAGCTACTTTGATCAGCGGCGGAAGCCACTTCAGTTTGAAGTTGGTGACCACGTGTATCTTAAAGTCTCCCCGACCAAGGGTGTGCAAAGATTTGGACTAAAAGGGAAGCTTGCACCTCGCTATATCGGCCCGTATGAAATCACTCAACAATGTGGGCCGGTAGCCTATCAAGTGAAGCTTCCCGAAAAACTCTCAGCTGTACACGATGTATTTCATGTTTCTCAACTTAAGAGGTGTCTACGTGTTCCGACCGAAGTTGTTGAACAAGAGGAACTCTCGGTTGAACCGGATCTCTCGTATGATGAGCATCCCGTTAAGATCCTCGACGAGAAAGAGCGGCAAACACGAAGGAAGGGAGTTAAAATGTACAAAGTTCAGTGGAGTCATCACTCCGAAGATAAAGCCACGTGGGAAACCGAGGACTATCTTAGGAAGAATTTCCCCGACATACTTTCATAAGCCGAGGTATTTCTTTTCCCCTCTCTATCTCTAGGTTTAATCGAATCTCGGGACGAGATTCCTTTTAAGGGGGGTAGGCTGTGACATCTGTGATGTCAAAAGAATTAAAAAGTGCAATTAAAATCAATGCAACAGGGAATTGGGTTGAAATTCAAAAATTCGTCAAAAATTCAATTATAATTCAAAAACAAGGGTAGTTTGGCACCCAACTGAAATTTAAAAATCTCGGACCAAAAGAGTAGTTGTCATCACCAACAGCCCTTCGCGACAACCTCGCCACGGCGTTCGTTCCGCTCGATGACCCTCGAGCGGGGATGTCCGTCACGATCGAGCATTAGCCGTATATCCGTCCCGATTGAGCTACGTCCGTGACGATCGAGCCTAGCCTGTAGTTTCCGTCACGATTCGAGGCCGCACGATAGGACCCTCGAGGCTCCGCAGCCAAGCTCGAGGACTTACCCTCGAGCGACGTTTCGGCACGCTCGAGGCTTCGCAGCCAAGCTCGAGGGGGGCACTCACCCTCGAGTGGCGTTTCCGACCATTCGATGCTCGGCAAGCTCGAGCTCGCGGTTCAAGCTCGAAGCGCCGTAGCGCCTGGTCCAAGCTCGAAAGTTGTGTCCCACACCTCAGACCCCAACTTTTAATTTTACACGTTTCGAAGTTCAGCTCAAATTTTTGGAGAAAGTTCAAAAGGGGCAAAGGAGCTCCACGGGGCTGCCAGCTCGCCCCTGGCGCGCTCTGCTCTGGCCGGAGTCCGGCCGCCACGTGGCCGGCGCGTGGCGGAGACCGCGTCGGGTCGGCCGAGCCGTGGCGGCAGCTAGCTTTTGTCCTCGCACGTTTGTCCCAAGCCTTCCGTACCGTCGCTTCGCGGGCGACGGCGCACTGCTGCCTCGCGCCGCGGAGCGCCATCATGACGAGCTCGCTCGGCACTGGTCGCAGCCGCGCAGCGCCGCCCCGCAGTCGCGATGCTCGCTCGCTACGCGCCAAGGAGCACTGTGGAGGATCCCCAGCGATCACGCCACAATCTTCCCCGCCCAATCGTGTCGCGCGCGCTCTGTTCGAGCTCGGCGTGCATCAATGGCGCGTCACGTCGACCTTTACTCACGCGCACTCCCGAGCCATCACTTCGCCGCCGTCGCCTCGCCTCGCGCCGTGGAGCGCCATCATACGGTCGCGCGCCGCCGTGGCCGCACGCTCGCCTTGCGCCGCGCCGAGCGCACTGCAGGCGGTAGAGTCCATTCGCGTCACGCCAAAGCCTCTGCTGAGGATCTCCACTTCATCACGCGATGATCTTTGACGCCCAACCGCGCGTGTGCGCTCTGTTCGAGCTCGCCGCGCCATCAATGGCGACCGCGACAGCTACCCACGCGCTCGCACGCTCCCGAGGCAACACTGTGCCACTCTTGCGTGCTCAATCACTCCACCAAGCACTCACACCCCTCCTCTCACTCGCTCACTTGGCCATTTCCACTTCCCCGCGCTCGCTCGGTCTTCTTCTTCCTCGCGCCGCGCGAACCGAGCCGAGCTTCTCCGAGAAATTCACCCTCCACACTCCACCATTCCCAAGTTCGTCCCGCACGAGGCTAGCCCTCTACTCCAGCTCCATTTTCCCCCACTTTCCCCTAGCTATTGTCCCTTCTCCGGCGAGAATTTGAGATTTCCCCCAAATCGCGAATTCCGGCCGCCGGAGCACGCGCACGTCGAGCCCCTACTTCGAGCCCTCCCCGAGGTCAACCAAGCATCCCAATAGCTTCCCGAGACCCGCTGGTGCTCACGGACCCCTCCAACTCCGGTGAAAGCCACTCACTTCGCCGGAATCGAGCCCACGGCGACCGCACTGCCACCGCACGTCGCCGGCGATTTACGAGCCTCTTCCGGCCTCCCAACCGTCATCTTTCGACTCGTGGTAAGCCACTGGTTCTTTTCCCCACCTCTCCGACCTCCTTTCACCGCCGTTCGTCGGCGCAGTGATAGCCAGTAGTGGGCAGGGTTCTTCCTCGTTGAGAGCCCCGTTTCGAGCCAGGGTTCTTTCTCGATGAGAACCCAGCCAACGAGAGCCAGTAGAGTTCTTTTCCTATTCGAACAGGGTTCTTTCTCGATAAGAACTCAGTTTCGAGCTTCAGGGTTCTTTTTCCGATAAGAACCCAGACTGCGGGAACCAGCAGAGTTCTTTCTGTCGAGAAGAACTCGGTCCTCGAGACCAACCGAGTTCTTTTCCTCGAAAGCAGGAGATTAGAAGAGAAAAGAGAAACTTTGTTAAAATGTTAAGATAAAAATCACCTAGTGCAGTCACCTCGAATCATGTTTTGGCAGAACGCTTAATTTGTGCATCTCATGTAGAAGGCGCACTCGTTGACGGCTTCTACGACCTCGTCCCCGTCGACGGAGAGGAGAACCTCGAAGGCGGAGCCAACGTCGACACAAACAACCCGGAGGCTAACCCCCAGCTAGCACAAGAAGGCAAGCCCCGGAGCATAACCTGACTTTACCAATTATGCATTATGACTTCTCTATGCTTGTGCATTTACGTTCAAGGAGTTGATTGAATACCTTAGCTGCACATTTTCCTAGTACCTATGACTTGCAATACTAGTATGAAAGGGGTCGATAGTGCATTGCTATAGGTCCGTTACAAGTCGAGTGATTTCCTGTCACTCGCGAGACATAGGAATTGCTTGTCCTTACTTATGTTGGAATCATAAGGATTGACGGGCGGGATGATAGATGTAGATCTCCCGTCCGTGTATGATAATTGATTTAAGGTCGAAACGTGTGGTTGAGTGTGTCAAGTTTTTGAACGTACCACATGCATGCCGATGTATGGGGATCGGTAAGCCCGGTACCAGATTGAAGCAGCTAGGGCCGATAGCCATCTCTCCTTGGAAACTTTGTTTTCCCCTGCCGTACACTTGTGGATATATGCGTGATGCTGTGAGTGAAGCAGTAAACCTTTATCCTAAGGAAATGGACCCGGTTCCGAATTGTGGATCGATGGGAAAGGTTGGGAAATGCTTGTACCTTTTATAGCAAGCAGAGTATCCGTGTGTGTTGGGTTTCCCCTGGCCAGGTAGCACAAATTCGGTTCGAACTGTCCGCTTCTCGCGGTTAATGAGACTGCTTGACCGCCTTGCTACATTGAGTAACAAGTGGAACTATGAGAATGATGAACTTGTTGTATGAAATAAATTGTACTGCACCACTTGTATGATTAGACAGGATGCTAATCTAGAATGGTTAAATCTACTAGAATATGATGCTAAAACTTGAAAGCAAGGACCTACTCTTAGTTGCTTTTTGGCAAACAAACCCACCAGCCAAAAGCCTCTCATGGTCTAGATGTCGGTGATGTAGTTTTCACCCGATGGGTAAGCCTTGCTGAGTATTAGTATACTCAGCCTTGCTTGTGGCAATGATTTACAGGTACACCTTTGGATGTGGATGCCTTGACTTGGCCCGTCCAGGTTCCACCTGGCTGGCACATCGAATGGGTTCCGTCCTCTGCCGAGGATCGGGAGGAGTAGCTTCGTGGCAGGCTTCAGCACGGAGTTATCTGTATCGTCGTTAGATTATTTTCTTCCGCTGCAATGAAACTCTAATTTCAGCTACTTTGAACTTTTATTTCCGCTGCAAGGCTTTGTACTCTGAATTAAATTTGAACTTGGTTGTAATAACTTGTGATACCTATTGTGTATGTTAATTTGTGGAATGTTGTAATCTCTGGAACTCACCTTCGTGTGGGCGTGCTGTTGTTTCGATCGAGAAAAGAACGTGGTTAATCGGGTTTAATCCGACGGCGCTCCAGCTTATTCCGGATTAAGTGCCTGACTACTCGGTTAATGGTCCCGGGGTACTTAACTTGGAATAATTTCGGAGTGGTCCGCCACACCGCGGTCCACCTCTATTCAAAAGTATTTACAACCAAGTCCTTTTTCTTTCGGTTTAGCCCCTGCTCTTTGGAAAAATAGTGCCCGCCGTCCTTAGAAGTCGTTTTTACTCGTTAGCCCTCGAGTTTTTATACGAAATTATGTTTTAGGTCCCTGGTTTCTTTCAAAAACACCCCTGGAAGCCTAAAACCTTTACCAGCAAGCCCCTAGAGCCCGTTTTAAGCGTAGTTTCTTCGTTTTAACTCCGATTTGAGTGATTTTCACGCTCATGTGTTCGTAGCAAAGCGTACAGTAACTCTGAAGCCTTCTTTTCATCTTTTGTTTATGTTTGGTGTACTGTTCTAATTAAATATCTTGTTTACATGTATGTGTGGATGATTGCGTGGTGATCAATGAGAGTAGTTGCCGAGCCGTTTGAGTTTGCCGACGATCCCGTTCCCGAGGAGCAGGAGCAGCAGCAGTTTGCTGAGGAAGGCAAGTATAACACGGACCATCCTTGTTACCTATACACCGATTAATCACATAAATCATATGCATGTGTCTAATACTGTTAACCACTAAGGATGTTCCTAGTCTTTACCTTATTCCTTGTTTACCCGGGTTTTATGCATTATGGTTAGTCTATGCTACGCGCTGCAACCAACATTTATTTTTAATGTCAATATTGAATTAATGGTTCACTTTAATGATGATTAAAAGATGCTTTTTAGCAACTTGGTTCGGGGAACTAGAGCATGTGCTATGTGCTTTGTTCTAGTGTCTCTGTAAGGTTTGGTCTAGGGAATTAGAGCATGTGCTTTGTGCTTTGTTCTAATGTCTCTCCATAAGGTCCGGTTCTTAAAGCGGCAACCCAGGAACCTGTTCGCCGCCGTTGGAACTATAATGGCTCTGGTCTTGGATAATTAACTTGTACGTCTCTAGCTCGCCAGTGGTTACCGAAAGGCGTATGTGGGGAGCATGGGTGAGAGTATAGTTTGATCCATCGAGGACGGATTAATCCGTTGGCTATGTCTCGTTAGGCAAAGTCCCGTGATGTAAGCGCCCGATGTACGGCAGCTTCACACGTTGCGATGATTGCGCTCTCGCTCTGGACGCCATTGACCCCCTCACGTTGCGCCCTGAGCGTACGTCAATCTCGATGCCTCGGGTTATGCTGCCTATGTTGAACCAAAACGGCTACTGTGCTTGTTAGGGTGTTTTGTGAAAGTCCTCGTAACATAAATTCTTTTGGATTTATGTGACCGGCGGGTAAAGGGCGAAACCTCTGCAGAGTGTTGATCTATCATGATAGCCGTGCTCACGGACACGAGCGGCCTGGATCCTTTTTTATTAGAAGATGATATTAGTGGTTGATATTGGTTTGTCTATAATCACTTATACCTTATTAATGGGTTTATACTTGGGTTCTACTCATTTGTAGTAAACTAGATGATAATAAAATGAAACAACTAAAAGTGCTAATGCAGTATAACCGTGTCAAGCCTTTTGTTCTTGCATAACCCGTGTTATACTTGTTAAGTAAGATGGTTTACTTACACTTGCAACTATTCAACAAAATCCCGGATGGGTAACAGATGGAGCATTGAATGATCAGTCGCTTGCTGAGTTTCCGGAGGATCTGCCGTACTTCTAGCTGTGTTCAACCAGTTGGTGTCCCTGTGGACTTGAGGCTCTATTTAGTTAAGACGTTTATTAATATTAAGACTTCCGCTGTGTTATTTGTTTAAGACTACGTCTTGTGTTAAACTCTGATATAAACTATTTTATTCGAGCATTGTGTTCTCTGAGATTCAATATTTGTAATCTATATGTGTTCTGTGGACATCCTGGACACACATATGGAAGCATTCGGATTTCTCGGAAATCTGGGTGTTACAGCCCGTGAGTCACGACACCGATGATTTTGATTTCCAAACCCCCGTGACTAACGCATCTTTCCTCCTCGGCTTTCCCACAGACCTGATTCTCCCGGCCGATCGCCCTCGCCGCTACCCGCCGCGGCGCCGCGTGCGCCATCATCCCTACGCACGGTCGCCCTCGATTCCGAAACTCGGTGTCGGCGCCCAGCGTTCGGTCAACCCTAACAGCCTGGCGTCCTCGCGGCGACGGCGACCAGACGTCCTCCCGGCAACAACGGCCTGCGATCATGTCCTACGGGCGACCAGGTGTCCTGACAGGATCCCGGCGACATGTCATCCTCACCGTGCGAACGCCATCCTCACGGCGAGGACGCCCGGCAGCAACGTTTTGTTACCGGCTAACCCGCTTCTCCTTTCCTCCCGTTGAGTCGTCCGGCAGCCACGGCAAGGGCGATCGTGCATCGATTCTTGCACCTATTGTACAGCGGTGTTCGCCCGACGATCGAGTCCCGTCGTCGTATGGACGGTCGTGCTCCATCCTGTGGCTCCCGTCGTCGGGTGCGCTCAGGGACCGTCGCCCTCCCATCTGAGACCCGAAGTTTGTACGTGTTGTCTGAATAATTTGAATATTATCCTAGGTCTGATGGACTGAGTCCGTATTGCTGACGCTTTTTAGTTTGATTGTAGTTGATGCCTGATGGATTGAGTGCGTATGGACTTTGATTATAAGAATGGTTCAGAGAATTATAAGCTTATAAGAATGGTTCAGAGAATTATAAGCTTATAGCTGTTGTTGGGAGGAATACTGTGGCCATATATTGTTGTCATTTTTCAGTTTGACGACGTGTAGTTCAGTTAATAGACTTCAGGGCTCAACGTTATTAATCCTTGTTCGCCTCCATGGTTGTAAGCTTCGTTCAAAGTATATTAATACTCCCTTCGTTCCAAATTATTAGTCATTCTAGGTACCATTTTGAGTGTCTAAATTAATAAAATCTTCTATGAACTTAGACATATACTTGTCTAAATTCATAGCATCTTCAATGAATCTGGTAAAAGCTAGGATAATTAATAATTTGGAACGAAGGGAGTACATCATATGTGTTGTCGGATGTACAACGGTGCCTAGATAGTTAACTTTCTACATTGATTGTCATATTATCTTTCATCAGATTATTAAAATTATGAATGATTTTGGAATATCAATGATTGCTCTCTTGTCAGGGCTGCATAAATTTGCCGAAAACCATTACAAGATCTATCCGATACAACAAATGGAGTGCATGTTTATGATGACACTTTATGCTTATACATGCAAATACAATTTTAGCTATATGCTCAAAACATGTACATTGTTGATTTTAGACAATGTTTATCCTAAAGAACGCCAGTGGGAAATGCTAAGGGCTCGACGTGCAGCACTATCAGAAGAGCAAAGGAATTGGGTGATAAGGTGTCATGAGGCACGACACCGAAAAAATGAAGGATCACGACACGGTGTTGTTATTTAAAATTGTATATCTTTAACTGGCCTATGCTTTTTATTTTAAATTATAAATAACGACTTCATGATGACAATGAAACTTTTTTCCATAGCGATGGTGCAGGACCATCCATGCGTAGCTCTGGTACAATTATGTTATTTTTTTGAGTCTCAGAATTATGAACATTGAAATTATGCGTTACAGTATGGGTGACTGAGTTGAATCCAATTAATTATGAGACCTCCTATATTCTGTCCTCAATTGTAGCACTTTATGGATATATAATCCATTGCGCGTAGTATATATATTTGTATTATATTTGCACATGTACTATAAATAAATTAAGCCGTTCTAACGCAATAAACAAGGTAATATACATATCAGTCCTGCAAAGACTTTTTATCTTAACTGAACCTTTTAAATATAGATATTGATTATGAAATATCTTTATGTCTAGGTTTTGAGGTGTGCCATAAAATCGGTGATGGCAACAACGGTTTATCACCCTCTTATGTTTTTCTTAGTGATAGTTGCATAGAGAATCGTCATTATCCGTGTACCTATTGTGCTCGTGTTTGTGTACATAATTGTTTTAATATAAATGTCTATCTCATGTTTCTTACCATTGTTCTGGATAGAACATATTATTTTTGTTGCATAACAATATAAATATGTCATTAAAGCATTGTCTTTTGTGATGTTTTATGTTCTTCGTTATAAAGTTCTGTATCTCCCGTAGCAACGCACGGGCACTATACTAGTAGATTAAATAAAATATAAATATTTGTTTAATTACCAATCAGTTAAGCAAACTAAACATCATCTACTACCAATATTGATTAAAAACCCGGTTGCAAAGAATGATTAAAAAAACTAGTCATCTTTAACATGAGGCCCGTCATAGGAAAAAGTCCAAATTACTCTTCTCAACTTTAAGCAAAAGTCTGCATAACCTACTAAACTTTTTTTTGGTTTATTTTACCCCCCTAAACTTTGTCATTTGGCCTATTTTACCCCCTAATACAGTTTGCGTTTTTTTTATTTTTCCATGTACAAGTGTCATTACGTTCAAAATTTGCGAGATGATAGTAGACATCATAATGCATGACAAAAAAAATATAAAATGATTGTTTATTATTATATTGATGGGGTAAGATATTTAATAATTAATTAATCTTTAGGATACAACATTATAAAAAACTAATGATGAAAAATTTATAATAATTTTTTTGACATACATTGTGATGTTCACTACAACCATGCAAAATTAAAAATTAAAATTTAATTTGTGCATGAAGAAATAAAAAAGATAATTGTATTAGGGGTAGAGTAGATCAAGTGACATAGTTTATGGGATAAAATGAAGCAAAAGATAGCTTAGGGGGTGCCCTAACCTAGCCGGAATGTCGCCGGAGTTGGAGAAGGTTAGGTTTTTGGGTGATTGATGAATTTGTAAGATTTCAATTGATTGAGTATGTGTAAATAAATCTCTTTTCCTAATAGGCCGGCAAGAATGAAATGCTATACATCGATACCGAGATGGTGTCATCGTTCCCTCAGCCTCACGCCTTGGATCACCTTCGTCAGCCGCTCCCACATCCAGCTATGGATGTGGATCCAGGTGCACCGCAAGGGCGAGCTCTCTGTCTCTCACCATAGGTCAGCCATGGTGTTAGGGAATTGGGATCGGAGAAGAGGGGCGGTTTAGGAGATGACTGCCTCCACGCAGTTTTGGCAGCCCGATTCTTCCCAACCTCTTAGTTCCATCTTTTTTTGGTTAGAAAGAAAAATCAGACCAACCGCACCTACAGTAGGTCAAACTTGTGAATGACATTACCAACAGTAACATTGACTGGGGTACTCAGGTACATAAGTTTATTCGCACTCATGTTACAACATCTGAACTCAGAAGATATTTTGGATCAACAAGACACGTCAATCACATCCTAATCTCCTTTTGAAAGGGGGAAAGAAGCAGAAACAACATTCCTATGTTTCAATTGAATCTAGGTACAGTGTCAGTCAATTGAACTGTGCAGGATGCAATAGAATCCAGAAGCCATGTATGGGGAATAACTTTGCAGCCAACTGTGGCTGCCAATTCTTCTGCCTCAGCTTCTCTCTTCTTGATGATCTCGTTAAGGGCGTCTAGATTGCTTCCTTGTGGCGGCTCAACGCTGTAGAGAATTAGGGACGTACTAGAGAGCTGGGTCT
The DNA here is from genome assembly GCA_015342445.1 of Digitaria exilis. Lineage (NCBI taxonomy): Eukaryota > Viridiplantae > Streptophyta > Magnoliopsida > Poales > Poaceae > Digitaria > Digitaria exilis. Next base: position 1,377,361 of record JACEFO010001776.1, on the reverse strand, counting down.
TCTCCAAAATCAACCCCCCTGCTGCAACAATCAAATCTTCAAGGTTAAGCTTGTATGCTGGCATGAAATGGCCACTGAAATAGAAGGTTAACCCGGCAAACAGACTCGGTGCCTACAAAACAAGAAACATATGCGGTCAGTATACAAACAAAACTTTTAAGTATAGTTTGGCTGATGTTACTCCCAGAATTTATTTGCAAACCTGTTGCATTGCTCAAAGTCTTCCTATCCGAGGGCCATCGAAAGAGCCATGAACATCACATCCGATTTCATAGGGCTCCTCTGGGATCAGTTCTCTAGCCTCAATACAGGCTTTCAACCCTAAATACCACATGCAAAGTTGCATAAGAATTAACTTCATTGAAGAACAGGGCAATCTTAGGCAAAGGGATAAAAAGGTAGATGGAAGCAATTTCCTAGTTGATAATTTACTAAGCTCAAGTTACAAGTGCCACACCACTAGGTGACAACTAAATCACAAAGTTGTACCCAAAAAAGCATAATTTGGTTAGCCATGAGCATATTTACTACTGATCTTCAGAGAAAATGTACTCACAATTTACACTGAGAACCCATTTCCCAGCTAAAATAGCCATGAGAACCTTCAGTGTCCTAGCACATGCCCCACGTTCATCCGTATTAGCAATCACATGAGTCACATTCGAGTTCCAATTGTTAGTTACTGTGATCCCAGTTCGATGCTCAAATTGATCCAAGAGTTCCTGTCAAGTTATGAATATTTCAGGGCATATTACATATTTGAATAAAGTACCTTAGCTATGAAGATCATATTAAAAAAAAGCACTTACCCTCTCATGGCCATTCAGGGCAGATCCACATATCACCAATTCACTAGTCAGAACAGGTGAGGCAATCCAAAGCTCATCCGTTTGCATTGAAGGTGAATTCAGGTCATCAATATCAGAAGATGGCCTGGGAATCAGGACAACGGGATCATCAGAAGACAATCAGGTATAGCCAAATGCACAGAATAACAGACAAAATGGGCGTACTGTTGTAGCTTGGCCTTCTTTTTTGACTTTTTTCTCTCACAAGGCAACTTTTTTGACGAATGAGTAGGGCACAGCATAACAAAGTTTTCCTGGAGCAACTCACATTTGTTCAGTGAGATAATTGACTGAATGTTTACCACAAAAAGGGCAAGCATTTCCATTTAATAGATAATGTAGATTTAAGACACTTGACTTACTTCATCCCATCTGCAGCCTTTGATCTTGTGAGTACATGGAACATGAAAGCTCTTGCGGCAGCTCGTCATAAGGCAACCAAGTGCAGCACCTTTCAAGCCACAAACGCTACACTTTATCTTAGAAGCACGTGCCAACTCAGGCTCCAAGTTGTTTGCAATATCACCAGTAAAGAATGCTTGAGGAGCCCTGTATTGGTATCATAAATTAGTACAGTGAATAATATTATTTGGGTACAACCCAGAAAACAAGCTTTGCAAGTAAAAACAATCAGATAGCACAAACCTCGTGTTTCAGAAAACATAAGTATCTAAATAAATCAGTCAAATCCCCATCGAAGTCATCCCGCGGCCCAAGAACGCCGGCCTCGGCACCGCCGAGGGATCCATCGCCGGAGCGTTCGATCCACCTCCCAGCGCGGAGAACTGGCCCAAGTGGGACGATGTCCAAGGAGCAAAGAAACAGAAGCGCCGCCGCCATCATCAGGAGCTCGACGACGACAAGATCCTATCAGAACCACTCGACGAGAGCGCCGCCGAGGCCGTCGCGCGGGTGCACAAGGCACTCGCTCGGGCGTCTCGGTGGTCGAGTGGTGGCCCAAACCAAGGGGAGGAGACGACGACGAGGAGGACGGTGATAGGCATGGCCATGGATCGGGTGCAGACGGGGACGCTCACGACGGCCGAGCTGGTCCGCGAGTTCACGGTCCTGAAGGAGAAGTGCCCTTGGGAGTACACGGCGTACCGCCTCGCCGACGCGGCGCGCGCGATCGTGGCGCCTCTGCTCCGCGCGGCGTTCCGGCATTGGGACCCGCTCGAGGACCCGTCGCGCGGGCTGGAGGCCATGACCAAGCTCAAGGACACGCTGCTAGACGACGAGTCGGCCGCGTCACCGTACGCCGCCCTCGTCGACGACGTCGTGGTGGGGGCCGTGCTGGCGTCATCGGCGGCCGAGACATGGGACGCCAGGCACCCGGAGCCCATAGTCCGTTTCCTGGACATGTGGAGGAAGGACGACGCACTGCCTCTGCCCGCGATGCAGCGCGTCCTCGAGCAGGTGGTGATGCCGAAGCTATCGGCCGCCGTGGAGTCGTGGGACCCGGGGTGGGACGCCGTGCCGTGCCACGCCTGGGTGCTCCCATGGATCCCTCTCCTCGGCCAACGCATGCTCGAGCCGGTGTACGAGACGGTGCGTGGCAACCTCGGGGAGGCGCTTGGTGGGGAACGCCACGCGGCGCGGGCGTCGGCCATCCACGGGATGGTGCCGCCGTGGAAGGAGGCGTTCGGGCCGGCGGCGTGGGGGAAGTTCGTCGACGGCCACGTCGTGCCGTACCTGAGGCGGGGCATCCGGGCGGTGCGCGTGGTCACGCCGCCGGCGCCGAGGAAGAAGAAGGAGGAGGAGGAGGACGGAGGGTTGGGGTGGGTGGTGAGGTGGGCGCCCGTGGTGGTGTCGGCGCCGACCATGGCGAGGCTCCTGGAGGAGGAAGGGTTCTTCGGCAGGTGGCAGGACGCGCTGCGCCTGTGGCTGTGGGACGAGAGGCCCGGGGTGGAGGAGGCCCTGGCGTGGCACGAAGGGTGGAAGAGGGTCCTGACGCCGGAGTTGCTCGCCGACGATCGTGTGCGTGTGCCCATCGAGGTCGGCCCCAAACGATCACCCGCGCGGCGAAAGGTCTGGGTCTGGGGACTGACCGGGCGCTTGGCCCTGGACGGAGGCAGCACGCTGGCGAGGGCGAGTCTTTCCGATACGTACCACCACGGCGTGCGCCGCCCGTTGGTTATGGACGCAGCAGGCGCCAATACTGATGGACATGGAGCTGAGATTGGGAGATGTGAAATCTGTTAGGGATTCAGGAAGATCCAGGATGTATGTATGCAGTGGTATATCTTTGGATTTAGGATGTGGTAATAGTTTGTGCTGGTTCGATATGTTTGTTGTATATTTCATAATGCCATGTTGTGATGTAAAATCTGGGGGGCAGCAAGCTATATGTGGTAAACTAGTGAATAGTGATCCATTATTGGGTCCGTTTTAGTCAGATCTGACTTGAAATTCGACATTGTTCTTGGGAACACCTTACTGGAATTCTGGAAAACCATTTTGGAGGCGGTCAGATGTAAAAACAAATTTACTTATGATTCATTTTTGTGTTACGCACTGCCAATTTTGAATACAGATTGTTTGGAAGTTACTTCCTTTTCATCACAAGACATACATGCGCATCCTGTAGTATCAGATGCACATACAGTATTAGCAAGAACATACCAGGATATACACGTATGTCTGTTGCTGGAATATCAGAATGTACAGACAGTGTAAAAAAGGAAAGTACCGAATCGAGCAATCTGGAGACAGCAACTGGGTTTGATTGATGTTACTCGCCATCCAGCATTAGTTATCCAGAATTCCAATCCAAACTGAAAAACTTGAGTGTCAATCCTCGTTTGTCCATCATGCTGATCTCATTGTCATCAGCCAATTAGTCTATCGAAACAAGCTCAGTCTCTTCATCCATTTGAACCCAAACGGGCTTACTGATCACTATGGCGTGCCGCTGTTGGTTGTGGACGCAATAAGCGCAATAGTGATGCACATGAACAAGACTGGGAGATGTGAAATCTATTATGTGCCTTCAGAATTCAGGAAGATCCAATATGCATGTAGGCAGTGATACTTCTTTGGACTTATTTTGTGCTGGTTTGATATCTTGTATATATAATAATGACATGCTGTGATGTAAAATTCGGGGGAAGCTAGATATGTTGTGTAGCACACTGCCAATTTCGAATACAGATTGTTTGAATGTAATTTCCTTTTAATTATACAAGATATATATCCTGAAATATCACATGCACATACAGTATTAACAGTAACATGACATACCAGGTATGTATACATATGTGCACTGCTGGCATATCAGAATGTACATACAGTATAAAAAGTAAAATACCGAATGGAGCAACCTCAACAGCAGGTGGGTTTGGTTGATGTTACTCCATGCAGTATCAGAACTGAAAAACCTGAGCATCGATCCTGGTTTGTCCATCACGCTGAATTCATTATCATTGTAGTCAATTAATCTATGGAAACAAGCTCAATCTCTTCAGGCTGACCCATCTGAACCCAAACTGGTTTACAGGATACAAGCTCAACGTCTTCAGGTTGTCCAGCATGGAATATTACATCTTGGCAGGTCTCCACTGAAATTAATAATCATAAATGGAAGCAACATTTGTTAACGCAATGATTTGACATAAACATTATTAGATGCCAAACAGGCTCTTCCTATTAAACAACATGGGCCTAATTTGATGCCGTTAATACGTATGTGCGCCAAAACCGAAGAAAATAAAGGCCAACAAAGGAATTAGTACAGGTGGAGGGAGCTACCTCCAGAGGGATGTGCATTGGTTTGTCCAAAGGTAAGATTAGTAAATGCAATAGTATTGCAATTGCATTCAAGTTTTCGCCCTGCACACCTTAAAAATGTCCAAGTTTTCTGAAATGTATAGCAAGCATGTACATTTCAGAATATGTACGTAACATTAGATAACGATTATCTTTGGTATGCAATTAGTGATCACATGTACCTGACTATCTTGAACAAACAGATTCTGGAAAGGCAACACTTGACACTGAAACCTTATGTAGCAATCCTTTCTGCTTCAATCTGAAACCGTTAAAGAGTGGACTCTGGATCTTTTTCACTGATACAAATTTCTTGTGACAACGGAGTTCTAATGTCTCAATATGAGAAAATATTGGGAGCTGCAGAATTTGACTTACACTCCAGAAACCCTCAATTTTAATACAATGGAGGGATGGGAGACTTGGCAACTCGAGTAGAGCCTCACAATTTTTTATACGAAGATTTTGCACTGCCTGGAGATTGGGCAACCCATTCAGTTTGCTACATCTCATAACAGTCAGATACTGAAGACAAGAGAAATCTGTGGCCTCAATCTCATCCCATATCTCCCAAGAGTCCATGTTTGCAAACTTCAGTGTTTCAATGTAGGAAAGGCTCTGCTGGTGCTGGATCTATAATCACCGCAGTTACTTTCACCAGGGACTGATAGCATTCGTCTCACGTGCTTTATGCTAGGGAGTGAATTGATTGAAAGATGTTTGAGACAAGGTAACTGGCCAATAGTGGCAGTTCTTTACAGTTCTGACAATCTTTTAGTTCCAAAATGGACAAGCTAAACATATACTGATTTCCCAGCCATAACGGAAATCTGATACCAGAGAAGCCCCTGATAGTCAGCTCCTCCAGATCAGGGTGAGGTTGAAGACTATCCAGCACAGATGATGCCTCATCAGAAAACATGGAGTCGATGGAAGACCAGTGGAGTATCAATTTACGCAATTTACCTTTGTTCTTGATGCACAGCTCTCCATTCCTAGCATCAGGAGTAATTTGTGCACTTGTCACATTCTCTATTCCTGAGATGCACAGCTCTCCCCTAAGCTTATTCAAGTTAACCAAGTCAGCAATCCCACAGCTTTCTGAATCAACTCCAACCTTGATCACATGCATTGTCTCTAGGTTTGTTAATTCACCAATTCCACAAGGCATGCCTATATTCCAATCATCCATGGATGGCAGTTCTAGATGCCTCAGATTAGTGAGGAATTTGATCCCCTTAGGTAATTCAATAAGGCTATTGCAACATTTGAAATTCATCGAATGCAACTTGAAGAGGGCACTTATTGACTCCGGCAGGCACTTGATTTTGGTATTCTCAAGACTTAAATACCTAAGGTGTATCAATTCACCAACAGAGTGGGGCAGGTGCTCCATGTTAGTATTACTCAAGTCCAGAGCTCTCAAGGACCCGAGAAGCTTGAAGATGCTACTTGGGAAATTTATGTGCAATGTATTTCCTTTGGCCTCAAGTTCATCCTTTTGAACAACCAACAATGTTCGCAAGCCAGGAACACAAGATTCTCTCATATATTCGTTTTGGAGTGCATAGAATTGTACTGTTTCATTGCAGTGGTCCTTACATGGAGATACAGACAAGTGTCGAGCATTTTCTTCAACATTGCTAAATGAAGATTTCTCTATTCTGGAATACTCTTTGGCTGATACATATTCAGCAAGCTCGTGATAGAGGTCATGCATGACATACCTGTTGGAAGAAGAGTTGGAGTAGTTTATAAATTATCTTAAAACAAATGCACAAGAAATATCATTACAGAAGAATGTCATCACCAAACATGAAAGCCAAAAAATGCAATGTTTATCTAGATCGTACCATTTGTACAGCTGGGATATATAGTACTCTGAGAGCATTCATTTAGTTAAATCAATGGGAGCCACAAGTCCAGTAACAATAAGATGATTTAACAAATAAACCTAAAGGTTTACTAGGTTATTGGGTTGGAGACAACCGACATCTAGAAGGATGCCAATAGCAGATGCAATGTTCTGTAACAGCCACTGAAGAAAAATGGTCGTGACTACTTAAGGTTCGCAAGGTATGACATGATAGCAGCATATACTGCTTCTATCCTTCGACTTGTATAACAGTCAGTAGAAGTAATCAAGAAATTGAGATGCATTCACTAAGGAAACCTCAAAAAAAGTTATGCTACAGTATTACATTTGCTAACTGATCGAACATGCGGAACTAATATTGCAAAAAAGGAAATGTTCAAAAATAAATGAAGGATAAAAAGGGCTAATACTCATGGCTATGTAATTATATTATATAGATGTCAATTGTGCATTCATTTATACTATTTGTTTTTTTTTGTCTGTAGTATGCAATGTACTATCTCCTTATCCATGTATAATATTTCTGCATAAAAGCAACAGCTAGACTGCACCACGAACATCTCTTGTAAACAGTACAACTATATGTGCCAAGATTTCTATCAAGTCCTCAGTACTGTGTTTTGACTTTTCAATCAAAATATAAGAAAAGGCATATGCTCAACCTAGTTTAGCTTTGAATCATATGTCAAGAAGAAAAGGCATAATTGTATTCATTAAAAAATCGAACATTATTAATGTTACCTTCCTTCATTATATGGTAGCCTCTGAAGAAAAAACTTATCCACTAGGTCGTCAAAATACTTGCAGGCAATATCTTCAGCATGCTGTGCACTGTCTGCTTCAACAAAGCCTTGTGCCAACCATAGACGGACCAGCTTGTCTTTTCTAAACAAATACTCTTTTGGAAATAATGAGCAATAAGAGAAACAACGCATCAAGTGCTTCTGCAAACTATTGTAGCTCACTAGAAGAGCAGGAATGGTCTGCTCAACCACTTCACTGCTCCACAAATCGCTCTGCTCAATAGCCTCCCAATGATTCCTATCAATTGCAGTGGATAAAACATGACCAGCCGCGTTTGCAGCCAATGGCAAACCTTTGCACCTTGCTGCAACGGATTTTCCGATAGAAAGAAGGCTTTCATTGATAATGCTGGGATCACGGCCTCTCAATGCAGCATCTTGGCACACAGACCAGCAGTTAGTATCGGACAGGTACCCTACTTTGTGCACCTTCAAAGCCATCATTCTGGCAACTTTAGTACTTCTCGTGGTCACTACAATTTTGCTCCCTGGCACAGCACACTTCAGAGGCACCTGCAGACTCGCCCAGCGGTCTCGGCTCTCATCCCATACATCATCAAGAACGCTTCCCCTTCAGCCGATCAGTGATGACACGATGCATCTGGTTCATGTCCGCAAAGTCACAAGGGTGTGTTTAGATTGTAGGAAAAAACACTGTAGCATAAGAAAAACACTGTAGCATTCGCTGGGAAACGTGTTTTGTGAGGAAGGAATAGTGAAAAGTTGGAATGAACAGTGAAAAGTTGGAATGAATAGTGAAAAGTTGGAATGAACAGTGAATAGTTGGAAATCTGAACATGGCCTTAAGCTTCAAGACATCGAACTCTTGGCACACCCATACCCACATCTTAATGTCAAACTTTGCGCTGATGACCTCATCATTGAAGATGTGTTGGGCTAAACTGGTTTTCCCAACACCGGCCGGCCCAACGATAGGAACAACAGAAAAGACATCACAGCAGCTTTCTTCGTCAGATAATAGCATCTCAGTGACCCGCCTCAAGTCCCACTCCCTACCATGGAGCCGGCATTTCATCAAGCAGCTACTGGGCGTCATGGGGCTGACGTCCTGCCGCCTCTCCCCATCGCCGCTCCTCAGCCGGAGCGCGTCCCTGTCCCGCGCGATCTCGTTGTACCGCTCCATAATCCTGGCGATCTTGCGGCTGAGGCGGTCGGGCGAGGACGAGTACATCAAGATGATCTCGCGCTTGCGCTTGCCGCCGGCGGCGCTGGAGGACCGGAGGAGCTGGGCCTTGAACCCCTCGAGGCGCGCCGAGCGGAGGGCCTCGAACTCGAGCTCCTCCAGCACGTCCTCCGCCGCGTGCTCCAGGTCCCGGAGCTCGCGCAGCCAGAGCGCGACGAATTCGTCGCCCACCACCCGTCCTCGGCGGCCCGGAGCGTGGCGCGGATGCGCCTGAGCTTGGCCTTGAGCCTGTCGAGCTCGGCGTCGTCGACGGCGGCCGGCTCCGCCGAGGGCCCGAACGGCCGCAGCAGCGGCGCCGCCAGGCGCTTGGCCCGGAACGCGAAGTCGTCCAGGAAGTCCCGCAGGTCCTCGACGAGCCTCGCCTCGCTGCGCGGCGCCATGGGGGTGAAATCAGCGCTGGAGCTGGCACTGGTTTCGTTGGCCTTCCGGCTAGCCGATGTGAGTGGAGTTAGCAGGCTAGCACAGGGCCACAGGCTTCACCGGACTCGAGCGAAGGGAGGCACTACTGGCACCACGGCGATTTGAGGTTGACGAAGACTTGTACCACGGCGCATCCCGTGCACGGGCATAGACAGCGCACCTGATGGCCATCCAATCGCCGGTTGACACCGGTGACCGGCTACCTTATACAACGCCGCAGCTCCAGCTTGGTCAGCAGTCAGCAGTGGACAAACCGGGGGCGCATCGCAATGAGCACGGCAAACGGTGATACGGTGCCTGCTCCAAACGTGCTCGAGCCGTTCCTAGCATGTCAGGGCACAATAAGGCCTTGTTTAGTTCGCCGCACAATAAAGCCTTGTTTAGTTCGTCAACTATCATAAACTTTTTAGTCGCATCTTCTTTCACATACACGTTTATCAATGTATTATTCATACCTCTAACTTTCCACCAACTTTCTCATCTAAACCAGACCATGCCAGCCAGCCATCATCATTGTCACTATCATGGTTTCCACCCTTGGCGTTCGACGAGTCAAGGAGACATGACTGGACCGTTAGACTTCGGCGCTGCCAGATCGACCCCGGGCCGATTGCCTGGAGGCTGGAGCCACGGAGCCTAGCTAGTTTTCACACACCCAGAGACCAGAGTGTCGTGCTCCCTAGTCCCTAGGCCAACCTCACTGTCCGGAGTCTCTGGAGTTGCTGACCGACCATGTCTCCTCCTCGGTTCACCGACGAGCGGCAGAGCCTCGGCGACGGCGTGTGGAGGCTCATGGTCGCCCTCCTCCAAGCTTGGGACGTGGCCACCGACCCCGAGAAGCAAGCCTCGCCGCGATGGCTCACCGGCGTCCGTGATGTCACCGCGAGCCTCCTGATGGAGCTAAACATCGCAGGCGGCGACGCCGCGAACGACAGGATACAGGAGCTCGATGCTGTTCCTCCGCGCGTTCCCGCGCAGCCGCCGCAGGCTCGCGGGCTGGGCCAAGCGATTGACGCCGCGGTCGCGAGCCTTGAGGAGCTGGCGGTGCAGCGGGACGTCACGTGGATCAAGCGAGCCGGAGGCAGTGAAGGCAGCGCGGAGGCATTGATGGCCGACACCGTCAGGATCCTCGGCCGCTGCATGGAACTCCACCCGACCAGCAGCCCCAGCAGCCACCTCAAGGCCAAGGTGTGCGCGGCCGTTCTCCGGGTCGTCCGCCGCTGCACCGTGGCCGTGGAGTTCCGTCGTCCGATCCAGGCGCTCCAGAGCGGGGTGTTCGAGATCAAGATGGGCACCACCGATGGCAACTCCAGAAACATCTGCGTCAGGTTGGATGCAGTTTGGCCTGCTCCATCAGACCTAGGAAACACCTGCTTTGGTCCCCAGGTAGACTGAATACTTGCACAAGATCGGTAGGGCAGCTTCGCGAATTGTTTCCCCATCTGCCTCTGAACTGATATAGAGTCTGACTCTGAACTGTTTTTCTGAATGCCCGAAGAAAACTGAATCTCTGAAGAGCCCAGGACCCGGACCTGCGTACATGTTGCGGTTGTATAGGTTGCAGGCTGCTACGTTAACTGAAGAGATGTGCGCATTGCAGTTGCTGAAGCCATCGCATGGTCGCTCTAGTCATCGTCGCAAGGGAATCACCAGGGATTATTTATCGAGCCTCTTGCAGGAGTGGGTTAGCAAAGGCTTCCGTCATGAATGTGCACAGCAGGTAACTGATACACCACCCGTTAATTAAACATGATGACGATCGATATCTTCTCTAGTCCATGCCTGAGTGACACTATGCATCGACTCTGTTGCCCATCTTACGTGAAGTTAAATTAATGCTTGCTAAAGATATCCTAGCTTATTTTTTTTAAAAAAAATAACTAGTAACATCATGCTGGTGTTCATAAAACCAGTTTTTTTTTATTTCCACTAGGACAATTAGTCAACATGCACAACACGACGTACTCCAGGATCGCAGTCACTAGGCTAACCCAGCATATACGTATCACAGGCCTCCCATTCAGATATTTATGGAAGAGAATATGTTCAAGAAAGCATCACGATGAAATTGTTGTCAGACGGCAAAAAGTGTAAACCTGTTATCATCTGTCTTGCTGGTATGTCGGGTGCAGGGAAGACTACATTAGTTCGAGCTGTATATAATGACAAAAGAGTGTGCGATGCTTTCGATTTACGATTATGGTTATGCATGTCTGAAAAGTTCGATGAGAAAGTGATACAGGTAGCCATCATCGAACATGCAACTCAGGTCCAATGTGACATAGTGGAACTGAAGTTGCTTCGGCAGCTTGTACAAGATGAATTAAGGGAAAAGAAATTCTTGCTAGTGTTGGAGGATTGTCCCACCATGCACTCTCATTTCTGGCGAAATGTAAATGAAGTTCTGAAGATGGAGGCTAGAAGGTGTGCTACTATAATAACATATTGTGAATATCCTGCAAAAAGATCCGTTCCAACAGTATTGAAAATACGATCACGTCCACATTTCTATGACTTGAGCCCTCTAAAAGATGAACATTGCCTACAGATTCTCCAGAAATTGGCTTGTGGTGATGGTCATGATCCTGGTAGCTATCATGCACTTGAGAGGATTAGTGGTGACGTTCTTTACCATTGTAGAGGTAACCCGCTGTACGTGAAGGCTATCTGTGGCCTTCTCTGTCATGCAAAAAATGTTTTACAGCAGCTGGACAACTTAAAAGAAATATTCTTGCAAGATTTAAAACTTTGCTTTGATGTTTTGCCCCAGCATCTGAAGCTGTGCCTCACAATGTGCTCTTTGTTTCCAAAAGATTTTGTATTCAAAAGACATCATCTAATTAGGCTATGGATGTCTCAAGGCTTCATCAACTGTGAGGAATTTGGGAATCCAGAAGAAATGGGCAATCAATATTTCAATGAGCTGATCTGCAGGTCATTCTTTGAGCATTCATCACTTCATGATTTAAAACAGGACAAGTTTGTAATGCCCAAGCGTTTCCATGATATGGTAACCTCGATCTCAAAGGATGTATGCCTAAGATGCGAGTATCTTCTGCATGGTATACCAGAAAATATTCGCCGTTTGTCCCTTGTTCCTTTGGAGCGTCGAACTGTCACCGCACTGCAGCTTATAACCAAACAGGTTGGGAATTTGGATGCTTTTATGGTTGTGAACAGATCTGAACTGGAAAACAGTAACATGTCTTCACCTTTTCTTAAACTCGAGGGTTTGAATGATTTCTTGTTGAAATTCAAATCTTTGAGAACATTGAACTTGAGCTACACTGCCATTGGTCAATTGCCTGCCTCAGTCGGAACCTTGAAAATTTTGCAATGCTTGGCAGTCAATAATACAGATATAAGAAAGCTCCCATCTGAACTTTGTTTACTTGAAAATCTTCAGACACTGGAAGCACGGGATTGCCTTCAGCTTATTACATTGCCAAAAGACATAAAGAATTTGGCTAGATTGAGACATCTAGATGTGAGGAAACAACCAGGCCATGTGAGGATGCCCATTGGTGTGGGACAACTAAGGCACCTCCAGTCACTCCCAGTGCTCAATGTCGGGGAAGGTTTTTCCGATTGCCCGATTTGGGAGTTGAGAGATTTAGATAATCTGCATGGAGACCTTGCCATAACAGGTCTTGGAAACATTAAGCTTGGCACTGATGCCATGGAGGCCAGGCTAATCAATAAGAAATACCTTACAACTTTGACACTAGAATGGAGCGACAACAGCATATACTTAGATGAAGATGATGAAGAAAATTCAGTTAAGGTATTTGAAAGCCTCGAACCACCACATGGCCTTGAGAATCTCATTGTTCGAAATTACTCCGGCAGCATATTTCCTGCATGGATCGAGAAATCTCCCTATGACAATTTACAATCCATTACACTTGATAATTGCTATAACTGTAGCATGTTTCCGGCTCTTGGTGATCTGAAGTCTCTCAGTTTTCTTTGCATTCGAAAGATGTATACACTGAAAACTATTGGGTATGCCACTTCTTCGTCTGAAGGAAAGAAGGGTGGCAGATTTCCAGCATTGAAACTTCTGAAACTCTGGGAACTGTATGAGCTGGACAGGTGGATAGTAAAAGATGGAGACTTTCCTTGCCTTAGAACTGTTTCCATAAGTAGATGTCCGCTGTTGAAGAGCCTGCCGTACTTTCCTTCGTTGGTGGATTTATCGTTTCATCACTGCAACCAACTGCCAGAAATACAAGAACTCATGAAACTCGAGTCCCTCAAAATTGAGGGTTTCCACGACATATTTTCACTTGATTTGACACAGGGATTGCCAGCGCTCAAGAATCTGGAGATAAGTCATTGCAGCAACCTTGTATCGGTGGTCGGCTTGTCCAAACTATCATCTGTTGAGAAGCTAAAAATTGTCAAGTGCCCAAGACTCGATGTAATCAATAAATGACAGCATTATCATTTCAAGAAAATAAGCACTACTAGGTAAGCTGATCAAAAGAAAAACCCGCACCAAAGCACTGTGATAATTTTTTTGTAACTTGTACCTAACTCTACTGTACCCTCTGCAGGGATGCTACGGTTATCTCAGTCCAGTAGAAGAATTCAATCCTCAACCATCTGAACTTGGAATCTGGGTAATTCTACCTTGGAACATTTGTAATACCGAGGGATGTAGTAAGACATGAGATGTCTGCCCCAGTGTCCCCAGGTACGCATAATCCCATTTTGGCAAGCTTTGACATGTGCAATTGGAAATGCACATAATAGAAATTTTTGACAAATGAATATCATCAACCTAGTTCACCTCGACTACTGTCTTCCGTAAAGTAGAAGCTGTTAATATGAAACTATGTATGAGTGCAATGTAATACTCACAGTCGCAGCAAAGCCAATAATCGCCAGATAGATTAGGTTTTCAGCTTACGGTACGGATGGCGAACTGTGATTTGTGCGGTGCCACCGTGTCGCGCCGCTCAGGGATGAACACTCAGATCCGCCTTGTCTTTTTACAAAGGCGACTAAGCGAGGAACCCTACAGCTCGATGTGCTGTGGCTATCGCACTGCGCCACATCGGCGGACGTGGAGGAAGGGCACTACCCGAGCCGTCTGCCATTCGGCCGGCGAGAGGAAGGCCGGAGGTCGCGCAAGGCCGCCGCCGGCCGGCGGCGGCGGTGCACGACCGCCAGCAGACTGGAGCGAGGGGATTATGCGCCTGGGCCGTAGGCCGTGGCCCGCTCAATTGTGCCGGCAGGAGCCCGTCCGTGGCCCGTGGGCCAGTCTCGAGCAAATCACTCACTCAAAGCCGCGCGTATGATTGGGTTCCCCAGCACGTTCGAGAGGCGGGCGTGGCAGCGACTGAGCCCAGCCGCTGCGGATCGTTGGCGCGGTGGTCGTGACCAACCAACCAGACCGAGAGTGACCGACCTGAGAGATTCCCAACCCGGTGACCGCCCCAATCTTCGGCCAATCGGCCTCGCATCCGCCGTCGGTGGCCACCGGGAGGCGTCGAGCACCCACCCGCCGCGCACCTCCCGAAAGCACACACACTCGAAGACGAAGGCGAGAACCATGGCGCCACCCGCCGCATCCCTCTCCCCCGTCTGCTGCGTCCCCTTCCCCGCCACAGGTCCCCACCGCGCGTCCACCTCCTCCACCAGAAGGCTCCCCAGATTCGCAGCCCGGAGTAGCGGCGGCGGCGGCTCGCGCCCGGAGCCCAAACCAGGTACCTTATAATCGACGTGGGAGTAGAAGGGCAATCCGATTCGAGCTGGGGCTTTGTTGTGTCGTCTTGCTGCTGATGTTGTTGTTGCGCAGGGGACAACGAGAGCAAGGCCGTCCTCGACGCCTTCTTCCTCGGGAAGGCCTTCGCGGAGGCGCTCACGGAGCGGGTCGAGTCGGCGGTGGGCGAGGTGTTGAGCGTCGTCGGGCAGTGGCAGGCCGAGCAGCAGAAGCAGGTGCAGGAGTTCCAGGTACACTCCTCGCTCCTGATGACCTGATGGGTAGTAGTGCTCTGCTGATTGTTCGTGACATTTTACCTGTGGTGACGACTAATTTGGCATCTCAGAGAGGTTAGTTTTTGATTGGGATACCGACATTTCTGTGGAATTGTGGACGAATAAGAATTGAACTGTTTAATTGGTGCAGCCTACCAAGTTGAAAACACGATATGTTCCCTAAGTGCACTTAACTAGTTAATCATCTGAATGAGAAGAGGAATTGTTCTAGTACATTCATGTTTTCAGAGAAAACTTTATGATATAGATGTTGCTGGATGCTCAAGGTAATGGGCGCTGGATTGTTTTCAGATATCACATAACGAGACTGTTCCCTGTTATGATTGGCCTCTGATGACATGCGGTTAAAACGACCATCATGCATACATCACTTTTTCTCTGAACTTTACTTTATGACACATGCTACTAAATTCTCTAATGGATATGATACATACAGGAGGAAGTAGTTCAACGAGCCCAGAAAGCTAAGGAGAGAGCTGCGACAGAAGTTACTGATGATAAGGGACCAAAAACTCTAAGGGAACCTTCAGCAACAATTGTGACACCTGCACCTACGTCGCCTCCCTCTGTTACTCCCACACAGGCAGAATAGTCGTCCTAGCTTTCTTGGTAGTGATGAAGAATTGCTGCTGCATGTTGATTCAGTTCCATGTGCGAACAAAAAGTGTAGGGGCTCTCACTTGATATATATAAATCAAAATAGCCATTGACAGTGAAAAACTAGCATTTCAGTTAAAAAGCAAAGGGACAACTTTTTAACTGAATTGAATGATATACATGAGTTCACTTTCATTTCTGAGGATTTTTTTTTTCATTTATGACCATTATGCATGTTTGAGTATATGTAATATGGCATTCTTAAAAAAAATACAGCTTCAAAGTATTTATAACTTTGAATGATGATTCTGCTGCAAAAGCTTCAGAGTGTTTTGGTCAACAAAATAATGTGAATCACTGTTTTTTTGCGGGTAATGAATCTATATTATTAGTGAACCTATATATTTGCTCTGTAAAATATCAATATGGTGCTGATGAACTGTTTCAAGGGCTTCCATTTAGTATTTTAGTTTCTTTGTGCATGGATTGGATTATGCAAGCAATGGTTGAGTATTTTGATGTGTGTTCCAATGGATACACCTTTGCATCATTCATGAATAGTCATCCAGAATGAATCCAATCTTTGTGCAGGTCTTCAATGCAGATTACTTGCATTTTCTCGATTGGCAAATGAATAACACCCATTTCATCCTTTTTATTGATGCGCATATATTCAAAGTCCTTGGGATTACATGAGACATGCAAAACCATCAACTGAATGTTGTAAACCATGATTAACATCTACAAATTAATCTTTCCGAGGAGAAAAGGGGCTCCGGATTAGGCAATGTACTGGTGGGAGTAACCGTTTCCGAGCCTCATTTTCAGAGGCGACCCCTTGAGGAACTCGCTGTACCATTTCGCAGACAGTTTCGGTGTACGCTTCTGCGTCTTGTAGTCGACATGGTAGAGGCCGAATCTCTGAGTGTAACCAGAACTCCACTCAAAGTTATCGATCAGAGACCACACGAAGTAGCCACGCACGTCAGCTCCTTTCCTTCAAACAGTGAAACAATAGATAGAAATGATGAGTTAGTGACTTAGTCTGTATCATCCAGAGAGAAAGGACAACGGAGGAAGAACATGTTGACTTTAGCAGCAATACCCAATGCTTTGCTCGAAGCCGCAAAGGCATTGCCCGACTGTTTTAAGATCGACAGAGAGTTGTGAAGTTACCTTATTGCTGAGGCCAGAAAGCTGAGGTAGCCTTGAATATAATCGACTCTTCCTGTGTCGTTGGTAAAATCCTTCGTAGTCATACTGCTATTGTTTGCTTGAGCATAACCTGAACAATAATCACAGCACGTGAACTATTGTGCTATGTCATCACAATATCAAACTACGAATTAATGACTAATTTAGCTTACTGGGACATGTATGTTTTTTCTGTCTACATGGATGGACTCTAATTTTGAAAGTACAAGGTATGGTTTAATGCATTGATGGAATTCCCTTTTTTTTTTCTTATGAATGAATCCTTTCAAAAAAAATTGAGTACTTGGAAGAGCATTGGGATCATGCATGTAATTTATATTAAAAAAAGAGTTTCCCTTGCAAAGTAGGAAAAAACACTGTAACTCTACCTATTAATATTGAAAATACAAATTTATAGGGGAGGAAAAATAATCATATGAACCTATCTAATCATCCACTCGTCTCTTTCTATTTGTTTATCTTCCCCACTTAAAATGATGAAAATAATATCCTTATTTATATCTCAGATAATCTAGCCAACTTAGTGGCGTAAGCATAACACAATGTTCTCTTGTTCTTGGGCAATGTCCTACTCAATTTACACTGATCGAAAGCACATAAATTATAAATTTCACATAATGATCATACTAGCTTAAAAAAAAAGGTAGATAGAATCCTTACCATTTTCTGTGATGTACATTGGTGTGTTATTATATCTTTGTTTGTAATACATGACCAGTTTTTCCATCCCATATGGAACAGTATAAAAAAATGGTGACCCTGTCTGCATGAAAGAATGCAACTACCATTAGTCATTGATGTCCTTCACTTCATTTGAGCATTGCTCGATAGCAAAGAGATGGCATTTGAGCTGATCCTAGGACTTGGAACTGAACGAGGAAGGAAGATAAACAACCTTCCAACCACCTAGGCCTTTGTCCTATTCTAATTTCAGATAAACTAACACCTTAACAACATATGTTTACCCTTTTGCCAATAAGTATTCCATCTCTTTCTCCTGAAGTAAGAACTCGAGCCTCCCCTTCGACAGGATCCAATTCACATGTTGAGAAAATGCAGTCCTTCAAATATGATGTCGTATAGTGATTTAACCCAATGAAATCCAATTTTGTGGCCTGCAGTCTCTTCTTCTGTTTTGATGTGAATTGAGGTAGTTTTGAACCTAAGATCTTGCGCATCTCTAGAGGATAATCACCAAGAAAAATAGGGTCGAGGAACCTAGCATAACTAAATAAGTTAGCCAGCATACAATTGACTAACAATATTGCGTGCTAAGGTTTATTATTGGGCAAAAAAGTGCACCACTTAGGCCTTATAAAGGACATGAAGTGCTATTTACATCCACAGCCATCATTCTAAGGGAAAGTAGAGTATAGTATACCAAGGACCATTGAAAGAGAGAACCCGTTCAACGGCTAAGATGTCTGCCGTGGTATTGCGGAATGGTTCATACCATCTTGAGCAAACGGTAATTCCAATATGACCACCTTGTTTCGCCTGCCAAATACCAAATATAACAGTTTTTTCTTGTCATACGTATTTTATTAAAAATAGCTTCTTTTGATGTTGCTTTTGGAAACTGATAGCTCTCCTGTGTACAAGATAAGAGAGTGTGTGGTTCATTAGTTCATACCTGATACTTCTTTCTGTAAATGCGAACCGCTTTTGCATGAGACAGTACAATGTTGTGACCTGCTATGTATGGTTCCACTGAGGAATTCCCAAAGGCACAATTACCAAATGGCTTAGAACAGTGACCAGGAGCATACCGCCCATACATATAGCTTAACTTTACGGACAAATTTGGCTCATTAAAAGTTGTCCAAAACTTTACTCGGTCATCGAACATCTTGAAGCATACATCTGCATAGTAACCAAAGTCCTTCCTGGAAGGTTTTTAATGGTCAAACAAATAAATCAACCAATCAAAGGGGGCGATTCAGGGCAAGGCAACAGACATACTGAATTTCTAGGCTTTGCCATCCACCATATCTCTTGTCCAGTTCATGTGGAATATCATGGTGATATATTGTTGCAAATGGTTGCATACCTGTTTATGAGCGCTGTTACAAACTATTTATATTCAGAACAAGAGTCTTTTTCAAATACCTTTCTGTAGAAGAGCATCAATAATGGCATTGTAGAATGCTACACCATCTGGATTAACTTTCCCAAATCGGCCATCTGCAGCAAGAATTTGACTAGCAATTGCGTGAGGAAAGTTCATATTTAACTAACTTTACAAAACAATCAATATGCCATAGGAATTATGTGACTGTAGAGGTTGAAGTGTGCTAAACTCACTTGGCAGAATCCTTGCCCACGCTATGGAGAATCGATATGAGTCAACACCCAAGGAATGCATCAAGTTTATGTCTTCCTGGAATAGAGAGCACTTCCAATCTCAGGTTGGTGTTCATACAGTTGTGAGAAAAAAATTAGAAAAATCTCTAGTATGGATTCCCCATTGTACCAACATACATAGTAAATTATTTTTTTGTTTGCAAAAAGAAACCGCATACCATGTAATGATGATAGTGATCATCAGCTGTATCACCATTGCTCCCATCCTGAATTGTACCTACCATGTCGGAATAAAAAAAAGGTAACAAAAAATAGTCAACATGACTTGTCAACGAAGGAGCTATGCTGGGACTGAAACTGTGCGGTGATACCACTATCAAACCACCATGCTTCACCTGACTTGTGGGTGAAGACATCCCAATTGCTTAGGCCCTTGTTACCCTCCAAATATCCTCCTTCAATCTGAAGATTCATATGATATCATCAGTAGAGTTGTAGAATAGCAAGGCAAGGCATCCTCCCAAACTAAAGAACGCAAGAGAACGAATGGCCATGGCAATATTCTCGATGATTATTTAATTTCAGTTATAAGCACCGAATCACCACTAATTTAACTAATTAGAGCGTAGTTTCGACTATATCTCCAATCCCCCTCTTAATAACTTTCACGGTACAGAAAATTCACACACTTGTGCACTAATGGTCCGTCGTCCGTGCTACAGCTTGCAATTTGCCGACGGAGCCGGCAGGGCAGCGTACCTGGTAGGCAGAGGTGGAGGTTCCGAACAAGAAGTTCTCTGGGAAGTCGCCGCTGTCAACTTCCGAAGCGCACGGCAGGAGCCCATGGGCGAGCAAGAGCGCCACGCCGACCATGGCGCCCGCCGCCATCCCCTTCCTCCTTCTGCTCGCTGCTACCTCACTCATTGTCTTGGGCTCTCTCTCTCTCACCCCACGCTCCCTCTCCCGGGGCTATGAGGTCGAAGCAGATCGAGTGCCGGCGTGCCGCTGAAAGAGGAGGTGGACGTGGACTAGCACATGAGCTGCGGCATGTGCGTCGTTTGAGTGGGTGCTTGTTTTATGGCCCACATAAACCAGCCGTGGGCTAAAAGCCCACCAGCACTAGGCTGTGTTCAGATACGGAGAAAGTAAAAGTACATTTTTTATTAGGATGCGTGTTATGTGAGAGGATGAATAGAAAATATGAAAAAGGAATTTTTAGAGATGCATGTTCTGTGAGGGGGATGAACATAAAATAAAAAGTACCTTTGGAACCTGAACACAGCCCTAATCTCCTACCTACGACATCAGTTTGGCAAGGCCACGCATAATAGTTCCTAGATATTTTAATTATTTAATTTTCCCTTAAAAAGATATTTAATCATTTTTTATAAATCTATATTTCAGTTATGATAGAATTGTGTTAGGGGAGGATAAATACCTCAAAACTCTTTGAAAATTAAGCAAGCAACGCAAATATCTGGTCTAACAGGCCATCTACAACTCCTCCACGCTCCTATCGCCCCCTCCTCCCCCTCATCCTCTTGTCTCCCACCTCTACAGCCTACGCAACAACTCCGGCAGGATCAAGATCCTACCAATGCTCTTTCATTTTTGGACACGTCGTTTTCACGGAGCAACACATGCGGTTGGAGCCTTGTTTCCGTGTGCCAAAATATCCGATCCTTCCCGATTGGCCTTCCCAATTGGTGAATGTGACACCCTCCCATCTTTGACGCGAACATCTTCCCATCTTGATCCTGTATTTCTACATTATTAGTACAGCATATCTGCTATTTACTGACAATACTGGAATTCTGTTACCGCCTTTTTCTTTTCTGTTTATGAGCATCAACATTGTTAGAAAACGGCGTGATCGTGTCATGGAGGGACTTGTCGTAGCATGAGACAGGCAAACATCCCAGCTCTCTTCCTCCTCTACCGTGGCAGAAACAGGCAACCCTGCAACCCTCCAAGTGGATGGCAGACATGACTCACGAGTGAACTGGATAGGTTAAGATCTTCCCGCAAAGAGAGAGCAAAAGAATGTTTTTTTTTTGAAAAATTAGAGCAAAAGAATGTTACTGGGTGTGTTTAGATTGTAGGAAAAAATACTGTAGCATCAGAAAAACACTGTAGCATTCGTTGGAAAACGTGTTTTGTGAGGGAGGAATAGTGGAAAGTTGGAATGAATAGTGGAAAGTTAGAACGAATAGTGAAAAGTTGGAATGAATAGTGAAAAGTTGAGAACCTGAACCTGGCCTGAGCTCTCTGGCACGCTGGATTAAGGACCATGCATACCCCTGCGGCCTGCGGATGGACAGTCCTGGCTCCACACCCACGGCAACAGCGGCAGGATGTGAGTGGTATGGTATTATCCGACCGACTCATGCCTTAAATGGTACCGTCTGTATTCGGATTAAAAGATTAATATCCGTCCGTAACAATATCTACATAATCAAAATTGAATATCTATTATAGATATGTAATATCAATTAGTATCTGATGCATATCTGGCATATTTTGTACTATCTGTATCTAAATCCATAAGAGTAAATTGCACCCACCATATAATAACTTGTCAAGTAGGTGCAGATTGGTCCAACAAGCTGCAAAATACTCAATTTAGTGTGACAACTTGTCAGGTGGGTGCACATCGGTTCATCAACTTGTGAAATGCTCAAGTTAGTGCAATAACTCGGCAAATTGGTGCATATACAATCTAAATGTTATTATAATTTTTCATACTACCATATTTTATATTTTCATCTTACCACAATAGAATTAGTTTATTTTTAAAATATTAATAAAACACCAAATGATTGATATAAATCTACTTACATGATATAAATATAGCCTTAGTGAGTTAACCAGTGGCTTTAATTTATTAAAAATTATAGTTCAGATTAAAGAAAAATTTTCTTTATGTAAACTTAAAGCACATAAATAGGCGTAAATCAAGCTTATATTGTTTTATAGAAATTGTCTGTCAAAATTAGAAGAAAATAATTTTATATATATGGACAAAACAAATTATCTCTTATTTTCTAACAAGAGTATATTTTTAATTTATAATCAAGGTTCTTATCTTGGATAAATTTATCCTAACTGTAACGTGAATATAAATGGCCACGCTATGGTTAATTTTTTTCATGCAAATATACCGTGTATTTGTTGTTTGTCGTGGACAAATAAAGTCAACATAACATTTGGACTCTGCATGCACTAATTTGCCAAGTTGTTGCACTAAGTTGAGTATTTTACAAGTTATTGGATCAATCCGCACCAACATATCAAGTTGTTGCACTAAATTGAGCATTTTACAAGTTAGTAGACCTATTTGCACGCAGTGACAAGTTGTTGTATGCTGGGTGCAATTAACTCAATTCATAAATAAATAAATAAATAAATATATGTCCATACCCGATCCGTTTTTATCCTTAAGGTACCATGGTTTGACGCTCTAATTGCTAATGACTCGATGAGCAATGGAGCGCCAGCATGCAGAGGTTCCTTGCTCTGCCTGTCAGACTGCTGTGTCATCACCTGGTGAGCTGGTAGTACCCGAAAAGGCACTCGGCCGATAAGATCAAGGCCGGCTGCCGATTGCCGACCCTGCCGTGACTGAATTAGTGTACTGTGATTGCCGGTAACCAACGTAATTAAAAGCCATGACTCAGATTCTTGCCGCTGAATACAGAGTCGCACACACTGACATACATGCAGCTGAGACAATGACTGTGTGCCCAAACAACCCAACTTGACACACAATATCCTATAGAAAGAAACGGCCTCTCATAACGCGATATTTTTTTTCACCAAATGACAAAAGCTTTGCCGCAACCTGGTATTATTATTAGAAGAAATATGATCTTTACTATAAGAAAAAAAACTAGGTTTAAAAACCATACAACTACGGTCGAGGATAACACACCCCACCAACGACAACGGTAACTCTCTCAAGAAAATGAAGCTGAGAGAAGCTAACCTGATGAGCAACAACTAACCACAGCAGCTGCCGTGACACGTCCCTTCAAAGACAACGACACGACAACTTGCTTAGAATTGAGCCCTGCGGCATGGTTAATTGCGTTTACAATCAACGGTAGACTGCTTGTGTTTTCTTCAATGACAAACAAATAGACAAGACACATTTCCACATTTCATCCAACGCATACATGACCTGGGCATGGCATGGTAACATCCACTGGGCAATCCAGCAAGGAAATAAACTGACCATGGATTACTGCCTGGCGTACAGCTGGTAATTTTCTTTTCGGAGCCTTGTTCCCACAAGTGAGCCTTTGAGGAAATTCTTAAACCACTCCACTGACAATTTGGGTGTCCGCTTCAATGTCTTGAAGTCGACATGGTAGAGGCCCAACCTTAGCGTGTATCCGGACGTCCACTCAAAGCAATCGAGTAAAGACCACACGAAGTAACCACGCACGTCGGCTCCTTTCCTTCAAAAAGATTGGTGACACAACGCATGATCACACATGTTTTTTTCCTGTAGCTAAAACATGCTTGAATAAGCAATGTACCTTATTGATGAGGCTAGAGAGGTTAGGTAGTCACGAATGTAGTCCACTCTTTGGGTGTCGTTGGTAAAATCCCTGGCAGTCATGCTGCTATTGCTTGCTTGAGCATAACCTGAAAAAATAATTACGAGCAAATGCTAGACAGATATTGCATAAATTACATCCTTAGTGGGAATATATATCTGTCCAGCTAGTAAGTTTTTTAAAAAGAAAACGAACACAACTTTTGGTCTATGTATGACTAAAAAAAAGTGAAACACACACACACACACACACACACACACACACACACACACACACACACACACACACACACACACACACACACACACACACACACACACAATCCGACGAAAGTGGCCACAAGACAATAACTAAAAAAGAAGCCGTGACACTAATTCTTTTAGATGGTGTTTCAAAATAACGGGATACAAATTGCACATATGAGTCTAAAGAAGCAAATCAAGGGTTGTTATACAGTAACTGAGGGGTCAAGGGACGATGACAATATTTTAAAGAATTTTTTAAAGTTGGTACAAGCACAATAGACCAATTCTATGGTTATTACTATCTGTCATATAGCAATGTTGAATAATGAAACGAGACCACAAAAGCACATCACAAAACCCAGCATAGGGATTGAAGTCAAACAATAAAAAAAATAACAGGTGAGTCTTTGTAACAAAACCTCTTATAATGCGGAAAATCAAACTAATGGTGATTTCAGGGTTGCGGTTGAGAGTTTATCTTAAAAAAAATCAAGTGAGAACAGTAGGATTTTACCTCTACCATATATTGTCACGCATTGGCTATATGCTTCGGCATGATCTTTTTCAAATTTCACAACAGCACAAATGAAAATAATATAACATTATTTATAACTACCAATTTTCACTCATGAATATTCTAGCTTAAGAAACAATGGACAAAAATAAGCCATACCATTTTCTGTAATATATGTTGGTGTGTTATTGTATCTTTGTTTGTAGTACATGACCACTTGCTCCATCCCCTCTGGAACAACATAATAGAATGGCGATCCTGTCTGCATGAATGAGATTGCAAGCACTGATTACCATTGATGATATTTCCATCAAGCAGATCTCTAAATGAATTATTTGTTTACATTTCTTTCAGAAATTGAATGCAAGCTTTAGCACACATTAACGAAGGAGACAACCGATTGAGTCATTTCTAACTTCCTTTGACTCAAACCTAATACCACTAGGACAATGACCTATTCTGAGCTCAAATAAATTAATCTTTAGCAATTATGCATTACCACTTCACCAATAAGTGAGCCATCATCTCCTACTGGTGAACTAAAAACTCGGGCATCACCATCAACAGGATCCATTTCACATGGTGAGAAGATGCAGTCCTTCATATATAATGTTGTATAGTGATTGAGTCCAATGAAGTCCAATTTAGTAGACCTCAATTTCTTCTTCTGTTGTGATGTGAACTCAGGTAAGTTTGGACCCAAGATCCTACGCATCTCAATGGGATAATCGCCAAAAATGATAGGATCTAGAAACCTATCATAATCAAATAATTCAATCAATTGAGTAATTATATTACTTTCTTGAGTCTAATTTTATACAAAATTGCCATCCTAAGGGAAAGAGTAGTACCATGGACCACTGAAAGCTAGAGCACGTTCAACTGCCAAGATGTCTATTGTGGTGTTCCGGAATGGTTCATACCATCTTGAGCACATTGAAATCCCAATTTGACCACCTTGCCTCCCCTAGCGAAAGGTAAAAATATTAATGGATTATTGTCATAAAAATTTTATTAGAGATCCTCAACTTACAATCCCTATAGATTAGCAAGGGGTGACAATGTCATATTATCTGATAGGACTGTAGTTTGTACCTGATACCTTTTTCTGTAAACACGGACTGCATTTGCATGTGACAATATCATATTATGACCTGCTATGTATGGCTCTATCGAAGAATTCCCAGAGGCGCATTTACCAAATGGTTGAGAGCAGCGCCCAGGAGGGTACAATCCATCCATATAACTGAACTTCAAGAATAAATTTGGCTGATTAAATGTTGTCCAGAATTTTACTCGGTCACCAAACATCATGAAGCATACTTCTGCAAGGTGGCCAAAGTCTTTCCTGGAAGGTATTAGAATTCAAATAAAAACTAATGAAAATATAAGGCACCTTTACACCACAGCAAAAGACATACTGAATTTCTGCGCTCAACCATCCACCATATCGCATTTCCAATTCTTGTGGAATATCGTAATGAGATATCGTTACAAACGGTTGTATGCCTATTTACAAATACTGTTAATAACTTGTGTCTTCAAAATTGTGTTCCCATAGAAATATGTCAACACTACCTTTTTGCAGAAGCGCATCAATAAGATGATTATAGAATGCTACACCATCTGGATTAACATGTCCAAAGCGGCCCCCTATGGGAAGAATTAATTACAAAAACATCATTTATGTAACCAACTTTTCATGGTAATAATAAATTTCATGAAAAAGCAAGTCAAGTATTTTAAATTCACTTGGTAGAATCCTTGTCCATGCAATAGAGAACCGGTACGAGTTGACACCCAAGGAATGCATCAACTCAATGTCTTCCTAGAGAATGAAAATTAGAAACATGCTTCAGTGTCAAAATAAATAGAAAGGTTCATCTAAACAATATTACTAGTACATACTGTCATTTTGCGCACCAATCATACAATAGATTCTCCTTTGATAAGGTTTGCATTTTGAAAAAAAGAAGAAGACATTTACCATATAATGATGATAGTGATCATCAGCGATATCACCATTGCTTCCATCCTCAATTGTACCTGAACCCGTTAAGGATTGAGAAAACACAAGAGCCAATGGAGATGAAGAAAGGAAAAAAAAACTATATAAGAATGGAAAACAATTAGTATTGGAAATTAATGGTGATATAAATTATCATGATACCTTTTTTGCGGAAAAATTGATCATGATACCTGGCTTATGAGCGAATACATCCCAATTGCTGAGGCCTTTATTGCCCTCCAAATATGCACCTTCAATCTAAAGAATAGACCAGAATAGTATCATCAACAAACATTACAACAAAGACCAAAGGACAATAACAGTAATTTTATAAGATGCACGGTAATGGTGTCTGGAGACAAAGAAAAGGCATTGCAACACACGAGACTTGTGGTTGCCTACGCGATATATGACATTTGCCTAGATATAGAAGCAATCAAGGCAATAGTAGCTTCTTATACCACAACTGACTGCTCGGCAGCAACGCCGTCCGTACCTGGTACGCGGAGGTGGATGTCCCGAACAGGAAATCCTCAGGGAACTCGCCCCGGTCGATGGCCAACACGCACGGGCATGGCAGGAGCTCGTGAGCGAGCAGGAGCGCGAGCCAGACCAACTCGCCCGCCATGCCTCTTCGTCCTCTGAGCCCTTTCCAGCTCTCCCTTTTCATATGAGCAACCGGCGGACGCGCGGGTCAGATCGCTCATCCTGTGGCTGTGGTGGCCTGAGAATGCACCAGTCGACTGACATGTAGTGGAGGCGTCGAAGTCGCTGGATGCCGTATTTCGGATGGCCAATCCCTGTCCTGTCCCTGCGTCCCCGTGGTGTCAACTGTCAAGGTAGCTGAAGCCTAGAGATGAATGCTCACGGCAGCGCGTTGTATCGCGATAAACTGATAAAGACAGCGAAAGAGAGATCCAGGGAACATGTGTGAGCGATCAGTTATGACAATTGAGGCCCCAGATGGGTGAAACATCCATGATCGTCGGTCTGAAGTCGTGCCCGCTAGCTTGCTACACCACAGATTCGAAAGCCTTTTCAAATTTTCAATTTTCATAAGGCGCAGTGCAACGTGACCCGTGTTCCCAATTTCGCATGTTCAAGTACAACGCGTCAGTGAGTTCCAGGACTTGTGGAACAGCACCGTACGCGCACTATATATACTACTACTATCCAGCAACACCATATATACCATTCCTAATACCAGCAATGTTTCTATACAAGCACACCACAAGCGTTCTAACTTCTGACGATGATCACGAGTTCAGAGACCCGCGGCTGTCTAGCACTGCATCCTATTCCTATCTCTGGAAGCACCATGATTCATGAATCTGCTCTTGGTTCCTGCACGTTGTCCGTCAGGTCAGAACCCGTGAGGAAGCTTCTGTACCACCTCGCGGACATCCGAGGGGTCCTCTCCTGAGTGTCGAAATCCACATGGTACAGCCCGTACCTAACGCTATACCCGAACGTCCACTCGAAATTGTCCAGGAGGGTCCACGCGAAGTAGCCCCGAACATTTGCTCCGTTCCTGTGCGCCCATGACAAGAGGAATTGGAAACTTTCTGGTGTCAGCATGATGAAACTGACCCAATAGCTCATGGATTTTCAGAGCATCCGTGGTAAATGCTAAAAACATCGTAGATGCAGATCAAAGTCACCTGACTGCTTTGGATAGATATGTGATGTAGCCCTGCAGGTAGTTCAGTCTTTCGACGTCGTTGATCAGCTCCTCCCTGCTGACATTACTCCACTGCGAGAAACCTGAAAAGGAAGTCCGAGAACACATGGCCATTGAGCATCGAAACAAAATGCAGAGGGGCCTAGTAGCAAGCTGTAACTCACCGTTTTCACTGATGTAAACAGGCGTGTCCTTGTATCTCTGATTGACATACATGATAGCAAGCTCCACGCCTTCTGGGACAACATAGAACCCGTCGATCGCAGTCTACAAGGTTAACAAATCAGACATCTTTCGTTAAGTTCATCATGCATGAACACAAGCGACTAAATGTATATGTAAGAAGGCTAATTGTAAGAAGTTCTTACATCTCTCCCGATTTTCACTCCGTCTCTTTCGCCGGTAGCAAAGACGAGAGCATTCCCTTCGTACGTATTAAGGCTGCACGGGGAATGGATGCAATCCTTAACGTAAATTGCTGTATAATGATTTAGCCCGATGAAATCAGACTTGTATTGCAGTAACTTCTTCTCTTCCGAGGTGAATGTTGGTAAGTTTGCCTTTAGGATCTCTCGCATGTATGTAGGATATTCGCCAAAGAATATCGGATCCAAAAACCTGGGAAAAAAAGTCATACAATGTAGTCGATAAATTAGTAATCTAGTGGGGCAGAAATCATTTATTTTTTAAAAAAAATCTCCATCGTTTATTAAAAAAATTTATCGATGATCATTTTTCAATTATTTGCAATAATATTGTATATAAAGTATAAAATATATTTTTTGTATGTATAAAAATAACAACTAACTTTGTGTATTGTGTTCATGTGTGATAGCTCTAATATTTTTTTTGTATTTTGCCTTTATTTCATATTCAAAACATAAGATCAAATTATTGATTCATTACAAATTTAATCTTTTCCTCTATCAAAATCAAGAATCAGTTAACACAACACGTTAATCTATCAGCTATTTTTTCTACTAGCACGTAAAAGCCAACAAATTTCTAAGAAAAAAGTTATAGATTAACCATTAAGATAAAAGAAATATGTCTAAATCTAAAATTGAATTGATTACAGGAAGATAACACATATGTATGTTACTATTATTTAAAATTAACATATTTCATATAGACGTGCATCGCCCGTCAAACTAACTAGTCAAATACTAATCATCCTTGCTATGCAATGCTTTTCCCCTTGTTTTGTAGGGAAAATTAATTAAGGTTATGAACAGGAATGTATGATAATGCAACGAGGAGAAGGAAAGGTTTTGAAACGCAATCAGTACTTAATGATAATTTCAGGTAACACATATGTTGGGAGGATAAGGGAAAACAGGAGATGACATACCACTCTAGCTCAAAAGCCTCTGCTCGTCGTGCAGCTAGGATGTCCTCCGTGGTGTTCGTCAGTGGCTCATACCACTTCATGGCGATCACAATGCCGATCGAGCCGCCTTGCTTTGTCTTGAATCCCCATGCATCGAAATGTTTAAGACAGGCATCTCAGTATCTCACCGAAACTCATCAGAAAACGGCACTTCACAAATAAAGACACCAATTTTAAAGCACTCGTCACCTGGTAGTTCTCCTTGTAGGCACGGACGGCGGCGGCGTGGGACATTATGATGTTGTGCGCCGCGACGTAGGGCTCCCGGTCCGAGTTGCCGCTGTTGCAGTTGCCGAACGGCACGGAGCAGTGGTTGGGCGGGTACCCGCCCAGCATGTACTGGAACTTGGTCATCAGGTTGGGCTCGTTGAACGTCGTCCAGAACTTCACCCTGTCGCCGAACGCCTTGAAGCAGACATCGGCGTAGTACTCGAACTCCTCCCTGATTTTTTTTTTCACCAGGTCAGAGTCTGAGTCTCTGAAAACACGGCAAGAACCAAAGCTAGAAGGTCAGAGCTGTACTGTACCGGATTCCGGAGCCCAGCCAGCCAACATATCGGACTTCCAGCTCGTGCGGCTGGTCGAAATGGTGCAGTGTCACGAATGGCTGTATCCCTGATCGTTATAGAAAAAAAAAGTTCAAACCGTCGAGTTTGATCTTTGCTGGAGATCGGAATTCGCAGCACAGGATTCTCAGTGAAATGGGAGCTGTTGGAGAACAGGGACTGGCTACCTTTTAGCAGGAGGGCATCGATCAGGCGGTTGTAGAAGGCTATCCCGAGTGGGTTGACGCCACCAAGCCTGCCTCCTGCGAGACCACATTATCCACATCCAAATCAGGAACTGATGGAACAGTCGCCAATGCAAAAGAACTACTAGTAATTTATGAAATAATGTGATCATGGCGTACTTGGCAGAATCCTCGCCCATGAGATCGAGAATCTGTATGCGTTGACGCCCAGCGATTGCAGGATCTCCACGTCTCCCTGTTCAGAAATTAAGAATCAGAATACGTCTGATGAACCAGTGAATTCGTTGTTGATTCTGTGTGATGTGGAGTCTGTACCAAGTAGCGATGGTAGTGGTCGTCAGACACGTCTCCGTTCCTCCCGTCCATGATGCCTCCAGCTGCGAAAGGGTGACAACTTTTTGAGACAAAAGCAGGAGTCACCGAACAAATTACCACTATATTTTGTTTAAGCAAAGTAGTAGGTGCTCTGCCTTTTCGTTATACTAGTAGAAAAAAGAAGTCTAGTACTTTACAGTAGTTGATCAAAAGGCCACAAAACCAATCTGTTATTACTAATTGGAGGCTCTTTAGGACTCCAGACGAAGCCACCTATAGGATTCTATGTGGACACTTAAAAAAATAGAAAAATCCTAAAAAAATCTTACAAATCTTACAAAAAAGAGAAACATCTGGCCATTAGTCCAACAACTTTAATATTGATAACCATTGGATTTGTGATTTTTTCTAACAAATTACCCACTTTTGCCATTATGGAAATAGGTAAAGTAACCCCTAAACATGTGCCTAAATTACCCACCTCTGTCATTATAAAAATAATTTAAAAGTAACCCCCTAAATTTGATGTAAATTGTCCAGCTATGCCATCATAGAAATAATATCAAATAACTCTCCTAACAATAATACCAATCAATTCGTTATTAAAAGTTAAATAACTACTAAATTTGAATCTAAATTATATAACTACAAAAAAAATCTTAAGTGTACTAATATAAAATTCTAATTACTATTTCATAGTTTTTAGTATATTATTTATGTTATTATTATAGAAAAATAATACCGATAATATATATGTGTCATCATGCATTCATGTTTGAAGGTACGGCAGAGATAAAAACAAAAAAAAATTCATGTTTACATAGCTCAAATAAAAGGTTCAGTATGCAAATCGGAAAACAAATGTTGGTGACTAAATCCAATACAAACATATGATGATAAATATGTATATTAAAGTATTATTAGAATATTTAACGTTGAATTTTTTTGTTTTATTTTTTCCCGAGGGAATAAACTATCGCTAAACATCCCTGCGAGCCGCTCCAAAATCTTTAGGTAGGCAGCCGCAATCGAAACGAGTGGTGAACGGGACAAGCTTGCCCAATAGTCATGATCAAGGTGCGTACAAACAAAGGCACTTGCGTGCACTGACGCCACGGTCACACCAGTAGG
This sequence comes from Digitaria exilis, assembly GCA_015342445.1. Lineage (NCBI taxonomy): Eukaryota > Viridiplantae > Streptophyta > Magnoliopsida > Poales > Poaceae > Digitaria > Digitaria exilis. The sequence goes on along the minus strand of JACEFO010001776.1, from coordinate 1,345,726 downwards.
GTTTTTGGATTTTGGGGGGAGACTGGAGAGAGAGAGATAATGCTAGTGGGGCAGGACATCGCTCGCCAAGGGTATATGTGGATTTCTTGACGGCTGAAAGGGGCTTTATTGCTTCTGTGGCTCTTTTATTATGCCGGCCATAATAAGAAAACTAACGCGTGTGCCGCGCCGGCCTCTGAAAATGTCAGTGTCATCTAAAACAAAATATTCAGCACGCGTCCCTATCGTGTAACTATGTAAAGAATTTCCCATTTAGCCATCGGGGTTGGTAAATCATCCGCATGATAGGAATGCCAGAGAGATTTTCTGGGTGAAGATTGCCGGGACAGCTCTGATGTAACAGAGTGGCGTTACGCGTTTGGCAACCACCAAAGCAGGGACGTGAGCTCTGGTTTTCAGCTATTTCCCAGGTTGTAATGGCCATGTTCATGTCATTCTGGACGAGCAACAGAGGTAGCAGCGCAAATACGATTATAGATTGACTGGTCATGTTGCCTGACTTGATTTTTTTTTTAAACGGAGACTTGATTTGGTAAGTCAGGTGCGTTTCCGATTCCTTGCAAAGCTTAAAAAATAATGAAGAACTAATGGCTGGATGCCTGGATGGATGGAACTCACAGTGCGTGTGGGTGAAGACGTCCCAGTTGGAGAGGCCCTTGCCGTCCTCCAGGTACGCGCCCTCGACCTGCGACGGGAGCGGCGGCAAGCGGAAGACGAAGGCCAATAAAAACACTAGTCAGGTGGGCAAAGACCGAGAGAGAAAGAGACGCTGCCGATCGAACAGCGCCAGCCATCCGCTCCGCCCCTCTCGGGGCGCTCACCTGGTACGCCGACGTCGCGGCGCCGAAGAGGAACCCCGGCGGGAACTCGCTCCGCTCCACCACCCCTCCGCGCGCGGCCGCCGCGAGCGCCGCCAGCACGGCCACCACCGCCACCGCGGCGGCGGCAATGCGTCTGGCCGCGGCCATCTCTCGTGCGCGTGGCCGATTCCTTCTGCCCGGCCTCCGCTGGCTCTTCTTTCTGCTGCGAGGCGGCCGCTGCCCTTGTCGCTCTGCTGGTGGTGGGTTGGGTGTGCGGGAGCTCCGGCTTCCTTTGCTCAGGCGCTCGCGTAGTGTCACTTTATATGCAGCTGCTCGCGCCTCTTGGGGGGGCGCTGCCTTTGGGAGACGGGCGCCGGCAGCTCGGGCGATCCGGTGGTGATGTGATCAGGGTTCACAGAACCGAACCGGAGGGCCGAACCACCGACCGGCGGTAGCGGCTAACCGGTCTGGTTCCCGTGGGAACCGGTCAAAACCGGACAAATTCAAATTTTGAATTCAAAAGTAAGCCGGTGGTTTGAACCGGTAAGCCGCCCGGTTTGACCGCTAAGCCGAGCGGTTTGGGCGGTAAGCCGGCCGGTTTGGACGGTAAGCCGGTTCAATACATAATTTGTCATGTTTTCAAATTTAACTAGAAATTTAAAAAAATAAAAGAAATATTCCTAAAAATTTAACTAGAAATTTAATGGTGTCAAAATTTTTCAAATATTAGTGTATTTAGTATTTTTTGTGTGCATTAGAAGTTCAATGAGCCAATTTTTTTTCTTTTCCTTTTTTTTGTTGAACTTCTAATGCCTGCAAAAAATATCAAATGAGCAAATAATTGAAAATTTTTGACACCAATAGATTACGTATACCTTGAAGTATTTTTAGGAATTTTTGTTGATATTTTTCTATTTTAAATTTAAATTTAAATATTTTAAATTTAACAGGTTTAAAACCGCTCCAAACCGCTATCCGTCTGCGACGGTTTGACCGGTTCCCGCGGAAACAGGGCAGTTTTGAACGGTATTGCGAACCGTGGATGTGCATCCCTGTGTGACTCGGCGGCCGTGTCCGTCCGTCGTCGCGCGCAGCCAGACGCGACGGCCCATGTTGCCACGTGCTCCGCGAAATGGGAAAGCACGCCCCGGCGGGTCCACACCCTCGGCCGGACAGCGAGCGTCGTGCCTTTTCGCCGCGGAGGGTCGATATGATAGTATCACGTACCAGCGGGGTCGCGCGGCGCACGTGACAACGATACGTTACGATCCCGCGAGCCGAACGGGGACAGGGTTTTTTTTACCGAACCGGACGGCCGAACCGTTGCCCGGCGGTAGCGGTAGAAATCTGTCAAATTCGAATTTTGAATTCAAATTCGGTTGGAGCGGTTAGCCGGTCGGTTTGACCGGTTAGCACCGGTTTTTTTCTTTTTCTTTTTTGATTTAAATTGTATTTGCTAAAAAAAATATCGAATGAGCAAATATTTGAAAACTTTTTACACCAATAGATTGCACACACCTTGAAGTATTTTTAGGAATTTTTACGACATTTTTCCATTTCTAAATTTAAATTTGAAAATTTTGAATTTCCACCGGTTCAAACCGCCCCGAACCGCTACCGGTCCGGGGCGGTTTGGTCGGGAACCGGTCAAACCGGACCGGTTCCCGACGGTAAGGTGAACCCTGAACGGGGAACGCCGCGGCGGCGACCGTTCCACCCACCGACGCGCCGTGGCGTTGTGGCGCACGGAAGGCTGCGCTATCGCAAGAACGAGGAGAGGAAATTCCGCTGGAAATCACTGCCCGGCGCGACGCACGACCAGGAAGATTCCGTTGGGAAATTCCGTTGGGAAATCACCGCAAGGAGCCGGCCGACGACGCGATCGGGCCGTGGACGGCAGGAGTGAGCCAGCCGGCCGGCCGACCGGGAAACGCAGGCTGACACGGCACCCGGGCCCGGGGCCGGGTCGCTAGGCGCGTGTGATGAGCGGTGGGTAACTGGGCGACGCTTCACTGTCACCGCTGACAAGACAGCCATCCAACCAAGCGATCGCACCGGCAGGCTTGCCTGGTCCAAGTTTCCCGGCGAGCTGCGGCGGCGTGTGTGGCGCGCAGGGGCTATACGCAACGCTGACTCGTGCGACGATCCGGCATTCCGGCGTCCGTACCGAGTGCGCGTGGCGACAAACGCGACCGAGACCGCGGCAGGTCCAGTCGAGATGCGCCACCAACCAACCACGGCGAGGAATGGGTGCGATGGCGAAGCGGTCACAACTATGGCTGTGTTCAGATTTATGAAAAATATTTCTCCAATAAATTTTTTCTATTCATCGTACTCACAGAACACGCTTTCCAGTACACTATTTATATAGAAAAAGTATTTTTAACTTCTAATCTGAACACACAGCCCTAGGTGATGCTCGGGCTTGCAGCGGCGGGCGGTCGCCCTCGTCTCGAGCAGCATATTTGGGGGCTGGGTGGGAGGGATCTGGCTGGACGGCTCATTGGTTGGCTTTGCACACGAGCAAAGTTGGTTTCGCACATGATTCACAAGACACCTGCACGTGAATAATCAGTTGCCAGTCGTATGGGATCTCAACGGCTGTAAACTAAGGGTGCGTTTAGATAGGGGAAAGATTCCCCAAAAATACACTGTTTACCAAAAAAACACTATAGATGAATAGTGTTCTGTGAGTAGAAGGGATGGGATGAATAGTGAAAAGTTAAATAAATAGTGTATTTTTTTGGAACTAAACGGGGCCTAATTCTAGTTGCCGCCGCCGCGATCGAGTATACTCCTACACGGGCTCTGAAGCAAGTGGACCTAGCCAGCTAGCTAGCTAGGTCAAGCAACGTTTAACCGTTCGCCTACATAGTGGGATCAGCTATTATATTATATACGATATACAATGCGATGGTGGAATATTACATTAGAGCCTTTGCAAAACAAAACAAAAAAAGAACAATTGCGTTTTTACTCTTATTTCTTAAATCGCCCTGAGCTGGTAAGTTGTAACCATATTTCGTTAAGTGCACCTAGCGTTCAGCTGTAAAAATACATTTATGCCCTTGTGGATTTGTCCATATTTTTTAGCAGTGTAATTTACCTTCCTTTTTTTTTGGGTAGTTTGTATTTTACGTTTGTTTTGGCATCAAAAGCATTTTGATAACAAAACCTTTGCACCCAACAAAACCATTCAGCCAATAGCCCAGTATCAATAAGCTTTTTTTTAGCATCCCAGTATCAATAAGCTGACAACCTGGATTAGTTCCCCGTTTCAAATCTCCATTCTACTGCAATGATTGGCAGTTAGCGAGTCATTAAAAGACCATATCAGGCTGTGAATAATTTTTTCGATAATATGTATGACAGCTGTGTATTTTTGTATTAAGGAAAAAATATTTTGTTACAAACACTCGTAATTACAATTTGTAGGGACATATTGTCCGGCCAAATCAAGACAACTATAGAGTAGGACATTGGGGGACCTAGGCCTACTGTTCCTCTCTTTCTAGATTTTCAATGAGACATCGCGCGCTTCACAGCCAATTGACCGCTGCAAGGGGGGAGGTGAGCCTCACCCACTCTGCTCCCTCTCTCAAGTTGCGGAACTATCAATGCTCCCTAGCTGCTATCATTAACTTTTTCTCTCGAAAAAACGCAGGTGAGCTACGATTTTATTATATTAATAAGGAAATCTGAAGTTCCTGTCAGCCATCAAAACTTCTTTGTTTAGTTGCTGTCAGCCATCAAAACTTCTTTGTTTAGTTGGTGTCCTCAAGTTGGTGTCGTTCTTTTTTACAAACCAAATATTAGGACTAAACATGATTTAATTATAAAATTAATTACATGGATGGATAAGAAATCGTGAGAGGAATCTATTAAGCCTAATTAATTTATAATTAGAGATTATTTATTATAATACAATATTATCTAATACTCCATCTGTCAAAAAAAAAGTAGTTTAGGATCCCAAACTACTCTTATTTTGGGACGGAGGGAGTATGTCCTAATTAGGCTTAATATATTCGTGTCGCAATTACACCGGGTGATTATGGAATGAATTTTTTTTATTTATCCATATTTAATACTCCTAATCCTCGTAATCCGTATCTAAACATTCAAATTTACCATAGCAATGCGACAAGTTGATGGACAACTTGTTGCTTCATTCTCATTTCTAAGTTCTAACTGCTGTACAGAAGCAGCAGAAATGTCCAGAGGTTTATCTTCAGACTTCAGAGTAACAACGTCGCTAAAAGTCTTGATGTTCCTGCATCTCTATTAGGCAAGCCGTAAGAAAACTAACGCGTCTGCCGGCGCCTGAATTGCCAGTGTACAAAATAAAAATAATCTCCATGCGTCCCTGTCCTGTCAACAATTTTCTATTCAACTAAGGCTGCGTTTAGTTTGGGTTTACCGAAATTTTTGGGTTCCTAATCTAAACGGTGAATTGTATAGATGATTGGAATAATGAGCACATGGACGAGTCTACCCACTAGCTTATGTTTCCACGGTGACTGTTAAGAGCAAGCTCCAGGTACGTGTGTACTTGTTTTTTCCCAGCCATGGGATTTGCATTGCTGACAATCTGACAAGTTGCATAGCAGGAGCAGTGGGTTGGCAGGCCCTTCCACGGAACGGACTGAAGAACTGCAGATCTGTAAATCGTTGAGCAGGAAATAATTCAATGACCTTTTTTCTGTATTAACGAGTGGCACATAACAGCTCTGACATATTATTTTATGCGGCTGAAGCTTAGTTTGCTAGAAGATTTGGATCTAGCTCGTAACACAATAGAGAACACACCAAGCACATAAGTCATCTACATCTGCATCACTGGCTGCCTAAGGATTCGCATCACTGCATAGGGATCCATGGCTTCATGCATGATGCATCCATGTGGAAGGACAAACAGCAAAGCCAACAGGGTTGATCAAGGCCACCGTACACAAGGAATTTGTTTTTGTCCGAAGAGCTCGGCTGTCAATGGCCAGCAATTTCATGGCCCTTCTTTGCAGTCTCGGTCGTCAATCGTCGGCGTCACTGCGTCAGAGGGGTTTTGTGTTGCCTTCGTGGCTCCGAAGCCGGCAAGGAGCATCTTCGTGGGCCTCTGCCACGCACGGGCGCACCGGCCCGTTGCTTCAGCAGCACGGGCCACGGCCCACGAAGTGCCGAGATGGAGACTGCCACTGAACTGGTGGAGATCGACGATGGTGCTGCAGGCCACACGCCTGAGAGTGAGAGGTGCGGGGGGCGGGAGAGCTCTCCGACGGGGCGTCGCCGCCGCAATCGGGGAAGAAACTCTCGACAGAGGGCAGACTTCGGTCGATCATATTTTTTTAAAAAAAAAAGACCCCTATTTGGATCGTGAATTCGCGATTAATAGATTGCGATCTAAATATTTACAAAATACCCTCTAAAACATATGATGATTAGTAACCATGATCCAAATATTTATAAAATACCTCTTGAATTGGATCGCGGCTATTGACAAAATACCTTTTAATTGGGTTCAAACACCAGTTCGGGCACGCAACGCGATGGAACCACGTGTACGTATGGCACCGGCCGTCGCCGTGTGTGGACGGTGGGTTACCGGGCGCCGACCGTTTCGCTTTCGCGCTACCGGCGACGCGACGGCGCCCCCTGCTTGCTAAACGATGAGGCTTGGCAAAGTGGCAGCTGAGCCGAGATGGCGTGTGTGGTGCTCAGGATTCGATAGATCCCGTGCTGATTGTGTGCGTCCGAGTGGGACAAGCTTGCTCGATGGCCGACAGGTCTCGCTCGTCGACGTCGAGGCGCCATCTATCTCGCCGGTGGGCGGTGGCCACTGGCCACCAACCAGCAGCACTGACACAGACGCATGGTTGGCTGTTAGGACTACACGGCCGCCAATGGAGCGCTGCCTGGTCTTCTTCTTAAATCTCTCCAAATCGTGTGCTTGACACAAACCACATACTTTGCGTAAGCATAAAGTTTTGTGTGCTTTTCGCACTCTATTTTAAAAGGGAAAAGTCTGGTTTTCTAAAAGTCCGATTTTCAACCCGTAACTACAAAATCGGACATAAAAGGTCAGTCAACTATCAAAATCGTATAAATTTAGCCCCTTTGAGTGGTTTCAAAGGCGGATTTCTGTTTTAAAAATTATTAAAAATAATTTAATCTAAAAAATTCATAACTAATTTATTGTAAGTTAAAAAATATGAAACTTATACCAATTGTTTTCTAAAAATACAAACTATATGTTGGTACACCATTTAAAGTTATTTTCATTTTATTTATTTCTATTTCTAGTATTTTTAAATAAATAATAAAACACTAGCAACATAAACAAAAAAAATACCAAAATAACTTTACGTGGTGTATCAATAGGTAGGTTGCATTTTTATAAATCTTTTGGCAATGGTTTCATATTTTTTTGATTTAAAATGAAATAGTTATGAATTTTTTAGTTTAAATAAATTATTTTATTTTTGCATAACATAGAAAACCACCTTTAAAGCCACTCAAAGGGCCAAATTTGCACATTTTTTATAGTTGGATGGCCATTTGTGTCCGGTTTTTTAGTTGCAGGTTAAAAATCAAACTTTTGTTATAGTTAATAAAGGGTGTAAATCAGGCTTTTCCCTTTTTAAAACAATCTTTGGGAAGTGCATACAGACCCGCCTAATAAACACATAAGTACGCATTTTTTTATTTGTGTTTGAGAAAAAACTTGTAATTCTGATCCGCATATGCAATTGATGTGCTTATAACACATGAGACGTCATAATCAATGACAGTGGCAACTGAGGATTAGTTTAAGCGGTGGCACATGAGGAATTATTTCTAACTATTCCCAACACATGGTATCTATACATATCATCAAAATGCCATCGTTAGAAATATCTCTACGACCCAAGATAGGCATGTGTTTTTAATAGAATTCACTCTTGCATATTTGTTTTCCATCTATTTTGAAGACACCACACTTCCTCGAAACATGATAGTGGCTAGTGCATGGGTTGTTCAAACTGGGTCTTGCATGTGACTTAGTTTTTTCCTTTTCATATTCATATCTCATTTATTAGATATTTCTATGTGGCTCTATATGTAATGCTACAGAAACCATCCTACATGGACGGTTGTGAATGACTTAAGGGCCTTGCTACGGTACACCTCTTACCTCCAAGGAGGTAAGAGTGTAATTAAATCTAGACCCTTCATTATAAAGGAAAAAAATCAATTAGAATCATTGAAAAACTTATTAACCGCCTCACTAGCCATACGCATGCAAGCGGAAACACGGCAGCATGCATGCATATCATATCAATGTTTTGATTCCCAACCACACGTCGAGGGCAGTACATATATAGAAAAAAATAACCCATCTCTTTTGTTAGATCTAGGAAGGTATTTCCATATTTTTTCTTAATTTTTAAAATTACAAAACATATAAATAATTTTTTTTATCTATTACCTCTTAAGAGGTAATATATCATCTTAACCACCTTGATCTACTTAAATGGACGATCCACATTCATTTGGGAGTACTGTAGCAAACCCCATGACTTAAACATAAGCATCCAAGAGTCAAGGGTGTCTATGGGCTGATTGTTTGCATTTTTTTTGGTGGGCTTATGTTTTCTCACTTGGTTTGTAACAATATATTACAGTTTGAGACTTAGTATATCTACTACATACATATATGATCGGGGACCTGCGGTTTGGGGGCCTGGGGCGGTCGCCCCGCCTGCTAATACTACCGGGTCGGGCCTGGACCATAGTCACAAATCGAAGCAAATAGAATTTGAGGACATTATCTTGAGCTACCGTTTTGAAGCCCCCCAGGAGTAGCACCAATGCACCATCATATGTGGGAGCAATGTCCTCAAAGCTAGTTAGTTAAAAAAAATGAACTACTTTGCTTATCCCTAAACGTCAATATTTGAGCACGTCGTATTTTTTGAATCAAGGTCATCCCACCATTTCCATCTAGCAAAAGGAAATCCAAAGTAAAGTGTCAGAGAGAGAGAGATGGTGAGGGGGGGGGGGGCAAGAGAAGATCCAGTCTAGACTTCTACCTTGATTCAGCCTAGAAGGGCTACGGGTGGCCTCGCAGACCAGAGTATAAGCACATCGTCTTGTTCGGAGTCAAAACACGAATATGTACGTGTGCCTAGATATGACATGAGATGTGATTCACAATCACTCATGCACCATATATGTGAACAGCATTAGTGATAGCAGCAATCATCAACTGCATCTACTGAGACTTAACCAACCACCTTGTGAGTTGTATTGTAACAGTGGTAATACTTGCTAGTATTTGTTTGTTTTCTGCATGTCATACTGACTGACAAATGTGGTGGCAATTTAATTTATTGGGGAAACTGATTTATACACAAAGATCATGCTCTTCAAGATTGTTCAGCTGTCAGCCTTTTTAAGGATTTTTTTTTTAGAAAAGGCTCCCTCTGATCTACTGAGCTTCATGTAAACCTTCGAGGAACCGCTTGTACCACAGCGCGGATGCCTTGGGCTTTCTTTCCTGTGTTTGGTAGTCAACATAATACAGTCCATACCGGAGGGTGTACCCATATAGCCATTCGAAGTTGTCGATGAGAGACCAAACAAAGTAGCCACGAACATCAGCGCCGTCCCTATCAAGTTATAAAACTCAAATAAATGTGTTGATTGCAAACAGTTCGATGTGTACATGTAAGTTGGCAAAAGGATTCATAGGACCATGGAACAAAGATGTGACTTTTAGGGCATAAATGACCTGATAACTTTAGCAACTTTGGTGAGGTAGCCGTCAAGGTACTGTATCCTATCGTGGTCCTGAAGCCAATCTTCGGCAGAGTTATAAGCTTCTCCACCCTGTGCATAGCCTTTATGATTTTTTTGTTAGTTGCAACAACTCTGAACACAAGGGAAACAGGAAAATTACCCTTAACAGTGGACGATTAGATCTTCTCTCTAATTTAAGTACTAGTATAAGCTTACATCTCTAATTTAAGTAGTAGTATAAGCATCATAAAAGAGCTCAGGAAACAGGACTGAACACGGCATATGTTGCCTACCGTTTTCGGTGATGAACATTGGCAGATTGTTGTATCTCTTCATGATGTAAGTGACCATCTTCTCTATGCCGTCAGGCACGACATAGAACATCGACCTCGCTGTCTGCACATTAAAGGTCAGGAGACTGTCAGATCGAGCATCTAAGAGCACGGCTAATGACCACGCCGACTGCTGGCTGCAAGCATGTGAAATGCCAGGATTAGGTGGTGGGCTCCAGTAATATTAATTGCTATACTAATGTGCCCAACCAATAGGAGCAGCCATAGCTCCTCCTCGCCGGCTTCAGCAGGCGCGTCGTCAGACGCCCGCCTCACGTTTCTCTCTCTTCAGGATTGGATTTTGCCGGCTCGTCGGTGACTAGTATACTTGCTCTAAAGGCTCACAATCGAGTTAATTAGGTAGCGTTTTCAGCTTCAGTCTGTGTCCATGTCGACTTACTGGTGGTCCGATGGGGACCCCGTTCCTCTCCCCGGTGACAGCCGCTAGCGCATGCTGGGTCGCCTTCCCCAATGGGCAGCCCGACGAGAACATGCAGTCCCTGACATACAGGGTCGTGTAGTGGTTGATCCCGATGAAATCCAGCTTGTAACCCAGCTTCCTTTTCTCCTCCGGCGAGAAGGTCGGCAACCGGGACCCCAGGATCTGACGCATCTCCGGTGGGTACTCGCCGTAGACTATCGGATCAAGAAACCTGCAGCAAAAGCAAGAAATTCACACGGACAACTAATTAACAACCTCTGAAACTCAAGACCACATCCACTCTCGCTTATTTGGTCGTCAGGTTTGGGTCATCTCCTACATACCATGGAACTCCGAAGGCCAGTGCCCGTTCTGCCGCCAGCCGGTCCTCTGGTACGTCCTTCAGAGGCTCATACCAGGTGGTGTACATCACGATGCCGATCAAGCCCTTCTGCTTCCTCTGCAGGTCTCAACGACCAAGCTAAAACTGAGCGACGTGGATGATAACGAGCACGACCGTGTTGCATATATATATAACTATATAAGTATATATCCTAGCAGTATTCTTAGGCCATATATACACTTCTCGCAGGTGGTTGGTTGGTTACCTGGTACTTCCTCTTGTATATCTCGACGGCGGTGGCGTGGGCCAGGACGACGTTGTGGGAGGCGACGTAGGGCTCGGCGTCGGAGTCGCCGCGGGCGCAGGAGCCGAACGGCGGCGAGCATCGGGCCGGCGGGTAGGTGCCGAGCACGTAGCCCCCCAGCACGGCGACGTTGGGCTCGTTGAAGGTGCTCCAGTACCTGACGCGGTCGCCGAACGCCGCGAAGCACACGTCGGCGAAGTAGCCGAAATCTTTCTGTACCTCGGCGTCGAGCCATGCTCCGTATCTGTCTTCGAGCTCTTGTGGGATGTCATAGTGGCTCAGCGTGACGAATGGCTCTATTCCTGCTCCAGAGCAAAAAGAAGTTCTGAACGGTAAGTACTGACAGAGGAGCAGAGCTGAGGACTGAGGAGCTTCATTCAGTATTGACAGGCCGTACCTTTGAGAATGAGAGAGTCGATGAGTTTGTTGTAGAACTCGATGCCTATTTGGTTGACTCCTCCGAACCTCCCTTCTGTTCTCGGCAAGCGAAACATTTTTGTTTGCGTTAAGGTGAGCTGACAAATTTTTCAGCAGAGTTTGTTGTAGAACTCACTTGGAAGAACTCTGGCCCATGATATCGAGAACCTGTAGGCGTTTGTTCCCAGAGACTGCATAACCTCAATGTCGACCTATCAGTATCAGGAAACAAGATTGGTTCAGTTCATGTTTAGGAGAGGGCGAAAAAACAAGTCTCTGTACGCTGCCACAGTGTAATATGCGCACATCGTAACGGTGGTAGTGATCATCCGCGACATCTCCGGCGCTTCCATCTTTGATTGTTCCTGAAATAACATGGATATTACCACTTCATCCATTACATGTGTCATTAGTTGTACTGATTCTATGCAAAGGTCGATCGTGTGACAAACTTCATTCATTCTACAGTTCAGCTTAACAGAGTGGAGTAGCCCTCTGCTCTCACTTGAAAAACTATTGCCGATGATCTACCTGGCATATGAGTGAACACATCCCAATTGCTTAAGCTTTTATTGTCCTCAAGGTATGCGCCTTCGATCTTGAGCCAAAAAAGGTGGTCATATCAGAATGACTTTATACAAAAAGAATGGCAAAAATAATCCATGTTCTCCACTGAGCATTACAGTAAGCTCACCTGGTACGAGGAAGTGGCGGTGCCGAAGAGGAAAGACGCCGGGAAGTCGCTCCGGTGGATCGCCGAAGCCCACGGGAGAAGCCACCACAGGAGCGAAGCACCGGCGAGGAGCTGCCGCCATGCCATGGCCGCCATGTGCCAGGTGAAAGGCACACAGAAAATGTTCAGAGACGCCGGGCTCGTCTCGTCCACGAACTACCCAATGGCCTCTCGATGTGCCTTCTTCCACCGGCTTCCATCTGCCTCACGGTGACGCATATATAGGGTGACACGACGGCATGTGTAAAACGTTGCTTCGACTAGGAGACAGAGAGAGGTGAGGTCGATAGATGCGTCGTTTTTTGCGGTTGCAGCAGAGCATGGAGCCTCACGACCAGGAGCCTCCCGCAACAATCAAAATATCAAATCATCACCAAGGTTCCCACTTCCAAGAGCAGGCCCACGGAGCATCTCCTTCGTTATATTTGTTTGTCACAATGGACCGACAAGGCCACAACTAAAGTTTGTCCCTGCAGCAAGATGTACAATGGCGCATCTTTTGTGACGATTTGGAGCATCGAATCTAACGGGCCTGAAAAAAATCTAAAAAGAAGAAAAACGTAACAAATTGTGATGTTTTTTTTTCCTTTTGTAGTATAAACCCAGATGCTTACACGTGGAATGATATGTGGAGCTCAAATAATTTTTTTCTAAGATTAGATGTCAACCAAACACTTACTAAGTTGTCTAAATTTACGTGTGGCAAGTTGTCGCTCGAACCAAATACCTCGCTAGTGATTTGCAAGTTGGACTCAGGCCTTGTTCAGTTCGCCAACTTTCACCAACTTTCTAGTCACATCGAGTCACATCTTCTCTCACAGATACGTTTACCAATGCACTATTCACACCTCCAACTTTCCACCAACTTCCTCATCTAAACAAGACCTCAGAAAATTTATTTCTTAAATGTTACGTCAAGAGTCACGTCAGATGTCTTGGAAACCTAATCCTAGACGGTTTCCAAGCCATTAGATTTTCCTTTTCAATCAAAGAAATCAATGTATGAATACACTCACATAAATCATATTCCTATGAGCACCTCGGAGATACTACACATCGCTAGCTTAATTTGATGAGCTCAAGATGCTTTCCCCCATTTCTATTGGCAAACAGCTAACATAGTTACACTACTTCTAGCATTTTGTATTATGCCGTTATATCAAACGTAGGATATTATTAAATTAATACAAGTACATATGAAAACCTCTTACAGTTTATTATATCATATTTTTATGGTTACTGGAGGTAATTAATTATTATTTTCTATATATTCGTGTTGACACCAGATTTTGACAGGTCATATCGGTGTTAAATGAAGCAGAGATTAGAAATTGGAATCGGAGTTCGGAGGAAAGGATAGTTTGAATCGGAATCGAAATCCGATAGAAGATGTTGATTCGAATCAAGGTCGGGCAGAAGGAAAGGGGGCTGATGACGTGGAAGAGTCCTGGGCGGAAAGAGCTACCAGGCTAAGCTTATAGAAGGACCGAAATAAAGAGTCGGTTGTTTTCACAAAGTTCGAGTCGTAGTCGGTTGTGACAGGATCTTTTCTTTTGTGTCAAGTAAGTTTGTCGTAAACGTTTAGGAGTCGTAGTTATTAGAGTATAAATATTGACCCTGCATGGTCGTAGAAGCTTGTACACACCAACATCAAACAAACCTCTACAATTTTCGCATCTTACATACATTGTCGACGACTTCGTCTTTTCTTTTCGCGAGTTCTTCTGGGCACGTCGAGGGTGATCATATCTCAAGGCTTGCCTGTAAGTCCCGTATTACTGAGTAAGATCCAAGCTTTAGCAACCTGCGTATCGCTGTTGCTTCGTTTGGAATTATTCGACAGTTATCGAGTAAATATCTAAGCTTTAGTATCTGGCGCATCGCTGTTACTTCGTTTAGATTTTATTCAACCCTTATCCAGCTTAGAATAAGTTTTGATCGGCTGTTATCTATACTTCATTATCGGATCTGTTATAGCCGTTTAGATTTATTCTAAGTGTTGCTCTGCTTAGCTTGTTAGGTTACGTTTTAGTAATCTCACTCTGCTTTGCATCGGAATCGGCTGATCTAGCCGGCTCTCCATTATAGATCAGAATTCACTGCCGATCTGGTCTTCATTGCTAAATCGGAAACACAGCCGATTTCGCTGTGTTACTAACGTCTAGTTTTCCTTGTCAATCAACAAGTCAGATTGACTGGCACGCCCTACATCACCGGTCACAGATGATTTCGTGTGCTAGTACGTGAAGATCTTTCCCGATTTTTGCGTCAACAATTTGCTTAGTTGAAAGTAGACCTGAAATGTGAACATGGTTTTCTAATAAAGCTGGTTAGGTTTTCACGATAGAACATCCTAGGTAGGTTTGATCTTCGCCAATTTCAAGATATGTTGATTCAAACTTTCTACTTTCAAAGTGCGCATGGAAGTAGGATTTGCATATGTGTATTTATTGAGAGGAATACACATGGGAATCTGGCCACACTTTTTTGACTATATGATGTAGGCATGGCAAAATGTGGCTTCAAATTTTTGGCCACACTTTTAGCTTGACACACTTACCTAAAGTTAAATATGATAAATTGACAAACATCCTTATTCTGCTGGGACTCGTGCCCACTGAGCACTAGCCGCTGGCCGCTTTAAGACAGGACAATAACTCATCCTTATCTCTTTCTGTACGAAGTATGGCGACTGGTACCAGTTGGGATTTTATTCACGATTAATCAGTATTTACAGGATCAAGCTCTTCATTTTCATAAACTGATGAAGTGCAAGCATATGTTCGGTATACACTATCCAAGATTTAGAAAAAGGTGTATATATTCCTCTATTGAGCTTCATGCAGGCTTTGGAGGAATCTTTTGTACCACAACGCCGACGACTTGGGCTTTCTTTCCTGTGTTTGGTAGTCAACGTAGTGAAGTCCAAACCGGAGGGTGTACCCATAAAGCCACTCAAAATTATCGATGAGAGACCAGATGAAGTAGCCACGTACATCAGCTCCGTCCCTAGCAATTTGACACAAATTTGTCAGTTGGGAACATAGTTCGTCCATGTAACTGTGATGTGAAATTTGGAGTGGCACTGACCTGATAACTTCAGCAAGTTTTGTGAGGTAAGCGTCGAGGTACTGTATCCTACCCTGGTCGTCAAGCCAGTCATCGACATGGGCATAGCCATCTCCACCTTGTGCAAAACCTGCAGCAAGAAATTTTCCAGCAAATGTCATTACCACTCT
The DNA here is from genome assembly GCA_015342445.1 of Digitaria exilis. Classification (NCBI taxonomy): domain Eukaryota; kingdom Viridiplantae; phylum Streptophyta; class Magnoliopsida; order Poales; family Poaceae; genus Digitaria; species Digitaria exilis. Next base: position 1,330,362 of record JACEFO010001776.1, on the reverse strand, counting down.
GAACTGATTAAAACCAATTGAACTGTCTGTTCTGTACATTACCATTCTCAGTGATGAACATAGGCAGGTTGTTGTATCTCTTCATGACATAGGTAACAATATTCTTGATCCCGTCAGGGACAACGTAGAACGTCGGCATCGGTGTCTGCACACAAATACCACAGGGATCAAATCGAGCATTGAGTTCTGAATTTAAGCACTTTGAGCATTGAGTTCTGAATTTAAGCACTTTCAGTTAGTGCATTATATATGTCTCAGCCCCAATCCATGTCAGACTCACTGGAGGTCCGATGGGGAGCCCGTTCCTCTCTCCCGTGACAGCCGCCTGCGCTTGATGGGTCTCCTGTCCCAACGGGCAACCTGAAGAAAACATGCAGTCCCTGACGAACAGGGTGGTGTAGTGGTTTATCCCGATGAAGTCGAGCTTGTAACCCAGCTTCATTCTCTCCTCCGGCGAGAAGGTCGGCAGCCGTGACCCCAGGAGCTGCCGCATCTCCGGTGGGTAGTCGCCGTAGATTATTGGATCAAGAAACCTGCAACGAGTAGGAAAAAAATACTCTGCAAATTAAGAACATGAAACGTCCCTGTCAGTTCAGATGATCTCTTACCATGGAACGTCGAAGGCCAACACCCGTTCAGTCGCCAGCCGGTCCTCTTGTGAATCCGTCAGCGGCTCGTACCAGGTGGTAGACACGACGGTGCCGATCATGCCCTTCTGCTTGCTCTGCAGATCAATTCAACAAAAAAAAAACAGTGACTGGCTGACTGAATTAAAGTCTGTATTAAACTCTGCATGTTACAGTTCTGACGAATTGACGATCAATTGGTGGGTTACCTGGTACTTCCTCTTGTAGATCTCGACGGCGGTGGCGTGGGCCAGGACGATGTTGTGGTTGACGACGTAGGGCTCGACGCCGGAGTCGCCGCGGGCGCAGGTGCCGTACGGCGGCGAGCAGCGCTGCGGCGGGTAGGTGCCGAGCATGTAGCCCTTGCGCACCACGACGTTGGGCTCGTTGAAGGTGGCCCAGTACTTGACGCGGTCGCCGAACGCCGCGAAGCACACGTCGGCGAAGTGGCCGAAGTCGAGCTGGGTCTCGGCGCTCAGCCACGCTCCGTACCTGTCCTCGACCTCTTGCGGGATGTCGTAGTGGTTCAGCGTCACGAATGGCTCTATTCCTGGTACAGGAAAAAAAACTCGGAATTCAGAACTCTAAACTCTGCACTGAAGAAATGCAGAGGAGAAAGGGTAAATGCCTGGAAGAAGAAAGAAATTCAGAACCTTTGAGCAGGAGTGAATCGATGAGTTCATTGTAGAACTCGATGCCTGCTGGGTTAACTTTGCCGAACCTCCCCTCTGTTCTCGGTGAATGAAACATTTTATTTAGGTTATTAAGAAAGGGTAAACGCCTGGAAGGAGACTTCGTTAATACAGAAAGAGTGAAATGCACCGGCGGTCCCTAAACTTGTGTGGGTGAAACGTGTTTTCAGGTCCCTAGACTTGTATGAGTATGTCATCTAGGTCCCCGAACTCTCACAACGTTTTTTCGGGTCCCTAAACTTGTATAAGTGTGTCATCTAGGTCCCTAAACTTATGTAGTGTGTCAAATAGGTATACATGGTCTCCAAACTCATTTAGTGTGATGACGTGGCATGTCATGTAGCATCTACGTGTATTTACGGTCACCAAAAGAAATAAAAAAATAATTATAGGCCCATATGTCAGTCACATTGACCAAATTTTTCGTTACCACCCTTAAACCTCACGCAGTGATGCCACCCTTGCCCCATAATCTGTCGGTAGCAGGCTGGGCCACCACAATAGGTTGAAGCCCAGAAGAGAGGGAAAATTAAATTTATTTTTTTAATTTTGTCTATGTGCCTAACATATGAGTCTCACAATTATTTTTTGTTTCTTTTAGTGATCATAACTACACGTGACATGCCACTTCATTACACACAAGGGTTTAGAGATCGTTTGGACCTATATGACACACTACACAAGTTCATGGACCTAAATGACACACACATACAAGTTTAGGGACCTGAAAAGATGTTACGACAGTTCATGGACCTAGATGACACACCCATGCAAGTTTAGGGACCTAAAAATGCGTTTTGAGAGTTCGGGAACCTAGATGACACACCTACACAAGTTTAGAGACCGCTCGTATACTTTACTCATACAGAAATATTGAGGCTTCAGTGTGTAGAACTCACTTGGAAGAATTCTGGCCCATGATATCGAGAATCTGTAGGCATTTGTGCCGAGAGAGTGCATGAGCTGAATGTCATCCTGCGAGGAAGCACGATTTGGGCAATTCAGGTTTTATGGTGGGAAAAATGAAATAAAAAATGTGTTTGTGATGTCTTTGGAAAATTCGCACCTGGAAACGATGGTAGTGATCATCCGCTATATCCGCAGTGCTCCCATCTTTGATTCTTCCTGTAGCAATTTTGTTTGGAAAGAAGTCATATTATATTACTAGTTTATTAAATTACTATACTACGCTGCAATCCACAGGACTATATGTATGCGGGCTTGCAATCCATTCCAGGCTGGATAATGGTATGCTAGCAAGCTTGGCGCAGTTCAGCTTAGCAAGCTTAACAGAGCCACTTGGGGAAAAAAAAATACAGGCTATATTGTTGGTATAATTTACCTGACACATGAGTGAAGACGTCCCAGTTGCTTAAACTTTTGTTGCCCTCAAGGTACGCACCTTCTATCTGTAGGGAAACAAAGATTTATATCACTAGTAGTGCCTCATAATGTTTACAGTACATGCAGCCAAAGAGAACAAAAAAGAAAAAAAAACAAAGCATCCATTATTCAGGTTTTTTTTTTTTGATACGACCCATTATTCAGTTGTCGAGCTTAAAAAATCCTGGGGGCCTGGGGAGTGAATGGGGAGGCAGCCAGCACATGGGCCTGCCCAAACAAAGCCCAAAGAAAGACTGCGCGCGATTCGTGGTGGTGTTTTTTTTTTTAAAAAAAAATAGCAAGTGGGGGTAGTTGGTGGCGTCATTTCTTTCTAGACGACAGGACACGCGAATGCGATTCTCATCTGAATAACCGAAGAGATCACGAGTTCAAGGCCAGCCGCACGTACACTTGCACAGTTCCACTTCCAAATACCGGAGGCGAAGCCTAAGTAGCAAAACCAGAGCGCTGAACTGAACTGAGAGACCACAGAGATGGAGCTCGATGGATCACCTGGTACGAGGAAGTGGCGGTGCCGAAGAGGAACGACGCCGGGAAGTCGCTCCGGCGGACGGCGGCCGAAGCCCAGGGGGCCATCAGCAGCAGCAGACAAGCGCCGGCGAGCAGCGGCCGCCACCGCCATGCCTCGCCGCCTGCCATTTCTCTCCGCGACGACGCTGCTTACCTCTCTACCTCTACGGCCTGGGATCGATCGAGGACTGGAAGAGTGATAGCCTCTAGGAGCTTTGCTCAGTTTCTCCTCTCTTTGTCCGCTCGCTATGTACAGCGACGTTGGGCAACCACCGGAAGGGGCACGGGGCCGGCCGTTCTCATGTAGTCATGTGATCTCCTCGATGCTTTTCCAAAACTTTCCACCCGCTTTTCGGTGCTGGTGATATATAGGGTGGGCATGGACGCATGGGCTCTCAGCCGCAGGGCGTGGTGCCGTAGCGTGTGCTTCTTGTTTGGCGTGGTGCCATAGTCGTGCTGTGTGCGGGCGCACGCAGGGCAGGGAGTTGAAGAGCGGTTGGGTGGTGGCCTGGTGGGAAAGGCGAACCGGGACAGTAGGACTGGCGCGACCTGGATGACTCAGGACAAGAAGGCTGCGCGCGTTCTATCTCTTTGGATGATCCTGCGTGGAAACTAATCATATCGAGTCATCGGATGTACAGTAGCGTCGTCGCCATTTGGCTTCACCACGCAACCCGGAAGAATTCTTTTGTGTTGGTTTTTCTGGGGAGTGTCGTTTTTGTGTGCGCACGTACCGCGACCGCGAGGAACGTGCGAGAGAGAGGCAGGTCACGCACTGCGTGACATGAGCCTTGCTGGCTAGCTAGCTCCGATCCTGCGGTATTCTCGAAGCTGCAAAGACGAAATGGTTTAGTCCGGATCAAGAGGATCGACGCAATTCAAATGGTTTGAATGGTCCCGTTCTAGACAGCCACAAACTACTGCCTGCTTCTCGTAGGTAGACGCAGTGAGTTTTCTGCCGTACGTCAACAAGTACAAATCAGCAAGCAAACTAGCAAACGCAGCTCGGCAACGAATTCGCCTTGCTTCTCCCACACTGTCTCCAACGTTTGCTCGCGTATGCAAGTCCGTCCTCATCACCCGGGGTCCCCTCTCAGGCCGGCCTGTATAAAAAAAAAATCGTCGGTGGACGGCCGCGGCCGGTGAAAGCAGCAGCCACTGCGGTGCTTTTCGAGGCAAATCCAGCGACATCGATGTTAATTACGACCTCGCGCGCGCGAGCAGGTCGGAGACGACGTCGACGGCCCCCTGATGGCGACACAATCACAAACAAATCGCCGGCTGGTTGCACGCGCGCGGGGGCATTTTCTTGCCCAGCGAACCGGAGCCTTTGACGGAGGGAGGTACTCTAGCTGTTACCGTCCACGCGACACACGGGGAAGCGTGCGCATCTCGCCAGAGATCGACGACGAGCCGCGCGGCGCGGGCGCGGGAGTTGGCAGGTGGGGCCGTGGGGGTGCGTTCCGTAAAAAAGAAATGGGGCAAGATTTATTTCAAAACAAGTCATTGTAGGATTGTATCCATCTCAATTCACCCCATTCATTTCCACCTGATTGTTTGGCAACCGAACGAGCCCTTAATTTGATGTGAGTTTGTGTGGATAGAGACTTAATTTGATGTGAGTTTGTGTGGATAGAGGATAGGGATTGGGATGCGATTGGACATTTGGATTGCCTCTCCACGTCAGGAAAGCTTCCGTCTTGAAGATAAAACTACATTTTTGTTTTGTAATGGACGTGTTAGTGTGTTTTTTATACACAGGGATGCACACGTAATCGCGTACGGTGGTCTTGGAGTCTAGTCTCTGTCTCTCTGGGCCCTTGCGGTTTCGCCTATTAGTTGCTTGTTCAAACTCTCTCTCTCTCTCTCTCTCTCTCTCTCTCTCTCTCTCTCTCTCTCTCTCTCTCTCCCTCCGTTTTCTGAGGATGATAGTCACAACGTGTGGCCGCTGACACTTTCTTGTACTCGCCTCTACGAAGAAAATACCCACGGTCCTGTTCTGGTCTCAAGATCGTTCACAGGCCACCGATTTTTAAAGAGTTGATGAGTTGAGTTGAGTGGGCACGATTTCTCTACAAAGCCTACATTTTTTAGGAATTCCAACATTTATACATTTTTTTAGAACATCCAACATTTATACATGTTCCGGGTTGTAATTTCTTATGGGCTGAGATTACAAGGAACTAAGAAAGGCCCAATGGGCCCAACTAACCAGCCCAAGCTTGATTCGATCCCCCCCGGCGCGCCGCGCGCGCGGGGCCACAGGCCGGCCGGTGGCCACACACAGTGCGTCCTGCATCCTGCAGTTGCAGTGGCGCCGGTGGCAAATATCAACCGCCATGGCCGAGAAATATCCTATCCACACGGCCAATCAATCTTGCTCGCACGGTCGCACCCGGCCACTTCGTCGCTCGCTTACTCCCCGCGACACTCCGCCTGCTCACCGACCATGATCGCCGCCGCGGGCGCGGCCACCACCTACCCGTTCGTCTCCTCCTTCCACCGCCCGCGCCGCGCCACCGTCCTCCGGGTCCGCGCCACTGGCTCCTCGTCAGCGTCGTCGTCCTGGGAGGAGCGCGAGGAGGCGCGGTGGCTACGCGAGGAGCAGCGGTGGCAGCGGGAGGAGCAGCGGTGGCTGCGCGAGGAGTCCCGCTGGCGCGCCGAGCGCGAGGCCCTGCTCGCCGAGGTCGCCGCGCTGCGGCTCCGCCTCCGCGCGCTCGAGGTGGGGACTCTCACGGACACCGTCGACGCCGTGGCCTCGCCCGCGCCCCTCGCCGCGGTGCCCGCGCCGCAGCCCAGGCCGGTGCTCGTCGAGGAGGTCGAGGTGAGGAAGGAGGTGGTGGTGGTCGAGGAGAAGACGGCCGCGGCGGCCAAGCTCGAGGAAAGGAGCGGCGCCGGCGCCGTCGCCACCAGTGCCAGCAAGAGCAGGAGGACGCTGAGGGCGGGAGCCGAGGGCGAGGACGTGCGCGCGATGCAGGTGAGCGTCGTCGCGGGCCTCTCGTTCTGGCTAGGATTCGTGTGTTTAGGCGGTGGGTGCGTGAGCTGAGCTGACACGCCCTGGCCCATCGCTGATGCTTGGCAAATGGCAATGCCTCTTTGTTGTGACAATGCTATACGCTCTACAGCTGAAAAAATGCCCAATGCTGTACGCTGCCAGATTTTTTTCCCCCTGTAGGATGCAGCGTTTGCAATCAATCAAAAGCCTCCGAATTGTTAGAAACTTGTCATGATTACCGATGCAGTAACCCGTCATTTGCATAGCACAAGATGGATAACGGTGCAAAACTAAGTGCATTTTGCCCCCAACAGGAAGCTCTACAAAAGCTGGGATTTTACTCGGGCGAGGAAGACATGGAGTACTCCAGCTTCTCATCTGGCACCGAGCGAGCTGTCAAGACATGGCAGGTCAGTGCAGAACTACTGCTTCATCGTCGCTTCACCATTGAATTGGACCATGTAAGTCCCATATGTACCTGATGATGCATGAGTCATCATACACTTTTCTTTCAGGCAACCGTAGGAACTTCGGAGGATGGGGTGATGACGTCTGCGCTACTTGAGAGACTATTCTCAGGCAAGACTGGGGAGGATCTGAAAACTAATGTGAGTTTGAGTAAATATTGTCAGAACCTCAAAACTCCCCAGTGACACCTTCAGCAATAGAAGAATAGCTTGCCTACTATAATGCTATAATTGTACACATGGAGAACCTTCAGGCAGTATTTTCAGCAATGTCACGAAACTTGGTGTGCCAAGCTGCTGAGATTCGATTTCCTTGCAGGACGGCACAAACGGAGCAGCTGTCCCTGCTGTAACTGGATTCGCGGAGGTTCGACAAACTGTGGTTACAGAAAATGGTGTCTCAGGGGTAGGGATATCAGAACACAGAGTGTTTCTCCTTGGTGAAAACAGGTGGGAAGACCCATCCAGGCTGACATCAAAGAAACCAGCCAGCAACGATACTGATGCATCAACCAAGGCATGCATGTCCTGTAGAGGTGAAGGCCGCCTCATGTGCTTAGGTACTAACACCCAATCTTCTCACTGATGTGTACTTTGCATAATCAACTTTCATGGTCAGACAAAATATATTATATGTATGAAGCCGGTACCTTCTAGAACCGTAAAATACAAGAGATTTCTCTCAAGACTTTATCTTCAGTAATTTCCGAGAGGCACTTGTTCTGTTCGAATTATAGCAAGATCCATTATGGTAGAGACCAGAGAACCATTTTCAGGCTACCTCACTCTACAATGTTGTCTAAACCCCTAGCTGATTTCTAGCGTACATAAGTCAGTAAGAAATTTCCATGTGAAAACTATGTTTGATTTCCATTCTTTCCCTGATTTTTTTCAACCTTCTTTGATGTACTGAACAATGATATGTAGCACTCTGTCTCCCATTCTGTGACTATTGATCGATTTTTTGCCCCCTTCCTTTCCTGCAGAATGTGATGGAACAGGAGAGCCGAACATTGAACCACAGGTATGCTAGATTCCTTCTGCATAAATACATCACACCATCAAATGAATTATTTCCTGTTTGCTACTATCTGAATACACTAAAAATAAATGTTTCCCTAAATGCAGTTTTTGGAGTGGGTTGGTGAAGATACAAAATGCCCATATTGTGAAGGCCTTGGCTCCATTTTATGTGATGTTTGTGCAGGGAAGAAAGTGGTGCCAAATTGACTTTGAGGAACATACACAGCCGCGTGTGTAGACTATGAATTATTCAGTTTTCTTATAGTAACCGAAGACTGCATTCACACAGCCAGTTTGAGTAGCATGTCGTCCTACAGAAAGCAGAGTCATAGCAAGAGACGGAAACATATTAACAAAATAAGGCAATTACGTTCTCAAATCAGGCTTCTAAATTAGCATGTGCATTAATATTTCACTTGTCATAATCTCTTTACAAAAGTATGTGTTGTTCTCTAAAGCTAGGTTGTTTGCGCCCCTATTTGGAATTGTATATCTACTTCAATTTCAGTGTGCAGCGGCTGCAGCCATTAGCCATTTATGCAGTTTACATTGGTTTAGTGCTTTAAACACCATTTCTGCTTCATGTGTGTACCATAAATTGAATGCAGAAATCCTGAAAATCAATAGTTTTAGAGAACAGTAAATAATAAGTTTATATCATGGAAGGAATTACGGTACTTCTGATGAAATATTTTATTTTACTAATTGTAGTTTTTTTTTATACAAAGGACAAACTACAGAAAACCTGTTGCTTTATCAGCACAAGTGCATGAAAAAAGTAGTTTTTTTTTCAGCAGACAATTAAGTAAAATGGACAACAGCTGTTTTTAATTTGTTGGGGATAATATTCTACACTATTTTACTATATTATTGAGTAATGAGGTAAAACAAATCAAGTACAAGTACAATTGTTTGATCTATGTTTGTCAAACAGGTCACTGGAGATACTTCCCTGATCAAATAATATTCAAAGATTGGAAAACATGTGTACAATTCAAAAGGAGAAACAAAGAAGAGATTTGGACAATGGCAGTACCATGTTTTAAGTGGAGATAAGGAAAAATTCCGTACCAGATAAAAAATAGCAGTCATTTGTTCTTGCTTCTGCTACAGTAACTTGGGTCTTTGATTGCATATCATATGGTCCATGCAATATACTTTTGTGATGCAATTCACATGACATCTCAGGCATACCTAGATAAAAAGAAATTGTGAGCACACAGAGGTTCATAACTAAATCAGAAAAGACTTGACTTTGTGTGTGTGTGTGTGTGTTGGTGGTGATTTGGGGAGGGGGGATTGGACCGCAGTGAAGTCCCTCGAACATGGTGAAACCAATAAACCATATAGTTACCTTTAATGCTTTGAGCTCCGATGATAATAATAATAATAAAAGCCATTTAAGTGATCAGAATCTAAAATCCTTAATTTATATGAGTGAATGAATTACACATAATATGCAATGGTACCAAATTTCCCACCTTCATTCCAAACATATACTTAGGTCAATGGTGAGCCAAAAGATTAATCAAGGCCTTACTCCTCTAGCAGGATATAAGTCGAAACAATGCTGTCATCCCTCAAGCAAACATTCAAGACAAACTAAGCTGATCATATTCCTCAATTCTGTCATCTTTAATCATCCCAGTTAGATTGGCAAGTATTTCGTAGATGCTCAGAGTGTCTGGGTGATGTGTGTCCTGTACAACAAATAAGCTTGTTTTGCTTCCCACAGTGATCCAACTACACCCTGGAAATTTCGTCACTCCTTTTTCTTGCATTGCTTCTCTGGCTACCTTGGCTTCAACCCAGTTACCAGCCGCAGCATGCAAGCTTGAAAGGAACACATATGTGGATGATCGTTGTGGTTCCAACTCAACAAGTTTCTTTGCTGCAAAATTTCCTCTCTCTTCATCCTTGTGTATTCGACATGCTGCAAGGTATGTAGCCCAGATTACACCATCAGCTCTGAAGGGTAAATGGTCAATGACTTCTTGAGCCTCTTGAAGATGACCACCACGTCCAAGTAGATCAATGAAACATGCATAATGATCTACTCTGGGCATTAGCCCATAAACTTGAGTCATAGAATCAAAAAATTTCCGGCCTTCAGAAATTAAACCAGCATGGCTGCAAGCAATCAGAACACCAAGGAATGTAACTTCATCAGGCTTTAGTTGTGACTCTTGCATCTTCTGGAAGAGAAGAAGTGCCTCATTAGCATAACCATTTTTCGCAAAACCAACAATCATGGAGTTCCATGGCATTAGGTCTTGCTTGTTTTTCAATTCCTTGAAGATTTCGAAAGAAGAGATTATATCCCCACACTTGGCATACATGTCTATGAGGGCACTGGTTGCAGTTTCATACGAACCAAATCCAGATTTTATGATGAGACCGTGTATCTCTTTTCCATCTGTGAGAGCTGCTATCTCAGAGCAAGCTTTCAGAACACTGGCAAATGTGGCCTCATCTGAACGAACATCATAACTGCGCATTCTCCAAAACATACCCAAAGATTGATCACTGTAACCATTTTGAGCATACCCTGAAATAATAGCTGTCCACCCAACCAGGTTTTTGTGATCAGGCACCTCTTTTAAGAGTTTGTTTGCATCCTCAAGCAATTTACACTTCAAATATATTCCAACGATAGAGATGGCAAGAGAAGTATCCTGATACAAAAGACCAGATTTCAATGTGTAACAATGGACTTGTTTGCCAATAACTGAACTGATAAGGCCTGCACACCCAGAAAGAATGCTTGCAAATGTAAAGCTAGAGGGCTTGAAACCATCTTTTAGCACTTGCTGAAACATCTCTATAGCTTCGTCTTCCCTACTGTTCTGCACAAGACCAGTAATAAACGCATTTCTTGGGACTATGCTGCTTGCATCTACCTGTGACAAAGCCTTTCTAGATGATTCTACATCTCCATCCTTTGAATACAAGTCAATAAGAGAGCTGCAAACAGCATGATTTGAGCAGACATTATATTTGATGGATGCACAGTGTATCTGCTTTCCGGTCTCAGTAGCCCGAATATTGGAACAGGCATTAATTGCAGTAGCAAAAGACACCTCATCTGGTGCTATGCCGTAGAGCTGCATCCTTTTCATCATATGGAGTGCTTCTTCCTCCTCTTCATTATGCGCAAGTCCAACTATAAGTGCATTCCAGGATACACTATCCTTGTCTGGAATAAGATTAAACAGTTCTTTTGCAGTGTCAGTCACTCCAAGTTTTGAGTACATGTCTAGTGTTGCATTAGCAACAAACAAGTCTGCATTCATGCAGTTCTTGATTGTTATACAGTGCACCTGCCTTCCTAAATCAAGGGAATCCAAGTTAACGCATGCTCCAAGGACACTCACAAATGTAAAATCATCAACCTCAAGGTCAGCCCTCCTCATATACTGAAACATTTGAATGGTCTCTTCTTGCAGCTCATTTTGAACAAACCCATAAAGCATCGCATTCCACATGACAATGTTCTTTTCAGTGGAGGAGTCAAACACCTTCTTTGCATCATAGATGTAGCCATGTTTCAGATACAGGTTGATCAGAGAACTGCCCACAAACACATTTGCATCCAAACCATGCCTTACTGCCGCTGCATGTACCTGCTGGCCTTCATCAAACGCTGCCATGTTGGCTGCTGCGCTTAGCACACTCGCAAAAGTGGACCTAGTCAGCCTCAATCCCTGTCTCCTCATATCCTTGTACAGGCTCAACACTTCACTCTCAAGTCCACCCTGCCCGTAACTGGAGATGACAGCATTCCAAGCAACTGTACTTGGCATATGTATCTTATTCAGCAAAGTTCTTGCATCCTCCAGCCTGCCCATGCTTGCAAGAGTGGAAATGATGGTAACGCACGTTACCTGGTCCGGGACAGAGCCCATCTTCGTCATCCTAGAAAACAAAGCCAGTGCTTGCTGGTAGCGTCCGACCCGATGGTATCCCGCAATCATGCTCGTCCAGCATATTGTGTCCGGGCAAGCAATCCCATCGAACACCCTCCGAGCATCAGCAACCTGGCCACATTTGGCGTACATGTCCACCAATGCGGCCTCGCAGAAGGCGCTGGAGCAAAATCCGCACTTGACCAAATCACAGTGCACCTGCCTACCATGGCTGAGAACGCCCAGCCGGGAACACGCGGACAGAACCACCGCGAGGCCAAACTGGTCCGGCCGGCCACCCACGGAGCACCTAATGCCGCGGAACGCGTCGAGGACGTCCCGAGGAGACCCCGACCGCGCGTGGCAGGACAGCACCGAGCTCGCGGCGGCGCCTGATTTTTGGCAGCAGCACCCCAGCGCGCGCCAGGCGTCGGCCAGGCGGCCGGACCTGCAGTAGAGGTCGACGAGCGCGTCCACGAGGCGGCCTCGGAGGGGCAGGCCGAGGCGCAGGATCCGCGCGTGCAGGACACCGCATGCCCGCGCCGGGTGCGCCCGGTGAGGACTTGCGTCGAGCGGGTGGCCGGCGTGGCACTCTCGTGCGAGCGACGCGAGGAGGTTGGCGTAGTAGGCAGCCGGGTGGGGATCGCCAGCCGCGCCGGCGGAGCCCGGGAAGGAGGAGCGGAGGGGAGGGCGCTCGGCTCTCGGCTTGGGCGCGGCGCGGAGGAGCGCTGCGGAGGCGGAACGCATGTGCGCACGGCCGCGGGCCGCCGCATGTGCCGTTCGGTTCCCTCGGGCTTCTGCACGCGCGCGCGCGCGCGCGGCACCGGCTGATTCGGGTTGGCTGCGGAAGGCAATGCGAGTGACGGCGGCGAGTTAGCGTATTTGGCTGGAGCGCCGCCGCGTGGGGTGGGTGCAGCCGTGCGGTACCGGCGGTGCGGCGGGGACAAGCCGCGCGCTTTCGATGTTTCTCGCTGTCGCTAGCACGCGAATTTTGAACCATCTGATCGGGTTTACCTATGTGATTCATTCGGTCCGTCTGATCCCTGCCTTCCAGCAGGGTTTACAAAACCGGTCCGGTAGTTCGTACCGCCGGCCGGCGGTAACGGTATACCGGACCGGTTTGACCGGGATCCGGTAGAAACCGGTTGAATTCAAATTTTGAATTCAAATCCCCGTGCAACCGGTTTCTTTCGGTAAACCGATCGAATTGACCGGTATCCGACCGGTTTTACCGGTATACCGACCGGTTTCATCCGGTTTTGGCGGCAGTCCAAACCGGTCGGTTTGGGGCGGTAACCGCCCGGTTTGACCGGTATACCGGCCGGTTTGGAACGGTTCGATGGAGAACCAAAAATTGCCATGAAATATGCGTAAATTAAGGAAAAAAATAACTAAAAATATAGACAAACATCCATACATATAATTGTACATACAAACATAGTACAAATGTCCATGCAAATAGTTCAGTAGTCCTCTGGTACAAATAATTGTTAATACGAATAGTCTCGCACAAAAAATTGTTCAACGGTAGCATCGCGAGGCCATTTCATACTCCGCGGTGGACATCACATTCAAACCCTGCCTTACCAGCAACTCAGCTTTGAAGTCTTGCCAAGTTTGGCCCGTCCAGGCCGATGTCGTCTGCCACTCCTGAAGTAACATATTGTACCAATGGGGATCTTGCCATTCGTACACCCATCTCATCGGTGGCTGCATGCTCAACTCCGGTATAGGATAGTGGTAACTAGACTGTGAGGAATCCCTGTAGGAGGAGCTAGAAGAGAACTGTGGAGAGTCGTAATCCGTCGGTCCAACCGTTCTCCTCTGCGACATCGGTGCTCCATGGTCAATGTCCTGGGTTGCATGTGTGAACTCAGTCTCCCCTGCAATGAACCACATAGTATAATTAATACTCATAAGTCAAAATAATAAAAACATGTTCATATATACGTACACTTGGTACCTGTAAAATGGAGACCAGCAGGTGGGTTTGAAGGTGACACGCCTCGGCCCCCGCCACCGCCAGTAGCACCGCCACTGCCGCCACCACCATTTCCATCATCACCATCACTGCTACCATCCCCATCATCACCATCATCGCCGTCATCGCCATCATCACTATCATCACCATCATCGCCAGAGCTGCTGTCCTGAGACTCCTGATACTCTGGGCTTTTATCACCCATTTCCTTATTTCCAAAATCACAATACCCTACATCTAAATGTACATACATGGCTACAAATCACTAGATCCACTTCATACATTCTAAAATCACTTGGATGCAATCAAAATATACCTAAATATCTCCATCACCACATCCATTTCATAATTTCATAGATCACAATAGCCTAAATCATTGAAAAAATCATCAAATCCATACCTCACCCGCGGTAGGGCGGTAACCGCCGAAACCGAGCGAAAACCGCTCAAACCGGAGCGGTATGCCGGCGTGTCGAGCCGGTAACCGTCGCGCCGCAAACCGGACCGGTATACCGCTCAATCCGAGCGGTAACCGCTCCTCCCGGCGCGGGATCCGGTCGGGCGCGGCGGTTTCGCGGCGTGGGGCGTTTTTTCGCCCGAGAGAAGGCTCAGCTGCGCGGGGGGGGGGAGCGACGGGGTGTCTGGGGGGTGAGGGGGGCGAGGGGGGGGTTATTAGGGTTTACGCGATTTGGGCCGAGTTGGGCCGACTTGTTTTTTTCTTTTTCTTTTTTTATTTAACTTGTATTTAGCGAAAGAAATAGCAAATGACCAAATATTTGAGAAATTTTGACACCAATAGATCCATCACACCATGAAGTATTTTTAAGAATTTTTATCCGATTTTTCGAATTTTTAAATTCAAATTTGAAATTTTTGAATTTGGGCGGTTTCATACCGCCCCGAACCGGTACCGGTCCGGGGCGGTACGACCGGATCCCGCGGTTTTCGGGCCGGTTCCCGCGGTTTTTTTAACCCTGCCTTCCAGTCCATTGTCTTCTTCTTTTCTTTTTCTTTTTTTTTTTGTCTGTGATAAGCTGACCCACATGGCAGGCTGTCTTTATTTCATTTCCACCTTCGTTTTCCATCTCACGAGGGTTCAGGCGACGCGCGAGTGCGCGACCTGGCTGCGGCCTGCGGCAGCGGCTCTGGCTGAGTGCTGAATTCACCAGGTCATGAATATCAAGTGACAAAATGGGGAAAACACATAGAAATTTTCGGATATTGACAGCAATGGATGAATCATATTATATTATGTACTGCAATCATATTACTTACAGCAATGAATGAATCATATTACTGCAATCATATTATGTACATGCTTGAAAACTAAAGTACTCAACAACGTGTATGTATCGCCTACTGCCCTACTTGTATAAAGTATAAACATCTCACATCTATACAGATTCCGAAAAGTCTATTCGTGCCAAATTGCCAATATAGAACGAACTCTCCTGCCAATGATGATCCCTGTCAGATTGGAATGAAGAACTTGGTCTCCATGCCCTCCTTGTCTTCCCACTCCAGTTTCTCCCACCATTCAACTGAGCCGCACACTTGCTTCAGTTTCCCGCAATTGTACGTGCTGCTCAAAGGGATGCTTCTCAGATTCGGGCAGTCCTCCACTCGGATGGTCTCCAGGCTGGGAAAATCTCTTGGCTTGCAAATGCTCCTCAGCTTCTTGACATCAGTCAGTACGATTGATCTCAAATTCGGGAAGTCAGTACGCCTTTTGCCATCGTTTAAGTTGCTCCTGCACACGCTTTTACTGTCAGCGCCCCACCCATCGCCTGGATGTTCGGCCAGGGCATTGTATTCCTGTTCTCCAGAAGGATGGTCTGGCATTGTATCTGCCTCATCGCTTTTATCTTCTTCGACGATCTTCAGCATGCCATCACAATGGGTTACCACAAGCCTCTCGAGCATTTCAAGTTTTAAGACCCATGTGATGTTCTGCAATTTGGGGCAATTTGAAATGAGCAGCTTACGGATGTGCTGAAAATGATGCGGCATTGGAGCAACAATGACATTCTCCAATGAAGGAAGAACTGAGAGGGTTAGGAGCTCCAGGCGTGAAGTCGTCAGTTCAGTGTCAGCAACCAGTGTGTTCAGATCATAGCAAGACTCGACATACAGCTCCTCAAGGTGCACCAAGTGGTTGAGATCAGAGATTTTGATCGACTGCATTTCTCCACAGTACTTCAGATTCAGGCGATATGTGGACTTTGCCAAAGGACTAGTCTTGTTCAGTTTCGTCAACACGTCCTCTGCATAAATAGTGATTCCAAGGAATGTCAGTGCTTTCAGCGAATCCAGATTCAGATCGTCAACGTCACGAATTCCGTAGTGACTGCGAAAGAGATTAAGCACTCTAAGCTTGAGTAACTTGGAGCAGTTGTTCAAGGTGTCTTCCAGTGCAACAGTTACACTCAGATCCAGGTGCCTTAACTCTTTCAATAACCACAACCGCTCAGGTAGTCTTGTGATGAGTGTATGTGACAGGTTGAGATACTGCAATGCAACCAATGTCTCACATTCTGGAAACGATGTTATTGCCGTGTGAGAAAGATCTAGCACTTTCAAGGAGGGCATATATTTGAAAAATCCCCAACTCAGTTTGTTCAGATTTGGGTTATTCTGGATCAACAATGTGGTAAGGCTTCTGCATTTTGGTGACAACGAAACCTCTTTGATGTCATTAGACATGATGGAAATCCTTGTAGCTTCTTTCCATTCTGCTGCTGATGGAGCAGTATCCAAAGCCATCCCTGCTTGAACCAGAAACCTTTGATCTGTCTTGTTAACCAACCAGAGCCCCATTTGCCTGATTACATGGTGCATTTTTACCTTTGATGACATTGAACTACTATTCTGCAACAAGCATGCTGAAATAAGACTCTGAATTATCTGATTACCCACTTCACGATCATTGAGTAGCAAACCTTCTGCCAACCAATAATTAACCAATTGCTCCTTGCTAATAGATCCATACTCTGGGTAAAGAGTGCAGTACAGAAAACATTGTTGTTGAGTGGGTGTGAGGTTGTCGTAGCTATATTTCAGCTGAGAAAACATTTCATCCAGACCAACAAAGTTTTTCATATTGGTCTTAATCACATCCGCAGCTGAAATCCAAACCCTTGGTCCTTCCAAGCCTGCCACGGCAGTCCCAATGACATTGAGTGCAAGTGGTAGACCTTCACAACTTAGGAATATTGCCTCTGCATGCTCCCTAACAACACTGTTTGAATTGACTGCTGCACAAGCTTCAGGGCTGAGCTTGTTAAGGAACAGTTTCCAAGCAGCACCACTATCCAAAACATGCATCTTAATCAGGCTCCTGTGTGCACCCATCTGGAAGCATACATCTTGGTAACGTGATGTCAGGATCAGCTTGCTTTTACCGTTGGTAGCTGGAGTTGGTATACCAACATCCTCGAGCCGGAATTTCTTCCTTACATCATCAAGCAACACTACAAATCTTTTCCTGGCCAGTGCCTTCACCAAGAATCTGGCCCGTTTCTCAACAGTCTCTGATTCATTCCATGGCAAATTAAGCCTTTCAGAAATCGTCTGCTGTATCTCCACTGCATTCAGTGTCTCTGAATTAGACACTTCAATAAAGATAACAACCTGGAATAGCCAATTCAAGGGAAAATATCACTAATAATTACAGACGAAGGTACCTTAAAAATATGATTGAAAGCGCAACCCATAAATGGCGAGGTAGTACATCTGAAATTCAGTATGAAAAGATGAAAAATGTACTAATTCAATTCCCAACAAATTACAAGTGCAGCATTTTATTTTTGAATGTCATGTAAACCAGGACAGCAATACTTGCACTTAGTGAAATAATTAACTGCAATTTTTCAAGCAGCATCCGCTACATTGTAGAAATGAACATCTTATATTGTATTTATTGTATAATCAACTAAATTTTTCAGACTAGATATATCCACATATGAAAAGAAACCATCAGACAGCAGGCTAAATTTGATCCAGATTGTGGCACTACGAATTCCATCTGGGTTCCAAACTAGCAGGGTAAGATAGAAACATACAGGCTCAAATACTGAACTTTGTTCATAAAACCAGGCCCCAACTCGCTAAAATCCTTTCTAAATCTAATTACACCCATTCATCTATTTTCAGTGGGAGGGAGGATCCTTGGCAACATATTTATCTCTTATATGTAAATTTGTGAGGAATTAGCAAAATGGTCGTGTATACTCATATTATGAATCACGGACGTGTATATAAAAATAGCAACAATGTCTTTAATCTGTATTTTCTTTTTCTGCAATTTTACTAGCTCCAATATTTGTTAAAGTTTTAATGATGTACATGATGAAACTAATTTCACCAAACTTGTTATGAAGCTGCAAAACCTTCGGTTTGAATTAGTAATTTTGAACAGCATAGTATCATTATTATACATGTGAGAAACATGCCAAATTTTATTTTGCCTTACAATTACTGAACTTCTGGATCAGACTTTTGCAGTTTGATTATAGCTGTTCTATATACATTTCTGAATATGCTACCAATGTCAGCATGACTGTTGATGAAATACTATGCATGTATTTTATAATAGCAGCGCAAAATGCAAATATACATATGCATGTTAAAACTGAGGCAAAATAATGCAGCTTTTGAGAAAGCAGCGTAGTACCTGATAGTTCCGGGCCTTCTTTTCAAGATCGTTGTTGAAGGCGTGGAGGAGAGTCGTCTTACCAATGCCTCCTTGACCCCACACGCCAATTATGTTGGAGTCGTCATTCTCAAGCAGATCATGAAGCTGGTTCAGCATGCTCTCCAACCCAAATGTTTCGACTTGGGGTAAGAGGTCAACAATCTCAGGTGCAGGCTTGAACCCGAATTTCCTGAATCCCTTCCCTTCCTCGATCAGTTTGTTCACCTCATCCAGCGCCTCCACAACACGCTTACCAATCGATGCACGGCGAGAAGCATGCACAGTGCACTGCCCGAGGCATGAGAACTTCGCCAGCTTGCCGTAATCCTCATCGATGGTGTCCAGCTGCACTTCTTCGACACGTTTGAGCCACAGCTGCACCTGAGGATCACAGACGTTCAGCTTGTCCTCCTCCGCGGCCACCCCCGCCCTGACCGTCGCCTCGACGGCGTGCAGGCTGTCCCGGGCCTTGGCGAGGTCGCCCCAGTTCCACTTGACGCGAACGAACGAGGCCACCTCCCGGGCCGCCGCGTCGATCATGCCTGTGCTTTCCAGGCATTCGTAGAGAGGCTCCACGCATGAGCCGGCATCAGCCATCTGGAAAGGCGGCGAGCACGCAGAGCAAGCGTGGATGGAATCTGCAAAAGGCGGAGTTCTGGAAGCTTATAAAGGAAGGGAGCGTACGGAGTGCGCAGCCCCGAGACGCGACGCGGTGCTCGAAGCGAATGAAGCAACGCGGCAGAGCGCAGACAGCTGTGCCGATGGTGGTCGGAATTGCAGGCTGCAGGATTGGGTCTTGGGAGGAAAATGTCCGCAGCTCCACGCGCATGTTGTGCAGTCGGGGTTTGGGGCTGTGAAGATTGAAGTCTTGACGAGAAGTCAAACTGGGAGGAGGAGAAACGCACGAAGCCGAAGTGCAGAACAGAGCTGGAGAGCCGGTTTCCTCGGTGTTTCTTCAGAAGAAGATTGAGACCAGAAGCAATGGCAGCCGTGCCGGGCTTGGTTACTGGTGTCTGATCTTGTCCACGGCGGCATGGTGGAGATGATCTGGAAGAGGCAATGCGTCAAACACCTTGCGTGCGGAGGCGTCTCTTCCCCCGCGCACGCAGCCACGGACGAGCGGGCGTACGTGCCTGGAAGTTCCTTCGCTGTCGTTCCTCCGCCGACCGCCGGTTTGTGGAATGGCTGATGAGGTGGCACCGGCGGTGCAAGTAGATGGGATATTTTTTTTTGCGGCGAGGCCGAAGATTTGACTCGGAGACCGCCAGACCGGAGACGACGACCTACGCGTCTTTTGGTAGGTACTCCAGCCAATGATTGGATAGTCCTCGTACCTTTGACTCAACTCCATGCTCGCGGCGGCTCCGGTTTTCTTCCTGATCGACGGCGGCAGCGGAGGAGCCGAGGAGGCGGCTCGGGGCCCGGCTAGTCGTAGACAACTTGCGGCACGGCGTGCACAATGACCGCTCACGCGGTCACGCCTTTGACTACCTTCGAAGCTCCGACATCTGCTCCGACATCTAGCTCCGGCTAGTCGTAGACAACTTGCGGCACGCCGTGGTTTGATTTCCGATCTGTGGATGGACGTCGGGTTGGAAGCATGGCATCGATGGGCGATGGCTCTATCCAGTTTCCAATAGCTAATGAACTTGATGTGGTAGAGGAAAATATGAAGCTAGGCGCCGTAGCGGAGGGCCTGCGCGCTATCCATTTGCGCTTGGCGTCGGCGGCACGGATTAAGAGGAGGATAGGAGGGAAACATGCGGAGCGGAGGAGGAGCCGGAGCCCGTTCGCGAAGCCGGCAACAGTCGCCGGAGAAGAAGGGGCCGCCAAGAGCAGCGGGAGAGATAAAACGAGGCACTTTGGCAATCGAAAACAGGGGGTTTTGTGTAAATATTTGGATCGCGATTAATAATCGCGACCCATTTTAGGGGGCTATTTGAAAAGTTACATTGACCGCAGTCCACCCATACGGGATAACTGCTGCCGTTAGATGTAACGTGTGCGGTTCATATGGAGGTCAACTGGCTCCAACGACCAATCGCGTCACTGGCTTCTTCATCGCCGGTCCACCGTCGGCGAACTCCCCCGGCCGCCGCTGCAGCTCGCCCTCGCCGGCATGCAGTGTCCGCCACTCGTCATTGGTGTCCTCTAGTGCGGTGGAACGCTCTAATCGCAGCCCGCGGCACGGTCGACCCCACGCCGCCGCCTCCGGGCGGGTACCGGCCGCCGCATCTGCTCGACGTTCGGTGCCGCCGCCATGCGCCCGTGGAGGAGGTCCGACAAGAGGCCGAATCCTCCGGCGGGGTGGCCTGCACGGGAGCTCACTGATGAATAATCCGTTCGAACAAGCGCTTGTTCTCAGAGGCTTTCTTGGAGGGTCAGCGATCTGGAGGTAAATACGAATACGATTGCTCTCACCGATTACCAATCACCACAGATTTCATTTTACTATACTGCCACGCCAGCACTGGTCGTTTCATTTGATTCTTTATTTTCTGCAGTAAGTGATTACTGATTACAGTGATTGAAGAGAGTGACTGCATGATGCCATGATGGGAGGAAATGGACACACATTTGTTCATTGCAAGATAGAGAACGCTGCGTCCATGGAGAATAACAAGGTTTGACACATTCATTGATAACCATCTGCCAAGCTGATGCCCACACTGTATCTCCTGATGTATCATTGCACACACTAATTCACTAATCGCTATTTTGAAACAATAAGATGCAAGCTGATCTTTCATTGCTTTTCTAGGACATTTTAGACAGCACGTTAAGGAAGATTAGCGTGCGATATGCAGTTGGTTTTTTCGTCCAAGAACAATTTACCCACTCAAGGGACTCAACAAGGTTTGTGCTACATTACTGTTTATTATGTTTTAGGATTCTTTTGAAGTTCTAGGGGATAACTGAAGGGTTAATCGGCTCAATTGCCACAAAACATAGGAAGCAGACCTGTGTGGTTATGGAGGATAAATGCATTGACTTCTGAACAATTTAGCATTCTATACAATTGGCTTGCATACGAAAGTAGTACAGTGCACGTGCTACATATACAATATGTACAGTTTCTATGTACAAGATATTCAGCCTTTACAGTTTTTTTACAATATATACTTTTGTATGTACATAAAAAATAGGAAAAAGTCCAAATTACTCCCCTGAACGATAAGCAAAGTCTATATAACCCCCTAAACTATCTTTTGGTTCATTTTACCCCCTAAACTATATAACTTGGTCTATTCTACCCCCTAATACAAATTGTCTTTTTTATTTCTCCATACACAAGTTGAATTTAAATTTCAAATTTTGCTTGATTGTAGTAAACATCATAGTGTATATGAAAAAAATATATTATGAATTTTTCGTTATTACTTTTTGTATAATTTTGCATCTTAAGGATTACTTAATTATTAAATATATTACCCTATCAAAATAATGACAAAAAAATAATTTTATATTTTTCTACCATGCATTATGATGTCTACTATCATCTCACAAAATTTGAACGTAATATGACACTTCTACATGGAAAAATAAAAAAGACAAATTATGTTAGGGGGTAAATATGCTAAATGACATAGTTTAGGGGGTAAAATAAACCAAAAGATAGTTTAGGGGGTTATGTAGACTTTGCTTATAGTTCAGGGTAGTAATTTGGACTTTTTCCTAAAAAATAGGTACCATAAGCCACTTATTTATGACTTTGGACACATGAATAAAAAAAATAAATTCACAGATAAGCAGTTAGACCTTGAGCAGGAGATTATCAGTAATATGCACTGTACCTGTACTAAGGTGGTCTAAATAATTTAATGAGCGTGCTAGTCTTCATCTTTGATGGGTATGAAATACTTATTCTCCATTATCTCTTTGACGTTCCACTCAAGCTTCTCCCACCAGTTGTATGATCCACAAATCTGCTTTAGTTTTGGGCAGTCATACATTAGGCCCAGTGGAAGTGTTGTCAAACGTGGGCAACCCTCCACTCTAATCATCTCAAGGTAAGGGAAGTCTCTTGGATTGCATATCGCCGTAAGCTTCGGCAGGTCTGTCAGGACCATTATTCTCAATTTTGGGAAGTCCATATGAAGCATATTCTTGATCCACGCATTCTCGGTTTTTTTCTGATAACCATTTACATGTTCATTATTTGCATCTTCTACTATACCATGTATCTCCTGTTCTTCAGAGAAACCATTTATTCCTCCAGATCTTTGAATTGTGTTGTGCTCAGCCTCCCTTCTCTTGTTGTCCGCTTTGTTGGTAGTCTCTTGAACAACTTGCTCCAATTCGTGGCAATGACAGATTGAAAGCTTCTCAAGTGCATCCAGTTTCAGAACCCAGGTGACGTGATGCAATTTTGGACAGTGAGATATTGTTATTTCTAGGAGGTTGCGAAAGTGATAAGGTGAAGATCCAATAAGAATGGTTTGGAGGGCAGGAAGTTTAGCTAGGGTGAGAACTTCTATGCAAGGAGCTCTTCTCTTGTCGGGCTCAGCATTAAATTCTTTCAAGTCAAGACATAATTCAACATAGAGTTCTCGAAGTTGCACCATATGTGTGAAGTCTGATATTTGAATTGACTGCATTTGTTCACAGTGCCTGAGGCTAAGGCGCTGTGTTGACTTTGCTAGAGGATGTGTATTTGTCAACTTCTTTAACACATCCTCAGCATATATTGTGATCCCAAGAAATTCCAGTTGTCTTAAAGAATCAATGTTCAGATCATTGACATCGCGAATCCCATAGTTGCTTCGGAAGAGGTTTAGCACCCTTAGCTTGTACAGCTTGGAACAATTATCTAAAGTCTCTTTCAGTGCCTTTGTAACACTTAAATCTAGATGCCTTAGTTTTTTTAGCATCCAGAATTCTTCAGGAAGCCTCTCGATGAATGTGTAAGACAAATTGAGATGTTTCAGCTTTGCCAATGTGCTACATAAAGGGAGTTCTGTAATCCTGGTGTGTGAAAGGTCAAGAACCTTCAAAGAGTACATGAACTGGAAGAAGGTTTGACTCAACCTATCCAAGTTAGGATTATTCTGGACCAGTAAAGTTATAAGATCCTTGCATTCAGGTGAGAAATTAAGTTCCCTTATGTCATTGTACATGAGTGATATCCTTCTTGCTGTTCGCCACTCTCTGTGGGGCGGTGCCTTCTCCAAGCTCATTCCAGCTCTCACAACAATCTTTTGCTGTACAGCAAGGGATAATCCCAGATGACGAATAATGTGGTGCATTTTCACCTCTAAATCAGATCCGCAGCTCTCCAATAAGCACACTGAGAGCAGGCGACTGATTATGCGATGGCCTCTGTTGGGATCCTGAGGTATCAATTCTTCTGCCATCCAGTATTCCACAAGCTGATCTTTGCTAATTGAACCATATTCAGGGAAAAGGGTGCAATACAGGAAGCACTGCTGCTGCGTTGGTGTCAACTTGTCATAGCTGTATTTCAGTTTATGAAACATTTCTGGTATTCCATCCAAGTCCTTGATGTCATTCTTGGTTGCTTGCATTGCCAAATCCCACTCCCTTGGTGCTGTTACCCCTGCCACTGCGCTCCCTATTACCTTCAGAGCTAGTGGCAAACCACCACAGCTTTGGACAATTGCATCAGCATATTCTTTTACAATATTGTTGGAGCTAGATGAATCGATGGCCGCAATTGCCTGAGTGCTTAACTTGCTTCTGAAGAGCTTCCATGCTGCTTCCTTTTCTAGGTACTCCATCTTGATTAAGCTGTGTTGAGCCCCCATTTGATAACACACGTCCACATTACGTGATGTGAGAATCAGCTTGCTTTTGCTGTCGAAATCAGGTGTAGGGATCCCAACATCTTCTAGTTGGAATTTGTTCCAGACATGATCCAGTAAAATTACAAACCTTTTTCTGCTCAGTGCTCTCATTAAGAAGCTTGCACGAGCTTCCTCTGTCTCTCTGTCATACCATGGCAACCCAAGGCGGTAATTGTGCGCTGGATGGCTATTTTGTTTAGAGTTCCAGAGTTGGACACCTCGATCATAATCACCACCTAGCAAAGTTATTGTCCCAATAGAAAGTATTAGGAATTTAGAATATAGGTAAAGTGGAGCTGGTAAGTTATAAGTTATGGATTTATGGGTATGATGTAAGTAGAGGGCCAGTGTGTAGTCAAAAAGTTTTTTAAGAAAAGAGAATGCAAAGGTGTATGTATCTGTTAGAGATCTGGGGGTTAAATAAATAATACTGAATTTATCCGTAAAACAAACAATCAATGTCAGTATGTCACGTGCAAATAAATATTTTTGTTTTCCATATCTTGTGGTTGCAATTGAGTTCGACGAAGTATTGCATGGCGAGAATATCCTCCCCAAATCAGTTCTTCTACATCTGAGCTACATGGAAGTTACCAGATTTAGACCATTTTTAGAGTTGTGGTTCTGTGGTTATACAAGAGCTATTAGGAGAAAACCCCAAGAAGAGGTTTGCAG
Organism: Digitaria exilis; assembly: GCA_015342445.1. Taxonomy (NCBI): domain Eukaryota; kingdom Viridiplantae; phylum Streptophyta; class Magnoliopsida; order Poales; family Poaceae; genus Digitaria; species Digitaria exilis. The sequence continues at coordinate 1,305,587 of JACEFO010001776.1, read as the reverse complement.
GGCAACAATGAGTTTGCATGGAAGTCTGAATCTTAACAGCGCAGGGGTCACTTTAATCTTAATAAATCAAGTGGAAGTCTGAGTTTTAATAATTCAAGTAGAGATTAGGAGTATAGGCTATGCCTATGCGTGAGGAAGATATGAGTTTTACAGATAAAAATAAACTATAGAAGAGGAAATTAGGATGTGCAGTACAGATTCCGTCCTAAAATGAAAAGAAATAATTTGACTGGCCATGTAATGTGTGGTTCACTCAGCTAGTTTCTGTTAAAGTTGGAAAAATATTTATCTAATTGTTCGTTCATATGTATCTATCAGCTACTTTTTTCTTCTAAGAGAGTTATTTACCTGGTAATCTTTGTCGCGATCCTTGAGCTCATTGTTGAAGTTGTTGAGGAGTGTTGTCTTGCCAACGCCACCTGGGCCCCACACTCCAATAATGCTCACATCAGTACTTTCAAATGATCTCCACAAATCCTTCAGCACTGGCCTGATGCCAAAGGTTTGTGTCCGTGGTCTCTCCTCGACAAAATCTGGCAAACGCTTTGATGCAAATGTTTTAAATTGGTTCCCTTCCTCAATTAGCCCAGCAATATCCTCTAGCATCCTGGCAATATTCTTGCCAAGGCGATATCGTTTTCCAAGTCCCAGAACTGAACGACATAACCAGGAGGACTGCATCAATCTATCATATTCTTGGTCGATGGAATCAACTCGGACACTGGCTACCCTTCTCAGCCACAAGTTGACTCGAGGATCACACTCATTGAGGTGGTTGGTCTCGAGATCAACTTGGCCCTGAACCACCTTCCTAATAGCTTGCACGTCTTCTCTGGCTTTTCTAAGGTGTCTGAGGTTGCGCTTGATGCAGGTAAAAGATGAGAAGTGTTTTGCAGTGGCTGCAGGCACCCCTGCTTCATTGATACAGCCACAGATGGCAGACTGCAAAGCAGCACAGATCATTGTCTCGGCCATGGAAGCGGTATGCAGTGGTAGCGGGGTTCGGGAAAGAGAGGGGGAACATGGGAGGGTACGCAAACCTGCCTACGACGTGGCAATTTAAGAGTGGGACATGGGCAGGGAAAAAAGATGTGAACATACCTTTAAATAGCATGAGACATGGGGGACTATTTCGTGGAAGGTGCAGCAGGACACGGTTTATCACCTAAGAGCAGCCTATCTCCAAGGTTTTTGCTTGTGACGAGTGATGACTGATGAGGAACAGATAGAGTGGATATTTGTGAATAAATGATGTATTACGTTGGGGATAATACTTGCATTTATTCAGTTTTACTAGAAAAAGCAGTACCCTACTACATATGTATGTTTTAGTCAATGGAAATATGCTCTTCTTATGAGGTAGGCGTGGTGTGCACGCAGCACATATCATGCATAGCACTTGTTTGAAAAATTAGCGGTTCGGATTAAATAGACAGGGACATTGGGGTTTTAATACTCTACATTGAAGATCATTTTCCTTACTCGAGAGTATTATGGATCTAGTCAGATACTTTGGGGTTTGGGCTTATCACCTTTGCCATCTAAGACATCATGACAATAAGATTGATCATACTGACATACCTGTTAGTTAGTAAGAGAATGTGTTACAAGAAAAATTCTCATCGTAAATAAGTTGAATTTCTATTTGGTGGTATTGTACCTACTAAGTAGTTCTCTTTATTATTTATTACTAACCAAGCTATGCGTTTTATGCAGAGTATTTTTAGTTGACTCGACTGAAGCAATAGAAGGACACGTGGACTACGGTGGTTAACAGTTTGTTCCCCTCTGTTGCTTCATTGTTGGAAATTCTAGCAGGCTCCTATTTGGCATATGTTTGTTTTTTGGCTCCTTTAAACCTCTTGTCTCATGCCACATCCAGACGCGTTTCTTGTTGCCGCAATGCACGACATTTGCACTTCGAAAGCTACCTGCAAGCACAGGCTAACCTAGTCAGTTCTGATCCAGGTACACATCATAGGCTCATAGCATCTATCCGTTCCTGATTCATGTACATCACATTGCACCATCTGACTCGGATACAACCAAATTAACCATCTGCACGGGGTGTCCTCGTATCTTAGTCAGAGTGGGGTTGCTTGTGGCATGTTTCCTTTTCAATTTATTTCCATTGCATAATTAGTGTCTTGACTTTATGCTAACATGGCGCTGTCAGCGAAACATTTTTGTTGTTGTTTTGTAAATTTGAGTTCAAAGCTTTGCATGCTTGCCTTTCATAGTTTTTTTTAACGAACCTTCCACGGAGAAGTTAATTCCCCAAGTTGCTCACCCAGAGACCCAATGCAAAAAAGTCTCTCAGCAACCTGGTGGAAGTACTCCAGCCGTAATGAGCCGGACGAAGAAGGCAAAGAATTTCTGGACTCAGCGTCCATGAAGATGCTAAAGCCACTTGGTTTCCTTCTAGAGCACAACAGTTTTCATGTAAGCAGCCCCTCACAGCTCGATCCGGAGTGAGGTGGTCAAGTTTGTACGGATCGCTCTACTAATATAATGATACGCAGCTCTCCTGCGTATTCGAGAAAAAAAAAAGATGCTAAAGCCTGAATGCAAGCGAGTTGACCCTGAACTTCGTTAAGAAACTGTAGAAATGAAGTGATTAGTTGGCTCGGAACAGCGAAACGCGAATCAGTCTATTACCACCTTCATGTCTCATCACAGAATCTACAAACCTTTTCCATGCTTGTGTTTACCGAAATGCATCAGCAACCGACTGACCTTGAAGATCCAAGTGTACCGATCTTTGCAAATCAACCGTTTAATCGCACTGTCAGTAATGCCGAGCTGCTGGAATATGCTCTCTTCAATATCAATGGCCGGGAAGACCTGCGTGTGCATCCTGCGAGGAAGCCGGCATGCCGCAGCGCTGCCGGGGCCCCCATGGATCTGGTACAATCTCCCTCTCCTCCTCCTCCGATGTCATCTCAACGATGTCCATTCGAGTCGCGCCAGGGTATAAAGAGGGAACGCTGCGGCGGAAACCCAAGCTTAGGGAATGGAGGAGTGGGAGTCCATTTGGGACTCGTTCGTTTTGGTCGGATTGGGCCGTTTCCGGCCTTATTCCCGGGGAAACGAATCAGCCCGATTTAGAATCTGGCCTGGCATAAATTTGATGTTCGTTTCGACCAGGCAGGGATTCAACTGGGCCCGAAACTATTTCCCCTCACGTTCAACAAGCCCAGGAAGCAAACCCTACCTCCCACCATCGGGATTCAATCCCACGCCGACGCCCGACACGAGGCGAGACGTGAGCGACGAGGCGGCGGCGCGACTCGGAGCTGGCGTCCCGCGAGGCGACGAGGCGGCAGCGGGAGCTGGCCTCGTGGCGGCGCAGCACATCCCCGACGGCGACGACGACCACCTCTCGTTCTTCGGCCGCAGTCTCCACCGCCTTCTCGCCGGTAAGCGCTGGCCTCTCTTCCTTCCCCTCTCTTGTTCATGCATTCGTGGTCCCCATGGTCGATCTGCTCTGGTTCCATGCGTTCTTGATCCTCGTTGTCGATCTGCTCGTGAAACCTTCCCCCAGGTCCCAACCATTGTTCTTGTTCTTGTCTGATTTCCTCAAAACCTCGGCGCCGAGGAGCACAAGATGTGCCGCAGGAGCCACCCCCATGTGTGTGCTGCAATGATCTGCTTGTGCTTCATCTGTGCTACGCCTACTAGTATACTAGATCCTCCGTACTTCAGTAAACCATGCCTGATTCGATTGCAGCACGCACGTCATTTGATGTGCATTGGTTTACTATCTTTTTAGTAGCACTTATATTGAGGTTGTAGTGGTTAGATGAATTCCTGGTTCGATTGTTCTCTATGTGAATTGGGTAGAGCGTGGAGGTTTTTGGTTAGAGGAGGCAATTCCATCATTCGATGGAGATTTGAGAGTGGGAATTTGTGTGACATTATTTCTTTGTTCAGTAGTGCTAGCACTAGATGGGGAAAAAGGTCAGTGTTGAATGGGGGAAAAAGGTCGTAATGCTGCCACGGATTTTAGGGAATCCATATAGAGATCGAATTCTCTTTTGGTTTGATCACCAGATGGTTTTGGATGTGATGTATTGTTTGTTTGTTTGTCCACCAGATGGTTTTGGATGGGATGTTATTTCGATCAGATAGCTGCGTGGTGATATCGTCTGCCATCTAGGATGCCACCGGTAGAATTTGATGCATGCTTGGAAATTCTTTGCCTATTTGTCTTTGTTAGCACATCATGATTATCTTTATTGTCATTTTTCACTTGCATTGTTATTAATGAACCTACTTGTACATAGTTTTTGAAGTGTGTGTAAAAATATAAGGATGAATGGTATTATTGGCATATTTTTCTCCTGAATATTAAAAGCTTGAGGCCATCATCGTTTTAGCTGGCTTGTACAGAACCGTATTCCATTTCAGTATGCATGTAAACTGAATTAGCAGCCCTTTTTTCATTCTGCCAGCTCCTTATTTCAGTTTTGTTACATGGAGGAAGGTGAACCTCCTCCATCTTGGGATTCAGTACCAACTCCCAAAGGTGCTAAATTCTGTCTATAGACCATTTTTAATTCTGATTTTTTTATTTAGCATCTAACTATAAAGCTAAATATAGTTTTCAGAGTTGCACTTGTCACTTTAGTTCATTCTTTCTTTTCCAGATAATTTTGATCTCTAGTTCTTGCCGCATTTTGTTTGCATGCAGTCACTTGTACTGATAATCAACCTCTGTCCAGTCATTTGTACTGATTTTTTTCTATATTGATGTGATGACCTGCTTCAGTTTTTTTTTATCTTTAGATTTCAGTTGGTTTAAGTTCAAAATTCAGATAGAGATATAGTATTTTATCTTTAATATACAGCCATATGGCTTGGTAGCTAGTTATAATGTTACCTAAAGAAGAAAAAAACTAAAGAATCAGATGGTTTTATGTTCAGAGTGAAAGGTAGCATAGCAGTGCAAAATTGTTCTAGGTGTTCTATATGCCCGCGGTCTTTCTTTATTATTGCACAGAGTTCTCATATAGTATTTTATCTTTAGATACAACCATGTGGCTTAGAAGCTAGTTATTTTAATTTTTTTTATTGTTGATGTGCTCCCATGCTTTAGTTTATACTGGACATGCGTTTATGAGATGAAATATCTATACATTGAGTTGTTGTGATGTCCTGCAACACTACATACAGTATTTGACGTAATGTTTGAAAACAGAATTAAGATGGACTTCTGATTCTATTACGTGGCTTGTGATATGCAGCAGAAGGCTCCCTACGTGTCCAAGGTCGAGAAGCTAAAGGCTGAGTTCAACAAGAAGCTCAAGGCATTTGACATGTAGGAGAAGACTTTGCAAGTATTGTAGTATGCTCACTTAACTAGTCGTCCTTGAAATGTCAATCTGCAGTCTGTACCTAAGCATGTGTGCTTGTTTTAAATCTCAAATCATAGTGTGTTAATTTGGTGAACAAAATCAGGCATTTGACATGTAGGAGAAGACTTTGCAAGTATTGTAGTATGCTCACTTAACTAGTCGTCCTTGAAATGTCAATCTGCAGTCTGTACCTAAGCATGTGTGCTTGTTTTAAATCTCAAATCATAGTGTGTTAATTTGGTGAACAAAATCAGACTCTTTTTTACATTTGTCTAGACATGATTTCTGGATATTTTGACAATTGGCCAATGAAGCCTAGTTTTTGTGCAGACGGAGGTTTTTGATCCTGTATTTTCATCCTGTGAAACCGAACAGGACACTGGTTTTAATTTCTGGCCTGGAATGGCCGATCACCAGGATCGAGTGGCATGCCAGGATCCATTCGATCCTGTGATGACGAGGCTGCCGTCGCCATTGCCGGCGGCCGGACGGGAATGGGGCACGATGAGTAGGGAGAAGAGAGACGACGAAGATGGCATGAGCAGACGCGGGTTAATTTGTAACCTTACTATGCTTTTCAGAGGGTATTTTGTAAATGTTTTGGATCGAGGTCCATTTAAGGGGTGCATTGTAAATATTTCAGGGGTAATTAGTAAATACTCTGATCGTGAATAATAATCGCGATCTAGTTTAGGGGTCTTTTTGTTAAATTGCCATTGACCAAAGTCTAATATCTGTTGCGAGCTTCTCTGTTTGCCGCCGCGGCGGCGCCGCCCGCCGCCCGAGAGTTCTCCCTGCTCGCTGCAGCTCTCCGGCGTGTGGCCTCAACCACCCGTTGTAGATCTCCGCCAGATCAGTGGCAGGCTCCCTTTCGGTAACTCCATAGAGACAATGTTTCTTTATATGGTGGTGTCAACTTCATTAACTTGCCATGAGTAAACACATAACTCCAAAAGTTAGACAAGTACGCAATTTCTTCTTTTATTAGTTATCCTTCTTCGGGTTACTAGCATTGGTTGGCCCTTGGTGGCGGTGATCGTGGTGGTCGAACACTCCAAGCTGAGAGAAAAAGAAAAGTCGATATTATATTTCATTCAATAAGGCCAAATACATAAATTGTTTGCAAGGAAAATCTTTAGTATATAAATAAATCACTTACTTCCACATATAGTTCCAACAGGCATCGACTTTCCACAATCTTGCATAACATCAACAAGCCTAACACAACTTATTTTAAATATGTCTCTTGCATCAAGGGCTTTACATACACAAACCATGTCTGATGCAATGACTGAGTGACAACATTCGTCGCCTGGCACTGGACGAACATAAGGCCCAGAAAGTTTAATGTTTTTCCTACATTTATACAAAACCGATATTTTCTGACCATAACAATCTTTCTCACCCCAAGTTTGATGTTTCGCAAACATGGTGAAAATCAAAGAAAAAACTAGGACTCGAAGGATCACTTTTATGGCCATCATCTAAGAGTATGGCGTTGGTGTTTCTAGGAGACTATTGATCATATGTATGTATGTCCACTCTTCACACTTCTATTTATAGCTGATGACAGTGCAATTCAACCTCACAACACATTAACTTTTGAAAAATCGATGAACCCCGTTGCCATATCAAAACATTGAGTCATAACTCAAACTATAAATGTTTAGAAATCCTAGCTATAATATTCCTTTAAAAAAGACTAAAAAACAATATATAAATGTTAGAAATCTTGGAACCAAGAGGTAGAGAAGACAGATACAATTCTATCTACGTTTTGATATACTCCTTCAATCCCTAAATATAATGTGTATATAATATAACAAATATTTTGACCAATATATACCCCATAAAAAACTGAAACAAGATACACAAAATAGATTATCCAAAATCCTGACTAAAGATATTACGGAATGGGGTACTTGTTGCAAGTTTCGTTTCCGAAATCCTGACCAAAGATATTACATAATGGGGTGACTCAAATTTTATTTAGTAGTCTGCTAGGTACCTACTGGCCACTGCAATTCCTGTCAAACATTGTACTTGGAAGAAACAAAGCATTTTTTGCTTTGTTGTGTAAGTTGGAGGAAATACACAATAGTAACTTTTTTTGGGAAGCGTAATCTGTGAGAGGGAATGCATAGGAAAATTGAAAGGAATAAAAATTTGTGTAAGTTTGTTGCAGAACTAAACATGAAATTTGATTGCAAAGCTGGCATAATAGCCTCTCATAGACTTTTTTTTTTAAAAAAAAAAACGAACCTTCCATAGAAAAGTTAATACCCCAAGTTGCACACCTAGAGACGCAATGCAAAAATTCTTTCAGCGACCTATTGGAAGTACTCCAGCCATAGTGAGTCCGGAAGAAGAAGGCAAAGAATTTTTCGCCTCATCGTCCATGAAAATGCCGAAGCCTGAATGCAAGCGAGTTGACCCTGAACTTCGTCATGAAAGTGTGGAAACGAAACAGTGATTAACTGGCTCGGAACAACGAAATGCGAATCAATCTCTTACCACCTCCATGTCTCATCATCAAACCTACAAACCTTTTCCGGGCTTGTGTTTACCAAAATGCACAACAATCGGCTGGCCTTCACCTTTGAGTATCCTACTGTACCGATCTTTGCAAATCAACTGTTTCATGGTGTTGTAAAAGTGCTTTTCAATGCCAATGGCCGACAAGACCTGCGTGCGCATCCTACAAGGCAGTCGGCAGGCCATGTCATCTCCACGAAGTCCATTCGCGTTGCGGCATGGTACGAAGAGGGACCACAATTAGTTTAGGGCATGGAGGAGCGGGAGTCCATTGGCGAGGACAAGGCTGCCGTCGCCAATCGCCATCGCCGACAGCCGGACGGGAACAGGCGTCATGAGCAGGGAGAAGATGACGAAGATGGCATGAGCAGACAATGGGCTATGTTGTAACAGTTATGGTGCTTTTTAGGAGGTATTTTTCAAATATTTGGATCGTGACCAATAATCACAGGGTATTTTGTAAATATTTAGATCCTAAAATACTGCCGATCCATTTCACTATTTTAGGGGGATTATGCAAATATTTGAATCACAGGCAATAATTGTGATCTATTTTAGGGGTCTTTTTGTTAAATTTCCATTGACCAGAGTCTGCCTCTGTCGCGAACTTCTCCGCGGTTTGCCGCCGCGGCGGCGCCGCCCGCCCCGCCGTCGATCTCCGCCAGATTAGTGGCAGGCTCCGTCTCGGTAACGGCAAGTACCGAGACAGAGCCTGCACAGCGTCAACCTCATCGCGCTTCCTCCGGGACCTGCCTCCTCTGCTCAACGTTCGGCGGCTCCGCCATGGCGACGGCATAGGAGGAGCTGAGGATGCATCTGGCGACCATAACGTCGGTAGAGGTATTCTGGAATTCTGAGCAAGACCCATCCCTCACTTCGTCGACTATCTCCAGCCTCCGCGCCGCCAGAGACCCATTACGGCAAGTCTAACCGTTCCACACATAAACTATTGTTTTCCATCACGCCATAGCTGCTTGGAGACAAGACCTCTACAGTTCTGTCGAATTACCAATCAGCCTCAAAGTTTCTTGTTCTTAATTTGACGGGCAGAGGGGATGAATTTATTCTTCATTTCTGCAGATCGTACTCACAGAATGATTTCTGGAGGAGCAGAAGCAGCTAGTGACTACTTGATTTGGTGAAACATTTGTGCATTTCAAGATGTGAACACTGCGTCCACGGAGAACGTCACGGTATGACACTAGGTAATCATATTTTATCAAGCTGCCAACGGTAATCTTCAATTGTTATCATGCAATTTGCGCACAGTGAATTACCGATGATGGTCTGTTTGTCCGAAAAGGAGCAGAGCTCAGATCTTGTAGGAAGCTAATCAATAGCTGTTTTTTCTCTCTTACTTTTCAGTATTTTCTAAACCTTGTACAAATCCAGGACTGTAAATACTTTACTTGCTTCCTATTAAAATGAAAAGGCAGAGCACCTGCTATACTTGTTAAAAAAAGAAACTGATTTCGCATTGCGTTTCTAAGAGGTTCCATATGACAAACTATTGAAGTGTAATACGTACCTGTGCAGTTGGTTTCCTGCAACATATACATACTCAAATGCCTACCGGCTCTGGGTTTAGGCTGCGTTTTTAAAGAGAAAAAAAAATCGCAGGATAACCGGGTAAGCCATGTATTTGAAACTTTACAGCATAGTTAATCGGCTCAATTGCCACATGCACTAGGAAGAAAACTATCATGAGTATGACATACATCCTTCAATGTTTGACCAACTTTAAATTATACATGGTTTGCATGCGAAGGAAAGTATTACAGTGCAATTTGTACAGTTTCTATTTACAGACTTTACAGTTTGCACCGTTTGCACAGTTGTATGTGTGGTATATACAGTTTCTGTGTACAACATTTACAGTTAGCACAGTTTTTGTGTATAGAATATACATATTCTATTTTTTGTGCAAATCGGCTCATACAAAAGCCTCCTATATTTGGATCTTAACATATGGATATGACAAATCTATTCACAGGAAGGTGGTTTCCTTTTGAACAGAAATACCATTTATGTCCACTTTACCTGTACAAAGGTAGTTTCAATAGCTTGCTGGCGTGCTAGCCATCATCCTTCATCCTGGATGGGGATGAAGTACTTCTTCTCCATTATCTCCTTGCCATTCCAGTTTAGCCTTTCCCACCAGTCAAATGATCCACAAATCTGTTTTAGTTTTGGGCATTTATAGACTTGATCCAATGGTAGTGCTCTCAGACGAGGGCAACACTCCACTCTAATAATCTCAAGACAAGGGAAGTCTCTTGGATTGCATATCATCGTCAGCTTTGGTAGACCAGTCAGTACCAGGGATCTTAGTTTTGGGAATTCCCAAGGACACACTATTCCACTGATACGCCCACTTTTGGTCATGTTCTGACAGCCTTTCACATATCCATTATGTGCATCTTCCACCATACCATGTATCTCCTGTTCTTCAGAGAAGCCTTGTTTTCTCCCACATCTCTGAATACCATTCTGCTGAATGCTCCCACTCTTATTGTCCACCTCATTGATTGTTTCTTGAACAACTTGCTCCAATTCATGGCAATGATAGATAGAAAGCTTCTCAAGTGCTTCCAGATTCAGAACCCAGGTGGCATTGTGCAACTTTTGGCAGTGGGAGATTGTAATTTCTAGGAGATTGCGGAAATAATGAGGCGAAGACCCGACAAGAATAGTCTGGAGTGTTGGAAGATTAGCAAGGGTTAGAAATTTCAGGCAGGAAAGTTTTCGTTTGTCATTGTAGGCAATTAATTGCTTCAAGTCATCTCTTCGCTTGTCAGAGTTGACAATAACTTGTTTCAGGTCCAGGCATGATTCAATGTAGAGCTCTCCAAGTTGCACCATGTATGTGAAGTCTGAAATTTGGATTGATTGCATTTGTTCACAGTGCTTCAGGCTAAGGCGCTGTGTTGACTTTGCTAGAGGATGTGTCTTTGTCAGCTTCTTCAACACATCTTCGGCATAAATTGTGATCCCAAGGAATTCCAATTCCTTCAAGGAACCAATATTCAGGTCATTAACATCACGAACCCCATAGTTACTTCGGAAGAGGTTTAGCACCCTTAGCTTGTGTAGCTTGGAACAATTATCAAAGGTCTCCTTCAGCGCCTCAGTAACACTTAAGTCCAAATGTACTAGTTCTTGGAGCACCCAGAACTCTTTAGGAAGCCTCTCAATGCATGTGTGAGACAAATTAATATACTTGAGCTTGGCCAAATTGCTACAAAGGGGAAGTTCTGTAATGCTGGTGTGTGAAAGATCAAGAACCCGCAAAGAATTCATGGAGTGGAAGAAAGTTTGACTAAGCCTGTGCAAGTTAGGATTGTTCTGAACTAGCAAAGTCATAAGATGCTCACAATCTGGTGAGATATCAAGGCCCACGATGTTGTTGGACATTAGTGATATCCTCCTTGCTGTTTTCCACTCCATTTTCGATGGTTCCTTCTCCAAACTTATTCCAGCTTTAACAATAATATTTTGCTGCTTTGCGAGGGATAACCCCAACTGACGAATTATATGGTGCATTTTTACCTCCGAATCAGATCCACAACTCTCCAACAAGCATGCTGAGAGCAAGCTACGGATTATGTGATGGCCTTTCCTGGGATCTTGAGGTATCAAATCTTCTGGCATGCAGTATTCCACAAGTTGGTCTTTGTTAATCGAGCCATATTCTGGGAAAAGGATACAGGAAGCATTGCTGCTGCTCTGATGTCAACTTATCGTAACTATATTCCAGTTTGTGGAGCATTTCTGGGATTCCTTCAAGGTCCTTGATGTCATCCTTGGTTGCTTGCATTGCCAAACTCCATTCCCATGGCTCTGTTAGCCCTGCCACAGCCCTGCCTATAACCTTCAGGGCTAGTGGCAGACCACCACAGCTTTGAACAATGGCATGAGCATATTCTCTTACAACATTTTTGGGATCAGGTGAGTCAATGGCTGCAATCGCATGATTGCTCAAATTGCTCCGGAATAGCTCCCATGCTGCTTCTTTCTCTAGGTACTCCATCTTGATCGTACTCTGGTGTGCTCCCATTTGATAGCACACGTTCTCATAACGTGAAGTGAGAATCAGTTTGCTTTTGTTCTCTGGATCTGGGGTGGGGATCCCAACATCTTCTAATTGGAATTTGTTCCTGACGTCATCCAGCAAAATCACAAACTTCTTTCTCCTCAGTGCTTTTTCCAATAATCTGGCACGGGCCTCCTCTGTCTCTGTTTCATTCCACGGCAGGCCAAGACGATCTGTAATTATGCGCTGGATTGCTGATCTGTTTAGAGTTCCAGAGTTGGATGCATCAATCATGATGACTACCTATCAAAGTTCATTTGGAGACAAACAACATTAAGGTACAGTTTGAGTTAAGTTGCTTGGAGTAAAAGTTATTTGCTTATTTACATGGATTTATGATTTGTTTCTGAATAAACGATATGCATAAACTACTTCCATCATATAAAAGAGATGTTTTTTATTAAAAGGCACTGTTGTTTTTCGGAGATATTGCACAGTTTGTGTAGATTCATATTAAGGGATAATTTCAATGGCATGAGTTTAAGGGAAGAGCTGAGCTGTCACTCGAGATCAAAAGATAGAAATGTAATTATAAATTCCTATTAGATATCAATACTTATATGCGTCTGTTGATCTGGAGGCTAAAGAAAGGAATGAACCATGCTGATCATTTATTCAAACAGCAAAGAAGCAATGTCCACTTGCAAGATTAGTACATGTCCTTTTTGTATCTTCTGGATGCAACTGAGTTCAGATATGAAATTCCTCGAGGCTATGCATATTCCATACCCATCCGATATTTGGTATCAATTTTGAATTTAGAATGTCTGCATTTGATTCACGGAATTTGCAACGATTAAACATGTTTATACAACAATAAAACTATCACGTAGAAGCCAATGATGAGGCTTGCTAGTCCCCCATAGAGTTGTGCATAAAAGTCTGAATCTTAGGAGCGCAAATTGATGAACGTAAGGGTATCCACCAGCCCCCTCTTTAGCTCAATAAATAATACTATTTTTCAAAAGATGGGCTTATATTGAAAGGCTAGTGCTATCGATTGAACTGATATTTTGTTTAAAAGAACAAAATGCTTGTGCATGCATGGATATGATAGTCTGACTACTTTATTGTGAGAGTGTTATGCACCTGGTGATCACTGCCCCACGCCTTGAGCTCATTGTTGAAGGTGTTAAGGAGTGTTGTCTTCCCAACACCTCCTGGACCCCATACTCCGATAATGCTCATGTCAGCGCTTTCAAATGATTTCCTGAAATCCCTCAGGATGGGCTCGATTCCAAAGGTTTGTGTCCGTGGTCGCTGCTCGACAAAATCTGGTAAGCGTTTGCTTGCAAAAGTTTCAAATTGGTTCCCTTCCTTGACTAGCCTATCAAGATACTCCAGCATCTCGACAATACGCCTGCCAAGATTATATCTCTTCCCAAGGCTTAGAGCAGAACTACATAAACAAGAGGACTGAAACAACTGATCACATTCATCGACAATGGGATCAACTAGGACATCGACAACCCTTCTCAGCCACAAACTGACTTGCGGATGACACTCGTTGAGATTGTTGGCCTCGAGTTCGACTTGTGCTCGAACCACCTTATCAAGAGCTTGCAGGTCCTCCATGGCTTTTGTGAGGTCTCTAAGGTTGCGCTTGATGCAGGCGAAGGATGAAACACCTTTTGCAGTGGCTGCAGGCACCCCTGCTTGGTTGATGAAACCGCACACAGGCTGCAGAACACCACAGATCAAGCTAGGGTCAGCCATGGTGGTTGTGGAAAGAGGGATGGGGGTAAGCACTTACGCTTCCACACCAGTCTTTCATTGTATACCTCCGGTGAGTTGGGGGCACCAATTTAAGAGTGGGGACCAAGGCCCAAGGCAAGGCAAAAGGCGGGGAAATACCTCAACATTTTAGTTTCATGTAGTCTGCAACTTCACGCAACTACTTGAGTTAGAGGTTAGGACGTGGCCTGGGGCTAAGTTTCTTTGGAGTTGCAGGACACACAGTTTGTCAACTTAGAGCAGTATATCTCCAAAGTTTGTGTATGCTTTTTTTTTTGAAATGGAAAGTTTGTGTATGTTGAGTAACATGTGAAGTAGATATACTTCAAATTAAACAACATTATGACATTATCCTTACCAGAGGTATAGGCTCATGGATCTAGTCATACATTAGGCTTCTCATCAGCAAGGACGTCATGGCAACGAAATCGATCAGAATTACATACTTGTAAGACAGCAAGTACTATCTTCAAAATTCTACATCTCGTATTGGTTGACTTTTTATTTGGCTGTATGATTTTCCAGGTGACTAGGTTCCTTTACTTATCGAGCAAGTTTGTGAGTTTATTGAATGATCTCCAGTTTTTTTTAGTTGACTTGATTGAGTAACAGTAGCGCGATGTGAACTAGAGTGGTGAGCGATCTGTTTCCTGTATGCTACAGCTTAGCAAAAACCTATTGTTTTCTCACTGTTGCTTTACAGCTGAAAATTCTACCGAAGTCCTATTCGCTGAGCACTTATATTATGTTTCCATGCCCCTCTTATTGTGCAACGGGATCAAATGACATCCAGGACGCGTTGCTTGTCACAGCAATGCACAGCATTTGCCGTTGCAAATCCAGGACGCGTTTCTTGTCACAGCAATGCACATCATTTGCAGTTGCAAGAGCTACCTGCAAGCATAGGCTAACCTGGACACCTAATCAGTTCTGATTCAGGTACACATCATAGCACCTATCCGTTCATGTACAGTAAATCACATTGTAGTCTCTGAGGTCTGACTCAGACACATGCCATCTAACCATCTGGATATATCCAAATCTAAGTCAAAATGGGGTTGCTTGTGACCATTTTTTTTTTCAGTTTATTTCCATTACAAAATTTAGTATCTTGAGTCGTGACTTATGGTAAGTACGCGTCATGCTCATGCTACTTGCTGAGTGCTAAAAGATTGTACGTGAATCGTACAAACAAAGCATATTTTTCATTACTGTTTTCTGAATGACGTGAATCGGTTGTTGCTTGCTGGTTTAAGTAAGTAGAAACAAATCGGTAATGTTGTGTGTGTGTGCCCGGCTATAGGCCCGCGTGTAATCTTCAGTGTTGTTACCTTCCTTCTTAATACAATGATACACAGCTCTCCTGCGTATTCTCGAAAAAAAAAATGAATGACGTGGTTGCACGGCGACCGGCCAGCAGCTCGTGGAATCAGCGGCTTGAGCGTCAGGCAGCCGTCAGCATTCGGCCGTGAGGTATCTCGTGCGCGGCCGGAGCCCGGACTCCCGGAGCTCCGCCCCCGAGCTTTATGGAACGCCTGCGGACGCAACGCGGCCGTGCGTGGTAGAGCCGTAGAGGCCACCAAAGCGGCTGAAAATTCCTTGCCCTCCGGCGGCACAACACCCTCTGAACGCTCATCCTGACTCCTGCGAGCTCGCGCGCAGGTCGTTAGGACCCCCGTTCTACAGAGACGGCCATGAAATTGCTGACGATTTACGACCCAGCTCTTTACCGCAAAACAAATTGCTTGTGCCTGGTGCACCTGTAGGGCAACAAATTAGTTACCACGAAACTGTAGCTGCGCATGAGGCGTGTCACCGCAGATGGCCATGAAAAAGGCCGATCCCCACATCATGTTTAGCTACTTTATTACTCTCTAGTATTACTCGTAGATTGGAGCAACACGGCTCTGGGAAACAATCTCATAAGATAAATAATCTCTTATTTCGAATCGAATATTTTCAGAATACAAATTCAGGTGTCCGGGGCTGCCTGCTGATAACACCACCCCAGTACTCCATCGGTCCATCCTCATCATCCAGAGTCCAGATCCTAGCACATTCTGCGAGTTCCCTATTTTCTCCTGTCAGCGCCAATCGAGAGCAGCTCAAAGCTCCTGATAGCATCATCATGCGGAGACCTTCCAATTTTTGACAAAGACGAGGACCGGATCTCAGCTCCACCCGAATGATGCGCCCTTTGGGCAGTAATTGATGGGCGGCTGCTGCCACTTGAGACCAGAGGGCCAGTGCGGTTTGGGTCGCTTGGATCCCTGGAGCTTGGTTTGCTTGAAGAAAGGATGGCCCTTCTTGATGTGCTTCCATTGCGCGATGATGATGTTGGCCTTGTTTTATCTGACTCAACAGTCTACATAACACATGAAGAAAAGTGGTAAGATCTTCCCTGATCGCTGTTGGAATAATAAGCTGGCAAAGAACAGCAAAACTTCTTACCACCTTGGATGGTATCAGAGACTCTAGAAGACTTTTGTGCTTGGTGTGTTCTCTATTGTGGCCTGATCCAGATCCAGTTCTTCTAAACAAAGCTTCAGCTGCAGAAAATAATCAGTCAGGTATATCGCGCGCCATTCATTCATTCATTCATTCATACAAAAACAATTTAGGTAGTAAATTTCGCTGAATTGTTTCCCCGCTCAAAGATTACAGACCTGCAGTTCTCTCAGTCCTTTCTGCGGAAGGGCCTGCCAACCCACTAATCCTGCCGCTAGACTAATTACCAAGAATAAATGCAAAATGACAGCAGTGAAAATCCCATTACTTAATGAATGGCTGAGAAAAATGAATACATACCTGAACCTTGCTTTTATCTCTAAATTGGGGATACTTCATAATTGTCCAGTCAAATACATAATCTAGTTGGTACCCTGCATGTATCCAGAACTAGCAACATCAAGAATACAGGTGCAAGGAGCATTAATTCTACATTTCTAGCATTTAACCATACCCTCACGGATAAATAAGTCACGGAAGAGTCTCTTCAAATAGGAGTAATCCGGTTTATCTTCAAATCGAAGTGATCGACAGTAATGGAAGTATGCAGTAAACTCTGATGGATACGATTTGCAGAGGACCTGTTCAAAGATTTGGCATGTTATTGTTACGGACAATTGGTACAATACATTGCTTGAACAGCATAGGAAGCGATGGAATCATGGGGGACTTTGCATTGTACTGTCCCTTGATCTAAAGAATCAAATACCTCAACTGGCGTTAGCATTTTCTTTTCACTGATTCTATCATACTTTTGCTTCTTTGTGCCAGCTTTCAGACCTTGCCAAGGAAGACTGGGGGATTCCAGGATGTAAAAAAAGAAAATTTAAAAGGTGCACAAGAAAACTACAAGAAATTTCAGAAAAAATAATCTCTCACCTTCCTCTTAGGAAATACATCAGCACATAACCAAGAGACTCCAGATCATCTCTCCTGCTTTGTTCTGGAACGAAATCAAGAAAGATTAACCCAAATTCATCTATCAAGACATTCATATCTGTCGATGAATAGTCTGCAGTTGATTGACTTCGAGTTCAAGTCTTGCGTTTCAAATTTTCAGGAGTTCTAAATTGCTCATGTTATTTGTACCCCTGTTCCCTTTGGCCCATGGATTATTATCATTTAATGTTGAGATACTGATAATACGGTAGTACATGTCTTGTATTTACAAGCCATTAACTCACCTACTCCAAGATGGGTATTTACACTGGCATATCGTGCTGTCCCTGTGAGATTTTTGTTTTCCCTGTGACATGACAAAGAAAGTATATTAGCTTTTTAAATGATAAAAAACCCGAAGTAAACATGATTAGAAGCTTAGAACCAAAAGATTGGACCTCTTAGAAGAAAGTAGCAGCAATAATTTTCATGTAAAATATGACGTTGGTGCTAATCCATACAGCAACGTTTACAATGCTTAACATTTGATCCTTACTATTATTATTGTTAATTTTGTGCACATGTGTTTGAGATACCATTGGCTGCCTTGTGCTCCTTATATGAACCAACTCCACCGCTGTGGTTAAAAACAGTGCAAAACAGCTTCCTGTCATGCCAGGTACCAGGTTAACCTTTTAGAAGTAGAGTGATCAGGACCAAAGGTACGATTGACCCAAAATTTTAATCTTAGCTTCAGAACCTAGTCATGTAATAAACTGTTTTTACCAAGCTGTTGCATCGCAATACACTACGAAAACATTGAGGGAAGTCAGAACATGAATATAGACACTAAACTATGGGAATCTAATTGGGATATTACACTCGAACAACCCCCAACTTCAAGATGCTGAGACAGGAGTTCCTTTACAATTTTCACACGCATAGATCTCCTTTACCTGTATGGTATGTGCTTATGAGTTTGGAGGTCTCGGTATTTTTTCGCAAGGCCATAGTCGATGACAAATACCTGTGGAGAGTGCTCAATTATTTTAGATGGTAACTTTGCCAGAAAACTGAAAATCATTTGTCTATCTATGGATACACAACACTGTACATTTTCAGAAAACTAATAATCATTTCACTCGAAGCATAATCGCCCCTGGCACTTGATATGATTGTTACGCTACAACGTATTTATTCATGAGAAACATGGCTGATTACATTGTTCAATTTCACTATTGGTCATTAGACATCAAATAGTAGGTTACTTAAATGAAGTGCAGTTAGGCATTCTAAAGTGTCTCATATTTGAAACATTTTGGTTTCCAATCACCCAATTTGGTAAACACAATGCGTTCGATATGAAAACCGATTCTTACTGCAGTTTAGCAAAAGTACCACAAACCTGGTTTGCTTTACGTCCTAGACCCATGAGGAAATTATCAGGCTTGATATCACGATGTAGAAACCCCTTTGTGTGCATATATTCCACTCTACTGATCTGTATCCAACACCAAGAAGGTATGTTACTTTTGCTTGCACAGACCAGTTAAATGTTAAGAGCTTATTAACGTACATTAGTATGTGGTTTTTTTAAGAAGTCCAAAACAAACACAAGAATAATATAGTACTGCAAGATATACTCACCATCTGATCAGCAAGCATTAGTACTGTTTTGAGGGAGAACTTTCTGCTGCAGTAGTTAAATAAGTCCTCCAGACTTGGACCAAGCAGATCGATCACCATGACATTGTACTCCCCCTCCACTCCGAACCACTTCAGATGTGGAATCCCAGCTTCAAATTAGAGCAGAAAAACATATGAGTAAAGTACCAGTGTAATTGGAGCAGCCAACTTGTACTGTGGTGTACTTACTTCCACCCTGCAAAAGCATGTACAGTTTTGATTCATAGTGAAGCTGGGGGTGACGAGATTTCACCGATTCCTAACAAGAAGTTATATACACAAAATAAGGTTAGCAGGCATTCCTAAATTCCGAATAGTAATTAAGGCTGCCAAACAATATCAATGGCAGCAAATCAAGACTAGAAGATATACTGAATATATATCATATGTGCAAAAAGTATTTAGATATGCCACTATTGACACTACTGACTCTGAGCAGCACCCGTCATCAGTTAACACACTAATTCAATTTAACATGGATTGAGAAAGCGTAACTCCATAGAAACAAATCAACCTTTTAGAATCATCGAATCAGAACAGACAAGGTAATACCTCATGGCTGCTTTTCAGCATTGATACCCTCACTTCAAAGATGTACTACAAGTTCATCGATTCAAATGGGCAGCCGTTTCTCTAGAATAAAATTATGTGCTAGAAATGATTAATTTCACAGGAACGAAGATCATTTCCAGAATCATAACAGTCCCACCATTGATAGTTGACAATTCTGTAGCAAGAGCCATAGATTTTTTTTTTTCCGATACAGGAAGTTTTATTAAATTCCGATAAAGCAAGAGCCATCGATAGTGTTGGCTAACATCATTTCTGTACAGGAAACTGTTTGCTCAGCTCCTATACGCCATGATGGTTGCAAGGCAATATAGCAACGATTAGGCTACCTACAGATGCAAGATACTCCAACTGAAGTTAACTCCTACTAAGTCCTAACTCAGAAATGGCCACCTCTATGGATTGTGAACACTAAAATCAGGCGGAAGTTGCTCGTTGCCTACCAGTTTGACGGCCACCTCCTCGCCATTCTGCACGTTCACAGCTGCAGATAAATCAAGCAAGCACTGTCAGAACTCAAAAGCGTATGTACTCAGAGCACACTCGGAGACAAAAGGAAACGCAAACAACCAGCGACCCTGGACTCACCGAGGTAGAGCTCCCCGAAGGATCCGCTCCCGATCTTCTTCCCGAGCTTGAACTTCCCCCCGACCACCTGCTCCATCCCGGCAGCCAAACGCGCAAGCTAGCGCCACACACCCACCACCAACTCCCCACCGACAGAGCTCCGCTCGCGCGCCCCCGCACCTTCCCCTCCTCCCAGATCCCAGCAGCGCGCCTCAAGCAGCCCGGCAGGCCGACCGCATTGCTCCGGCACCGCTGGCCTCGATCGGACCGAGCCGAAAGCGACCGCCGAACCGCCCGAGCCCCCGAGCCGCTCGCTCGGCGGCGAGGTAACCCCGCCGCAATGCGAGTCAACCTCCCGCCGGTGACGTAGACGGAGCCGATCGTTGGGGCTGGCCTGGGGATTCGGGTGGGAGAGATCCGGGGCGAGGAGGAGGTTCCTCGCCTGGATTAAATTAACTGGAGAATTTTTTGGAAGCGGAGGCGAGTTAAAGAGGTGTGTCGGGGGAGGAGGGAGGGAGGGAGAAGGTGGGGGGGGGGGGGCGCGGGGGAAGGTGGGAATTGGGAAATGGAGGCGAGAGGAGCCGTGCTTCGCTTTCTCGCTTTGCGATTCGTGTTCCCCTCCGGATTATCCGCTGCGAGCTGCGCAAATCCCGTGTCATGGCTGTGTTTTACAGCCAGCTGAAACAGTGGGGCGGTCTTTTCGTATAGGTTGACACGTCCTTGTCACTTGTCGTGGCGTATAGAGGTAGGTATACGTGCACCGAGCAAGTAGGCGTCGATAGGAACCGCCGTACCAGTGCTGTATTGTATGCATAAACTCAACTTACTTTACAGCATTCACCTCTTCAGAGTACAAATTCACGACCGTGTCCCTTATTTCTGGGCCGTGCTAGTACTGTTCATCCGTGTTAAAAGAGGATCAAGGAAACAATTTGATATGAGAGTCGTGTTGAGAACAAGCTTGCAAAACCAAAGAAGCATTAGCGTCGGTCTCGTTTCACACAGTCTGCTACATGAGTCAGCTGGATCTTGGACTAACGCGACCGGTCCAGCTGGAGTCTCCGCTGCATGCAATATGGGCTGGCTGGGCACTTACACATGGGGCTGGATGGTCCCAGATTCATAACGAGGAATCAATGAACTCATTCATGGCGTGCTTGTGCTGAGTACAGCTACAGGCAACGGCAGAGCACCGATCGAGAAGAATTGAGAATTCACGAGCACCAGTTGTGCCCCGCTCCAACCTCGGACAGCCGGGTCAACAGAAGTTGTGACTGGCGATGGAAATACAGCATCGATATGCCGTTCAACCTGGGCCTCCTGATGTTGCAGTTTTACTGCAGATCCCAGCTGTTATCATTTGAGCTAACAAAGGTACACAAACGGACGAACAAGGAGTACACTGCTGTGGTGGCTCCTCGCTGAAAGAAGGAACATAATGGCGCTGCCCAGAGTCCAGAGCGTGGTGCTATTGCCGGGAATCATGGGCATCCACCAGGAGCTGCTCAATTCGGTGTACCCTGCAAGCATGAAAGGGAAATGAGTGCAACCATGTTACTTTTCGAGACAAGGAGTACACATTTGCCTGAAAATACTTCTAGCATTCGTGCTCAATGATAGGTGCAGATCAGGACTAGTTAGCGTATGACCCCAGCTCTACATCATGGAAATGCTAGTGCAAAGTGCCCTTTAACAATAATGTGGTGCATGATTTCCAACATTTTCTATCAAAGCCAAAACCATCCAGCCACTGAAAGCTTAAAGAAGTAAAGTTTTGCAAAAGGTCAAACCACCTGGGGACACAAGCTTGACATTACAGGAATCAAGTTCTAAAAAAACCAGAGCATGCTTTCTGATATCAAGTTTTCATGTGTTATCCAGTTGCACGGGGTCATGGGAACGACGTGGGTGTTTAATACGATGGTCCCATGAGGTTCCAAAACTTAATTTCAATTGAGGCAGAGAGTAATATGCTCCATGCGTGCATAATTTAACATTTCTTAAGTCTCTGAAAATGAGAATCTGCTGCTTCGTACAAGTATGATTGATACCTTAAGGATAAATATCGTAACTTGTCACACCAAGTCTGTAAAGTTGTACATATGCTTCTGTAAACTTACACATAGGGATAAAAATGGTATGGATATTTCCCGTCCGACCGACCGAAGGCCTTCAGGCCTTAAATGGTATAGTCCGTATCCGGAACCGAAAAATCAATATTCGACCATATCCGTATCCGCATAACAAAAGTTGAATGCCTATTGTAGATATGTAATGTATATGAATATCCGATGCATATCCGACATATTTTGTACTTTTCCGTATCCAAATCCGATCTGGCAAAAAAATAAATATCTGTATTCGTATCCGGGCATATCCGTCCGTATCCGATCCGTTTTCATCCCTACTTATACATATGCCTCATGAGGTGTTACAACCACATTTGCCATAAAAACAAGACAATATTTAAGATACAAGACCAAACCGAAGTTATCTAAGAATTAAAATGTTAGGCATCACATGGAAATAGAGAAAGTCCAGGAAAATATGAATGGCTAAAATAGAACTGTATGTTAAACCTCACCCTCAAATTGCACTATTACGACAAAGTTTCCTAGCTGTTGATTTGACATTCCGTTTGTTGGGATCACTACAAAAGTTGACGAACTATAATTGCCCAAATATATATATGATAAAGGTGGTAAAATGACCTCGTAGGCATTCTTGCCAATTGTCATATTCTAATAGTTCTGTTATACACATATAATTTGGTTGTAACAAGGATGTCTGAAATAGTTCACAAGTCATGCTTGAATAGCAAGTATGTCACTGTTACAGATTATAATTAAGTGCTGGATAGCAGGTGCTAGCTGAAGCATACATATATTGGTTGAGATTGAATGAACAACGTAGCATGCAAAAAAGAAACAATTTAATAACCTACTAGCCAATTTGACAGATGAAATAGCAAGAAAAATTTTCGAGTTCAAATCCAAACGATGATTTGAAGAGGTTGAAGAACATAACACATACTGATACGAGAAGAAGATGAGAGTTATGACAGTACGACAGACATGTAAGGAAGGAAACACACATAGTTCATGAATAAATGATTGTAAGAACATGAATTAGACACAAGGTAACAGCACATGAGATATCTTCTTCAACAAAGATTGCTGCAGGGTGCTCACACAGTCAAATGATAGCAAGTATGACCTTTATGCTACATTCAATACAGAGCAATTGAAGTAAAAGGTAGTAATCAGTATTTTTCACCATTGTCAAGGTGGAAATCAAGGCTGGATGATTAACTAATCAAACACGCTTCAAGCACCTATAAATGTATTCTCTATGCAAGGTGAAGCATTAGGTGACCCATGACGGTGACCATGTTCAGTGATGAAAAGGTAATAATTCCAGGAATGGAACATACCCTAGCAAATAGGTTCAGAACAACAAAGGCACCTGAATCAGAAGAAACAACAATTTCTTTTCTCGAACCAAGAAGGAATTATGAGAAAAAAATATTTATGTGGGGGTAACAAACTGCAGCTGAATTTTATACAATGAAAAAAACAGCATCGAGACTAAAAACAGTAAGTTTACCTTAATATGTTCAAAGAATCCAGACATCACGATGCATATAGATGGCTTTCACTTGTATTAGAAATAATATCCTTTTTAGTCCCACCTCCCACTCACTATAGCTCTTCAAAAAAGAGTATGAGACTGATTGGCTCATTATGTGACGAACCAATTGGCTATGTTTACCTTCAGTTTGGCCTGGGATTCCACTACAATTTCAGAAACAACCAAATAGCTTGTATCCTTGCCATGATGGAAAACACTTCGATTTGGAAGGTTCCTTCCCATCAATTGCCCACCCTCAGAACGGACAACAGGCAGTAGGAACTCAATTCACAAGCATATGATATCCCAAAGTGTTACCCAATCACCAAAAGTCCCCACAGGAACAATTTCCATCCTTGAAGTGGTGGAAACGGTTTGCATCACGCACAAAAATCTCCCTCTCAGCTAATTTTGAAATATACTTTGTTACTGTGTGGCAATCAATACAGACTCGGAGATTCTTCATCACACGTATCGTAGTTCCAGGAGGTGTGCTTATAATACCAAACACTATAGCAAGTTTCTCACTGTGACCACATAAAACACGTCTCTTCTGTTCTTCTTCAATGTCCTGGAAAACGTCTTCTGTATTAGGCACATATCCTTGCCGTGCCATCTGCTCTGAGAAAACATTCAGTGCATCAATAATCCTGTCATACCAAGGATGAGACCTATCATGAGCTACAAACACATGCATTTTGCTCTTCACTTCAATCCAACTGCAAGCTGGATCCTTCTTCATGCCTTTATTTCTCATAGATTTCCGTAGGCGTGCTGCTTCATTCCATCTCCCAGAAGCTGAATATACATTTGCTAAAACCACATGAGATCCGATGCTCCTTGGTTCAAGCTCCATAATTTTCTTGGCTACTTCCTCAGCTAATGAAGCATTTTTATGGACTCTGCAAGCCCTTAACAATGTGGACCACACACTTGCAGTTGGCTTTATTTGCATCTTAGATATAAAATTATAGGCTTCGTCTAACTCTCCTGCACGTCCAAGGGTATCTGCAAGTGCTCCACAATGCTCTAGAGTAGGAACAATTCCATAACGATCTGACATGCTATTGAAATACTTCCAGCCCTTATCCACCAATCCAGCATGACTGCATGCAGTCAGAACCGCGAGAAAGGTGATATGATTAGGCTTCACATTTCCCAATTCCATTTTCTCAAACAGCACAAGAGCATCTCTTGCTGGACCATGCAGTGCATAACCCATGATCATAGCAGTCCATGATACAATCTGGTGAAGGCATCCTGTCAAAGATGCGGCGGGCAATGCTAATCTCCCCACATTTGCAGTACATATCGATCAGGGAGCTAGATATGAACACATTATCTTCAAACCCACCCTGGATCACATACGCGTGAAGCTGCTTCCCCAAGCGCAATGACGCCAAATTGCCACAAACAGGTATGAGGCTTGATAAAGTCACAGGCACAGGCCTAACACCAGTCTGCAGCATCCGACGAAATATTCCAAGAGCCTCCTCAACTGAACCATTCTGTGCAGACCCTGCAAGCATGGAGTTCCACAGAATTGGGTCACGTGCCGGGAGATTGTGAAACACCTTAACAGAGCAATCTGTCCGATTGCAGTTCGCATACATATCAATCAGGCTACTGCCAACAAAAACATCTTTGTCAAATCCATGCCTGATCACAAAACCATGCACCTCCATGCCTCGCTTGACATCGGCACACTCTGCGAAGATGGGCAGCACACTGGATAAGGTGAACGTGTCAGGCCTGAACCCATCCCTCCACATCTTCCGGACCAATCCCAGCGCTTCCTGGTGCATCCCTTCCTCCGCGCAGCCTAGCACCAAAGTGTTCCAGGACACCACGTCCCTCTCGAGCATTTCGTCGAACACCTTGCGCACGCTGTCCAAAGCTGTTGATGATCCCGCTTCATCCATGCTAGTCACACCGGAGGAGTGGAGATAATCATCTGGGAGCTTGCAGTAGAAGTTGAGGAGGGCGTTAGCCGTGAAGCGGTCGGCGAATGCGCCGGAGCGGATGGCCAGGCCGTGGAGGGAGGTGCCAAGGGCGCGGAAGCCGAGGGCGGTGCAGCACTTGAGCGCCGCCGGGAGGGAGGCCGGCACGGACGAGCGCGGCGCGGCGGAGGCGCGCATTCGGAGGAAGAGGGAGATGGCGTCGCGGAAGTGGCCCTGGGCGGCGGCCACGCGGATCTGGTAAGCCCATGAGGGCGGAAGTGGCCATGGTGCATAGTCGGCCGCGGCAACCGACATGTCGGCGGCAGATGCTGTGGACGTGGACGCGGCGGCCGCCGCCGCGGCTGTGGAGGCAGGATGCCGCTATACCGGCGGCGGAGATCACCGAGGTGACATTTCGATGGTGAGTGGGGAAGGGAAGTGGATATACGGTGGGATATAGACAAAGCTCATGCCGCCGCCGCGCGCTTCATCAGCCTGACGGAGGTCACGACGCAGCCACGCAGGCGCACCCGCCGGAGTTCATGCCGCCGCCGCTCAACTTCCGGTCAGCTCACCCGCTGGGGCCAAGAGTGCAGACGACGGATGGGGCCCACTTGTCAGCCTCCGTTCTGAAGTTCGATTGACAACTGGGCCCACTTGTCACTCCATGGGATCGACCGGCGGCGTTTGGCGACGATGAAGATCACAAGATGTTCTGTGCCGGCGTGTGATTTTCGTTCTGTTCTGTTTAGGCTTCTATCTTCGAATTCGGAAAGTTTTGATGAGAATTAACGCTTCCTATATTGCGATTAGTCACATTTTCTCTACTACTTAGAAAAAACAGAAAGAGAGAGTCGCATCCACCCCCTTGGTGAAGCCACCCTGGTGAAGCCGAAAAATATCTCCATCTACCCTCTTCTTTGAAATCTCCCGTCTGCCCGTCAATAACACAGCGAAAAACTCTGCCAACTGTTGTCCACATCCAGTCGATCGTGAGAGCACGCCCATCCCGTCCCGAGGTTGGTGAGAGCACCTCCAGATCGCTCGTCGGATCTCGGAACCCTCAGCCCTCACCTCCGCGTGATCGTGGCGAGCAGCATCCGGCCAGCAATCGCCCTACCAGCGGTGTGGCAAGCAATCCCCGTCAAGTTGTCCGCCCTGTTTCCGTTCAACAATCTTGAGCAACACGGCGATTGCGGATCAAAGGATAGATGTCCGATTGTTTGCCCTTGGAGCGGCGTGCGGCCAGCAATCCCGTCCCGGCGTACGGGAGATAGGTAGCGTACCGGCCGTCGACCTCCCCCCTATTCCTGCAGTGCGCGTTTATCAATTGCATTGCGCAGCCATAATGCTTTTTAAATCTTCATCATGGTTTCGTCAATTGATGGAGTGTATTTTTGTTTCGCAGATACTGGTGGAGGCAAGCGAGCGCATATGTAATGGTCACTGACGGCGAAACATAGAGTTGCCAGAATTTAGTGTCTACTGCCTACCAAATGATATGTGCATACCTAGCAGTCCATTTGATTGATTGGTACAAATCCTCTTTAACTTGTCAAGTTTCTTCAACATTAAAATATACTGTTGGTAGGCTTGCATGTCATTCTATCAAAAGATCAGATCCTGCATTCTTGGCCTTGGCTCGTTCCACATTTTAGGTTGCCACTGTTTTGGTATATAATCAAACCGACTTGGTATGATCATGATTTTTCTGTTCTTGCTGATGGATACCATAATTCATGAATACCACTCTGGGATTTGCATTCCTCCTCAAATTCTAGTGGATGCTACACTCTGATTAATTGATGAAGATTAAAGCCCCCAGAAATATTTGATTTCATTGTTTCAACATGTAGACCATTACCATGCACCTATTGTGCTCGTGCTTGTGCATATATTCTTTTAATACAAATGTATGTCTCATGATTAAATGGAAGGGCCAGAAGGCGAAGGAGGTGGACGACACTGGCTTCAAGCTTTGGTACACGGGGGCAACATCGGGTAGGAACGGCGTAGGTATCATGATCGATAGAAGCTTTAAGGACGGAGTTGTTGAGGTTAGGAGGCGAGGCGACCGGATTATCCTAGTTCGGTTGGTAGTTGGAGACTCGACTCTGAATGTGATTAGTGCCTATGCCCCTCAGGTAGGCCTCAGTGAGAGTGTGAAGAGGCAGTTCTGGGAAGATCTGGGTGGTATGGTTAGCACCGTGCCTATCAGCGAGAAGCTCTTCATAGGAGCAGACCTCAACGGACATGTGGGGGCAACTAACGTAGGGTTTGAGCGAGTGCATGGGGGCTTCGGGTATGGTTGCAGGAGCCAGGAGGGAGAGGATGTTTTGAACTTTGCGCTGGCCTACGACTTGTTGATAGCGAATACCTTTTTTAGAAAGAGGGAATCCCATCTAGTGACCTTTCATAGTGGACAACACTCGAGCCAGATCGACTTTATCCTTGCGAGGAGGGACGATAGACGTGATTGCCTAGATTGTAAGGTGATACCTGGAGAGTGTGTTGTCCCTCAACACAAGCTTGTGGTGGTGGACTTCCGTTTGCGAGTACGTGTCCATCAGGACAAACGTGCCAAGATGGCAAGAACGAAGTGGTGGAAGCTTAGAGGAGAAGCGGCGCAAACTTTTAAGGGGAGGATAGTAGAGGAGGGGCCCTGGGACGAAGGAGAAGATGTAGACGACATGTGGCTAAAGATGGCAACATATGTTCGGAAGGTGGCCGCAGAAGTCCTTGGTGTGAGTAGGGGAGGCAAACAGGAAGGGAAAGACACCTGGTGGTGGAACGAGGAGGTGCAGAGGGCTATTAAGGAGAAGGAGTGGTTCAAGCGCCTCCACCTTGATAGGAGTGCAGCTAACATCGAGGGCTATAAGGTAGCGAAGAAGGCTGCAAAGCGAGCTGTGAGTGTAGCAAAGGGTAAGGCTTATGATGACCTATATCAGCGGCTAGGCACGAAGGAAGGAGAGAGGGGCATTTATAGGATGGCTAGGATTCGCGAGAGGAAGACAAGGTATATCAACCAAATCAAATGCATCAAGGATGAGACAGATCAACTTCTGGTGAAGGATGAGGAGATCAAGGACAGATGGCGAGAGTACTTTGACAAGTTGTTTAATGGGGAGATTGAGGGCCCTGCCCTTGAGCTAGATGACTCATTTGACGATATCAACAGATGCTTTATGAGAAGAATCCAGGAGGCAGAGATCGGAGAGGCTTTGAAGAGGATGAAGGGCGGTAAAGCGATGGGCCCTGATGGTATCCCCATTGAGGTGTGGAGATACCTAGGTGATAGAGCGACGATATGGTTAACTAAGCTTTTTAACCTCATCTTTCGGTCTAACAAGATGCCTGCAGAATGGAGGAGAAGTATATTAGTACCGATCTTTAAGAACAAGGGAGACGTTCAAAGTTGTACTAACTACCGTGGCATTAAGCTGATGAGCCATACCATGAAGCTCTGGGAGAGGGTTATTGAGCACCGTCTAAGAGGAGCGACGAGTGTGACCCAAAATCAGTTTGGAGTTTGGGTTCATGCCTGGAAGATCGACTATGGAGGCGATTTTCTTAATCCGACAGTTGATGGAGAGATATAGGGAGCAGAAGAAGGACCTGCATATGGTCTTTATTGACCTCGAGAAGGCGTATGACAAAGTACCGAGAAATGTCATGTGGTGGGCCTTAGAGAAGCACAAAGTCCCAACGAAGTACATTACCCTCATTAAGGATATGTATAAGGATGCTATGACATGTGTCCGGACTTACGATGGCGACACCACTGACTTCCCTATTAGGATAGGCCTACATCAAGGGTCAGCATTGAGCCCTTATCTGTTTGCTTTGGTGATGGATGAGGTCACTAGGGATATACAAGGGGATATCCCTTGGTGCATGCTCTTTGCTGATGGTGTGGTGCTAGTCGATGAGAGTAGGGAATGTGTTAATGAGAAGCTAGAGCTATGGAGACGCACATTAGAGTCGAAGGGGTTCAGACTTAGCAGGACCAAGACTGAGTAATGATGTGCAATTTTAGTGGGACTAGGCACGAGGATGGAGACGTTAACCTCGACGGACAGGTGGTGCCCCAAAAGGATACTTTTCGGTATTTAGGATCGATGTTGCAACAGGATGGCGACATTGATGAAGATGTTAAGCATAGAATCGCAGCAGGCTGGATGAAGTGGCGTCAAGCCTCTGGCATCCTCTGTGATCGGAGGGTGCCACAAAAGCTGAAGGGGAAGTTCTATAGGACGGCGGTTCGACCGGTGATGTTGTATGGGGCGGAATGTTGGCCTACTAAAAGGCGACATGTCCAGCAACTAAGTGTAGCAGAGATGCGGATGTTGCGATGGTCTTGCGGGTACACAAGAAGGGATAGAGTTCGGAATGAAGACATTCGAGAGAAGGTCGGGGTGGCACCCATCGAGGAGAAATTGATCTAACATCGGCTGAGATGGTTTGGACATGTCCAACGGAGGCCCCCTGAGGCGCCGGTGCGTATTGGGGTCCTAGGGCGGGCCAATAATATAAAGAGAGGTAGAGGTAGACCTAGATTGACTTGGGACGAAGCGGTAAATAGAGACCTTAAGGAGTGGAGTATTTCCAAAGAGGTAGCTTTCGATAGGAGCGCTTGGAGAATAGCTATCAATGTTCCTGAGCCTTGAGCTTTGTTTCTTGGGTTTCATCTCTAGCCTGCCCCAACTCGCTTGGGACTAAAGGCTATGTTGTTGTTGTTGTTGTTGTAAATGTATGTCTCATGATTCTTACCATTGTTCTAGATATAGTAGATTGTTTTGTTTTACAACAACATAAATATATCATTGGATTGTTGTCTTTTTTATGTTCTATGTTTTTTGTTATAGAATTTTGCATCACCCGTAGCAACGCACAGGCACTATACTAGTTGGTATAGTAGTCAGGGGTGCAGGCGGGACGGGTCGTGAACAGCCACAACCCGCTCGCACCGGCCGCAAGACATTTTTTACACAAATGCGACAGCCACTAACCCGTAAGACCTATTCCTAAGCGATTGGTGGTTCTGGTGGCCAGGCCCACAAAAACCACATGTTCCCGCAACCGCAACTGGCCAGCGACACAATGAGCTGGCAACGCCGGCCTCCACCACCGTCAGCCGTCGCCAGCACACCGTCTCCCTTACGCCGATGCACCCCACGACCTCCTCACCTCACAACTGGCCACCAGGACCTCTCCGCGGGGGCCGCGTCCCACTGCACGGCGAGCAGCTGCAACCGCAGCCTGCCCACTCCTCGACTCCTCGTCAGATGGCCAGATGGGTGTCGCACGGTGGGTGGTCGCCGCCGCAGCAACATCCTCAGATCGCCCCTGCATGCAGCCGCAGCTGGCGCCGCATGCCGGTGGATTAGCACGACGGCAGGACCCAGCCCGTCCGCGCTTCGTGCCGCAGTGTCCTCGCACCTGACGCCGCGACGGCCCATGGCCTCTTCGCGACGGCGCCGCCGCCGGCGCACCGACCTCGGCTGCCGCAGCACTCCGCCCCGCCGAAGACCCCACCACGGCGCACGCAACCACCGGATCCGGCCAGCACCCTGCTGATCCACGCGCGGCGAGAGGATTTCAGGCTCCACCACCGTCGGGCTCCGACGGCGCGGAAGGCAACCCACGCCGGCGAGCAACCATCGGCGGCCGCACCCGCCCAGATGCGTCCGGAGGGGAAGGAGCCCCGTCGCCATCCTCATTGCGAACCGCATGGGATTCCAGGTGTTCGCGGCGAGAGGATGCGGCGACGGAGAGGATTTCAGGTGTTCACGGCGGAGAGGCACGGCGAGAGGAAGTGGTGATGTGTTTGCGGGTGTTTGCGACCGTCAACGGGGTGTTTGCGGGTTTGGTGGGCTTAGCAGCTGGATAACCTTCTGATCGCGCAACGGTTGCAGCTAAGTCGCGTTGTCCACGAATGCTGATTTTGCGGGGCGGGTTTGTGGGCTTTGTTAATAACCCACCCCACCTGCACCCCTAATACTAGTAATGAAAAAGAAACTCAATCGTCGTGATTCAAACTCGTGAGTCGTGACTAAAAAGAAATCTAGGTTTGGGACGAGATTTGAGAGGTGACCTTTGCTATTTGCCACACTTCTATTTCCAGATTCTCTCATATTAGAATGGATTTTACATCATCTATATTGATTGTATTTTATAATCGGATCATTTCTTGTTTTGGTTGTATTATTTTGGTCCATGTTTTTCACGAGAAAATATCATTCTTACTTTTTTTAGCAAACCACCATCCTAAATGACAGCTTGTGCATAGATGAACATGATTACATGAGGCCCAAGCAAAAGAAAGATGAAGCTCAAACATACTAATGGGCTATGATCCTTGCCATTTTCGTTGCGATGAGAACACCAACATTCTCAATGCAAAAATAGTGAGTACTCAATCATTTGAATCAACACAATAAAATAGAGATATCGTACAAGGTATACTATTTTTAGATCGTGTCTAAAACTCTAAATAATGCATCATCGCGACATTGAATTATTGTCCATGACATTTTCATCATAAGAAAGTAATTGCAAGCACCTTGCGTGGTGACGGTTGCGGCCAGGGCTGATCTGGGGTGGATTTTCCATAGTTTTCATACGAATCTGGTTTCATAAGATACGCTTCCTTTATCTATATATTGTGTATATATGGTGTCAGTTCATATATGTATGTTCATAAATTACAATTTGTATAAAAAAGATGAGGCAATTAAATAGAAATGTTCTATACAATACAAGATACAATGTTGATAATAAGGTAATTATCCCACCGTTTCAAATTCTTAGTAATCTTGGCTTTTTACCAGATCCATTGATGATGATATAAATCTAGACAAGCATATGTCCAGATTTATAAAAAAAATGCCATAAATTTAGATACTCAAAATGATACCTAGAATGACTAATATTTTGGAACCAATGTCAGAGTGAGTACCTTGCAATTAGTCAAAGCATAAGTTCGCATCTGAATTGTCGGAGCCTAACGTGTGGACAATAATGCGAATTTATGAACAACCTGCAAATTGCCCTACACCATTTAAAGAGCAGCGTCCGTAGCACGGAGCCCCCTACCATTTGCGAGGGTCGCCGCCCCGACGTCCCCCGCTACCATTTGCGAGCGCTCTGCTCCAACGACGATTCGCGACGATTCTAGGGTTTGCTTGCTCTCTCCGGCGAGAGATTCACTGTCGCACTCTGCCCCTGAGGTCTTCTCTAGTCTCTATGCCTTCTCATAAGCCCTCCAATGGCCTAGAGCCGCCCAATATCTGACGCCACCTTGACTTCCCAGCAGCCCTAACGTCATCTGAATCGTCCGCCGCCGCCCCTGTCGCTGACGTCGCCCCGACTCGCCTGCGGCCGCGAAGCCACCTAACTCGACACCGCTCCGTCCCACTCGCCTACCGGTCACCCTAACTCGCCTGTAGCCCCCACGTCAACCGACTCTCTTGCAGCCCCAAGGCTGAGGTATCCCTATAACGGGGCATTTGTACTTTGTGTTTGTGTTTTTTTCTTTGCTACACAATGTCTTTAGGTTCTGTTTGTTGGCATATTAGGTTATTTTTTGCTCATGAATGATATTTGCAGTAGCCAGGTAGGTGCAGTTCTCGTTACTCGAATATATTTGTTTATAACAAGTGCCTTATTAATGTTCAACATGTGTTTTCTAAATAATATTTTGTCAGCTATTGGTCCATTGGAAGCTAGTTGTCATGCTCTGCTATGTTAACTGTCAAGTTTGGTAAATTAAAGTCTCTCTAACTTCATATAAAAATTCTTAGCATGTATCCATTCATGCATTTATTTCCATCAGCTACAATGGCACCTTGAAGACTTAAAATGTGTTTTAGTTGTATGTGTGTATTGTCTATCACACGTGGTAATTGTTGGACAAAAATGAAATATATATTTTTCTTATTGAATTCATACTGGAACAAGTTGCCTTTATTGTTCTTAAAAAATTACACCATAGAACAAGATATCAAAAATTTAAATAATTTATCTTTTTATTTAAATGATTCGGTTGATTTTCTTTCCATTCTGTTTTGGAATTCTAGTGAGCTTTATGTTCAGTCTCTTTGGTATTTGGAACATTTAAACAAGAATGAGTTTGGATCTTATTTTGATTTGAACTATGTTTTATAGACATATGGTGTAGTATAAAATTATCGTTCATTAAATTTATAAAAAATTGTTATTTTTATTGAATAATGTTGTGAATACCCAATGCACACTTCAGATATTCTAAAATGTTGTGAAAGATACGAAAATTTTAACATGCATGAGGATAAACATCATGGCAAAACAGGAAGCATCTAAAAGAGTAGAGAGCGTGTGTGAGCCAAAGTTGCCAGTTTCATGGTGAAGTGTGGAATACTCTTGAAGCATGGTGTTTTGCATCGTAGAAATATAAAGGAAGTAGATAAGATGAAGAGAACTTCTAGAGTTAGATATTTGGTTGAGAATAGTGTAGAAGGTAGACATATAGCACCACTACATGAACTACAATCTCCTACAATAGGGGTGCCCTTCACCCTCTTATTAAAATAATCTATGCCAACTAGAATACATATAGAGATGGTATATGAATAGTGGCATGCCATGGTAGTATGATATGAGAAGTATATCTAGTAGGATAGCCATGTAAAGAGTGTAGGAGTCCTCTCGTGTTGTACGAGCTGAGTTAGGAATGAATGTTTCAGTTTACTTATAGAGAGTTGCTCTAGTGTCTCATATTAGTGTCTAGGTCAAGGTGTCCAAAGTCAAAACAACAACAACAACAATAGACACACTATAGAGTTTAGCATATGGCCCCCAAATTCTCCAGGACGCCCTAAAACAAGTGTCAAAGGTTAAACGATTGAAAAAGAAATTCAAATTACTCATCTGACCATCTCCACTGCCACATCACGAGTGGAAATAAAAGAAAACAAAAGCCAATAGGCTGGCAACAATAACGAATTTCAAGATGGGTCGATAGAAAGAAAAAGTAAATGACACAATAAAACAAACCATAACCTCTGTTTCCATCCGGATTTTTTGCCATTTTGATCTTTGCTTTTATAGGTGAAAAAGTGGTACTCTCAAATAACTACAAAGGAAAGTACTCTAAGGACACATTACCTCCTATAAAGTAATAGGCTTAATGTTTATTATTTACATTTTTAAATATGAGAGGATGAAATATATCTTTTAGTTAGATCTGCTGCACAAAGCATGGATCCAAATGTGAAAGCTTTTTCTTAATGAAACGTGCAGCATGCATGTACAATGTGCATGCACAGACTGGAGTGATCGTGTCTACGTGCTTGACGGATCTCAAACTGTATCAGATTTTTTCGCATTGTGACATTTAAATCTAAACATGTAACACCCAGACGTACGATTTAACGTGACTATATGGTGTAACTTTTTTAACATGTATATACATACATGATTAAGATTATATTGTGAATTCTTTGTTGTATTTTTTTGAGAACACAATATTGTAGACACCCAAGTGAGCAGAGAAGAGATTTGCCTGGATACATGTGCTATATTTGCCTGACATGCATGCGTGGATTAACAAGTTTAGCGTGCGGAGAGGAGATATTATCGGGATTTTTTCTTCTTTCCTAATATTTTAATTATAAAAAAATTAAGGGTCAAGATTTGTTTGAAGTCCTACCTCCTAAGCAGTAATTAGAGTACCTTAGCATGGCCCTAAATCTTTTCATCTTGACAAACGTTGGCAGCTGGAAATTCTTGGGCCTTCAGCATGGTGCCCTGGAGCAACCCCTGCTTGACGCTGAAGGCATCCTGATATCAACAACTTCCTTCAATCCTTCTAAGGGTGTGTTTAGAATGGGGAAAGATTCCTCAAAAATACACTGTTCATCAAAAATACACTGTAGATGAATAGTATTACGTGAGTGGGAGGGATGAGATGAATAGGAAAAAGTTAGATAAATAGTGGATTTTTGGGAATCTTTTGGGAAACTAAACGCACCCTAAGCTAGTTATCTCTTTATGTTGGCAGTTCTGTGGGCATGGTTCTTCTGGATTGGCTATACTTCTGTGATTATGTCGCGTACGAGGGAACACTGCTATGGTCAGATTTTAGTGGTTACATATGCGCAATGATTGTCTTCACAATTGTCGCCAACACCATGATTGTACTCATCCTTTAAGCATTCTTGTCAGCATGTTATCACTTGATCCACCTGTAGCAATGTTGCTCCACACTTTCCTTTATATAGTACTAATAGAATTTTGTATCTTTGCAGATCTCGTTTTGTCTGTCAGCATGGATTACGGGCTTCAGCGTCATTACTTCTCGTGTGCTTCTATCCGAAGGCTCTACTCAATTATACATCACAGGAACTATTGGAGTAGCACCGACAGTGGCAAGTAACATATGCGGAATTCTTTCCTCAGTAAGTTGCAAATTCTTCTTTATCCTGTATTTTGATTCTAATGGTTTGTTGAAGAAATCTAAATACTTACTACTCAGAAGCTAATTGGGGGCATTATTCTCGCAGGAACGTCTAGGGGTGGGCGTTCGGTTTTTTCGGGTTATTCGGTTTGGTCTCTTCGGGTTTTTTTAATTCGGCCTTTTGAGAATGGAAACCGAAATTGTACCCGAAGACCGAAGAACCGACAGTTCGGTCCCCCAAAAAATCGGTTCGGTTTCTTGGTTTAGACCGAACAGACTGAGCAGCCAGCAGCCTTTTTCCAGATCCACAGCAGCCACTACGGTGGATTAGAAATAGGAACGGCGACGGTCGATGACGGTGCACCAGAGATGCCGCAGACCCATGTTGAAGAATCAAACTCAGCAGGAGACACCGCAGCCCTGAATCAGCTCGAGAGAAAGAGGGAGGGACGGCCTTGAGTCTGCTCGCAAGAGGGAGAGGAAGGGAGACTGGAGCACTCAGCACACGCAGGAGGCTACGAGTTGAGGAAGCAGGAGGCAGGGGAGGAAAAGCTAGCCTCCGCACATGCAGGACTCAGCACAATAAGCCAACAACGAGAGAGAGAGGAGGACCAGAGGATTTGAGGCCACGAGTTGCCTGGGTGGTTGGGAAGGAATGAGAAGATAAGACAAGAGAAGGGCATTTTGGGTATTTCGGGAAATTCGGTTTTGGCAAAAATGAAACCGAGGTAACCGAACAAAGATCGGTCTCTGCCATATAGGGACCGAATCAGAAACTGAAGACCGACATTTCGGGTTTTTCGGGTTCGGTCTCGGGTTTTTCTGGTTCGGTTTTCGGTCTCGGGTTTTTTTTGCCCACCCCTAGGAACGTCCACACTATTCAACTCTTGCCATGACTATGGCATTGGTAGGTGCCATTGCTAGAATACTGTGGGTGCCGAGATCATATGCAGTTGATCGTGTCTGTGTTGCTGAGGACACCGATATTGGTTTCTGGAATGTGTTTTTCAAGAAAAAAATCTTTTAGAAGGTAACTGTTCCACGTCCCACATTATGCAGACTAGAAGCCAGTTAATTGTTCTTATTAGTCCTGCTCCTTTTGCACTTGGCTATCGTTGACAGTTGGAAGCATCTTCCGAGGACGAGATGTTGCTTTTCTGGTCTTCCTGGCAGGGAATTTTTTTAAATTTTAATCCTTTTTAATCTAAAATATTATAAAAAATCTATCTCCAGCTAATATTCCAAAAAGCAGCTTTTTTGTCGCGTGAATAGGCTGAGTCACGCCACATGCAATGGCGCGACTCAGTCACGCCACCGCATGTGGCGCGACCGGGCCTTACTGCGCGCGGCAGGGAGAGGAGTGCGAGGGCAGCAGCGCTGCCTGCCTCCGTGCCTGCATGCGGCGCGACCTGCCTTGGTGCGCGCAGCACCTACTAGTAGACTGCAGCAGCGTTGCCTGGAATAAAAAGCTACGAGGGCCGCATCGGTGAGCTAGTACTCGTAGAGTGCAGCACGTAGCCACGTACTAGTAGAGTACTGTACTCGTACAGCGCGTCACAGCGAGCAGCACACTTGTTTGCAGGGGACAGTCGTGCGTGCATGCGAGCCTATGCCCGTTTAGTTCCCAAAAGTTTTCCAAAAATACAATATTCATCTAACTTTTTTCTATTCATCTCATCCCTTCTACTCACAGAACACTACTCATCTGTAATGTTTTTTAGTTAACATTATATTTTTAGAGAATTACTATCGCTATGTGCTGCTAATTCGATTAGCTTTTTGCAGGTGATTATCTAAAGGAAAAGGTACAGATTACCCCCTTGAACTTTGAGAAAAGTCTAGAAAACAACCCTGATGTATGAAACCGTGTAAATAACACCCCCGAACTTCTTATACCGGACAGCATACCCCCCGAACTTCTTATACATGGACCAAAACCAGGCTCAGATGGGCTCGGGGGGTATGTTGTCCGGTATAAGAAGTTCGGGGGTGTTATTTACACGGTTTCATACATCGGAGTTGTTTTCTAGACTTTTCTCAAAGTTCTGGGGGGTAATATGTACTTTTTCCAATTCCAAATTAATCAGGGTAGCTACGGGCTAAGGACAAAGGCTATAGAAATGACCTAATATGTATAGTTTTAAAAGGATTAGAATAAAAAAAATGTCCTGAGTCCCACCACGACACCACCGATTGATAGTAGTCTACGTCATAAAATAGTTATCTTTCTCACTCCCCAAGAAATAACTTCAGTCCATTATACATAAAACTATATTAAAGTTTATGGTACAAGTTAAATATCACTAGATAGATATTTGAATCTAGTTTTTTTATAAAATTTATTTAGAGATTTAAATGTTGCATGTATTTTTTTTTATAAATTTGGTCAAACGCGTGACACGAACAAAATATCACTCTTTTGGAGATAGAGGGAGTATGCTTTAATTCCCCTTGCGTCTGTTTAGTTGTTAAAATTAGTTTATAAATTTTTTTGTACAGTTATAACCTCAGATCTTTTAACAATTCATTGTACATGATTTAATTATAAAACTAATTTAACACTTTTAAGGGTTGATCACAAGAGAGACACCTTGTCACTTGAGAAAAATAAACCCCAAACGAACTTTCAGGCTATGAATGCAAATGCATGCAGCAGAGAAAGTACAGAGGGCAAGCTGACTGCAGTCAGGCAGCAGCTCGCGCTCCTAGTCTAGACTCTAGACCCTAGGCCCTGCATGACGAAGACGGCTATGTTTAGTTGCAAAATATCTTTTCAACTTTTCTATTCATCCCTCACAGAAAACACGCTTCCTAGAAAAATTTCCCAAAAACTCCATTCAACTTTCCTATTCATCCCTCTCACAAAACACGCTTCCAAAAAAATTCTTTTCTCCTCCAATCAACTAAACACTGCCAGCACGCAAAAACGGAGAGCACAGAGCAGGCAGGACAGCTTTTTATTCCACACAGTGCAGCCGGAGGCAGGCAGCGCTGCTGCTCTCGCACTCCTCTCCCTGCCGCGCGCACCCAGGCTCGGTCGCGCCACATGCGGTGGCGTGACTGAGTCGCGCCATTGCATGTGGCGTGACTCAGCCTATTCCATGTCGCCATAATTCTCACCGTGGAACTTAGCCACGTTAAATATTATATGGTGTGACTGAAGTGTCAGTCGCGCCAAGTCGTTTGACGCGACAAAAAAAATTACTTCTTGGAACATTAGTTAGGGACAGGTTTTTTATAATATTTTAGATTAAAAAGGATGAAAATAAAAAAAAATCTCCTAGCAGGGGGGCTAGCGAACGTGCTCCACGAATTCAGACAGAGCTGGTTATGGCTTCAACAGGAAGTGGCCCATCCAGTTGACAGTGTTCAGTTGACAGGAAGTTGGCTTGTACTTCTAATTCTGAAATTTAACTATTTTAGCCTTTTGGGACTACTTATTAGGAATTGTTGGAGGAGGAGGCTTTTTTCACTCCCAATAATTTTTAGCAAGTTTGTAAAACCAATATTTTGGGTCTGTTTCTCTTGGGCACTATTGGAGATGCTCTTAACATGTGAGAAATGACGTCTAGTAAACACCGTAGCCAAACGCGCGCAGTCCACAAAGTTTGTGCGGTGGTACATAGTTTTGGCCAACATAGTATTTGTCATACTTTACATTGCAGTGCTGACAATACCTGTAGGCGAAAATCATGTTTGTATCATTGTATGAGATTAACCAGGCAAGTAGTGGTTTATGATCAATGACTTTGACAAGTAAGAGCGTGATATTAACACTCAAGGTGCTAATTGGTGGGAAGAAACGGCTCGTGGATTTTTTTTTTTTAACTCTGTTCACAGGAGTAAACCCTTGAGGCACTCTGTCCACTTGATCCATAATTTTCAAGCCATCTTCTTGGTCTTGAAGTCTAGATGGTCGAGAGTGGAGACCCAGTCCGAAGTATTTGGTGAGTATCAGGACGTCCACCTCATCACCAAGTTATCGAGCAAAAGCAAAGAGCGCAGAAAATGAAGTAACCACGCTCACTTGTCCTGTCTGCTTAAATGCTTTAACGAGACACATGTTTTTGTGAGGGAACTTCTGGTGCTCCCGTCGGTTGTTGCACTCCCGTATTCCTAACCCACGGAACTCGTAAGCACCTCTAAATATGTATAAATAATCATTCAAAATATATGAATTGATAGATCTTATTATCTTCTATCACCATGAAAATATTGAAGATGTAAAAAAAATATGCAAGAAAAAACACAAAAGAGAAATCAGCATGTCAATAGTAGCAGATGCGGGTTTAGAGATGAATAAGCAAACCCGCTGTGTTAATTTCTCTTTTGTTTTTTCCTTGCACAATTTTTTTACATCTTTATTTTTTGCATGATGATAGAAGATAACAAGACCTATCAGTCTATATTTTTGTCCCCCATCAATGAATCATTCCATTCCCTGATTCCATTTTGCCTTCCACTTTTCTCACTTTACAATAAGAGACATGATGCAATCTAATTTCCTTTAGCCCAAAGACAACTACGAACAAACACAGTCTTTTGTACCCATGACTCGGAAGCAACTCCCGGAAGATACTGCTAAAGCTAATCATCATCACCTGACATTAATCCAATGTAGTGTATACACCATGCACGGCGATGGCTCGTCTAGCTTGACCCGGCACGACAGATACCTCTGGCGATCCAGCATAATGTCCACGTCCAGCTCCAGCGTCCCCGAGAGGCGCTCCGAAACCATACGCCCGCACAGCTCGTCGGAGAGCTGGACTTCGCCGCCGAGCGCGACCATCCTCACCACGTGCTCCTCTCCCTGCGCGGCCACGCAGAACTTGGGCGCTCGGCCCCAGGCGAGCACCGCGCCGGCGTACGACACCGCCACCGTCCCGCGCTCGTTGCAGATGCCGAGCGTCCGGAACATGCGCCGCCGCGTGACGCCGTGCAGCGCGAGGTCGAACGTCGTGTTCATCGCGGCCGAACTCGCCCCGCCGCCGCCGTCGAGCCCGTCGAAGCCGGCGACGTGACAATTTTGGTTCATGGCTTTGTTTTCTCTTTCTTTACCCCTAACAAGAAGTAGTAGTAGTCACCTGAACGTGCATTTAAGACTCGCGAGCACTTACGGTTTTTGTGTGTATGTCCTGGTCGGCTGGTGCAACACGTATATGAAAACGGTTCGGACGGATACTGTCCAGGATGATTTGAGCTTTGATCCAATCTCAAGTCAGTCACACATTGCCACGAGCCAACATGAGCGAGGCTGAATTGAACTAGGACTGATTCAGAATAGCAATCTGGGGAAAATCTCTAAACAAGCCATGTTTCAAATTAACATTTTGACACGATCTGATAAACCATCTAAGCAATTCGCACATTACATGATTGTTTTCCAGATACCCAAGCATAGCCGATCAAAACCAAAACCACCAAAGCAATCTAAGCATCAGCCGCCTCCTTTTTGAGCTTAGCAAGCTCCTGCCTGATAGCACCACCCCTCTGTTCAGAACACAATCATAATATTAGACAACTTCATAAGCAATAAAGTACAGGAATTAACAAGACAGAATAGATGCTGGGCAAACCTTGATCTTCGCGAGCATGACCTTGAACCTGTCAAAGTCGTTGAGTGACGCTCTGGTCTTCTGGACAATGAGCTTCTTGCCCCATGAGCTCTTCTCCCACTTGCCTTTCACATCTGCAATCAGGATATGATCCATATAAACAGTGCACATATTGATATACATAGAGATTGAAACAGCAATAGAAGAAATAATTACCAGCTTCCTCCATTGCCTTAATCAATGTAGTCTTTTTGGGGACACGTTTGATATCGATTTTGATGTCAGTCAGTGAAAGCCGCTTGAAGTTCATCTGGCAACGGACCATGTCGGGGGCATCTACGAGTGCCTAATATCAGACAGAAAAGACACTTCAAACTTCCATCACCAGACAGAAAACAAATTAATGATAATAATAGCAAATAGCTATTAGAAAAAAAATCTAATTACATATGGTATATGTTTTGATTGGTCAAGCAGAACGTATGGTCATGAATATCAGGAAACTAAGGAACAACAATATATCATCCAGACTAAGTATAGCTTTCAAACAATAAGTAGAGCTGTATCAGAAATGAGTTCAAACACTAAATATACGCAACAATATAACATATTTCACATGATACTGTAACAGATGGATTCTCTTTAAGATAATCACTGAACAAACAATGAGCTTGCACAAACCAATTTCAATTACATCAATAAGGAAGTTAGTAAATAAAGAAGCAATTCCACATTTACGACTGCAAAAGTACGCAATACCTCATTTGCCATCAATTTCTAAATGATACAGTAGGCTCACCTCACTAACAGTGCCAAGTAAGGAATTGTGTAAAATTGTTGCAGGAAAAGAATTTATCCACAAATTTAGTATGCCTATCAACAATCAACAATGCCAATATCTTGATATTAACACAGTATCTTGTAGCATGCTGATTTGTCACCTCTTAAAGGACGTATGGCATGTGATGGAACACATTGCAGTAAAAAAAATGAGAATCCACTAACATCATGCATTGTTAGAGAACAACAAAATTTGGCATGAAAGGTATTTACGTTGAATGGATAAATATTGGTGCACTCACAACAAAAGTCAGAGCAGATAGCAAGGTACAGTGCTAAAATGCAGAGATTTCCAGATCATGAGTTGTGGGCATTAAAAGAATAT
This sequence comes from Digitaria exilis, assembly GCA_015342445.1. NCBI lineage: Eukaryota > Viridiplantae > Streptophyta > Magnoliopsida > Poales > Poaceae > Digitaria > Digitaria exilis. The sequence goes on along the minus strand of JACEFO010001776.1, from coordinate 1,262,930 downwards.
ACTACACTTGGCTACAGAAGGCATAAATTTATGGAGAAAGGAAATTGCAAGCAATTAGTAAAATACTAAAATAGATAAAATGGGCCACTAAGATGAAAATTGAAACTACAAGCAATTAATTTGCTCCAACCAGCTAAGTATCAGTTTGAACAGGCTAAAGGTCATCATTTTCATGAGAGGCTTAATTTGATTATAAACAGATCATTCACAGTCTACAGTGCCAGCTGTGACAAATGATTTGCTACTCGACTTCTACGGCAGAAATCAACGCAAAACAAGATAATACCGTGCGGTATCAGTTAACAGGGCAACCCCTGATGTGCCGTGACCCGATCGGTCGAACAGCTACTGATCAACAATACAAGACCCGTACGCACCAGAGAAGGGCCCATGAAAACTTACGGCACGATACGAACAACTGATCATTTATCCACACGCAGGCCTCAGCACAACGGCGGCTAGGTTTAGACTAGAGATCCGACACGACTCACCCTGTTCTGGTCGACGACATCGACGATGACGACGAGGCGGCCGTAGTCCTTTCCGTAGTTCACCAGGGCCACCCGCCCGATCTCCACGAACCTCTTGAACGGCTGCAAAACCACAGGGCGTGCGTCGTAAGCGAACACCACCGGAGGCCAAACGAAGAACAAACCCACAAGGCTGCACAAAGATGCCGCGAGGTTACCGTACCATTTTGGCGGCGGCGGCGCAGGGGGAGCGAGCGAGACGGCGGGGAGGGGTGCGGCTAGAAGAGGTAAGGGTTTAGACGACGCAGATGTATATAGCTGAGGGGATTGGTTCTGGGTGAGCCGATGGATCCTAGAGTGATGGATTCTAGCCGTCTGATCTAGGTTAGATGGGTTGGGCTTTGATGGGCTCGTTCGTGTGGGCCGGTCTGGGCTGTGTTGTTGATTGAATTTGCCTTATCACCATTTTCTTTTAGGCCCACACAGAGAGCAGACCATTACCTAAAAACACACACACAGAACATACCACGATGGCTATATACCCATGCCTCGTGTGTGTTCCAAACAAGTGATCCTTGACGCATTGCTTTTGACACTGCAGAAGGTGGCAAGGAGCATGGCTAGACACGCAACGGCGGCGATGATAATCACTCCAGCAATTGCTTTCACCGTGGCCGTAGGCTCCCTGTCGCCCCGATGGCTCAGGAGTGGTGTGTCCATGGTTGCTTGATCGATGTACGTCCGAGCTACTAGCAATAATTGAACCCGTTCGTGTCATAGCAAGGCTAAACATAAACAGTCAATTGAGGTCGTGTTCGTCCTTGATTCAAGAAGAGGAGTCCTATTCAAATTTCAAACTACTTGATTTTGATGTTATAAGAACATTTCCAACAGTGCCTAAGAAAAATAGTTCTAAAACATTGGTTTTCGAAACTTGCTAAAAATCATTGGGAGTGAAAAAAGCCTTCTTCTTCAACAATTTCTAATAATTATCTCCAAACTAGTTAAATTTCAGGATTAGGAGTGCAAGTCAAGGGGGCAAAAATAGCTCTAGAGCCAATTATTTTTGCGAGTTTGGAAAAAAAAGTAGTCACCAATTTAGGGTATTGGAGCATGAGTTTTTCAATTAATTCTTAAAACAATATTTTAGCAACCTATTAAGCGCACTGTTGAAGATGCTGAATAGGAGTTCAAGCCCGGAAAGAGAAGGTTTAAAAGTGCTGAATAGGAGTTCAAGCCCGGAAAGAGAAGGTTTAAAGTGTTATTTTCAGTTTTGCAAGATACGTACGCATGCCCATCCTTCACATCCAAAACAGGACAATACTCATGCTCAGCCCTCCAAACCTGTCTCGTGCACCAGCAGTGCCGGTCCTAGGAATTTACGGTCCCGGGGCTAAACAAAAAAACGAGGCACTCTTTTACATCGCACAGTAGTTGTACTTGATACTAAGGCCCTGTTCGGCTGGCTGCAGTAAGTTGATGTTGCTATATAAGTGACCTCTTGTCCACAACAATTAGTGCATATTCCTATTAATCTGAATTTACTGTCGCTATCATACTGGAAAAAAATAATGTAAAACTCAAAGCTCTGCCTCTGAAGCTATTTAATCAACTTACAGAAATAATACGAATTAAGAAATTGGTTATCAAAAAACCTATTACACTAGACATGCAACATTGATCTAACCATCATTCGTAAATCAAACATGAACGTCCATCTAATTATCAAGGGCTGGTGAGCGTCGCCTGAATGCCTACGATAGCCCTGCGCCGGTGCTTGTCTCTTGGAACAGGCTAGATGGTAATTACTTGCAGTCTTGCACGGAGGCATATCACGATGGACTGATGGATCGGAGACACTGGCGCATTGATTTGTTTGATGAATTGGTGGCGAGTTGCTGTATCTTCTTCATGCCTGTACATGCATGCCCAGCGAACTAGACATGATAATGTCCCTCTCCACTTCCACTCGCCATATCCCAAATGTGAAAAGAAATCAGTAGTGTGTCATCATCAAAATCAAAGCAGGTCTAAGTCTAATGTAAGGCTTGCTTTGCCTTTGGTAGCCGAGAGACATTGCTAATCCTAGTGTCGAGATCGGGGCGGTGCGGCCCATTACTTGTGAACTTGTGATCTGTACTTATGTCTAGTGGACCAATCAATTCAACTTATAGATTTATAATGGAAAAAAATGAGCAATTAATTCTTATGTGACTCAACGCTCCCTCTTATGGTAAATGCTCTCACATGCCTCAAACATCGAAATAGGAGTCTTGACTACAATAGTTTTATTTATTACATTCAGTAGAATTTGAACTCAAGGAATCTAGGTCTCCAGCTCCGATACTACACTGAGTTGTATGCACGAATCGGTTCAACAAAAAAATAATAATGAAGCGGCAAACACTTGTCACTCCTACCTTCGATGATGCATTCAAACTGCAAATTGATAAAAAATAAAAACGAACAACAGCGTGGTGTTAAGGGACAAGAGGAAACGCCCCTTATCACTTATCCAATGGATCGGAGCATAAACACCTTGCACGGCGATGACTCATCTAGCCTGACCCGGCACGTTAGATACCTCTGGCGATCCAGCATGGTGTCCACGTCCAGCTCCAGCGTCCGGGAGAGCCGCTCGGAAGCCATGCGGCCACGGAGCTCGTCGGAAAGCTCGACGTCGCCGCCGAGCGCGACCATCATCACCACGTGCTCCTCTCCCTGCGTCGGCACGCAGAACTCCCGGCCCCACGCGAGCACCGCGCCGGCGCACGACACCGCCACTGTCCCGCGCTCGTTGCAGACGCCGAGCGTTCGGAACATTCGGCGCGGCGTGAAGCCGTGCAGCGCGAGGTCGAACGTCGCGTTCACGGCGCCCGCCGGCGAACTCGGCCGTTGAGCCCATCGAAGCCGGCAACAAGCAGGGTGTTCTGAGGGAGTGAGGGTAGAGGACCAGGAAGGTTCCGGCGAACATGCGAAGATGATCTTGGGGTTGATCGCGGCGACGGCGGGAGTCTTCGAGGTTGACAAATTTGTTTCCAAGTCGGGCTCCATGACCATGGCATTGTTTTTTTCTCTCTCTCTTCTCCCCTAACAAGTACACTTACTGTATACAATTTGATCCAATGTACATTGCCACGAGCCCAGATAGGCAGATGAATTCGTCGATCATCTCCTGTATCCTAAACATAACGAGCCCAGATAGGCAGATGAATTCGTAGATCATCTCTTGTATCCTAAACATATAGAAATATTGGTGACCCTGCAAACGTCTGGTCTGACGACGCCTTCACCCACGTAGGCACACAGCTGGCGACTGGAGGGCGTGTAGGAATTTGCCGCATAGCACAGAAAAAAAAGGTTACCATACTTATTCATCCCATTCCACTAGGAAGGTAATTGCAAATTCCAACGGTAGTTAAGCGAGACGCGCCAACCATGGCCACCCAGCAACAGATAATGGTACAGTAGAAACGTGACATCCGCATATAGCATACTATCTCTGATGCAGAATAGCAATCTGGGCAAAATCTCTAAACAAGTCATGTTTCAAATTTTGACAAGATCTGATAAAACATCTAAGGAATCCGAACATTACATGATTGTTTTCCAGATACCCAAGCATAGCTGATCAAAACCAAAACCACCAAAGCAATCTAAGCAGCAGCCGCCTCCTTTTTAAGCTTAGCAAGCTCCTGCCTGATAGCACCACCCCTCTGTTCAGATGAAAATCACAATATTAGACAAGTTCATAAGCAGTGAAGTACAGAAATTAACAAGACAGGGAATACAGGGCAAACCTTGATCTTTGCAAGCATGACCTTGAACCTGTCAAAGTCGTTGAGTGACGCTCGGGTCTTCTGGACAATGAGCTTCTTGCCCCATGAGCTCTTCTCCCACTTGCCTTTCACATCTGCAATCAGGATATGATCTGTATCAACAGTGCACATAGCAATATGCAGAGATTGAAATAGCAATAGAAGAAATAATCACCAGCTTCCTCCATTGCCTTAATCAAGGTAGTCTTCTTGGGGACACGTTTGATATCAATTTTGATGTCGGTCAGGGAAAGCCGCTTGAAGTTCATCTGGCAACGGACCATGTCGGGGGCATCCACGAGTGCCTAATATCAGAGAGAAAAGACACTTCAAACTTCCATCACCAGACAGAAAACAAATTAATGATAATAGTAATATCAAATAGCTATTAGTAAAATGTTCTGATTGGTCACGCAGAACACATCGTCATGAATATCAGGAAACCAAGGAACAACAATATATCATCCAGACCAAGTATAATTTTCAAACAATATGCACAGTTGTATAAGAAATGAGTCAGACACTAAATATACACAACAATCTAACATATTTCACATGGTGTTGTAACAGATGGATTATCATTACGACAATCACTGAACAAACAATGAGCTTGCACCAACCAGGTTTCAATTACATCAACAAGAAATTAGTAAATAAAGAAGCAATTCCTCATTTGCCACTGTAAAAGTTTGCAATAACTCATTTGCCATTAATTTTCTAAATGAACACAGTATCTTGCAGTATTCTGATTTGCCACCTCTTAAAAGTACATAATGCACGGTGACAGAACACATTGCAGTAAACAAAGTGAGAATCCACTAATATCATGCATTGTTTTCAGAGCAGATAGCAAGGTACAGTGTTAAAATGCAGATATTTCCAGATCATGGGTCGTGGGCATTAAAAGAATATAGCTCACTTGGCTACAAAAGGCATAAATACATTACTAGAGAAAGAATATTGCTAGAAATTAGTAAAATAGATAAAATACTAAGATTGAATATTGAAGTCCACAAATGATTTGATCCAACCAGCTAAGTATCAGACTGAACAGGCTAAAAGTCACCATTTCCATGAGAAGCTTTAATTTGATCCTAAACAGATCATCCATAGTCTACAGTACCAGCAGTGACAAATGATTTGCCACTAGACATCTAGGGCAGAAATCAACACAAAAACAGGGTATTATACAGTGCCGAACAGTAAACAGGGCCACCTAGATCTCTAATGCAACAACACCTGACATGCCGTGGCCCGATCGCTCGAACAGCTCCTGGTCAACAGTACAAGTCCCTTACACACCAGCGAAGGGCTAATGAAACTCACGGTACGAGAACTGATCATTTATCCACACTCAGGCCTGAGCAAAAGCAAATCGACGACGCCTAGGTTTAGACCAGAGATCCTACACGACTCACCCTGTTCTGGTCGACGACATCGACGATGACGACGAGGCGACCGTAGTCCTTTCCGTAGTTCACCAGGGCCACCCGCCCGATCTCCACGAACCTCTTGAACGGCTGCAAAACAACAGGGCGTGCGTCGTAAGCTAACACCACCGGAGGACAAGCGAAGCGCAAACCCACAAGGCTGGAGGAACACGCCGCGAGGTTACCGTACCATTTTGCCGGCGTCGGAATCTGCGGCGGCGGCGCAGGGGAAGCGAGCGAGACGGCGAGGCGGGGTGCGGCTGGAAGAGGGAAGGGTTTAGACGACGCAGATATATATAACGGATTGGTTATGGGTGAGCCGATGGATCGTAGAGTGATGGATTGTAGCCGTCCGATCTAGGGTTTGTGGTGATGGGTTGGGCTTTGAGGTGCTCATTTGTGTGGGCCGGTCTGGGCTACGTTGTTCATTGAACTTGCCTTATCACCATTTTCTTTTAGGCCCACACAGAGAGAGCAGACCATTCCTTAAAAAAAAAAACACAGCATAACACGATGGCTATCTGCCCCTGCCTGTGTGTTCTAAACAAGCGATGCTTGGAGACGGAGAAAGTCGAAGCAGTGACACTGCAGAAGGCGATGTTAATAAGGCTGTGTTTAGATAGTAAAAAACACTGGCATTTATTGGGAAACGTGTTTTTAGAAAGGAATAGTGAAAAGTTGGGAATCTGAATATGGCCTTAAAAAAAGGAAAAAGTTTATACCACCCCCCACCTATGGAGGGTGGACTATGTAACCCTCAACCTATGAAACGGTCTATATCACCCATGAACTTCTCAAAACCGATCAAATTACCCATAATCCAATTTTGAAAAATCATAGTAAATCACAAAAAAAAATCATAAAATGAAAAATTAAATTGTGTTAGACTCCAAATGAGTAGATATACACACTGAACATATAATATGGTATGTTTTAGTTTATTTTTTCACTATAGCTTTAGAGCTATGTTTTTCTCCATAGTTGTAAAAAAATGTATTAAAACATACCATATTATATGTTCAGTGTGTATATCTTCTCATTTGGAGTTCAATACAATTTGATTTTTCATTTTATGATTTATTATAATTTTTCAAAATTAGTTTAGAGGTAATTTGATCGGTTTTGAGAAGTTCAGTGGGCGATATAGACCGTTTCATAAGTTGGGGGTTATGTAGTCCACCCTCCACATGTGGGGGGTGATATAGACTTTTTCCAAAAACAAAGCCAGGAAAAAGTACGTGTCTGTCAACTAAACCGGGGGCACATCGAACCGGGATCCAGTGCATGCTATGTCGCTACGATTATTTTTTATTTAGGAGCAACATTGCATACATGGCGCTGAAAAGCCGTTTCAAGCTTCGGCTCCATTGCACTACATGTGCTCTACCATTGACCGTGGTATATGCTCTTAGGGTGCGTTTAGTTTGGTCAAGATTCCAAAAAATACTATTCATCTAACTTTTTTCTATTCATCTCATCCTCCCACCCACAACACACTATTCAACTACAAGGCTTTTTTAGGGTCTATAGTTTTTTTTTTGAATCTTCCCCTATCTAAACACACACTTAATAGAAAAAGGTAAAATAGCCAATTTAGTCCCTTAACTATCATCGAAGGCTCAGTTTCGTCCTTGAACTTCAAAAATGACCATTTTTGTCCCTGAACTTTCCCAACGGGATCGTTTTAGTCCTTAAGCTCCCCTGCTACTGCGTCACCCCCTCCGTCTTGCCGCCCCCACCGACCATACGTGCGCCGATCTCCTCCATCCCACCGAGCCATGGCCGGTGGCGGCGGCGCGGTAGCAGGGGAGGCACGATAGCGCTGAGGTGGCAGTCCATCGTGGACAACCATGTCAGCTCAGGGACTAAAACGAGCCCGTTGGGAAAGTTCAGGGACGAAAATGACCGTTTTTGAAGTTTAGGGACGAAACTGAGCCTTCGATGATTGTTCAGGGACTAAATTAGCTATTTTGCCATAAAAAAACCAGACCTAGGAGGTGGGACCGGTAGTGCAAAGACCACATGCGGAACGGATTACGGATGGATGAGATCGGCCTACCTATCAAATAAAGTTATTCATTACCAGAGTATTCAACTGTTTCCCAGCTTTCAATTCCAAGATTTCTTAACATTTTTTTCATTATACAATTGTTATGCCATATTTTCGCTAAGGATTTCTAAGCATTTATTTTATGCATATGACTCATTTTTATGTTTAGTCCTATTGGTACGAAGATTTATGAGACACCATATATCTTGGCAGGAAGCGAGTATATCAATAATAAAATAATCATATTAGTCTTGTGTGGCTACCGTTACATCCGTATTTAGGATTCCCAAACATTTATATTGTACTTTATTATTTGTCATTATGATGTGGTACCATCGATACATATAATCTTCATCATTAATTTGCTGTGACGATCAGTCGACTATAAATAGATATGCGAAGGTAGTCCTTGTTATGTTGCATACATAAGGCAAATATTCACCATTTGAAGGCTACCACAAAGGAAGCAGTTGGTCCTCGGACACATCAACGATACTAGTACAAGATGGCCATGAAAGTGATCCTCCGAGTCCTGGTCTCTGCTTTAGTTTTTTGCATGCTTGCAAACCATCAAGCTTCGGGTGAAACGGATTGTTATGATCAGAAAACGAATGTTAAGCTCAAATGCAAGAAAAACATTGATATTACTCGCTTTTATGAACCTCCACAGCTAGGCGACAAATGTTGCCAAGCTGTAGAGGTATCTGATATGGTTTGTGTTTGTGGTGCCTTTACCGATGAAGAATTACAGTCAGAAAAAATAAGTAGTATTTATCTTTTTCACGTCGCAAAAAATTGTGGGCATCCATTACCGGCTGGAACCCAATGTGGAAGTAAGTACCTTATACTACTATTTTTTCTATATAAATCCTTATGCTGTTCATCTTACTGGGTACCATATTAACTCTCATTTTCCTTAGGTTGGAATTGGAGTGTATGATCGCCTACACCATAAGGGTCATCCATAAGACTATTAGAGTTTGCCGAGCCTATCCGAGGAACGGATAGTGGAATAAAAGAAGAAATGTGTGCTAGGTTGACTTCTGATGTTATGTCTACTCTCAGAAATTTTAGAGATTTGTGTTACAATGTATCGATGAGGTTGATATGATATTGGGACCTGCTAGCTAGCACCCGGACGTCCGACATCCGAGCGCAGCATCGGACGCACGCATGTTGCATGCAACATTTTATCATATTTTGCAATATTATGTCGTATTTTGCAACACACAACGTTATTTATTTTGCAACATTAACGCAAGTTTCATGCCACATTCAGTCGCATTTTGCAACATTTAGGCGCATGAAACATTTAGTTGAAGCACGTAATATTTGGTTGAAACATACAACATCGATTTGCAACATTGTTCACTTCAAACATCTGCAACATTGAAGCATCCAAAGTTCGGCGCAACATCGGATGGAAAATTTCACCGCAGCATTAAGTCAAATTTGCAACATTAAATCAAATTTGCAACATGTGAAACATTTTAACGTTACAACGTTGCGACATTGAAACATTTGGAACAAAATTGAAACATTCGAGTCAAACATGCAACATCAAAAACATCTCATATCTTAATTTTGCAATATTCCACACGAAACGATTTATAACATTATTCACTTGAAACATTAAAACACTTTATTACAACATGGGGTAGCCTCGCCAAATTGCAACATTCCACATAAAACGGTTGTAACATGAAAAGAGGAGTAGGACGACAGAGCAAGGGGCTCGCCCATTGGGGGTCGCCCGAGGGGAGAGCGGCCGGTGCGCGGGTCCGTTGTCAGAAGTCGCCGTCGCCCCCGGAACCTCCTCCTGCTCCACCGCCGGGGGTTGCCCGCGGGGCCTCTTGCTCCACCGCAGACGAGGAGGAGGAGGCAAGCCCATGGGCCGCGATAGGGATAGGGGCTCGTACTGCCGTGGGAGGAGGTTGGAGAGTGGTGGTGGTGGTAGCCGGTGAGGCCCCCCCTTGGACGAGCGCTGTGGCAGAACCGCCCAATTTAAACTGGCTCAAGTGCGTCTAGTTACCCTCTCAGGGTAATACCAGCACGCACTTCAAACAGTTTAAACCCGGTAGTCTGTCGAGTGTCCCCGGGACATCCCGAATCATCCACTGACAACATTAACCATAGCTCAGGATCAATACCAAGTTGGGAAAACACAACAGGCATTACCTTTTTACATAAATACGGAAAGATACGAATTATTACAAACCGAGTTTTGAAACAACCTTAACTGCAAGCCATAGTACTAAGATCTTAAAACAAACTAGATTTATACAGCTGAAGGGATTATAGATCTCTAGAGTACTCTATCCATCTAGAGCCATCTGGGACCTCCGAGGCTCTAGAGCTTCTGGCTATCCTCTTCGCCTTCGGTTTGTGGAACATTCTCTGGAAAACAAAAAGGGAAGAACCCTGAGTACGAAGGTACTCAGCAAGACTTACCCGTCTTACCAAAGAAAAGACTCTCAAGGATAGATGATTAGGCTTTTTGGTGGTTATTCGGCTGACTCATCTTTTGCGGAAAAGCTTACTAAAAATGGGTCCTGGCAGTTTTAATTCAATTAAGTATTAACTACTCCACTAAGTTTTAAATATCTTTTTTATACAAGTGATACTAGGTTCAAACAACACTTTAAATCACTCACATATAATAGTTCAACTTGTTTCCTCTACGATGTTTAACACCTGATCAAGTGCACTCATAACCAAGAGTTGTGTCGATCCGGATCAATGTACATCCTGCAGGAGATACCTAGCCCCCAGTCACGTACAGCTGCGCCAGCTGTCCGCAACAACCTTTCAATCAATTGGGCCAAGGACTGGAAATATCCTTACTCGAACCTGGGAACGTATCCCCACGTGGGCCCCACATCTGGCGACCACCCCGTGAGTTCCAGATTACGATCCCGCCTTTCTCCGACCCAGCAAGCACGGGTAAGCGATATTTCCAATCAACGAGCCAGCTAATCTAGTTGGCTTTACTGGTCCCATAACCCAGTAAGAAACCAGGTAAAATCACTTGATCAATCAATTAAACAACGGATTGGTCCTTAGTGACTTTAGCTAGTAGGCAGAACTAAGGATCGAGCCTACCTTAATCCATTCTATCAACCTCTGCCCACTCTCTTTCCATAGTAAGTTGGACATGATTCATCTATGATTAATGAGAACCTAGATCATCATCTTTTTATATAACCTTACAAAGCATAACTAAGTGGATATTTTCTAATCCATTTATTCCCTAGCTAGCAAAGGTAGTTCTACCAAGGAGTAGTTCATGCATCAAAAGTTTTCATTCAACTCCTAACCTAATGCACACACAAAGGCATAATATTTGGACTCGTGATCTTCTGAAATAAAATAGGTAAAGATGCATCCGGGGCTTGCCTTGAGTCTCAAAAAGGTTAGTGGTCTCGGCGACTTCCTGGGACTCCGGAGCAACCACTAGAACTTCCTCGTAATGAACTTGCTCTTTGGGAATTTCCACGTAGTCCACCTCCGAGGCTTCATATTCTATTATGCGATGCAAGTCAGTGATTAACGATGCAACAGTTTACAACATAGCACACAGAACTTTATTTTCTCGATACAGTTGCAAGCCAACAAAACTACCCAACCTTTCCCCAAAGAAAAAGTTGTTTTATTTGTGGGTGAAATGATCCTTATTTCTTTTATATACTTATTAAAGAAGAATTAATAAGTGTGCTAAAATCATTCTCTGAAATCCCTAACACTTCATTTCTTTTTATATGTGCTTGTAAAACATGAATCCTATTTTTAAATACTTTTAAAATTATACTAATCTATTTTTAGCAATTAAATTTCTAAGATGGTATTATTAATAAATCCTAAACAACAAAATTTTAAGGATTTAGCATTTTTATAACATAAAGGAAAATCTAAAGAAATTATCAAAATTTATTTCACATTTTTCTGATTTTTCTATGATTTTCTATAATTAAAACAGTGTAAAAACATAAATTTAATCTATTTCTAAAACCTAATTGGTTTTCTTGCAAAAACCCCCCTGGCTTTCTATTTCTTCTCCCCCGAGACCCCTGCCCACGCGGAGCAGAGCTCCCGCGCGGACCGAGTCCCCGCCGGCGTTGACCCGCGCACGCTCGTCGGCGGCGGGGTCCTCCTCCTCCGACGACCAGCCTAACGGCTACGCCACCCTACAGCGCACCCATTCTAGCTCTAAACTTCCGCGGTAGCTCTAACCCTAGTCCCCACGGCGGCTCGGCGGCGAGGCTCGACGGCGCTCCGCGCTCCGGCGAACCCACCGCCAGAACTGGTCCCCCGACGAGCTGGCGAGCAACACCAACACCGACGACGTCTTGCGCGCACACCAAACCAGCCCGCGCGGCACTACGCGCGTTAGCACCTCACGCCGGCCATGGCGGGAGCGCGCTTGGCGCACGCGGCGGCGAGCGTCTAACGGCACGACCACGACGAGACGACGGATAACGACTACCCCGTGAGCACCAGCGACCCTAGACTCACCTAGCGCGCGCACCAACTCGGCCGGAGAGGGCCCGAGCAAGGCTGCCCATGCGCGGCTACCATGGCGGAGGAGCGCCATGGCGACGAACGGCGTTCCCGGCCCGGGAAACGTCGCGCCCAACTAACTAGACCCCCAAGCATGCTTCTCGATCCAAGAACACCCTCGCTACACTCTCAAACTTCAACCAACTCGACTGTAACAACACGAACATGACGAGCAGCTCTTACCCCGGCGAGACGACGACGGTGAGCTGTAAAAACGAGATGCGCCGGGCTGTGGAATGGTGGAGGAGGAGCAAGAGCGGGTGGAAACGATCGAGGAGACGACGGCGAAGCTTTTGGTGAAAGGGAGCGGAGCGGAGAGGGTCGAACGGCGGCGAAAGAGCTACTGCTCGCTGACGGCCATGGCAAGAACAGGGGAGCGGCGAAACAAAAGAGGGAGAGAGAGATCGACGACGACGGCTATATCGACGGATCGACGCGACGGACGAGCGACACCTCCTGCTGCGACACCGCTCGAGCTGGCTCCCAACGGCAACGACGCGTGGCCGGTGAAGTGGGCCGAGCGCCGCTCGCCGCCGCAGCTGCCTGCCTGTCCGACGTCACTTTTCCCCATTTGAGCCTCCAAAACCCGAGATTGAGCTTTGATTTTCTCCCAAAACTGTATGGTAACATCCAAATCTCCCAACATGAAACTTGTAGCTGGATCATCCAATTTCATTTCTTACATTGACACTTACTCCATTTGAGCATGAATTGAGGTCGAATTTGAGCCTCAAAGTTGCTGCTGCAACACATTTCAAATTCAGAACCTCTCACTGAATTTCTCAAATCACTCCCAAAATTTGAATAGAACATGCCTCTGGTGTCAAAAACAAATTTGAAATTAACCTTCAGGATTACAACTTCCTAGTTGTAAGTGTTTGCATAAAACTTCAAATTCAAGCTCAAATGGCTCAATTTCAAATCAGCTGTCATTTCACTGAATTTTCTGAAAACAGCTTCTGAACGATTTTCTCTCGTGTTTTTCTCCTTAATCCAGCCATCTTCTGAGTGTGACCCAAAAACAAAAGTTGTTCCAAATACTTCCCTTTACAACTTTGTTTAAGACACCTTAGTCCTACAACCAACAGATCGATCTCCAACTCATCTTGAAGTTAGCTGCTTATTATGCATTTTCAACGAAAATCTGAAAACGGCTAAGTGCTGTTGTCGGATTATGAATAGTGCCATCTTTCTTTTTCCTTCTCCCATTTAATTGAAGCATCATTTCCACAATTTTTCTCACCACTTATGGACCACTAAGTTCCTTATCTTGTGAACTATCTTTAGAAATTCTTTGCCTTCAAAAATTCCAAATGTTTCTTACTTTTTGACTTTGGTCAAATAATTCTCTTCTTCTTTTTTTTTATCAACTAACCATAATACTTGATCTTAGCTAAAAGGTGGGATGTCATAAGCGCCGCTCCACCAGCAGCCTCGCACGCGGAGGTCTCGCAGAGGAGCTCCATGAGCAGACCAAGAGTTTGCTTCGTAATCTGAGCTCCTATCGTGGCCACTAGGATGTGGACGTCGTGCTCGTTGTGAGGCTAGAAGAAATAAAAAATGGATGGACGGTTGGACATCATGGGGAAGAGAAATGGGAGACGGTAGGAGAGAAGCCACGTGTGAACCACGTCACACCACGCGTCCGTCCGGAGGAAGTCGCATGCGTCGGACGCCTGTAGTATAGCATTACCGTATGATATTTAAGTAGTCATAGCCAAAATATTAGAAAAAATACTTTCTCAATTCTCCAACATCCGCAACGGGGCCGGTAGCACTCTCTGGCTCTGCAAGATGTACACGTCAGTTTTGTTTCTTACGTACGTGGAGGGAAAATAATAACAAGTGACCGACGCTGAGCGTCATGCGCGGATGCGCGGATCGAGTGGACGCAAGAACCCTGGGAGGTGCGACAACGTCGCTGGTGGCGACACAGGGACCCTTGCTCCGACGCCGCTCCACCTCTTCCTGCCCGTCCTCGAAGAAGAAGCGGGAGGTGGAGTCCCTATTCCGCCGCCGAGGCACGCCGTGCAGGGGTCCAACATGGCCTTGGGGCCACGAGCTTCTAGTGCCCCATCGCTTTGGGCGCGGTGAACTCCCAGCGGTCAGCGAGCTCCGTGCGACGAACTCCCAGCGGCGGGCGAGCTCCATGGTGGCCCCATGGCCATGGAATCGGGGAAAGTGATGACCGAGCCTCGCCGCCATATCAGACCCCGCGGCCGTCGAATCGAGCCCGACCGCTGTTGAATTGGGCCTCACCGCTGTCGAATCGGGCCTCCCTAGTCTCCACCATGGTCCTTTGTTGCCAGATTGAGTTGCTCCCCGCCGATTCATGTGTCAGGCTACCTCTGTCCGGCCATCGCTGCAGTGCCAGATCAAGAGATGGCTACCACCAGCGTGGATGTCTTGTTGGTGGCAGTCACGATGCTGGAGTTCTTGGACCAGACGAGGCCACAGAGTAGAAGAGGAACAGGCGATGTTGCAAGCTGTTGTCCGGGGACGATGAGGGCACCGCAGGAGCGGCTCACAACGAGGCCAAGTTAGATGATGACTTTCCGCAAAAAAAATGATGACTCAGCGAATCTTGCCACGTACGACGGTGACATGTACTAAAACCAGAGTATTTTTTGCTTCAGGGGGGTAAAGTGTCCGATTTGGATAGTTCGATGGTGTATATTGTCTGGTTTTGTAGTTCAAGGTCTAAAATCAGACGAACATGATAGTTGGAGGTTAAAAAACAGACTTTTCCCATAAAAAACATAAGGGGAAAATACGTGTGTGTCTACTAAACTGGGGTCATGTCGAACCGGGGATCCGGTGCACGTTATGTCGCTACGATTATTTTAGAGTTCAAGCATCATTGCATATGTGGAGCTGAAATGACGTTTCAAGCTTCGGCCCATTGCATTACATGTGCTCTACCGCCGACCGTGGTATATGCTCTCAAGAAAAACCAGACGTGGGAGGTGGGCGTGGTAGTGGAAAAAAACATATGCGGAAGGATGGATGGCGGCTCAAGGGGCATCATTATGTATGCACAGTTCGGCCTAGGTATCAAATAAAGTTATTCAATACCAGAGTATTCAACTGTTTTTCCCAGCTTCCGATTCCAAGATTTCTGAACAATTTTTTCATTATTCAATTGTTGTGCTATATTTTTAGTAATGATTTCTAAGCATTTGTTTTTATGCATATGACTCGATTTTATGTTTAGTCCTATTGGTATGAAGATTTATGAGCCGCCATATATCTTGGCATGAAACGAGTATATCAATAATAAAATAATCATATTAGTCTTGCGTGCCTCTCGTTAGATCCGTATTTAGGATTCCCAAAAATTTATATTATACTTTATTATTTGTTGTTATGATGTGGTACCATCGATACATATAATCTTCATCATTAATTTGCTGTGAGGATCAGTCGACTATAAATAGAAATGTGAAGGTTAGTCCTTGTTATGTTACATACATAAGGCAAACATTCACCATTTGTAGGCTACCACAAAGGAAGCAGTTGGTCCTACGATACTAGTACAAGATGGACATGAAAGTGATCCTCCGAGTCCTGGTCTTTGCTTTAGTTTTTTGCATGCTTGCAAACCATCAAGCTTCGGGTGAGACAGATTGTTATGACCAGAAACAGAATGTTAAGATCAAATGCCAGAAAAACATTGGTAATACTCGCTTTTATGTACCTCCACAGCTAGGCGACAAATGTTGCCAAGCTGTAGATGTATCTGATATGGTTTGTGTTTGTGGTGCCTTTACGAATGAAGAATTACAATCAGAAAAAATAAGCTGTATTTATCTTTTTCACGTTGCAAAAAATTGTGGACATCCATTACCGGCTGGAACCAAATGCGGAAGTAAGTACCTTATACTACTATTTTTTTTTCTATATAAATCTTTATAGCGTTGATCTTATTGGGTATAATATTAACTCTCCTTTTTCCTTAGTTTGGACTTGGAATAATTAACGACCGCCTACACCACAAGGGGCGTCCATAAGGCTATAAGAGTTTGCCAAGGCTAGCAACCCGAGGAAGGATAGTGGAATAACAGAAGAACACCCAGAAGAAATTGTGCTAGATTGACTTCTGATGTTATGTCTACGTCTCAGAAATTTTTGAGATTCGTGTTACAATGTATCGATGAGGTTGGATATGATATTTAAGTAGCCATAGCCAAGATATTAGAAAAATTACTTTCTCCAACGTACGCAACGGGGCGATAGCACTCTCTGCTGGGTCTGCAAGATGTCCACGTCAGTTTTGTTTCTTACGTACGTGGAGGGAAATGAACAAGCGGCCGTCGCTGAACGCTGCAGCGAGAGCCGGGCAGAACTCACCCGCGGAGTTGGAAAACAAGCAGAGGAAGCGCAGCCGGCGGCGGAGACAGGGCGCCGCCGCCATAGACCGTAGGCGCGGACGAACGAAATCAAGCCGTGGCAGGACGGCATGGTAGCACTACCGGAAAATCCTAATATGCCGAGAGCTTCAATCTTTGCCGTGAGCCAAATGTCGAGCTCTCGGTAAACCAGACGTTCGCCGTGAGCCAAGCCTCTAGACTCTCGGCAAAGGAACAACCGTCGGCAACAACAATGTTTGCCGTGAGCCTATAAGGTTGGGCTCTCGGCAAAGTTTGAACTCTCGACGAACGCGAACTTCGCCGAGAGCTTGACCAAAGAGACTCTCGGCAAACTTGAACCTCTCGGCATACGTGATCACGTGCCACGTTCGTGCTCCCGCCGCCAGAGACGGCGTGTGGGGCGGCTAACGGCCGTCAACCTCTTTGCCGTGAGCCTGCATGGTGCTCACGGCAAAGGGTGCTTTGCCGAGAGCAGCGGACGTCCTCTCGGCAAAACTGGACACGTGGCACGGCGTCCGTCAGGTCGGCATGGCCACGTGGCAGCCTCTTTGCCGAGAGTTTCGCCTAAGCTCACGGCAAAGGCAAGGTTTGCCGAGAGCTTTCCAAAGCCTCACGGCGAAAGCATGCTTTGCCGAGAGCTTCCTCGCGGCTCTCGGCAAACGTGTCCCACATTTTTCACATTTCAACGCCCAAACAAATTTTCTTAGTTCACACATCCTACAAAGTACAACATATGAGCATTTGACTATTTTACCAATTTGTTTGCTATTTTTAATTTCTTTGTATCAATTTGTTGGGTTTATGGAATAATTCGAAGTTGAATAGAGAAACAATTCGAAAAATGGTAAAAAATGAATTAACTAATGAGATTTATGTAAGTAAGTGTGATGTGAAGCCTTACCAACAAAATAAGAGTATATTTTGATGAAAACATGGAAAAGACCACGTGGATTAATAGTTTTGCAATTATTAAAAATAGCAAATGGAGTCTGAAAATCATGATTTTTGTAGACATCCAATGATTTGGTGTACTAAGAGTGTGGGAAAAGTTAGACGAGGTTTCGGGCAATATTGTGTCAAACCATGCACAAATCCGAACATCTCCGTAGAAGTTTCGTAAACATCACATGTGATCTCTAGAATTTGAACTCAAAGGGAACTTTAAATTTGAGTTTGCATGCAAAACTTTGTGCGCATGTTATAGACACTATAATATGGTCTATGTCAAAATTTGGTATTTTTTCAGAATAATTTGATATATATTTCTACTTCATATATACATGAAATAATGAAAATTTACTAAAATACACATGAAATAATGAAATAATATGTAAACAAATAGGACTTCTTGATTTTACTCATCATATGAAATAAGATCAGTATCACCAACACTTTAGAAAAAAGAAATGGAGAGCATAATAAAATAAAAACTAATAGGGGAACAACTCTTTGCCGAGAGCCTCAAGGCGCGCTCACGGCAAACAGGATGTTTGCCGTGAGCTCGGCCTTGTGGCTCTCGGCAAAGAGTTGTTTGCCGAGAGTTTGCAAAGGGGCTCACGGCAAACTGGTTTGAAATTTTTCGAACTGAAAATTGAATCTTTGCCGTGAGCTTCGATCTGGCTCTCGGCAAAGGCTGTCTTTGCCGAGAGCCGGATCTAGGCTCTCGGCAAAGGCTGTGTTTGCCGTGAGCCTAGATCTGGCTCTCGGCAAAGTTGAGTACCCGCGGCACAAAACCACGGTACCCTTCTCTTCCCCACCCTATCCACGCACTGCACGCACACGCCGCCGCCCCTCCTCCTCTCCATCCCCTAGCGCCGCCGCCCTTCCTCTCCTCTCCATCTCCCAGCGCCGCCGCCCCTCCTCTCCTCCACCCCCAGCGCCGCCGCCCCTCCTCCCCTCAACCCCAGCGCCGCCGCCCCTCCCAGCCCCTGCATCCCCAGCGTCACCGCCCCTTCTCCCCTTCATCCCCAGCGCCGCCTCCCCCCGCCGCCGATCCCCTCCGCCTCACCGCGCCGCCTCCGCCGCCTCCCCGCGCCGCCTCCGTGCACACCTCCCACCGGCGCCACGCATCCTCCGCCTTCGCCTCCGCCTTCGCGTACGCCGCCGGTGGGTCCTACGTCGCCGTGTGGCCCAGAGGCCCCGCGCCCGTGCTCGAGGTGGAGCACTGCGTCGTGCGCCCCGACACCGCCGAGGTCAGGGTCCGGGTGGTGCAGACCGTGGCGCTCGGCAAGGAGCCCCGGCTGCGTGGCATCAAGGTCTTCTCCGAGCAGTGGTACGGTCCCTTCCGTAACGGCGAGCAGCTCGGCGGCTGCGCCCTCCGGGAGACCGCGTTCGCCGCCGGCGAGAAGCTCGACGTGTCCGAGGTGCTGGGCCAGTGGGAGACCACGGACGTCGTTGCCGCGAGGTTCTCCGACGAGCTGGACCCCGAGACGGTGAGTGATCCGTTGAGGCATAGGCGGTGCGGGCCGGTGAGTGCCTCGTAGCCGTCCTCGTTGGCGTCCTCGCCTCCACCGCCCAGGCCGATCTCGTCATCACCAGGGCAGATCGGAGGGTTGATTTGACCTCGCATATCGTTCGCGTCCTCGCTTCCCTCAAGGTGCGCTGCTCGGCTCTGTTAGATTTAATGTACTAGTTAAAAAAATTACCCTATATAGTTCTGTTGAATGTGGCTATGCCTTAGTTCTATATGTTTGTATAAGGTTGCATAAATGTGAATGTGATTGTATGTGATTAAATTGATGATGATAGTGGGGCTTTAGAAACCTCATCGTGTAGGGGAATTGCTGCCGAATTTTTTCATTAACATTGTTATGTTATTTTTTCAGGAGAGGAGTCGACGCTCGCCTTCCTCGTGCCGACGCTAGCCCATCCTCGACTCGACGCTCACCGTCATCGACGCTAGCCGGATAGCAAGGTGAGACATAAACACACCTGTCTTTTCGTTTCATGTTTTAGGTCACGTAACCTAGTTAGGCGTCTCCCGTTCGAAAGAGATACATTTTGAGATATGCAGATCTCTGCATATCATATGTAAAACTGTATCTGTTTCGAATTGTCCACGTTTATTGGACAGCCCGAGGATGCGACGATGTCGTTAGTTTCCATGTTCTACTTCTATCCAGGACAGAGTTTCAGCTGCATCTCTCTGTTGTTCTTCGGATGCACACTCTCCTTTCAAGGACGTGCATCTGGAGAACAGCGGGGAGATGCTACCGAAATTCTGTCTTGGATAGGAGTAGAGCATGGAAACTAACGTCATCGCCGCATCCTCGGGTGGGATTAGGACATATCTTTGCCTATTAGAAAGTATAAGGAGCGTGTAGATACTTAAGATATTTATATCCCTCGTTGAAATGTGAAAGGATGGCTGACCGTGAGTGGATGTACACGGGCCGCCTGAGTCCACGTCAGTTTACAAAAGAATGGATGGACAAGACCCAGAGATTCATTAGACTAGCATTTGCTAAGGCTAAAGGAGCCAATGCGACTTGGTGTCCATGCAGTCGTTGTCAAAACAAGAAACAACAAACAAAGAAAGATATGAGTACTCATCTCTGCAAGAATGGGTTTGTTGCCGGCTATACTCGGTGGGTCTACCATGGCGAAACCGATCGGAGAAGGGAGGAGGTGGTGAGGCAACGTGTCATGGAGTTTGATGATGAAGCCGGGGTAGGGGACAAGTTAAATGACTATGACCAAGCCCACTTCAATGAAGGACCTAGTGAGGAGGAGCCGGAGGTAACCGCAAAAGCGTACTACGACATGTTGTCCACGGCTCAACAACCCTTACACGGGCATACCAAGGTTTCTCAGCTGGATGGCATTGCACGTCTAATGGCGCTAAAGTCCCAGTATAACCTTGGGCGGGAGGCCTTCAATAATATCTTGAGTGTTGTCGGTAGTCTGCTTCCTAAGGGTCACATTCTTCCAAAGAGCATGTACGAGGCAACAAAACTCCTCAACGAACTCAATATGCCCTATGAGCAGATCCATGCCTGTCCAAATGGATGCGTGTTGTTTAGGAAAGAACACGAGAATGCGAGGTACTGTCCAAAGTGTAACTCGTCTAGGTACGTGGAGGAAGATGCTGGTGATGGACAGAAGAAGCAGAGCAAGCTCCCCGTGAAAATCCTACGGTACTTGCCGTGCATCCCACGGATCCAACGGCTATACATGACCGAGGAATCTGCGAAACAGATGACATGGCATAAAAATGGACGTCGATACAATCCTGACAAGATGGTACATCCGTCCGATGGTGAATCATGGCAACACTATGATCATATTCATCGTGGCAAAGCCGCAGAGGCCCGTAACGTTTGCGTTGCTCTGGCCACAGATGGGTTCCAGCCTTATGGGATGGGGGCTGCCTCATACACTTGCTGGCCCGTGTTTGTTATCCCTCTCAATCTCCCCCCCGGCGTCCTCTTTTCTCGGCAGAACATTTTCCTGTCTTTGATAATTCCTGATCACCCGGGGGCTAATATGAATGTCTATATGGAGCCTCTTATTGATGAATTAGAGCATGCTTGGGAGCGAGGGGTATTGACATACGACCGAGCCACAAAGAGAAATTTCATAATGCATGTTTGGTATCACTACTCCTTGCATGACTTCTTAGCATATGGGGTATTCTACGGCTGGTGTGTTCACGGGGGGATTCCATGCCCAATTTGCAAGGCAGGTGTGAAGTTCATTTGGCTGAGTAAGGGTGGAAAGTATTCCGCGTTCGACAAACACCGATAATTCCTCCCTTTGAACCATCCATTCAGGCGAGACATCCGGAATTTCATGAAAGGTGTTGCAGTTACAGACCCTGCACCGCACATTATGACCGGTGCTGAGGTTTGTGCTCAGGTAGCCGCTCTCCAGGTCAACGAAGAAGGTGGTTTTGTAGGATATGGTCAGGATCATAACTGGACTCATAAGTCTGGACTGTGGAGGCTCGCCTATATGCCAGACATTCTTCTTCCTCATAACATTGATCTGATGCACACCGAGAAGAATAATGCTGAGGCTCTTTTTTCAACACTCATGGACATTGCTGATAAGACCAAAGACAATGTTAAGGCCCGAGTGGATCAAGCAACGTTGTGTGATAGACCAAAGATGAACATGGTGCCTCCCACAACCGGCAAGAACTGGAAGAAGCCCAAGGCTGATTATGTTCTGACGAGGGCCCAAAGGAGGGAAGTACTCCAATGGTTCCAAACATTAATGTTCCCTGATGGATATGCGGCCAATTGGAGGAGAGGAGTTAACTTTGCCACCATGCGAGTCAATGGGCTCAAGAGTCATGACTACCACATATGGCTTGAGCGCCTTCTACCGGTCATGGTCTGAGGCTATGTACCCGACCGTGTATGGGTTGTGCTGGCAGAGTTGAGCTTTTTCTTCCGCCAGCTCTGTGCCAAGGAGATATCTCGAACAGTGATAACCGAGATGGAAAGGCTGGCGCCTGTCTTGATCTATAAGATGGAGAAGATTTTTCCACCCGGTTTCATGAATCCGATGCAGCATATGATTTTGCACCTCCCGTACGAGGCACGAATGGGTGGGCCTGCGCAAGCACGTTGGTGCTACGCAATCGAGAGATGTCAAAAGACTCTACGCAGCAAATGTGAAAACAAATGCAAAAATTGAAGCTTCCATTGCAGAGGCTTTCATTCTGGAGGAGGTGTCAAATTTTACAACAAAGTACTATTGTGACAACCTTCCTAGCGTGCATAACCCCCCTCCTCGTTACAATGTTGGCTGCAATGAATCGAATCTGAGCATATTCCGAGGGCAACTAGGCAGTGCTAGTGGCGCGACCAACAAGACTCTGGACATTTCAGAGTGGCGCAAGATCATGCTGTATATCTTGACCAACCTCTCCGAAGTAGAGGTGTACATGTCGTAAGTTCTCAACCTTGTTTTCCACACTTCAACTATTCTGTATCCAACACTCTTGTCTGTTGTTGCTACAGAGAATGTCATCATCAATATTGGCGTCGATCAAGGGAAGCAACTCTACAGGAATACGATAAGCTTCTCAGGGAAGGTGCGGGACCTGGAATGCCTGATTTCATTTCTTGGTTCAAAAACAAGGTACCGTTATATTCCTTTGTTGTACATGCCTCATGCGTAACGGATATGACAACGATGTACCTTTCCTACTTGATCCTACACAGGGACAATCCGATGGTTCTATGAGTGCCGAGTTGAGACAGATTGCCAATGGCTTTGACTATAGGTCAGGTCATTTTCCGGTTATGATGTTAATGGATATCGATTTCACACAACAAGACACGAGCGTAGTCGGCCCAATCGAAGAACAACTAATAGCGGAGTGTTTACGCCGGGCTCTAACGGCGTCGACTATTATGGCAGAATCGAGGAAATTTACGAATTGGGGTTTCGTGGTACCACTCCTTTCAATCCTGTCGTATTCAAGTGCCAATGGTTTGATCCCGAACAAGTGAGACGAACACCGAATCTTGGCCTAGTCGAGGTCCGACAGTCTTCCGTCTATGCAGGAGATGATATCTATATTGTTGCTCAACAGGCCACACAAGTTTATTTTCTCCAGTATCCTTGTCAGACGGACGAGCGTCTTTAGGGATGGGATGTTGTGTACAAGGTATCACCACATGGAAAACTACCAGTCCCAAACAATGATAATTACAATATTAACCCAAGCACATACGAGGGAGAATTTTTCCAAGAAGATGGGCTTGAAGGGAGTTTTGTCATAGACTTAGCCGAAGCGATCGGAATGGAAGTAGACAATGAAGATCTAGGTGAGGAAGACGATGGAGATGAGGTTGAAAATGTGATGGACTTACGATTACTTGAGCGATGGCAATTAAATGATGACAGTGATGACATTGCCCCTTTGGAGCACGGGCATGATGAAATTGATGCACGGGATAGTGATGATGAGTATTATGAGGAACAAAATCTTGATGATGATGATTATTTCAAAAAAATATGTACGTTACTTTCTAGTTATGTTTTAGATTTATATTTTAAAGTTACATCTTGCTATGTTATGTGTAGTTATGTTTTTTAGCCTGTTTCTAAGTATATCTTGCTTATTTGTTCTAATTTGTTCATTCTTTTTTATTTTCAGGTGACTGAACAAATATGGCGGGCGGCAAAGTGAGGAATGTGTCGTCCGTGTACCAGAGGACGAGTGAGGAGGGGGAGGGGTCGGGCAGGAGGAGCTGGTGGAGTTTTAGGCGTCGAGAGCCGCATCGAGAGCCTCCTCGAGAGTCGATGCCACAAATTCAGCTCTTCGACGAGGACGAGTACGTTGAGGAAGAAGACACGGACTTTCGGCCTTATAGGCAGCCGGACTCGGAGGACGAGTCGGTGGAGGCAGAGGAGGAGGAGGAGGAGGAGGAGGAGGATGCTAGGGAGGTGGAGGGTGAGGAGGGGAGGGGGAGTACGAGCCGGAGGAGGAGGAGGACGACGAAGGTGCAGAGGACGTGCCGAAGGTTTGGTTGCGAGGCCCGTTGACCCTCCCTCCCCGGCCGCCTCCACACCTACGCCCAGTGATTAGACCCGCTAGACAAAGGTCAGTGCTTTTGACGTGACCCTTAATTTCCCTATGATTAGTTGCGAGCTCAATAGAAACTAATATTGTATTGTAATTATTTTCAGGGGTTGGGACCTGGTGGGCGGTGGAAACCACTCACGCCTTGTCAATGGCATACTCGGCCTCTTGTGCAAGGAGCACTTCCCCGGCATGGTCCAGCATGCCGGAAAGTACGAGCCGGCTTTTCACTTTGAGCACTACTACTCCGCGCCGGACCAGCGGGACACCCTGGGCCGAGCGTACAACAACAAGGCAGAGCGGATGAAGGCCGAGTTGTGGGTAAGTCTTTCTGGCACTACATTACTGAATTCATCGCATTTTAAATACTGACATAATAATTGATGTGTGTATATGCAGGATTTCTACAGGTGCGAGGAGGGAACTGAGGTGAGGGCGGAGCGTAACGCCCACCGAGCCTGCCAGAAGCTCCTGCACGACATTCACTACGAGGCGCGCCTTCAGGCTATCGTGCACTACCACGCCCACTACGAACATCGAAAGGTCACCAAGAGGCAAGCCTTAACAATGACGTTGGAGAGGGAGGATTTCCTCAAGGTAACTAACTAACATCAAAACTTTTATTTTCTGAGAATAAACATGCTTCATTGGATCTTCTACCTTAATTGCATTGAATTGCAGGTGCCTCCTAGTTGGTGTAATAATCACACAGAGGCCTGGGAGAAGATGGTGGACAAGTGGAGCTCTCCCGAGTGGCAGGAGAGGCACAATATTCACCGAGACAGGCGTTTGAAGATGGCAGGACCATCGCACCACCAGGGCAGCCGAGACCTCACGGGATACGCGAAGGCATGGGTAAGCGGCTTTAATTGTTTATTCTGATGCAAGACATTATGAAAACATTCTAACCGCTTTGTTCTCTTTTTCTACAGTCGGCAGCACATGGCAACCGGGTCTGCCCTCAGTTCAAGGCGTGGTGCTTAGCTCATATGGGCAAGGCAACGGACGACATCGACTACAGCGAGGACACTCCCGACTCGGCGTTCACCAACCCCACCATCCCTCCGAGGGTCAGTTCGTACATGTCTAGGTCAAGGGAGGTCCATGGGCCAGACTACGCTCCAAGCACCCAGAACTTTGATGGGCGAGTCGTCATGGAGGTGGGCGGAGGGAAGAAGCATGGGCGGTACTGGATGGGTGACAGCGTCATGGACTCGACCACGACGCCAAGACTCCCCGAGATTCGGCAAAGGGCGCCGAGCGGAAGCGACACAATCCGCCCACGCATGGCACAGGAGCAGCTGCAGATATCGTCTCTACAGGTTATTTCTTTTTTACTTTGTTTTCCATTGCTTTTGATGTACGATTGCTTCGCATTCTAACATATATATTTTGAATGTACTGCAGTCCCAGCTCGCCCAAGAGAGAACCGAACGGGAGAGCCTACAGGCCAACTTGACCCAGATGTACGCCTGGATGCAGAGCGTGAGCACTCAAGTGTCCGTCCCTCCCCCACAGCTTCAGTTTCAGCCACTGCCTCGGCAGCCGACCCCTGTGAGTATAAAAACTTTTGTTTTGTAAGTTCATTGGTTAAATCTTGTCTCACGTGAAAACATTTCTCCTTTCTGCAGGGTCTCTCGGCGGGATCAAATGATCCCGCTGGAATGGTCAACATGTCGCCTGGTGTGTCGCCTGCGCCTCGTGTGTCGGACTGGTCGCCTTGGGGAACTCAGCAGGACGGACAGGGCTCACAGGATCACGACCTCTCCAACCCCTCCCAAGCACACAACCCGTGGGAATGGCGGCACCACCATTAGGTAGTTGACGGACGTTGTGGTTAAACTTGTGGTCGAACTTGAATGTTATGTGCATGGACTTGTGGTATAACTTGTTGTTGAACTTCTGGGTAAACTTGTGGTTGAAACAGTATGTTATGTGCATGAAGTGTTTGTGTATTGGTTATATTAATTGCCTGTGATGTATTTGAGATGTATGTGTGATATATTTCAGTTGTTGGGCACCATATATGAGCAAATAAAAAATAAAAAAGGCCTCAGCCTAGGGGTTTGCCGAGAGCATGGGGCCAGGCTCTCGGCAAAGGTGCCATTTTTTGCCGTGAGCAAGCGGCCAGGCTCTCGGCAAAGGTGCCATTTTTTGCCGTGAGCAAGCGGCCAGGCTCTCGGCAAAGATGCCATTTTTTGCCGTGAGCCCTGGCCAAGGCTCTCGGCAAAGCCCCTGTGCAGAGGCCCCGCGCCTGCCCCCCCTGTGTGGGCCCCATGGGTTCTTTGCCGAGAGCCTGGCACGTGGCTCTCGGCAAACCTTGAATTCTTTGCCGAGAGTCTGGCACGTGACTCTCGGCAAACCTTGAGTTCTTTGCCGAGAGCCTAGCACATGGCTCTCGGCAAACCCAGCTGCGGGCCCCACAGAGACGGCGCAACGCCGTCTCGCCGGCGTTAGGGCCAGGCTCTTTGCCGAGAGGCTACATGCTCTCGGCAAATACCTCCGGTGCACACGGCAAAGGCTTTGCCGTGATCCCGACAGAAAGCTTTCGGCAAAGGTAGCTTCGCCGAGAAAATCTTTGCCGAGTCAGCTTTGCCGAGAGGATGATTCTCTTTGCCGAGAGTGCCAGGCTCACGGCAAAGAGCCTGGATCCGGTAGTACGTGGAGGGAAATGAACAAGCGGCCGTCGCTGAACGCTGCAGCGAGAGCCGGGCAGAACTCACCCGCGGAGTTGGAAAACAAGCAGAGGAAGCGCAGCCGGCGGCGGAGACAGGGCGCCGCCGCCATAGACCGTAGGCGCGGACGAACGAAATCAAGCCGTGGCAGGACGGCATGGTAGAGAGGGCATGGCACGAGCAGGACGGAGCGCGCGCGTGGCTGGCTGGCCTGGCCGCCAACGAAGCGAGGATGAGCCGTCGGTGCCGCCGTGGTCCTCCTCCAGATCAGAAGTGATGAGTGGGCACCGGTAAGGATGATGGCGTGAGTGGACACACGCGAGCGGGGGGGACGCGGCCGCCGGAGAAGCGCAGTCGCGGGCGTGGTGGCCCATGAACCACGGCCGCAGCACGCACGAGACTACGAGAGGAGGCTGCCGGCCGTGAGCAAGATGAGGGAGAGCAGCTACTACACAGGTGCGTCAGGAATGGCCGTTGCCGTTTGTGTTGCCGATATGACGAGCTTGCGAGCATCATAGAGAGATAGAAGCTCACGTTATTGCCGTGGATGCCCTTAGGTATATGTTATTATAATAGTATTAATATTGGACGCAACAAGCCAACAACAGAGTCCAACGGTCCAAGTAATTACTCCATTTTTCTTCCCCGGTAGTAAAAAAAAAAATCGGTTGCACGTCCAATATATTTGTCAGTTGGATCTAATCTATGACCAGACAACACGTGCATATTAAATCTCTCTTCCTGTAGCAATGCAATATAGTATCACATGCAGATATTAGTTGTCATTGCAGCTACTACGATATCTCTTGTTATCTTGAAACCCCAATATCCATATTGTAAGAGCACATAAATTGATTGAGCCAATAGTTCATTGTACTGGCTTCAGTATTCATATCTAATATGTTACTAGAAAAAAAATGTGACTTATGACTTGTAGAATTATTTCCACTAGCAAGGGATGACGGATGGCTAGGCTGGAGCTACTACGAACAGGGGGGCTTTTGCAATTTGCGCACGCTCTCTCTCTCATCTACGTTAGCAGCAACAGGTAGGTGAAGATTGTATCCGTACTTCGACAACACCTCTTTATTAATTGATCAGGGACCTAGATAACCACTTTTATAGTTCATGGACTTAGATGAGACATCGATATTAGTTTAGGGCCTACAATAAAATTCACTCACTATCCATGCACATATCAACCTAAAATCAAGTCATCCAGCCCCAGCACACTTGTTTATCTCCATTTGTTGCTAGCCACAAAAAAATGTAGGCTTCTTCTTTTACAATTTCAAACTTGTGCCACTTCTTATTATGATATATCTATAAAATATAGGCTACATATGTTTTTTCATATTTTTTAGAATTTATGATTTATTTATTTTTCCCATGATAAAGATTAACAATTTCCTTAGTGAGCTTGTATCTTTACTTATTATTTTCTAATTGCACATGTCGGTAATTTATATGAAGATTAAAATATTATTTTTATCAATTTTCATAACAACATATGTGAGTGATTTTTATAAAATACAAATATCTGATTTCTCTTATGATCAATCATGATTACATGCTATCAAATTGATGGCTGTGTATTTTTAAATTTTGTAAGTTTCTTTCTTTTTAATGAGCCTGCCTAGTATCATCAGTGGCTTCACATGAAGACTTGAAAAAGGGTCTTCAATTAATAATATTAAAATGCTACTGTGATTTGGAAGGAATTGACAAGAGTAATATTCAAATGTAGCATCTTCTTTATAGTGTCTCCAATTATTAGTACTTTTCAAAGAAGTAATTTCCAGACATAAAGAAGTAACTTTCACAAAACGGAAAACATAGCGTGAATATGGGCAGGCCCTCCTACTCAACATGGTGAGTCTCCATTAGGAACTTAGCGTTAGTGCCTTGTCTTTTTGTTCATGTCTGTTTTCTTCCTCATTGAAAAAAAAACTATCAACAAGATATGTTTTGGGATTTGGGGATGAGATAAAACAGAAGGTTATTGTTGTGGCTATCACTTATTCGAATCTAAAATCAGTACAAGGTGATTCATGTCCGAATCAACTACCTGATAAAAAATCACTTTAACAAGATTTTTCAAATCTGTTCGAAGTTATTGAAAGCTCTTTTTCCATCGGATTTAGATGAAATATTTTTTAATTTGGAAAGGGTAACTGATTTGGCCATAAATATCGAGTCTTCCAAAGTTATTTACATTTTAATTTGGAATTGGAAGAGGAGCAGGGACGTCTCCAGAAATTTGAGGCCCTGGTGTAAAGTGAAAAATGAGGCCTAATTTTTCTAAAAAAAATTGTTTAATATATCTTAGAGAACTCATATGTTATATGACTTCATTATGTGTTATCCAGATAATATTTAGAAACATATCAAATATTAAGTCTAAAATAGTTAAACATTTAACTAGCCTCATTTTATACTAAAAAGCATCATTTGTCTTGTACTTCTGGAAATAAAATCTTCAATTAATTCTTTATAATTAATCTATTGTTTGTAGTCTTTGTTTCTTCTTATTACGTTTTTCAGAACCACAATCATACCTCCTATATATTCTAGATATTATCTACGATCTGAATTGATGAAACAAAAAAAAAGTCTTCGTGAGCCTTCAAAAGAAAAAGAAAAAAACATAATTAAATTAGGGCATTCCATTAAGACTTAGGGCAAAGACGAAGAACGACAGTGAAACAAAAGTTTTGCTTTTGCCCTTTCCTCGCATGTCGTCTCGGGCCTCTTCCGTGTCGAACGGCGGCGACGCGGCGTGCTGTTGTGCTGCGCGCCAGACAGTTCTTCGTGACTCCGTCAAGAGTCTGTGTCTCCGTCTCTGCGTGCGTGCATGATTGGCTCGGCCGATCACGCACTTTCGCGCGAGGACTCCTAACTAGTTAATGGGCCATCGGCCTTTAAGCTTTAGGTATTGTCTGGGCCCTGATTTTTTGGGGCCCGGATCGATCGGGCACCTCGCGCCTGCCCATCAACGACCCAAGAACAATATATAGTGTGTGGATACGAAAAATGGATAATGCACCGATGCAATGGCCATTAGCTAAGGTACAAGGAAAACAATTTATCTTGTTAAATTTTCCAATTCATCGGACATGAAATTGACCTGTATAAGCTATCTGTTGGATTGTAGTAATTTGTAGTTATACTGCTGCTATGGAAATTGTTTATGTTTGCTATAAACAATTGCATAATTAAATCTAGATATCAAACCCTTACAAACTACACAGTGCATGCCCTGTCACATCCTTGTTTTCTAGTTGCACATGCGAACTGGAAGCCCTCATTATTAGCATAGTTTTGAGTTTAACCAGGGGCGGATACGCGCGGGAGGGGGGGGCTCTAGTCCCCCCTAACCTCCTAAAACCTATGGATCACTCCAAAACATTTTTGACTTTTGCCCATGAGTGAAGATGATAAGAAGAAAAATAGGAGTGAGAAGAAAAAAAAGAAGAGAAAGGAGGAGGATATCACTGAGCTCAGCTTGCAACTTCTTTGCCTTCCTCTTAATTTCATGAACTTGCGCTTGAGGACTCTGGGATCAAGTTGCGTTTGATCTCCCATCGGACTCCTTGGAACTCGTATTGTGGATTATCCTCGTCCAAGTATGACAGAGATGGGGGTGCATAGTTGTAGTGGCGGAACCGAAGAGAAAATCAAGGAGGGCCTAGACAAAAATTTATTGGTTAATTTTTTTACAATTTATATATTTTACAATAGTGTATTTCTTTTAAGTTTTGCCTTAGGTTTGTACAAAAATCTGGCCTAATTTTGTTAAAAAAAAAATCCTATGATAGTCTAAGGCAAAAAAAATAATGGATAAGAACATCTCCAACAATGACCCCAAAATCAAACCCTCTACTTCCTGATTAAGGGCTCCTATTTTTTGAGAGCTAGTGGTATCTAATCTCACTATCTACTTTTAATCTAATAGGTGGACCTATTTGTTAGAGGATATAGGGCTCTGTAGAGACCCTAGGAATAGTGATGGAGAAAGAGATTCGGGTGCCTCCCCGAATAGAGGGTCTATTGGTGTTTGTTTTTCTATTCGTCTAGTGTTGCTCTTAGGGAAATAGGACTTGCTTACATTGGTTTGGGGCTGCTATCATGGGCTAAAAAATCGTATGGCTTGGCTTAAGAAAATAGCTTGGACTAGTGTTGTGGGCTAATAACAAAGGGTATTAAGATTTTTTTTTTGTAGAGGAGGGCCATGGCCCCTACCAACCCCTTCCACCCCCACCCCCACCCCCAGTACCACACCTGCACGAGTGCAACCCTGGTCCCGGACACGGTGACCATTGGAAAAACCTTGCGTAGCTCGTCAAGGACAAGGCCCCGGACACGACGACCATGGGAAGAAGCTCGCGCAGCTCGTCAAGGACAGGGTCCCTGTGACAACATCAGTGTTGCTAAGGAGTAACTTGTAGTTTGTGCAGAGAGATCAGAATGTCCTTTGGTATTTTGGGATCCCTGGCAAAGTTATCTTCCATCATTATCTGTAAAGCTGCAGTTGCAGAAATCAGCATATAGTTGCTCGATTATGTGAGGCGAGGAGAATGTGAACTACATGTTAATGTTATCTTGAGACCTACTCGAATGCACCATCAAGACAAGCCATGAAAACCAAGGAAATATGTCCTCCCATACGATATCTGTAGGTACATGCTCATCCATCCCTTCCTAGTCTCGTCTCTGCCTTGCCATGCCTCCGGCTCTATCTTCGTGGCCTCTTGCCTACCCACATTTGCCATTATAAAAATAATCTAAAATAACACTAGACATATATATAAATTACCCACCTCTGGCACTATAAAAATAATCTAAAGTAACCATAGTTTTCATGTAAATTATTCACATATGCCATTATAAAAAATAATTTATAGTAACTCCCTAATAGTCACATAATTACACGCCTATGCCATTATAAAATAATGTTAAATAACTCTTTGAATTTGCATATAAATTATCTAGTTATGTCATTATTAAAAATTAAAGTAACATCTAATTAGGAATCTAAATTATAGTTATAACAACAATATTATGTGAACCAAAATAAATTATAAATTACTATTTCTATCATCATTATTATCTTATTTATGTTATTGTTTATATAAAATTACGACTCATGATGTGTGTCCAGTGCCATCATGTATTGATGTATTATGGAAATTATAAGGAGACCATTTTTTATGTTGTTCACATATCTAAAACAAATGGTTAAATTGAATACATATCAAATATATAAGAAGTTGAGATGCAAATGAAAAAATTGTTACTAAATATTTATCTTCGGAGTATTGTGCTTGAATATTTAATAGATGGAAGAGAGTGAGATAGACAATTATAATTATTAACTGGAAACCTTTTTTTTAGTTCTAATATAGCTTGCACTGAAACATGGGTTGATAGGCTAGTTTAATAGAAGAGTAAAGTACATCTACCATTCATGAAGTTGTCTCATTGTTTCACTTTGGTCCAACAAGTTGCAAACGCTGCACCCACCATACACTAAGTTGTTTGCTGTGTGCATATACCATCCATTATACAGCAGGAGTGTGTATACCATGGACATGGCATAGCGACGTGGACTTGGAAGGACCTAATCGCTTACTAGAAGAACGGGAGAAAAAATTGCAGTGAAAGTGTGAACTGATGTTAACTTGAGTTTGATGGCATTTCGACAAGATCCAAGCATACATCACATAATTATAGATCTTCTACAAGCATAATTGTAGAACAGAGTTATGGTAGTCCTTGAAAACCAAATTTATCAATTATTAAAAGCATCAATTCTCTACTTGAATCATGCTTGAGATTGTTGCTGACTCAAGTTATCTGTTGGTGCATCCTGGGTCATCTCAACTTCCTCGATAGCTGAATTTTGGGTTGGATTGCCATGTATTCCCAGTAAAGATGCAGAGCCCCTTGTTATCCTTGTTGTCTTGCTATCCCTCTCATTTATCTCATTTCTTGTAGCCCTTTTTCGACCACGTCTTGATGTGCTCCCTCCTGTGTCATCTGTTGTACCCCTTGATCGACCACGCCCTCTAGTCCCCTTTGCCCTCCCACCTGCATCATCTATTGTAGCTCCTGATCCACAAACTCCTTTATTCCCCCTTGGCCTCCTAGTCCTGCCTCTTGTCA
The DNA here is from genome assembly GCA_015342445.1 of Digitaria exilis. Lineage (NCBI taxonomy): Eukaryota > Viridiplantae > Streptophyta > Magnoliopsida > Poales > Poaceae > Digitaria > Digitaria exilis. Next base: position 1,229,855 of record JACEFO010001776.1, on the reverse strand, counting down.
TTTCTGTTGTGACCTTTGGTGGCGGGAGATCGGCCCTATGTTTTTCCACAAAGACTGACTCTGGAAGTGGGCCTGGGGGTTGCTTGTTTCTATTTTCCTCAAGTGGATGCTACAATTAAGAGTGAACACAATATCAGTAGAATGAGTAAAATAGTTCATTGGTAAATCAGTGCTCAAAATTTGTAAGAAATGCACCTCATGCAGCAAGTTGAATACCATACTTCCATTTGTTTGACTAGGATCCATGTTGGGATTTATTGCTTTGGGATTTATGTCCTACAATTATTGAAAATCATGTTAATTTGACATGACAAATAATAAGATTTGGATATCTGTGAAATTAGTTTTACCTGTAGTACTGTAGGATCAGCTTCACCATCATGTACTTCTACATTTTGTTGCATTGCGTGTTGGTTTTCTTCTGTACAACGGCTATGGTTTCTCTTAGTGTGATTTTCTGAGTTGCAAATACTACAGTGCATAGTAGTTCCATGTTTACTCAGCTCGGTACCATCCTCGAGCTCCATTGGCGCTTTTTTCTTGACTTCTTTGGCCTGCCAACCTTTTTTTCATAAACTGGAGGGTGTATCTCCACACCATTCATCTTCTCCCAGTGTTGTTTGTCCCTAATTGGTATGATGTTGTGTCCATAAGCTTTAAGGTAAGTGTCAATGGAGTAACATTCATGCAGTCGATCTTTAGGAATTATGTCATCTTCTTTGAAGCAAGCAATTGCATGCGAACAAGGGATACCAGTGAGTTGCCACCTCTGGCAATCACATCGGGCAACATTGATATCAACTACATGTGTTTCTTCCCTATCTTTTACTGAAAAAATCCCACCACCAGCAGGAAATACATCATGACCACCTGCATAGTCAGCATGCCTCTCCACTTTCTTCCTACCTTTGGACATATTCTACCTCTCCACTTCTCAACAGCCTCTTTGTTCTTTGTGTATAACCTATTCATGATTTGGCATCTTATTTTCTCATACATACTAAGAATTGGCATTTCCCTTGCATCAAGTATATACCTGTTCTATTGAGATTAGTTAGGGAAACTACATCACACATAGTAAAACAGTTCACATTAAGATGAAAAGTTAGAATTTCGGACACCTACTTGTTAAAGACTTCACAGTTGTTGTTTAGTAACATATCACATTTCGGGAACTCGGAGAAGAAGGCCCTGCACCACGTGTTAGGAGGCTGTTCCTCAATCCAATTGTAAGCTTCAGGGCTATCCTCCTTTAATTTGCCAATGCCATGTTCCATCTTGGTATATTACTTGCTCTTGCACATGCCCATAAATCATTCTTGAGGGTCTCACCTTTGTGGAGAGCATCGAAATTTTGATACATGTGGCGAACACAAAACCTATGCTCAGCATCAGGAAACATGGCTTCTACAGCATTGATAAGGCCCTTCAAAGCAGAAATCAATAGAGAATTATGAAATATAAATGAAGGAACCACTGAAAAATGAAATAAAACAGGATCTAAGTAATCCTCACCTTCTGTTTATCACTCATAATGGTGTACGGACTAGTATTAATGATGTTTAGATCCTTCTTGAATGTTGCTAGAAACCATTTCCAACTATTAGTTGACTCCACTTCTGTAGCCCCCCAGGCAATCGGATATATGCTATCATTGCCATCTATACCCACAGCTGTGAACAACTGTCCACCATACTTAGTTTTGATGTGACAGCCATCTACACAAATGATGGGTCTACATCCTTCCAAAAAATCCTCTCTTGCAAACATCTAGAGAATAGTAGCAGGTGCTGAAGTGTTGTAGGGATCTTGGTGGTGGCCCTGCATGATGAAGTGTTTTAAGAGTTAGCCAAAATGTGCTCCCAGGATTGGTTGTTCTAAGCTCTTGACCATAGTCCCACAGGAGATTGTACTGCTCCAAAACCTCACCATAAATCTCTTTTAATGCTGCCCTCCTTGCCCTACTCATCTTGCATCTAGAAATATTTAATTGGAACTCTCTTTGCACAATCTTTGTAAAAGCTTTCAGACTTAGCTTCTCATCGTCTCTAAAATGTTCAAGATACCTCTTTGCAAGAAAAGGTGCTGTAAATGCCTTGAGTTCCCACACTCTGTTGCAAGTGTGCTTGCCATCATAATGCTTCACTAGTATGCTTTGGCTTATGTTATCATACCCTGCCTTTAGAAACCAAGGACATCCCTGTTTGCACACAGCTTCAAGTCTATTCTTCTCATTTCTTACTTTTCGAATAGGCCTTCTATTCTTCAGGCTATAAGCATCCAAAGCCTTTCTAAGCTCTACATTATCTGCAAAAATCATTCCGACTCTGAAAATTGGATTGTTCATGTCAATATCAGCCCTGAAAGTATGGAAATTGAAATTAATGCTTTCCTTTCTTTCATGAACAGGCAGCTGCAACTCTTCAACACCAGGTGTATCACTGTCCGCTTCCTCATCCCCTGCTTCTATCATAGGCCATTTGCCTTTATCCACACACATTTCATCCTCAACCATGTCATCGATGTTATGCACATAGAGGTCATCGTCGTCGTCTATTTCATAATCCGAGTCGACATAAATTGTTTCAGTGTCGGTGTCTTCATCTGAACCCTCGCCTTGTCTAGTCTCACCGTTCACATGAAGTTTCTTTCTCTTATCAACAGTTACATCAGGCATCTCGTTTTGCCCATCAAATAAGGGATCATCCACCACCTTATTCTTCTGTGACTCCAACAGATTATGATGATCGACATATAAGAGAATGTTCTTTGCACTCTTGCTGAATTCATTCATTTCCACTATGTGAGCATCACACTTAAGAGGCCTCAATCCTTCACCCACTGAATGATTCGGAACACACCAGTACACCCTCACACTACCAACGTATATAATATGCAATTGCTTCAAAAAAATCCTCCACCCATAGTAGTGACCAAGTATCATTGTTGCAATAATCAAACCAATCAATCTTGACATTTAGATACATTCTTTTTCTCCCAAGCCCATAGAAAAATCCTGAATGGTGTACCTCTACACTGAACCATTCGTCAGATGAACCTGCATTGAAAAAAAAAATATAGCTAATCCATCAACTCTACTTGTGCAAGCATAAGAATATTTTTTAGGGCCTGTAGATCTTAGCTCTTGTCAGAACCGAAATTCTTAAAATTATCTCAGCCTAGAACAAAAGTCGTTTGAGTAATTGCTGTCCAGAAATAGTAATCTATAGACTAATCGTTAGATACCTATTTCAAATAAAACTGTAACTACTATTTTGCATCTAGAAGGATAACGGGTACACAAGGTAAATGCGGCTGGACTAACCGTAATCAGGAGGAAGGCCTCCAGGCTCACGCCATCGTGGCTCCATCTTTAGCGAAGGGAGGAGAACAATGCGCAGAAGAGAGTCCACGTCGGTGGCCTGCAGAACTCAACTGAGTCGACGAGAACGAAGGCACGAGCAGAAGAGAGTTCTCCGCAGAAGATGGCATATGGCGGCAGCGACGTGATGCACGTTCCAGCCCTTTTAACCCTAATTCTATTATGATTTGTTTAATATATTTGAAGGGGTATAATACCCTAAACGTATCCTCTCGCTGGCCACCACGATCAGCATACGACATGGACGGTATATAATCGTATTTTGCAACTTTGATGCATCGTTTTGTTACGTTTGTAACTTGTTGGACCAAAGTGAAACAATGAGACAACTTCGTGTACGGTGGATGCACTTTACTCTTAATAGAATGGGTGCGACCATTAGTTATTTAGTCAGTAGTAGATAAAGGGCTCACTAGAGACCCAATAGGAAATGGAGGAAGAGATTTGGATACCTCCGCAAATTAGGGGTTATAGGTCTCTAGGAGAGGGTCTGATGGAGTGTGAATTTCCTCTAACTTTATAATGGAGATCGGTTTAAAGGGTCCGCTGAAATCGCTATGGGCCTACAGCCTATGTGAATGCACATTTCCTGAAAAGTTAAAACAAAAAAAGTGTCTGCACTGTTCAGACTTCAGTGCATGTTTGATTTGCTTCGTTATCGTCAAGCCCTGGGTGCGTCTGTGAGCTACGAGCTCGTCTGTGAGCAGCGAAGTGAGCGTAGCTCAGTTGATAAGATCTCTTGTGGTGAAACATGTCCATCTGTGTCCGAGTCCATGATTTGGCATAAATGTTCGTATTTTTTTAGATTTAATTTAGAATTTAGTTGGCGTTTTTTTAGTGGTATGCCATGTTTCCGTCGACAGTGATGTACATGTAGTGACTTTATCAATGTTGAGATTAGCTGGCTGAAACATTTAGAAGTGCTTAGGTGCCTATATTTATAGGGATGAATGTCCATGCGCATACGTGAACGTCTTCTATAGTATTGTGTTTCGGGAGGTGAAAAATAATCACCTGCGAGCCTAGTGTATTCCAACCGTAGGTAATGCCCCTCTATGATTTCTCACAACAGTGCTGGCTTACCCCCGCACTAATACGGCACCAATTAACATCGCTCTCGCCAGGCGTTAATAATTCCCCAAATTGTTTAGTTCCCTGCCAACTTTGCTGCACGCCTGCGAGTATTATATAAATCCCCCCTCCACCCACGCCTCTGCTTTCCAAAGCACCAGACCAGAGAGACAGAGAGGCTGATTGTTTAAAGGTTTCTCCTGGTTGAGAGGCCAATATGGAGGGCGAGACCGAGAAGAAGGCGGCTGCCATGGCGGCGGGGGAGGTGGGGAAGAAGAAGGTGGCCGCTGACAGTGACGTGAGCCTGAAGGAGCTCTCCAAGAAGCTCAACGACTTCGCCAAGGAGAGGGACTGGGAGCAGTATCACAGCCCCAGGAATCTGCTGCTCGCCATGGTACCCGTCGTTTCTTTCCCTCTTTCGCCTGAATTCTTCTTCGGTCTGTCACCAATATTTACTTACGAAGATCGAAAAGTTTAGGGCTTTCTGTGTGTTTCTCCCCTCGCATCCGTTTCCCCCCTTTAGGCTAGGTGAACTTCGTCAGTTACAATCTCAAGAATTATTACACCCCAATATTCAGTCCACGGAAGCATATATGCTTGAAGTAGGATTAGTCTCCAGTAGAGCTTCGTTTTCCTTGCGACCCTGCACGATCACTGATTCCAGGAAGAAATCTTTCTTCTTTGTGAAAACAAAATGTAGGGGAGATGAAGAAAAACACGAATAACGTGTTGGTGTGTGCTACTGCACAATGCATGACAAGTCATGACCCATGACCAAAAAGCATGTCTTTAGCTTTCAAGCCGTGACTTTGCATAATCATCTCCTCTAAATTATATTAGGTGCACTTGGCAATGGAAGCATAAATCATGGCTATCCGCGGCATCATGTCATTTTTTCACTTTAAATCCAAAATTTTCATGAGTTTTCCACATATATTGTTATTTTCATGGTAACTCAATTATGCATTTTGTAATGATAACCTCAGGCCATAGATAGTACTACTGTTGCAAACTAAATATTTTTTTTAACCCTGCACATCTCATGGGAGAACAGTACTCATCAGTTAGCAGTCAGCATCTCTAGAATACCAGAACATCATGTGCACATAAACAATGTCTCCATCAATGAAAAGGAGTGAGCTAGAGGCTGCTATAAAAGATGCTGGATTCCAAAGCCATCGTTAACTTGCATTGCTATCTTATAATAGCATCTTTGAGTTCATTATGTTCTATTGACTAAATTATAGCAACATAATGCGTTCTCTTTTGACCAACTGCTCACTAAGATTCTTTGTTCATTAGTTTTTCCCCGTTCGATGCAGTGGTACTAGATTCTTGAGATCTACCCGATTTATTCTTCTCACATTAACAATTGCATGTGGATGGCCAACATTGTAGCTTCTGTTTTATCATGCACTTCTTCTTCTTCTTCTCCCTTGTTTTTTTTTTTCAAATGTTCCATCCACAAGATTAACAAAGCACCAACCTCCTAGCTGCCGATCATAAACTGATACCGATACATCTGGCAAGAAGAACAAATGCTTGATTACCAGAATGACAGGGAAGCGAGCTATTCCCTGTCCCGTTCAACGCAAAAGTTGCTCTGTTCGCCTCCGATATTTTTCAGAGACTTTCAGCGTGCTGTGCCGCTGCTCCTGGAAAAGATGATGCATTCCAGGTGTTGGTTCGTGGGAACGGAATGGGACAAGTAACCAACTTCCTCACTGCGCATGGTCTAAACCGGGGGAGACAGCTTTCATGTGTCGCGTCTCGGATTGGACGCCACGTGGCGCTGGCTCAGCAGGTCACCCCCTTGTCCATGCTATAGTTCCCATGTCGCCGTCGGAGAGTCGGGTCGACGCTGATCGCTGTTGTCCGACGTGTTTATACTGGCTCGCACCTCAGGTTCATCACCTCACTGCTTAAGGATCGATCACTATCAGTGTCATCTTGTGACTGAATTTTCTGAACCTGGACGGAATGCGATTCGCATTTCATCTTTCTGATTTTCTTTGTCTGAAGGTTTCCTTTCCGATTTCGAAAATGCGTGAACCACATTCTCGTCAGACAGAGAAGATCGAAGCACGTGTATGTTTAGTTGTTCACATCCTTTCGCTGACGGACGGGAGGATTTGATTCGTTTGTTTTTGCTTGGCAGATCGCTGAGGTCGGGGAGCTATCGGAGCTGTTCATGTGGAAAGGGGAGGTGCGCAAGGGCCTGGCGGACTGGGACGAGGCCGAGAAGGAGCACCTCGGCGAGGAGCTCTCCGACGTGCTGCTCTACCTCGTCCGCCTCTCCGACATCTGCGGCGTCGACCTCGCCGACGCCGCCACCAGGAAGATCGTCAAGAACGCCGTCAAGTACCCGGCCCCATCAAAAGATCAAGGCGCCTGACGAACGACACACATGCATGGCTGCTGCTTTGATGCTTGCTATTGCTGCTGCTGGTGCCTGCTAGAACCACAGGGCTACATGAACTGATGCTTGAACCATTTCTTTAGGAGAAACTTGTGGTGCTTGTTGGAACTTGGAACGTTAATGCAAATATTGCGCGACGGTTCCGGGTTTTTTTTTTTTTTGGCGTCGACGTTTACAGAATAGGACCCTGAAATGAATGTTTATGATGTGTTCAGGTTAGGGTAAAAAAACACTGTAACTTTTGTTGGGAGGTGTGTTTTGTGAGAGAGGTGAATAGTGAAAAGTTGACGAATTGTAAAAAATTAGAATGGATAGTATTTTTTTTAAGATAATCTAAACAGGGCATTAGAACAGAAGAACTGCCAAGCTGTGAAGCTGTGGTAGACAGAAATCATCGTCTAAACCAGAAGAGCTTATGAGGGTTGGCGCTACCGTAGAAAATGCGTAGACGGCTACCACTGCTTGATGGCTGATGTTGATGCAGGACTGGCGGAATGGCGTGGAATGGGGGAACGACAGCAGCGGGAGCCGGCGACAGCAATCTGTGTAGCTGTCAGGCTCAGCCAGCCCATACAGCCCATTCTGTTTCCTTTTTTTAACCTGGCCCATTCTGAAACCCAACGGCGTCTTTGGGTTCGATAGCAGGCTGCCAATAGAGAAATTTGCCAGCTTGGTGGATTTGCTAGTTTGGTGGGTAAAGCGAAGCGCATGTCAATGACGAGGTGCGTCTATGATGTGTCTTCGGAAAAAGAGCGGCTCATCATACACTCCTGTCGAATTGAGCCATAGGAACCACGGCCAACCAACGTTGCCTCCCATCTCGAGCCTGCCCAATGTTAAGACTCAAGAATAGAACGATCAGTTTGGTTGTCTCATTCATCAGTAACTATATTTCTTTTCTAAAAGGCAGCATTATATTAAACCAACCGCTTTGCTTGAAAAACAATTCAAACCAACCGATCGTTGCGGCTGATTTTTTTGGGAGTATGGACGAACAATGATGGACTGAACAGTATGGCAGGCTCATACCGCAAGTCTGCAACTAAAGCTGTAGTGTAACAGACTCATACCGGAAGTCTGCAACTACTAACTCAGTACTCAGAGTGATGACGCCCTGCCAATGCGTTACTGTAAAATGCTTCGTTATTTACATGAACTGAACTGGGGCTGAAAATGACGCAGATATTTGTATCTGCCCCAGTAGGAGCACAAGTGTTGCATGGCTGCGGAGTCGGTGACAGGGCTGAGAGAAAAGCAACGTGGATGGAGATGGCACCCCAGGCATGCCATACTCTTCATTGCTTCGGTTCAGCACTTCATCAGCATCCTTCTGGCCTTTGTACACTATGACACATTCATGTTTCTGGTACCTTCCAATTCAGTTTTCTGTCTCAAGCTCTGCCAATGCCTGGCCTTGGCTAGTACATCTGCTGGTTTGTCAGCCGGGGCTTTTCTTTTGGTACAAATAGACGTGGACATTATCTTTTACAATAACCTTAATACTTTGGTTGAATTCTATTGGACAACTGAATCTTTTTTATTTTGCAATGGGAACAAAAATTACAACATTGGATTGATGGCTAATCATCAATTGCAATGGGAACAAAAATTACAGCAATCCCTAAAACGCGGTGACCACTGGGCAATCCTTCGTTCTCCCTTAATTTGCATGCTAGTACTTTCTTGTTTTATCCAGTGAAACCCAGTCCAACATGCATCAAGCATGCAACATTGCAACTGTCAGGGACATAAAGAAAAGAAGGAGACAAAACAAAGAGTGGACTATCTATTTTCCTTGCATACACAATAGGAGTACACACTTGGAGTCGTACACTATACTACTTCCTATATTGATTCCATCCAGCATACGTATTTACCATCATATGTACAGACTGCAACTACATTACATGAGTATTTTTTGTCCCTCAAACTTGTACCTATCTTAATATGCTATGTTGGTTAACTGGATCAAAACTTGTCAGATGCAATGTGTTCTGAATTTCTGATAGATTGATCGCTCATATGCTGCAGTTACAATGCATCGGAGCTTTTCCCTTGGCTTCTAACCTGCTGAATCCGCTCCCGTAGCCTTCTCCTGTGGTCGTGGATTTTCCAGAGCCCATGGCCAAGGACAACGGCGGAGTATATGCCATGGGTGATCATAGGAGCCAGGATGTTGTCGGTCTGCATCAAACCAATAAAGCACAGACGTTGTCAATAATCTGAATTACATTTCTGAATATAAATTTGAATTCAAAAAAGATGATTTCACAATGCATCAACCTACTATACGCACCTGGATCCATTCGAAGCCAAGGTAGAAAGCCAAGATTCCTTCTAGAAGTGGGGAGTATATTTTCCTCATTTGCCTCCTCTCATACCAAGCTGCAAATCCATCGAAAACAAAGCTGAATCAGTTATACCACTTTCGCATATCCTGCTGATTATTAAGGCTTGTTTATATATCTTTAGTAGATTCTAATGAACTATGCAGCTGTATATACCAGCATAATTGCAAATGATCTTTTTTTTATATAGCAAAACTTGCCTGCAAATTGTTTCTTGAGGTTCTCCCGCCCTGAGCGTGAACGCATTGATGGTGTTACCACATATGTAGGGTCTGAAATGTAAATGAAAAAAAAAATCAGTAAATCACCCCACATGACTGCATAAATAGATGCCGCTGTTTTTCAGCAGGAATACCATTGGCTACTAAAAACGAGAGATAGAGAGAGTCAATAAGTACATGCAAATTAGGACTGTCAGTAGAACATTGATACCTTTCGGAGCAGTGGCGATATAGTATAACGATCCTGTGAGGGCTGCGGTGATGACTGCTGCAAATGTTTGAGCAAATGGAACCAAAGGAGGAACAATTCCACTCTGCGTTGCAATGATACAGTTTAATTAATTTCGACCCATATTAGCTACTCGTTGATATCACAAAAATTCAATTCCATCTAAGTTCAGCTAAAGCCATACCAGGGATGCAATCCCTCGAGCGTCTTTCATGAGTTCTGTGCTTCTCAGGAAAATATCAGCCAATGCTCCCTACAAGTTCAGTAGTAATTTTCACCTCAATAATTTGAGCAAATGAAGTGAAAGCATGTGCAAATTACTTGCAAAGTATTATTGTTTCTTTGAAATAGTTGCAAAGGACATTTAATATCGATAACTAGAAGGGTCAGGACGATGCACATACCTGAATAGCAGCACGGTAGAACAGTTCCTCACCAATTGAGCTAGCAGTCACGATGATCATGAACTGCAAATGTAAGATATGATTAGAAATTCTCAATTTCGTAATGATTTTAATCAGGATCTTCAAGCCATTCTCCATAACAAATCACTGATCTAGGATAGCGTGTTAATAGAGCGAATACACATGACATGTTTTTGCTACAATCTACTTAGACACATGGACAATAAGCGTATATAATGAGCACATGCAGATCTTTGAGTTGAGAGCACTGCAAATTATTGGCATGCAAAATTATAGTAGTGGAAAAATTAAGTACAGTACCTGCCATGGTGACATGCCATAGAAGAAGCTGCGAAGCTCCTCATCCTCCACATCTCTGATGGCGCGCGCATGAGGTGAATACTTGACAACTTCATCCTGTGCAAGTAGAAATCAATTAAAACCCCATGCAAATTACCTATACTACTCGAGAAGAAATAAAAAAGGAAAACGAAAACGAAAAGGCTGAGCTGTGAATTATATGTATCGAGAGGACGCTGCACATACATCGAGGATGAACAGCAGAGCCATGATTGGTGGGGCCGCATAGCCAAGCCCCTCGACGAGCGCGGTGAGCGACGGATGGAATCCCCCCGTGCAGTCTATCCCGGCCATTTGGCATATGAATCTCCCTGCCAGCGCCATGGCTCCGTAAATCCCTGCCCAGACACCAAAGAGATCGATTCGTCAGGAGGAGACTAGTCGTCGATCGCAATTCGCATGCACGCTCGTGACGATGCAAGGAAGAATCGCATGGAGTGGAGAGGGGGACGGGAGAGAGTGCGGACCAATGCCATAGCTGAGCCTGACGACCGCGCCGAGCTTGTCCCACATGGCGAGCTCGGCGTCCCGGGCCCCGAAGCCCGCGCTCCCGGCCGCTCCGGCTGCCCCCCCGCTGGCGACGGGCGCCGCGGTGACGTCGACGACCCTGGGCCCATCGGCGGCGAGGCTGGCGCTCGCCCTCCTCCGCCGCTCGCCGGCGCCGCCGTCGCCGCCTCCCTCAGCCGCGGCGCGGACCCAGCTGGTGCTCGCGCCGCGGACCCGGGGGGAGAAGCTGATGGAGCAGTGGGTGTAGGTAGTGGTGTAGTAGCTGCAGCTGTGCGCCGCGAGATGATGGATCCCCAGCTCCATGAATCTCCCTCCCTCAAGGTCAAGGACGAAAAGAAGGAAGAACTAGAAGACAGGGGGAGTTGGAAATGGGCAGGGAAGATACTTTTGTGCTTTGTTTATCAATTACTCCTCCACTGAGCGAGATAGATTATTCTGGCGGTCGTCCTCTGATGATCTGGAGAGACGAGGGAGTAAATAAGCAATAGAATACTACAGCAGCAAGCAGGCCGGAGAAGGAAGGAAGGAAAGGAACAAACCAAATCGGTGGACGATGACCAGCGGCGCAGCGAGGCTGGCCGCCGTTAGTTTTTTTTTTTTTCCTTCTTCCTAGTTTCCGGCCGGGCCCTCGTCGTGTCTCTGGCAAGAAGGTCTAGACGACGACCGCGTGCTTACTTGGCCTGCCCACCCCATCGTGCGGCGGTGGTGGGGTGACTGGTGGTCGAGGAGGGAGGCGTGTGGCCGCCGCCGGGCGCCAGTCCGGCAGAGCCAAGATGAGAGAGGATTTGGCTTCTCCAATTGGCGTTCCACACGTCGGCCGCTACGTGATAAGGTCATCCGCGAGCTCCGGATGACGCGGCGACTGGCGGGCGGCTCAAACCGCTTTGATTGGGCCAGATGGTCGGTCGGTCCAGGATTCTTTTTCACTTCCCCTTTTTGTCCACAACAAGAAGAGCAAATTGAGGCCAGCCCAGTTGTTGTCTGTTACTGCTATGGAGCCCAAATTGAGGCGGGCCGGTTTTTTCGGCCTTAATTACTTTGAGAAAAAAAAACACGATTTGTCGGCATGATTTGTGAGCGTGCGAGGATGACGATGACCCATGGGCCACGGTGTTCAAATGCAGACAGAGCTTATCTCAAAAAAAAAAAAAAATGCAGAACAGAGCTCCTCACTACCTCGTCGATGCCATGGCGGCCTCGGATGGGCCCCGCGCTGCCGCCGCAAGGTCGACCGGATCAGTGACCACTGGAGTGAGTCAGCTGAAGGCGTGTCTTGGCCTCTTGTGTTGGGGTGTTTGTGCCCGTGGATTGTTCGATCAAATGGCGTGGATTCTGCGAGGTTCCGCGATCGAATGGACGCCAAATTGGACGACGTGGCCGATTAGTTTCTACGGGGTATTGATGCATCTATGAAAATGGTCTCGATTTATGGCATTTTACAAACTTATTACTTTCTGGTCCCCCCTCCCCCCCCCCCCCCCCAACACACACTCGTTCGGAACAACTTGACAACATCAGTCTGAAGTGGATTTAGAAAGCTAACCATACGATACGAACAAAGTACATCCGTTGCCTAAAAGAGAAGCGCTACAGCTCCTCCATTCCATGAGCATATTGGACCTGCTGCCGCAGTAGATTCCCGGTGTACACGCTTGCTCCAAGTTTGAGGCAGTATGCCAAACGTGTGCACGTTTGGGTCCTCGGGTCATACATCCTGAGTATTCCATCTGTCGTGTGACGACTCCGCATCCAGAAGGCGACCCTCCCGTCGTCCAGCACCCACAACGGCTCCGGATCTGCCCCGAGCCGTTCGTACCACTCCATGTCCATGGATGACGTGAGAACTCTGCATTGCTTGCACCAAATTGGGCCCTGTCGCCGGAGCCCATCAGCAGCCACAGGTCCATGGTCGAGGCGGTGGAGTATACCGCGGCCAGGCGCCTGTTCACCTCAGCCAAACTTCTACGTTCTCTTCTCGCCGGTGTCAGTGGTACAGGTGCATCAGACGGGCCATGGAGGAGATCTGGCAGCCATTGCTCTGCCTCGAGGTCGAACGCCGCGATCGTCCAGCCGTTGGATCTGTCTACCAGATGGTACACCGTGCCGCTGGCGACAAGGGTATGACGGTGGAATGTCTCGAGGACGACGGGAGGTGCCGGCACGTCTCTCCACTCGCCGTGGCTGCCGCCGCCAGCGTCGACGGTCAGTATCTTGCACAAGTTCCGCATGCCGTAGTGTCGACTAGTGCTGAGGCTGAGCACTTTGTATTCGCCATCGCCTCCTCCCCCAGTCCTACCGAAGACGAAGGAGCTGTGGATAACATCGCGAGCGCCGTAGCTGTCGTGACCGCCGGGCAGGAGGGAGACGTCGCCGGTGGCCGGATCGAGCACGCTCAGGGGGCGGGGGTGGCGGTCCGTGGCGGCGACGCGGCGGACGACGAGGACCAGGTCGAGGTGCGGCCACACCCGGCACAGGAGCAACAGCGGCCCGACGCCCAGCCGCTTCACGACGTGGCCAGACGTGTCCAGGAGCTTGATCTCGGCTGGCCTGCCGTCGCTGCCGGGCACCCAGTCGCACACGGCGAGCAGCGGTGGCGCGCCGCGTGGGCGGCGACGAAGGACGACGGGGCGGAGAGGAGGGAGCGCCACGAACGGCAGACGGCGCGGAAGCGGCAGAGCGGCTTGGCGGGGACGCGCAGCAGGATCTCGTAGAGAGCGTCCCGGTGCAGCAGGGTGCCGATGCCGCCGCCGCTCTCCCCGTCGCCGTCTCGCCGGGTTTGCGGTGACGCCGCCATCGCCGACGGTGGATCGATCGCCCGCCTTCAATTTCTTCAATGACGGCACCGGCGCGCTGCTTTTGGTTATTATAATTTCTGGCGGCGGTCGGCGTCCGAATCGGATTCTCCGAGCGCATCCTGGTCTGGTCGGTCTCCACGCTCCGCGACAACGTACGGTTGGGCTGGGCCGGCTCCCTCCACGCATCCTAGTGGGTCTCCACGCTCCGCTCCGCGACGACGTACGTTTCAAATGTTTCTGCAATCAATATAAAAAAATGTTTCTGCAATCCAATAATTCTGCTTGAAAATGTTTTTTATTATTACTTATAGTGAATTAGCGTGTGATGATTGTTGGACTATATTAATGTGCCTATGCACTGCTACGGTCGATATTGGTCCAATACGCGACACGCACCTGGTAACTAAATCTAGGGAGGCTCATGAGACTCGAGTGTTTTTTTTTGGCATATCACTCAATTTTTCTACTCAAAACTTGACACGTGGCAGTATTTTGAAAGGAGATAAACGGGTGAAGCAAGTTACAAAATTCAACCAAAAATAGGATGCGACAACACCTCTGATTTCTATTTGTGTTTCAGTCAATTCTTTCATGTAACAAGGTTGTGTTTAGTAAAAAGGGAGATTTTCTGAGAACCATGTTATGTGAGGAGGATGAATAGGAAAGGTGAAAAAGGAATTTTCTGGGAAGCGTGTTATGTGAGGGGGATGAATAGTAGGTAAAAAGTACTTTTTTTCCATCTGAACACAGCCAACTCAATACAAAACTAAATAAAAAGTAGATGCAAAGCTTTGAGTTATAAACTGGGAGAAACTAAAATGAAAAAAAAACACAATAGCAATGAGATTATAAAACCAAACGGACAAACACAGGAAAAGAAATAAGATAGACAAGGTCATCCAAATTTGACTTTAAGAATATTAACACACAATTAAACAGAAATGCTAAAAACACAAACATACCAACTTACATTACAATTCTTACATTACTTTAATATATGACCCAATTAAAGAGACTACATACTGAAAACGGAAAAAATAATGAACATGAATAAATAGAACAAAAAAAACTTGGAAATTTCAAAATATTTGACAAAATAACCACAGACCAATATGCATCATGCATGTTAGCAGGCTCAAAACTAGGTCTGGGCTGGACTCGAGTAACGACGCCCCAGGCTCATGCAAGCAATCCAGGACCCCCCGGAACCTAATGGGCCAGCGTGGAAAGTAACACCAGCAGCGGCCTGGCACAACAAAGGCACAAACGAAAAATCGATTGATAAGGGAAACAAAAATCACTCGAGAGATCGTTATACACACATACATGCACTATACAGAAAAGTTGTTGCGATAAGACTAAAATTCTCTGCATACGTATCGCGACCGCGCGTGCAGCACCGTCTGGATGAAACGCCTACATATTTCAATGTTCTCCCTCACACATACACATGCGTGCTACATACTGTAGTGGTTTATTAAAATATGCTCCTAATTGTTCATTATACACGATAATCATGCATGTGTACTGAATGCTGAAGCCGCTTTCTTTTAACCGTTACTTACAAAAGAGAAAATACCCATCCAAATATCCAATGATCCACCCCTATAACCTACCTAGTGCCTATATGTTCTCGTGGGCAATCAACCTATATATTCAACTGTCAATGCTTGTCAAATTAAGAGTCACCCTAGCTAGCCTTCTTCTCGATATGATTTCCAAAAGGATGAATATCTCGAGAATGCATAACGTGAATCTAGATTCCTGTGCAGCAGCACAAGTATTGCCATTTTATAGTTTCCTTCTCACATTTCAGGTTTCGTACGAATCCGAGATATATATGTCGTTGCGGGTATCATGAGCCTTTGCAAATAATTGCACGAACGGCCTCCTCATCATCCAAAAAAAAAAAAATCTTCCACCAATAACCAGCTAGCTAGCGGCGAACCGATCCGGAACGCCATGGCTTCGGACATATCCATCCATCAGTTCAGTAGCTGCTCCGAGCTAGTGTGTGGGTTCGGACAAGGCGACAGATCGCAGTCGGACACCCGGGCACGGCGAGGCCCCGCAGGTGACGCGCGCGCGGGGTCGTTTGCTCTGCCTTTCCGGTGGCTCCCCGATCGGAAGGCGACCTCGGCGTCGTCCTCTCTCCTCATGCAGATCGCGAGCGAGAACGCCGGTTGCCGCAAGGAAGAGAGCACGGAGCCGTCACTCCATGGGCAAAATCCCCCAGCAGCTAAACTAGCTTAGCTCGCCGCTCTCTCACGCTTGCTACGCTTACATGGCAGCTCCAGTGGGGCCCCTCTCCTCATCACCCTCTGGACCGCGAGATCCAGATGGCACGCTTCGCGCCACCAGCTGGGAGGGGCGGAGGGCCCCTCCAATCATGCCGCCCTCCCGGGCCCTTGGATAGCTTGCCGCGTTCGTTCCCGGCGCGCGCCAATAATTTAACGCGTGTTCGTCCGTGCTTGCTACTAGCTCAGCCGGTGGGTGAGTGGGCTGGTCCTGTGCACGCACGCGCTGCGCAGACGAATCGCCGGGACGCGGCAGCAATTGCCAGACCGAGGCTGGCCGCCGCCGCGTCGTTGTCCGGCGCCGGGGCCCCACGGCTGCCAAACGGGCTAGCGGCCAAGCTTCGCTGACGGCATGCTCCGAGGGGATAGGGATGCGGCCGCGTCCGGGATGATACCCTGGCTGGCTGGCTCGATCACAGTGCGCCCTCGCCTTGTCTGCTTGCTCGAGCTCTGCTAATTAAACGATGAAGCTGTTGCTGGTGAGGGAAATGGATGGGCAGGGCTTGTCGCACCCGTGTCCCCTTTCCTGATGCACAATGGGTTATTGTAGCCTTACTCATGACAGCGTTTCTACTAGTTCAGTAGTTTTTTTTTTGCAAGAAAAAGGATTTATTATTAAGCTTGACTATGTAAATAAACTGAAATGCATTATCAATATCCTTACGTTAGAAAGAAAAGAGTTTTCATAGATACGATAGCTTTCACATTTAGCCACACCATGAAAACCGTCACTGGGACACATATCCACTTATGTTCACACATGGTGTACTGACCATTGCGCTGTGATATTCTCTGCGGCAACCGTACCTGCAGGCCGGCCAATCAGTCTGGATTATTGGCCGTTCAGATCATGATTTCGCGAAGCCAAAATCATCCTCGAGACTCGAGAGATTCACTCGTTATTCTGATCTGCCTGTAGGGCCTCCGATCGTCATCCCTGCTGTTTCTGCCTCAATAACCAGCTAGTAGGAGCCTACAAATGATGTGGCCGGGCCCCCCAATGTTTCAGATCAAGGTTTCCTTTCTGCTGATTACTCTTCGAGCTACACGAGTTCCCCGATTCACAGGATTGCTTTGTTGACCGCGACCTGAGACCATGATGTTTAGGGGGGGGTTTCTTGAATTTTTTTAATTACACAAATCTCACTTTCTCATTTCAGATCATAATAGTAAGGCCGATCATGGCACGTACTGCCAACATGAATGATCGCAATAATTCTCAGGAGAAATGGAGTTCTTTTGCATTGGATTCTGGTTGGCTCAGACGCTCAGTGAACTCTTCCGTGCCTCCGTAGTAGCTGTAGTTCCTTGCACCGTGTCACCAAGTCTGACCCCACATATATTAAGTGCCGATGTGATCGACTTTATTTGTGATCAAAACGTATAGTAGTTGTGTCAATGTATTATCGATCTGCTCCTGTACATACGGTACGCGCGGCACCATGGCATGATTGCAGCATGAATCCATATGCAACTTACGTTGTTCGCGTTGTTGGTGCTCTCAAGTCTCAACAGATACGGACTTCATAAACCAGCCGACTGAACGGTCGGCTCAATCATTCTTCTGCATGTGTGCATGATGTGCATGCATGAACATGCATGACGAAACAGGTTCACTAATCTTCCTGAATCCTGAAAATTCAAAGTTTTTTTTAAACTACTTAATTATTACTCTCTTATATATATCCAATTGTTGGTTTATTTGCATATAGAACAAGAGTACAAGACACGTACGTGTGTTAATGTATAATTTCTCATTGACTACTAGGGATCAATTGATTAATCGTAGATACATCATACATCAAAGTTGGCCTCCAATAAGAAATTGCCACCTATATAGCCTTACAGGGAGGAAGACATAATATTACTACTCATTCCGTTCCCAAATTCAGGTTGTTTTGACATATTTAGATGCATAGTAGCAATTACTTATATAAACTATATCTATGCATACATGCTAAAAATAATAAAAAAATATATGCGTCTAAATATACCAATACGACCTACAATTTGGAACGGAGGGTAGCTGCTAAGGTTAATCAGTCTATAATATGCTCCAGACACACATTTAGACTAACATCTCTCTTACACATGGAACCATGTCAAATTATTAGGAGTACATTCTATTACAATCCATTGAGGGTATATTCAGGAATATAGCCAACTACTATAGCTAGTACTCGATGCTCCCACAAAAGAGCAATCAACAGTGATGACAACCATGCGTGTTAAAAAAAGATTTTTTGGTACAAGCTATACCAGACAATTTTTTAGATAAATAAATAAGGAACAACCAACTTTTAAGTTGCACAAACCAAGAATATGGGTGTCCCAATCAAGGATACATGCGATCATTTGTCCTTTTTTTATATACCGATTGACCATTTGTCTTTTGAAATAGGCACTAGGGTTTGTCCATTGGGCACTTTATGCACCCACAATTCTAACACCATTCGAAAGGGAACATCTCCCTTTATTTCTAAAACTAGATGTTCTAAACTATTCATAGCATAAATGTGAAACAACCTATTTTAGTGACTTTGTAACTACTACTTCCGCCGTTTCAAATTATAGTTCGTTTGATTTTTTTTACCCCAAATTTGACCACTTGGTTTATTCAAAAAATTCTTCATGAATGAATTAAATTTGACTATGTTTGCATAATTTTTTTTAATAAGACAAGCGGTTAAGCTTAGATTAAAAAATCAAACGAATTATAATTTGAAACATATAAAGTATATGCATATTGGAAGCAGTAACTTCGCTAGTGTATTGCACATGTTAGGGGATAATGAGATCGTTAAAATTGAACTCCTATAAATCTATCCATTTTAAAGTTGGATTGTTAGCATTATTACTCCAAACATACTACTTCATTAGACACACAGTGCACTGGTGCTTTATTTGTTCAATCAGCTACCAACTGGCAAATGATGTTGAAAGATTTGGTTCCCCTTAATATTCTAGTGCCAACTAGTTATGTTTTGTCCGCAAAGTGGATATCATTTTTCTAGACTGACACATGCACGTAGACATATCATTAGAACACGCTTTCAATATGTATGGGGCCTATACGTACGCGCGCAGCTACACTTCATCCAAATCCCATTTGAAGGTACACACGCTATACTACTATATTTAGGAGGTGGCCAATCAAGATTTGATCTTGTAAAAAAGCAAGTTATATCATTGCAATACATTTTCTTTCCTTGCCCGTGTTGTTTTAGTTTGTATCTATCCACTGATAGGAGATATTTGATCCGTGTTGTTCTTGCATACAGATGATCTCTTCTTGATGTGCCATTAATTATTGATGAAACATGTGTGCTGTGGATACCAAAATTGGAATGTGGTTAGGCCAGTATCAATGGGGGTTTCATAGTACTTTCATGAGCATTAGTTCAGTGCCACATCAGCATTTTGCTGACATGATAGGATAATTAAGAGAGAAGTTTCACAGGCATTAAGTTCACTGCTACTTGTTGGCTGACTCTTATTAGGTCATTCCCAACCCAATGACTAGGATGGTGTCTATAGAATTAAATAAGCTGCCACCTAGGATAGAAGATGATGTGGCAAAGAAATAAATGAGGAAAGAGGAGGAAACTGGGTCTTGCATGAGACATGGTTTCTACACAACATTCAAGACATAATGAGAGATAGATAGTATTAAATTTAAGTATTGATTAGTGGTGTTTGCATTGGAAGGATAGTGTCTAGTGCTAGTTTCTTGCTGATGTGGATCTTATGGACACTATGACTAGTGTCTTGGGTTGGGAATGGCCTTACTAGGCAATCCTATAATGTTTGGGTAGCTGCAAGCAATTATTTATCCACATCAATATGTAATAATGGTACTTGCACTTGTCTAAAATTTTAGGATATTTAACTTCTGCCACCCGCACTAAATCACCTGCTGCTGGTTAACAGGCACAACTAAATCATAACAAGGCATTTATCTTGACATTCACTCCAGGGGTGATTATGCACATTTTAGTAGCGTGTATGTTGGTTTGTTGAAGAAACCCCGCCTTTCATTAAACTGAACAATTTTGAGCTTCTAGGACAATTGAACCTAGGTTAACATAGTAATACGTCACTTGCTATTGCTAACTTGATATAGCTTTACTTTTAAGTTTGTATAGGCTTATTAAGCTTCTTCCTCCAAAATTTACAATTGCTCATTGCTAACTGAAACATGAAATACATCCCAGCTAAACATCAGTCAATCCCAAATATATTCAAGTGACCACATAATGAGAAACTAACAAAAAATACTCTTTTTATTTTTGTTCCAAATTATCCAAGTTATTTTTTGACCAAATTTATAGTAAAAACATCATCAAATCAATTTTTCATTGAATCCATCATGAAATATAATTTAATATTTCTTGTGTTCATTTGAACGTTTACAACTATAAAATAAGAAAAGATATCCATCACCTGAGTGATTTGGAGGCTCCCTTCACTCAGTTTTTTGACCATTGGATCTAATAAATGGATGTATCAGATTTATCTTCTCTCTCCATCTGAAATTCTACCCCCTATTAAAGAAGGTTGGTGTGGGATGGGTAGTGGAGAAGAGGAGGATATGAAATAGAGAGAAAGAGTGGGAAGAGAAAAAGGAGAGATCTGAGCCACATATTTGAGATCCAGTAGTCTAAATATTTAGGGTGAGGAGAGTCTCCAAATCATTCAAAGTGAACTATAATTTGAAACGGAAAGAGGGAGCAATCCACAAGGCATAATAAAGTTAGCAAATGGTGATGCCATGCTTCTAACACCTACCCCGCGTGTTACACGCAGAAACAAAGGTTATCGTCTTATCACTGCTACTCATGCTCCGTGTGAACCCCAGTTTAGTGTGCACATCAACCAGATTCAGGATTCGCAGTTGACGCACCCTCTATCACGCACGTTATTCCGGGGCGTACGCCCTCACGTCGCCGTCATCATCCCTAATTAATCATGCCTAATCTCACAATTAACCTCAAAAGTCCCTTGCTTCCATGCATCCTCCTCACAATCCTTAGATTAGTTCCTTCTTCCTCCCGCAGGGAGCACGCGCAAAAGCCACAAACTGGCCGAACGCCAATGGAGAAAAGGAGATGAAAAGCAGGAGATATAGATACATACATATATCTAATGGATAGCAGCAAAGAACCGGCTGTATGTAGCTTGTATGGTGTACATGCATGTCACGCGCCGTGCGTTGGCCCTAGCTAGCTCTCGCCATCGCCCATCGGCACCCATGACTTGCCGGGGATGGATGGATAGCGTGCGGGGCTGGGCGTCCCCGGCCGCCAGGCGATCCGGATCGGGGCGCGCGGAGCAGTTCTCGGCCCTCGCGCCACAAGCATGGCAACACAACACAACATGGCGTGCGTCCATTAGTGGCGTCCGAATCTTCCACCTCAGCCCGGCCTCCCCCGTGTCACGCGCGGAGCTAGGGGGATAGCGACGGAGCTTTGCCAGCCGATGTGGCGCTCGATCGTCTGGCTGCATGCATTTCCGTCTGTTTGATCCTCCCCGTGACACGACATGGGGATCCGCTGCTGTCAAACAGCTGCTAGCTTCTCTTTCGCTAACTAGCCACCAAGCCAATACCCGTCCTACATACCAGCCTCCTCCTCCCCTGATACCCCTCTCTTTACTCTATAAAAGGACCCGGCCGGAGACCCAGCCACGCTGAAGACACCAGAAGAGATTCAGAGTATAGCTAGCTCTCGGCTTCAGTGCCGTATCACTCCATCGTAAAAAGGCAAGCTAGCAGGGTTGCGAGAAAGTAGTTGAGCCTGCCTTTCCTGTCCCATATCCAGTGCGTGTCCTTTCAGTTCGGATAGCCACAGCCTTATATATAGGGCGGTTAGTTGCAGCACAGAGAATAATCGTCGTGGATCGATAGGCAGCCAGCAGGGAAGGGATGGGTCTTAGGGAGATCGAGTCGACA
Source organism: Digitaria exilis (assembly GCA_015342445.1). NCBI lineage: Eukaryota > Viridiplantae > Streptophyta > Magnoliopsida > Poales > Poaceae > Digitaria > Digitaria exilis. Next base: position 1,207,872 of record JACEFO010001776.1, on the reverse strand, counting down.
TTGCCGCCGGGGTTCAGGTTCTACCCCAGCGACGAGGAGCTGGTCTGCCACTACCTCTACAAGAAGGTGGCCAACGAGCGCGCCGCGCAGGGGACGCTGGTGGAGGTCGACCTGCACGCGCGCGAGCCATGGGAGCTTCCAGGTTCGTCGTCTCTCCCTCTCCAGCCCACCACCGTACCATGCCATGCATGATCTATCGATCGATGTTCATCATCGTCTCTCTTCAGTTCTATGACCATGTCTTTTTGGCTCTATTGATGGTCGTGTTCGTTCGTTGTACTGATCGTGTTAATCCTCAGTACTCGCTCGGTACGCGATTGATTGACATAAGTACATAAGGTGTATTTGAGAATAGGACGTTGCATTGGCGTTTTCTGTGCAAGCTGATAGAGGTCTAATCACTACTAACATGATTGAAGAGGGTACTCTTGTGCAAAAAGAAAACCAGGTGATAGGATGTTTGTACGCCCTTTCCTGATGACGCCTGTATAACGTTAGCAGCATGGCCTTCCCTTAAAAGGAGTATCTGACATTATTGGTGTCTCATTGCTTCATTCGAATGCTAGCTTGCTCAGGCAAGCTCTCGAAAAAAATTATTGGTGCCCTTGGTGGTAGCAACAAGCAACGAGATAAGGCTGCGTGCATCACATGGTGCAGAGGCCCGAACATGTTTCCAGTTGCTGCCTAAAACAGACAACAAGCAATGAAGCAATGAGGTGTATTCCACGGCTTACTTCCACACGTGTTTGTTGAATTCACTTAAACTTGTGTGTTCATTTTAATGTATATACCGTTATTCAAAACTACTAACTAGGGCTCAAAAAACAACTCAAAACTCTGATAAAATTGTGTTCGACCACCTAGCTTGTACTCCTAGTTTGGAGCTGTGTTTCTTTTTTTTTTTAAAAAAAACAAGGGCGCTGAAGCACCAAATACTGATTGGACTAGTTACTACTAGTCAGCTGTTGATTTATGTTTTCTCGTGTAGTTATGTCAGTCCCTTAACTAATGTTCCATATGCATCTGCAATAATGGTCCTTAATCAATATATATTCCATACGCGTCCGGTGTAATCCCTTTCAGCAACGAATCAGCCGATCCCAACGAATTAGAAAGTGCGTCTTGCTTACTCGTCACCATCTTGATGGCGCCCTCCAATTAATCCATCCCGTCCGTTTCCTATCTACGACGTCACATGAGTAACAGCCACGATTCTTTTCCTTCTTTCAGTTCCTTCAAAGCTTCATTCACTTTCCGGCCGGTACTCGTCGATCGATAGCTCATCCATCGTCGCAAACATTCCAGTCACAAACTCAGACGATGCATTATTACGCATCACATGTGTCGTAATTGACACGCTGATGACGAAGTGTAATTATTTGCTACGTATGTACTCATGCAGACGCGGCGAAGCTGACGGCGAGCGAGTGGTACTTCTTCAGCTTCAGGGACCGCAAGTACGCGACGGGGTCGCGCACCAACCGGGCCACCAAGACGGGCTACTGGAAGGCTACCGGCAAGGACCGCGAGGTGCGCAGCAGCCATGGCCCAGCGGCGCCGTCGCGCGCCGTCGTCGTCGGCATGAGGAAGACGCTCGTCTTCTACCAGGGACGCGCACCCAACGGCGTCAAGTCCTGCTGGGTCATGCACGAGTTCCGCCTCGACTCGCCGCATAGCCCACCCAAGGAGGACTGGGTGCTCTGCAGGGTGTTCCAGAAAGGGAAAGACGGCGGCGAGCAGGACGTCAACGCCGGCGACTACTCTTCCTCGTCGCCGACGACGACACTCGCCGGCGGCGGCTCGTCGTCGCAGACGGTGGCTCTGCTGCCGGACGACCAGCAGATGCACATGGTGGATTCCTCGTACGTTGTTGACCAGATGACGACGGGCTCCTCCGTCGTCGGCTTCGCGCCGCTGCAGGAGAGCTTCGACCCGTCGTTGATGAATGCAGTGATGTGGCAGTACAACAGCTCGGTCCTCGATCACTTCCCGGCGACGCAGGAAGTGACCAGCTCGCCGATGGTGGGGATGGGCTCCAGGGGAGTTGGAGACAGCGGGTGCAGCAGCTTCTTCTACGACACCGGCTTTGAGGACATGGTGAACATTGGTGGAGGCATGGGGTTCCCACAGGGATGGATGGGCTAGCTTATGCATGGAGTGAACAGGATTGTGCATCGTGGAGTACGAAAATGATTGAATTAATTCCATTGGTACCCTCTAGTACTCTAGGTACGTAGTGTGAGCTTAGATTATTATTGGATATCGTTAGAATGCACCTCGCCCAAAAAGAAAAAGGAAAGGAAAGTAGAGTGCATGTGCATATATAGTAGATAGATGTGGTTTCATTCACCTGCATGACGCCAATTGTATATATCTCATCAGTCCTGTGTGTTTGTAAATAAATTAATAAAGTCAATTCAAGTATATGCATATCTGTGTCGCATGCAAACTGTTAGTATCCTTTGTATAATAATAATTCATATAAGAACCAATTATATATATGTGTTTCTAAATATAGAAAAGTCTAATTTACACCCTCCAACTATATCACAAATGTCTTACACAACTACAAAATCGGATCAGATACCAAGACCCATGGAAGAATTTGGTCCTCAGGGTGGTTTAGAAGATGGTTTCAATTTTCTAAAAAATTGAAAAGATTCCAGTTTAATCTAGAAATTCATAAGTAATCTACTTTAAATAAAAAAATTATGAAAATAGTACCCCAAAACCTTCCTAAACATATAATCTATCTACTGAAATAAATGTTTTCTACTTTCTGTAAAATTGAAAAGATTCCAGTTTAGTATAGAAATTCATAAGTAATCTACTTTAGATATTCTTTTAAAGAAAATAGTACCCCAAACCTTTCTAAATATGTAATCTATCTACTGAAATAAATAACATATGCTGATATTCGGCTAGAAGAAATAAAACATTCAGGGACGTGAATAAATAATAAACAATCTAAACAGTACCAATAGATATGTTATTTTTGCAAAAAAATGATTCTAAATGAATTAATTGTGAATTTTTAGATTAAACCAGATTCTTTAAAATTTTTTTTTAAAAAAATGAAAACTATCTAAAACTAAAACCAATCAAAGGAATTTGTCTGATTTCCTGATTTTCTATTTCAAGGTTAAAAACCATATTGTCGTATTAGTTGGAGAACATAAAATCTTTTTTTCCTATATTGTAATTATTGTGGCTATTATTCTTTGTTGTCTTAAACTTTAAGTCACGCTAACTGGTACACATAAAATTTATCGTCTTGTTTCCTAACTTTCTTGTATGGCAACATATCCTATGGAAATCAACATCTCCATAGAAACTATGAAAACTAAAATATGGGCCACACGATGTTGATCTAAAGGCACGAAGTTTCCATAGTTTTCATGGGAAGTTGGTTTCCACCAGATATGTCCCCTTCTTGTATAGGGAAAATTCTATAGTAATGATTTCTTAATTTGTGGGGTACACGATGTAAAACTCACTAGATAGTAGATACCTGGAAATCATCCTGGGGCCCTGGAAAGCATATAAGAGACATCTTGACAAACACATATATAACTGCCAATCTCTATGTTGTCACTTCTGCCCTCACAAAAATCATTCAAACTTCGATATGCATCTTCCTGGGTGCAAAGGAATGGGAAGATATCCTCAATATTACTGCTCTTTTGCGATGACGTGTGGGACCAGGCCCCATGTCAATGACTTAACTGCACGAGCAGCTACTAGCCTACGTAGGACTTGTTTGGCACATGTTATAGAACAACTTCTGCTTATAGATTATAGCTCAAGCTAAAATTTTTGCCAAACACCTCAAAAATGAAATAGCTTATGGCCATAAGCTGTTTTCCATTTTGCACTAGGAGAAACTGTTTTGCAAAAGCTAGAAATGGTAGCTTTTTACAGCTTATACTCCTGTGAAGTTGATGGATAAGCTATTTTGCCAAACGGTTGTACATACTAAGCCAGATAATCCAGAATAAATTAGAGAAGCTATTTTAGCTCGTGTAAAAGCTGTAGTCTCGTCCCAGAAGAACTCATGTCTAAAACACTTCATTGTACTAATGTACTCCGAAACTGCTCAAAATAGTAATTTTGTTTCAAACATGTACATGTAACATGTCATGTCCTACTTACCTATGTAGGGAAGCACTGCACCTATGCTATCTTTATTCTTCCTTCACCCCCCGCTTCCCATTTTTTCAGCAAAAAAAAAAAACTTTGTTCTTGCATCACATCAGACATTTTCTTGTTCCGGCACTTGTGTGTATTTCATAGCCTCTTTACTCTGCACCCTGCACGGCTGCACATGCACCTCTGCAAGCCCACGGGCCACGGCGCACAGGTTTCTTTGTTTGGGCCTGCGGCCTTGGGCACTTGGGCAGTGGAACGCTTGGGTGTCCTGTTCTTTGGAGCAGGGCAGTGACAAAGAAACAGCCAAAAGTATGTGGTAGGGTGGTAAGTACTCTGGTAACTGCAGCCTGCATCATCACGCATGACTATGCAAACCCTGCATTGCTGATGCTTCAGAAAGCGCGAAAGATTTGTCGATTTGTCTGGCAAAGTGTGGTGCCAAACGATGCGACAGAAACGCCCATCGTCCACACCAATTCAGCGCCCGCTCATTCGCGATCTTTAGGGACTCTCTTTCTTTCATCCTGATCCTCTGCCAACGCAGCGGCGCAGTCGATCAAGCAAAGCAGGGAATGGCGACCAAGGTGGTGGACCTGCGCTCGGACACGGTGACCAAGCCCTCCGATGCCATGCGCGCAGCCATGGCCGCGGCCGACGTCGACGACGACGTCCGTGGCGTCGACCCGACGGCGCATCGTTTCCAGGCGGAGATGGCGGCGCTCATGGGCAAGGAGGCCGCGCTGTTCGTGCCGTCGGGCACCATGGGCAACCTCATCTCCGTCCTCGTGCACTGCGACGTCAGGGGCAGCGAGGCCATCCTCGGCGACAACTCGCACATCCACCTCTACGAGAACGGAGGCATCTCCACCATCGGCGGTGTGCACCCCCGGGCCGTCAGGAACAACCCCGACGGCACCATGGATGTCGACGAGATCGTTGCGGCTATCAGGCACCCGGATCTGCATTGCCCGACAACCAGACTGATATGCTTGGAGAACACACATGGAAAGTGAGTTAGTTGCCCAAGCACACGTTGACGGTTGCCGACCGGATCTTGCGGCGAAATTACAGTTTTCCGTTTTTTTCTCGCAGAACTGAAGATACGAACGGCATAGCTCGTGTGTGTATGTTTTTTTTTTGTCGCCGCCTAACTCGTGTGTTTCTTGCTGTTTCTTCAGTTCTGGTGGAAGATGTTTATCCGTAGAGTACACGGACAAGATTGGCGAAATTGCCAGGAGTCATGGCCTGAAGCTCCATATTGATGGAGCTCGCATTTTTAACGCCTCTGTGGTGAGTAGTACGTGCATGTGACCTGCAACTTTGCAATCTGATAGATCAATTTTAGAGGATCGACATCTGAAAAATAAACAATAAATCTAAGAATACTTGCAGCCTTTTCGATTACAAAGTTTCATATGTGCATCTGTGAATGCGTCCTGACTGTTTATTGTGCCAGGCACTTGGAGTTCCTGTAGACAGACTTGTGAAAGCTGCTGATTCAGTTTCGGTATGTTCCAATTTGCTGAGCACTGTGCTCAGTTACACTACCTACATGATGGTGCTTCTATTTCTCTCTGAAACTTAAACTGCAGGTATGCCTATCGAAAGGCTTAGGCGCCCCCATTGGATCAGTTATTGTTGGTTCAAAGGTCTTCATTGATAAGGTCTGATCAATTGTATTTCTGAGTTTCAAACTGCAGAGATGATTAAAAAAATGAAAGGTCAAGTAATATTGGATATCTGAACAATGAGCTCCTGAACAATACCTTCAGGCCAAAATTCTTAGGAAGACCCTAGGTGGTGGAATGAGGCAGGTTGGAGTTCTCTGTGCTGCTGCCCATGTTGCCGTTCGCGACACTGTGGGAAAGCTTGCCGATGACCACAGAAAGGCTAAATCTTTGGCAGGTTTCATGTGTTTCTGTGATCTAGCTTCATTTCGATATCCACTATTAAGTCTTCAACTATCATTATGATTTCCCAGAAAAAGAAAACTAGTCGCCTTTGAGTTGTCTCCAATCTCTGTTTCCTCCACTTTTCATCTTACTAAATTCAGTTATGCAGACAAAAAGTGGTGTCCCATTGCATTTTCTGTAAAACAAATCAAAATCATCGTCAACTTGATGCCCTGAACTTAAATCTTGTTCATTACTTAGACGGACTGAACAAAATTGGACAGTTTGCAGTGGATTCAGCTACAGTCCAGACCAACATGGTTAGTCTGTTAGATCACATTTAGTTACACTTTCTATTTTTCCATTATGTAACTGTAACGGTCCATTTGGAACTTATTATTTGTTCGTAAGGTATTCCTTGATATTGTGGATTCACGCATATCATCTGACAAGCTGTGCCAAGTCCTGAAAAAGCACAATGTGCTTGCAAATCCGAGCTCTTTTACGGTGCCTTATACTACCATCCAGTAGTATGGAGTATAGAATAAATCTAACCATCCATTAATTAGGATAGCTTAGTAATCTTGCAGCAGGCCCACCTGTGGCCCAATCCTCGTCCCGGTTCTGCTGCCTCAGGCCCGTAGGGACTCACGGTCTCACGGTCTCACGGACCTCCCAGTCAGCGACGCACGAGGCACGGCTCCCATCCGCCATCCTCCGCACAGATCATGGCTCCAACTCCCGTCCGCCGTCCTCTCAGCTTCGACTCCCCTCAATGGTGGCACATCTGACCTTCCATGGCCTAGCCTCCCTTTCCCTCCTCTCCGCGATGGCGCATTGAATCTCGGGCGACAGCCCCATCGCCGCCCATCTGTCGCGAGGCAGCCACCCCTTCTCTCCTCTTCGCTCGTGAAGATTTCCCGGCCGCCATGGCTGCCTCGGGCGCCGCCGCTCCATTATAATTTTTTTCTATAATACCCCTATACTACCCATACTTACTAGGGTATACTACGTATACTACCAGTTAAGTTTCTAGTACTATACAATTATTTTGGACCGTTGGATCCTTTCATACTAGTCATCTTTAGATGGTAGTATGCCCTAGTATAAGGCACCGTAAAAGAGCTCAATCCGAGGAGTTCAAAAAGGTGAAGTTCCCTTTTCTTTGCTCTTCAATGTTTTCTTAACGTAAAGATTTAGCATAATATTTTTAACAACAATAATATGGTCAAGAAGGTGAAAGTTCCAGTGGAAATTTTAGGATTAGCATGTTCATTAATTGCTAGTTAGAATTTAGCATGTTCAATTTCTTTGTTAACACTGTTGGCTTGAAATTTCTGGTTACCTTGATGTCATATCTTACCATCCCTAACTTTGCTGAAACTATTAAAACTAGCAGTATCATCCTTCTTTTGAAACGCAGATAATACCATTATACTGTGCATAACTAATGCTATCCACATGGCCCCACTATAATTATGCAGTGTCAGGCTTGTCCTCCATTACCAAATTTCAGATAATGATGTTCAATATGCACTGACATGTTTTGAGGTATGCAAAAGCTTACGCCACTTTCAATTTTTCACTGTTACTGTTTCCAGTTGGTGTGTCACAGTCTGAATGTCATTGGTATGATCGTTTGTTTTCAGAAAGCTGTTGAAGAGCTGCTGTTGGGCGGTACTAGATTGGAGTCTTTGGTAGATGGTACAACCGAAAATCTTATGGGTACCAGTCAAATATAGATGAATAGGTCCCTTCGTTTCTACCACGTTGATGCACCAGCCCGGTGCCCTGCTTGTTTGCGATCAACGCTACCTATTGATGACAACTG